>CM064569.1:5908550-6005637 GCA_032716605.1 Paralithodes platypus | reverse complement strand
TTTATGTACAGTGCTTATGAGAGACTGAAGAATACGTAGAGAGGGATGTGTGAGGTGGGTGAATGTGGTAGTGGGGTATTGCTATGGGAGAGAGATGAGAGAGAGGTGCACCCGATGTCGGATATGTCCGCTTGGATGATGACGAGACTCAGCAGAGAGATCTGAGAAGAGAGAGAGTGAGAGTGCTCTTGTGTGTGTTAGCGCCATGGTGCTACAACGAAGTACAAAGAAAATCTGTGCAACAACAGGTCTTTTTTTTGGGTGACCCCTCTGGAGACTAGCTCTTGTCCTCTCTAAACACTGAGGATCAAGTGTCCAACAGCGTATGCGTTTTTAGAGTTGCGCTATGGCGAACATTGAGAGAAAAAGCGATACTACTGCCCTGGAACTAATACTCGTGAGCCAGGATAGAGGATTAGGAAGGTATAGTAGGGCACAGATGGAACGTTAGTAATGAGGGGCTTGGAGGATAGGATAAATATAAAGTTCTATCATGTTCCCAAGACGCCAGTCACGTCGAGTAGCGTGCAGCTAGTAGCGGTGATTTGATGACCCGAGATGCTATTTGTCTAAGCGAAGTTTAATATGAATCAACGGTGTGCCTTGCTTGGTGCTGCTTGCCATGTCTATGACATCTCGCGGGAAGCCCATTCCATAAAGTGACAACTCGGGCGTGTGAAGAGAAAATCTAGACTCTCGTTAGAGTGAAGTTACAGTTAAGAGTTAAAGATTTTACCAATAATTTGCAACCGTTTCCCCGTGTGTAATTAGATTGGTCGATAGTGAAGCAGTACTTAATACTGTTTCATATTGTCAATGGCCTTTGATTGATTTTTGGATATGAACACTTAAAGTCACCTGAATTCTGCGCGGGGTTAAAGGAATAGCATTTAATTCTCTAAGACGTTCCCTCGGTGGTTTGTTCTTTAGGCTAGGTATAACTTTTGGTCAACTCTACGTTGAACTCGTTCTAGCTTGTCTATATCTTTTTGGTAATAAGGGCACCAGGATTGAACGCAGTATTCAAGAAGAGGTGGACTAAGGAATTGTAAAGGGTTTAGGATAACGTCTTTGGATTTATGCTCAAATGACCTGCCTATAAAGGCCAATTTTTTGTTTGCCTCTTAACAACTTCTGAAACAGTATTGACTCGGTTCGGTTTTAGGTACTTGATACTCTATTGTTAATCCCAGATCGGTTTCTCTGTTTACATTCTTAAGCTGAGTTGCCATTCATCAAATAGTTTGCTTTCTCATTTAGGTATCCGATATGGGTAGTTACTTTACATTTATCAGCATTGAAAACTCATTTGCCAACAAATTTGGGCCCAACATGACAAACTTATCTAGATTGTGTTGCATATCGTCAACTTGTTTCTTTTGAGAGTACGCTATTTGCAATGTTTTTATTGTTTCGTCCAGCAAATTTTTGAGATTGTGTACAGGTGACACCCTCATCTATGTCGTTGATGTAAATTAGAAAGAGAATTGGTCTAGTACCGATCCCTGGGGTACCCCGCTACTTACATTGGTCCATTTAGATGCCTTACCGTTTATGACTACTCTTTGCTTTCTGTCGCTGAGCCAATTTTCTATCCATTTCAACGCACCATCTTGTATTCCATGCGCTTTTAGTTTTAGCAGTAAACGTTTGTGGGGAACTTTGTCAAAGGCCTTTTGAAAATCAAGGTATATAATATCTACAGCTTTACTCTCATCGTAGAGGTTGAGGATATCGTGGAAGAAGTCTAAGAGGTTTGTTAAACAGGAACGTTTTTTACGAAAGCCGTGTGTTGAGTATCTTTAAGTATGTTATTTTCCTCTAAGTGATTTACGAGTCTGTCTCTTATGAGTGTTTCTAACATTTTACATACAAATGAGGTTAAGCTAATTGAACGATAGTTACTGGGTAGGGATTTGCTGCCTTTTTTGAATATCGGTGTTTACGTTGGCTAGCTTCCACTGATCAGGCATATTTTCCAGACTGCAAGGATTTATTAAAAGCAATGTCAATGGTTTGGAGAGCTCATCCGTAGCTTCCTTTATGACTCTAGGTGAGATTTTATCAGGTCCAGGCGTTTATTTACCTTGAGTTTATCTAAACATTCAATACTTCTCTCTCTGTAACGGTGATATTGCTTAGAACATCTGAATTATCAATCTGAATCGGCGATGGTGTAGGGATATCACTGAGGTCTTCCGTTGTAAAAACTGATGCAAAGAAAGTATTGAGGGCATTATTCATTTGTACTTCGTCTTTGGTGTATTCTCCGTTTTCATCGACTAACGGTCCAACAGTTGAAGTAACTACTTTTTTCTTTCTGATATAACTAGAGAATTCTTTCGGGTTTGTTTACTTTGATTCGCAAACATGTGTGTGTGAAGAGAGAGAGTGTGTGTGTGTGTGTGTTTTATGTGTGTTGTGGAGAGAGAGAGAAAAGAGAGAGTGTGTGTGTGTGTGTTTATGTATGTGTGTGAGGGAGAGAGAGAGAGGTGTGTGTATTGTTTTATGTGTGTGTGTGAGAGAGGAGAGAGAGTGTGTGTGTGTGTGTTTATGTGTGTGAGAGAGAGAGAGTGTGTGTTTCTGTTTATGTGTGTGTGTGTGTGAGAGAGAGAGAGAGTCCCAGTATATTCAGAGCGGCGGTAACTCAGAGATTATGAGCAAATTACCCCGCGAACCGAGTAAACAAACGATTGTAAAGTTTTGTGTGATGGTGATGGTGTTTTGTTAATGGTGGTATTGCTGTGATGCTGGTGTATTATTAGTGTTTTGTGTATGTGTGTATGACATATAAAAGACGATGCTGCTTTGTAACAAGTCTCTCCCCCCCCCCAAAAAAAAAAAAAAAAAAATACAAAAAAAAATACAAAGAATAATATAGTAATAATAAAAAAATAAAAAACACACAAACACACACTTGGTGGAGGTGGTCATGGAACTGGACTGGTAACCAATGGTCCCGGTTCGAATCCCGATGTATCAATGGGAGATATTATTGGGATGAAATTTTTACTGTACCTAGTATCAGTGCATTACCCACAAAGCCCACCGAAACCCCAAAAAAATACCATTATTGTTCCCTGAATGGATAGCACTGTATGAATATTCCCATATTCAAAACATGCTACAGGGGGACAATGCCTAGTGAGTTCATTGCTCAATAGATGGCGTTCTGAGAGTGAGGGTCCGAGTCTAGGGGATGAAACAGTGAAGCACTGGGGCGAGGCAGCTCCAGAGATGGGGCTGCTTCGAGCCGTGGGTGGGCGACCGAGCCCCGCGCATCTTGCGAAGGCAAGATAGCAGGGGCTGGTTGTATCTTAAAGTGCTTCACATGTCTCACTCCCTAAACTGGAACGAGACCTCACGGGCTTCACCGTTGAATCGGTTGAATGTACAGGCTCTTAGCCTATGCCCGAGAGGGAGAAGTTGGAATACAGAAACAGAAAAAACAAAACACACTCACAGAAATGAAAGAGTGATATCGAGACAAATTCAAGGTACGTTAAGTGTCAAAATGTCTGGACACATGGAGCTTTAAGCAGTTTATGTCATAGTATGAGGGAAAGACAGATTGAGGCAGAGAGTTCCAGAGCGTACTTGTTGGGTAGTTGGTATTAATAAAGTAACGGTAAAGACGAACAAACGATTATGATTTATTGGATGTGTTATGGAAGGAGTAGGTTGGTATTGATGATGACACAGTTAGTAATGTATAATATTAACCCCTTCACTACCGGTGACGCTCTTTTAACTTTATTCTGGCTACTATTAGATGATTTTATTCAGTTTAAAAAGTGCTTTGGGTTAATAAGGGCACAGGTGCAGGGGGGGGG
Source organism: Paralithodes platypus (assembly GCA_032716605.1). Taxonomy (NCBI): domain Eukaryota; kingdom Metazoa; phylum Arthropoda; class Malacostraca; order Decapoda; family Lithodidae; genus Paralithodes; species Paralithodes platypus. The sequence goes on along the minus strand of CM064569.1, from coordinate 6,001,804 downwards.
GGAACTCTTGGGGTACTTAGGGAAGTTCCTCCTGGTCTCACGGTCATGGCGGTGATGCGGCTTAGAGGTAGAATGGCGCATGGAGGTATGATGTTTATGGAGTCTATTATACAGTACAGTATATATATTAATAATAGAATGGAATGGACAAATATATACAGTATATATATATATATATATATATATATATATATATATATATATATATATAAAAAATTGTAAACTTGTTCACTGTCCCAGACTGTGAAATGCGATATGAAATAGAAAACACAAATATACAGAAAACACACAAAAATCAAGAAAGCCAAGGGTAAAGCGAGAAAGAAAAATGATAACAAAAAATGGAAGGAGAAAATCTTAGGAGTGTAGGAATTAAAATATAGAATGACGCCCACCCGAGAACCCAAGCTAAAGTTTCCTCAGTCATGCTATAGTCTTCGGGATTTTTACATTTTCCTGAGTTTTGCCCACCATATTTTCATCTTTTAACGGGAGGGAAGGGGGTGATTATATATATATATATATATATATATATATATATATATATATATATATATATATATCGTGTATATAATGTATATTTACTAATAATTTTTATTACAATTATTATTATATAATTTATTATTACTATTATTATTATTTTTTTTTTTTATTTGTATATATTCAACTGCTGAGCTCTGGAACTCTCTCCCAGAATCAGTCTTTCCCTCTTCCTATGATTTAATTGCTTCAAACACCGTGTGTAAAGGCATTTTAGCTAGAACGTCCCTTGATTTTGGCCCTGTCACTCTTTCAAATCTGGGGGAGGCACTCGCTGCAGGCAGTTCTGCTTTTTGTCTCCCTCATTCACATAGAAAAAAAAATATATCGTATTTTTGTGAGCATTGCAGCACACACCACTATACACACCCACACAATGATGCAACCCCTCCCCCCTTCAACTACAACAAACAATGATGCAACCCCTCCCCCCTTCAACTACAACAAACAATGATGCAACCCCTCGCCCCTTTCAACTACAACAAACAATGATGTAACCCCTCCCCCCTTCAACTACAACAAACAATGATGCAACCCCTCCCCCCTTCAACTACAACAACCAATGGTGCACCCCCTCCCCCCTTTCAACTACAACAAACAATGATGCAACCCTACCCCCTTCAACTACAACAAACAATGATGCAACCCCTCTCCCTTCAACTACAACAAACAATGATGCAACCCCTCTCCCCTTCAACTACAACAAACAATGATGCAACCCCTCTCCCTTCAACTACAACAAACAATGATGCAACCCCTCCCCCCTTCAACTACAACAAACAATGATGCAACCCCTCCCCCCTTCAACTACAACAACCAATGGTGCACCCCCTCCCCTCTTTCAACTACAACAACCAATGGTACACTCCCTCCTCCCTTTCAACTACAACAAACAATGATGCAACCCCTCCCCCCTTCAGCTACAACAAACAATGATGCAACCCCTCCCCCCTTCAACTACAACACACAATGATGCAACCCCTCCCCCCTTCAACTATATCCACCACCCGGCCCCAAGCTTCCATATTGGATAACGGGGTGTACAGTATATACATTATTTGCGAAGGTGTAGCAATATTGGCGCAGGTGGTGGGAATGTAAGGTAGGTTGTGCTCTCTCTCTCGCTCTCTCTCTCTCTCTCTCTCTCTCTCTCTCTCTCTCTCTCTCTCTCTCTCTCTCTCTCTCTCTCTCTCTCTCCTTTCTTTCATTATCCTTCCTTTAAAGGGGCCCACCTCGCTTTATTTCTCTTTCTCTCCTTCTCTCTTGGGTTTGTATCCATTCGGCCCCATTCAGCCTACTGTTTTTGGACGTGTACCCCCTTCAGGTGTCAATATTTTCCTGGCGAGCGGGAGCGAGCCATCATAATATATTTTTGTTTGGACAGCAAGCTAAATTTATACATTTTTCGATTGAAAAATTTCTCCGGCGAAGCCGGATTTCTCCATTCAATGCTGGCTCGCTATCGCTCGCCAGGAAGAAATCGACACCTGAATGGGGATAAACGTCTTAAAACAGTTGGCTGAATGGGGCCGAATGGATAAAAGCCAGGGAAAGAGAGAAAAGGAGAGAAAAGGAGAGAAAGATAAAATTAAGACTGTGAGCCCCCTTATACTGTATATAGCTCGACAGAGAAGAAAACTAATTCATTGTTTTTATTGTAAATATATATATATATATATATATATATATATATATATAGGTAACTAGAAGGGGACTAGGGAGAGCCCATACCTGCTCCTACGCTGGTGGAGATATGCACTCTACCGATCACCTCCTAAATAAAACTACTTCTTCCTTGGTGCGTATCCTATCTGCCTACCAAATTTCGTGATCATCGGTTCATTACTTAGTGAGCTGCCTACGCTGGCGGAGGTATGCGCGCTACTGATCACCTTCTAAATTGTATCTCTTCTTCCATGGCGCACATCCTATCGGCCCCCCAAAATTCGTGATAATCGGGTAAAATCTTTTGGATATATATTTCTTGACAGACAAATAAACAAACAGAACGACAAACGCAGGCAAAACATAACCTCCTCCAACTTCGCTGGCAGAGGTAAATATAACATAAAGGAACTATAGTCTATTCGCTGTAAGTAGGCGAAAAATCATGAACTCTAACCTCTGTAACTCAAAAACGACAGGAGTAATAGAGCTAATATTTATACCGTTTGGGAAGAGTCAGTCATGGAATAGATATGGGGAAATTTACAGTCAATTTGCTCTAGCCCTTTTTGAGTTACAGAGGTTAGAGGTCATGATTTCTCGCCTACTTACTGCGAATAGACTATAGAAATATGCTAGATGATAACATAAAGCCGGTATCACACGAGAGCTTTTATAGTCAACATTCGATGATCAAAACATTCTGGCAACATTTCTAGAATATTTTACACTTGTATCGGAAACTAGACTGATGGTAGATGAATTTATGCAACCTAAATATTATTAATGACCTCATAAGCTGCCAGACCAGTGTTGAGGGAAAAAGCGCTCGTGTGATGCCGGAATAAGTTGTAATATAAAGGAAACAAATACACTCTGCATAAAAATTCAACATGATATCTCGGGGCGTGGTTTTCCTCGAACGTAATTTGCATAATTCCCAGATTCTTGAAATCTCCAATGTATAGCCTTGAGCACTTAACCTATTTTACCCTTTGAATACCAGCGACGTGTGTTATATTTTATGCTAGCTATATTCAGACGATATTATGCAGCTTAAGAAAGATCTGTGGTAGTTAGAAGGGTTGGTTGAGAGAGTTCGAAGCCTTATTATTGCTAGAGGTCCTTCCTAAGATTAATGAAATCGTCTAATCATTGCCAGAATATAATTAAAAGGACGTCACCGGTACTGAACGGGTTAAAGGGGTAGTGCTTTTATTTTGTTTGGCCTGTATGTATTTATTTATTTATGTTTGCGTTTCCTTGCTAGACCTCCATCAAGCTTAACAAATACACGCCCTTACCTTACCTTTGGATACCTTTGGATGTGTTCGCCGCTCCTCTAGCGGCACCAAGGAGCGCGACGCCCCTCGTTATGGGTGGTGATTTGGTGCAGTAGACTGTTTGAAGCGACAGCTCGCTCCCTTGCGAGGATGGGCTCGTCTGGCACTTTTTGCAGTTCGACATCTAGGGCTCTCTTGAAGTTGTCTAACGAGATGTCCCTCATGTCTCTTACTCGCCGTGGGAGTTTGTTGAAGAGACGTGGGCCTCTGTGTGATAACCAGCCCTCTCGCAGAGAGCCCATAGCACCCCTGTTATTCATCCGGGGGATTTCGCATTCCCAGCCTCTCCTATCACTGAATTTCATGACTATCGGAGTATGTAGGTTTGGTACTAAACCCTCTGCGATTTTCCATGTGTATATTATTAGGTAACGTTCTCTTCTACGTTCCAGTGAGTACAGATTCAGTGCTCTTAAACGCTCCCAATAGTGTAGATGTTTTATCGAACTTATATGCGAAGTGAAATTTCTTTGTACACTCTCTACGTCATTTATTTCACCTGCTTTGTATGGGGATGTTAATACGCTACAGTATTCAAGCCGCGGTAGCACTAGAGATTTGATGAGCGTTATCATAGGCAATTCACCGCGTGTTTTAAAAGTACGCAGAATCCAACCCATTAGACGTTTCGCAGCCGCCACTTTGACCTGGTTATGTACTTTGAAACCCATATTTTCAGACATTAATACCCCAAGGTCTTTCACACTGTCTTTCCGTTCTATTATGTGGTTAGATTCTGTTAAGTAATTTGTAATTTCTTTAACACCATTATTATCTCCGTACCGTATTAATTGGAATTTTTCCTCATTGAATTGCATGTTGTTTTCCCTTGTCCACTGGAACACTACATTCATGTCTTCCTGCAGTCGGCCCGTGTCCTCTTGTGTGTTTACTATCTTGCTTAATTTTGTGTCATCAGCAAAAGACGACACCGTACTGTGTCTGGTGTTGGTATCTATGTCGCAAATTAGTATGAGGAACAGAAGGGGCGCTAGCACTGTTCCTTGGGGCACTGAGCTTTTGACATCCGAAGGCTCAGAAGTGACTTGGTTTACTGCTACCGATTGTTTTCGGTTTACGAGGAAATTGTATATCCACCGTCCGATTTTCCCAGTTATACCTTTTGCTTTCAGTTTGTGGGCTATTATACCATGGTCACATTTATCAAATGCCTTAGCAAAATCGGTGTAAATGACATCCACGTTTTTCTTTTCTTCTAGCGCTTTAAGAATTTTGTCATAGTGTTCCAAAAGTTGTGAGAGACATGATCTTCCCGCTCTGAACCCATGTTGACCGGTGTTGTGTAGTTCATTTGTCTCCATGAATGTTGAAATTTTGCTTCGCAGGACTCGCTCGAAAACTTTAATGATGTGAGAGGTTAGAGCTACCGGGCGGTAGTTTTTTGGTAGTGCTTTACTCCCTCCTTTATGCAGTGGGGCAATTATTGCGTTTTTCAAGCTATCTGGTATGTCACCAGTGTCTAGACTCCTTCTCCACATTATACCCAGGGGTTTTGAGAGGTTTTCCTTACATATTTTCATTAGGATCGAATTCCATGAGTCCGGGCCTGGTGCCGAGTGGGATGGCATGTTGGAAATGGCCTCTTCTATGTCTTTTGGACCGAAATCAATATCCAGCATCTGAGGGGTTTCCGTGGGGGAGGTTTCCATGAAAAATATATTTTGGTCTCTGATGACTTTTGTTTCATCAGGCTCACTGAATGCCATTTCATACTGCCTGCTTAAGAGTTCGCTCATTTCCTTTTTGTCCCCTGTGAAAGAGCCGTCCCCTTTGCTCAGTGGGCCGATGTTGATGTTGTTTTAGCCTTTTGTTTGGCGTATGAAAAGAAGTATTTGGAATTTTCCTTTATACCTGCAATAGCTTTCCTCTCCTCTTCCATATGTTGTAGTTCATATGATATTCTTAGCCTTTGTTCAATTTCCACAATTTCTCTATCTATTTCGACCTTTTGCCTATCCTGTAGATTTTGATGTGTGCGTCTTTGTGTGAGTAATTTTCTTCTTCTGTACAGCCTCCTCCTTTCCCGATCTTGTTTGCTTCTTCGTTTTGTTTGTCTTGCAGGTATATGGTGGCTACAGATTTGGGTCATGGTTTCTGTTATTAAGACTAGACATTCTGCTGGTGTCAGGTTATCCATTAAATCTTCCCAGCCCTAGACCCCCTTTCAAGATAAATGTGTACATTTTTCAGGTAGAGAAATATCACGGCCAATGGCCGGCTCCTTCTAAAATTACAGACTCGCTATCGTTCGCCAGGAAAATATCAACATCTAAATGGCACGAAAGATCTTAATATTTGACAAAGAAATGGGGCGAAAAGTCTCAAAATCGCCAAACTAATGGAACGAATTTCTTAAAATCTCAAAACTAAACATGAGGGAGAATCTTCTTTAGCAATTTCGCAATAGGCATTTCTCTACTGCCTCTTTCCTAGTTTCTTTGTACAACCCTTTTCTGCTCCGATATCACCTTCATATATATTATCTATTCACTTGTCTCTCTCTCTCTCTCTCTCTCTCTCTCTCTCTCTCTCTCTCTCTCTCTCTCTCTCTCTCTCTGCCTCTTCTGATACCCCTGATATCACCTTCATATTATCTATATTCACTTCCACCAGCCACTCCAGTATTGATATATAAATTTACTGTATACTATTTTTCTATGACCACACTATATTCCTTCTAGCATTTTGTTTATATTATAGTATCTTATTTTATTCTTTCCTATTTTTCCGTCTTGCGTGTGTCTAATATTTTAACATTTTCCCCTTTCAGTTCAGCTTCACGTCTCATAATTCAAGTTTTTGCTTCTAAATTTCGGCGCCTTTCAATATGTTTCGAAGAGTTTTTTTCTTCTCTACCCCTCGCTCTCGCTATTTCGCTATCTCTCTCTCTCTCTCTCTCTCTCTCTCTCTCTCCTGGTTTGGTAGCCTTAGTATCCCCTTAGTAGCAAATTTTATTAGAATTAAGTTCGTTCTGTAGTAGGGGCCTCAGGTCTGTGCAGTCTGGGTATCTATGTAACTCTCTCTCTCTCTCTCTCTCTCTCTCTCTCTCTCTCTCTCTCTCTCTCTCTCTCTCTCTCTCTCTCTCTCTCTCTCTCTCTCTCTCTCTCTCACTATATTCATTATCTGGTCATTTTATCAGCACTAATTTCCTCTTGCCACCACGTTCTCCTTATCAGCAAACCCCTTCGTAATTACACTTCTGTCACTACTCCAGACTGAACTGAGTAATTTATAACTACTTCTTACTACTTCTTAACTACTTCTTACTACTTCTTACTACTTCTTATTACTTCTTATTACTTCTTACTACTTCTTACTACTTCTTACTACTTCTTACTACTTCTTAATACTTCTTACTACTTTTTACTACTTTTTACTACTCCTTACTACTTTTTACTACTCCTTACTACTTTTTACTACTCCTTACTACTTTTTACTACTCCTTACTACTTTTTACTACTTCTTAATACTTCTTACTACTTCTTAATACTTCTTACTACTTCTTATTACTTCTTACTACTTCTTACTACTTCTTACTACTTCTTAATACTTCTTACTACTTCTTACTACTTCTTAATACTTCTTAATACTTCTTAATACTTCTTACTACTTCTTAATACTTCTTACTACTTCTTACTACTTCTTAATACTTCTTATACTTCTTAATACTTCTTATTCTCTATACTTCTTACTACTTCTTATACTTTCTTCTACTTCTTCTTACTACTTCTTACTACTTCTTACTACTTCTTATTACTTCTTATTACTTCTTACTACTTCTTACTACTTCTTATTACTTCTTACTACTTCTTACTACTTCTTACTACTTCTTATTACTTCTTAATACTTCTTATTACTTCTTACTACTTCTTACTACTTCTTACTACTTCTTACTACTTCTTAATACTTCTTACTACTTCTTACTACTTCTTAATACTTCTTACTACTTCTTACTACTTCTTACTACTTCTTACTACTTCTTACTACTTCTTACTACTTCTTACTACTTCTTACTACTTCTTATTACTTCTTACTACTTCTTACTACTTCTTACTACTTCTTATTACTTCTTAATACTTCTTATTACTTCTTACTACTTCTTACTACTTCTTAATACTTCTTATTACTTCTTACTACTTACTTCTTATTACTTCTTATTACTTCTTACTACTTCTTACTACTTTACTTCTTATTACTATTCTTCTATTACTTCTTAATACTTCTTACTACTTCTTAATACTTCTTATTACTTCTTATTACTTCTTAATACTTCTTATTACTTCTTACTACTTCTTATTACTTCTTAATACTTCTTACTACTTCTTACTACTTCTTATTACTTCTTATTACTTCTTATATTCTTACACTCTTACTACTTCTTATTACTCTACTACTTCTTACTACTTCTTATACTTCTACTACTTCTTACTACTTCTTATTACTTCTTACTACTTCTTACTACTTCTTACTACTTCTTACTACTTCTTATTACTTCTTACTACTTCTTATTACTTCTTACTACTTCTTACTACTTCTTATTACTTACTACTTCTTACTACTTCTTATTACTTCTTACTACTTCTTACTACTTCTTACTACTTCTTATTACTTCTTACTACTTCTTACTACTTCTTATTACTTCTTACTACTTCTTACTACTTCTTACTACTTCTTACTACTTCTTACTACTTCTTACTACTTCTTACTACTTCTTTCATCCTAAACACAAATCTAGCTAAGTTTGCTTAAAAGGGGGGATGGTTCACTTGTTGGTAGATTTTTGTTCATGTATTCATTATCTTTCTAGTTTCCTCCCTAGACTTCCATCAAGCTTAAAAAACATCCATTAGATGCCCCTTGTAGATTAATTTGTACATTGTTCGGTAAAAAAATGTCCCGGCCGGTTCTTCCAAAATTACAGGCTCACTATCGTTCGCCAAGAAAGAACATCGACACATAAATAGCACGAAAGGTCTTGATATTTCCAAATCAATGGGGTGAAAGGTCTTAAAATCGACAATCTAATGGGGAAAACATCTTAAAATTTGAAAACTAATGGGGCTAAACATGAGGGAGAAGAGGGCCCAGAAAAACAACCCAATGCTCCTTAAGGGGAGATATCCACTTGAGTAATTTTTTTCTTAACCCCTTTCTCCCTCATGTATAGCCCCATTGCTTTAAACAAAATTAAGACGTTCGACCCATTAGGTTGGCGATTTTAAGGACGTTCGTCCCATTTCTGTCAATTTTAGGACCTTTCGTGGCATTTAGGTGTCGATTTTTTTCCTGGCGAGCGATAGCGAGCCTGTAATTTAAGAGGAACTGGCCTTCGGCCAGAACATTTTTCTACCGAAAAATGTACAAATTTATCTTGAAAGGGGGTCAAGAGGGTGTAATTTTCAACTTGATGGAAGTCTAGGGAACAAACTAGAAACCTCCCCTTAACTAATAATGTCACAGTTCTAAGTAATATGTACGAGCAAGTTGACCCTATAATCATGACCTTATCTCCCATCATTACCATTCTCACATCACCTTCCCTCAACACCATACCTCATCCACCCATTAACACCATCACCATCATCATCACCATAACGCATTGACCATCATTACCTACCCTTCAACGCCTTCATCATCACCATCACCATCATTCCCATATCACCCTCTCTCATCACCATAACTCTGCCATCAACACCCAGCCCTTCAACACCATCATCATCACCATAACTCATTCACCATCATCACCTACCCTTCAACAAATTCCCACATCACCCTCTCTCATCACCATAACTCAACCACCATCATCACCCACCCTTTAACACCATCACCACCATTCTCACACCACCCTTCTTCATCACCATAACACAACCACCATCATCACCCACCCTTTAACACCATCACCACCATAATTCATCACCATCACCACCATTCTCACACCACCCTTCTTCATCACCATAACTCAACCACCATCATCACCCACCCTTTAACACCATCACCACCATAATTCACCACCATCACCACCATTCTCACACCACCCTTCTTCATCACCATAACACAACCACCATCATCACTCTACCATCATCACCCAGCCCATCAATACCGTCATCACTACACCTCTTTCCTCAGCCACCCCTATCCTCTGGCAATATCAGCAATGTTGTATATGAACTTCAACAGGACCAAACCCTATCTCTCTCTCTCTCTCTCCCCACCCCCCTCTCTCTCTCTCTCTCTCTTTCTCTCTCTCTCTCTCTTTCCAGCTCTCCCCTCTCCCCTCTCTGCCCCCTATCGCCAATCTCCAGCTCTCCCCACCCCTCTCTCTCTCTCTCTCTCTCTCTCTCTCTCTCTCTCTCTCTCTCTCTCTCTCTCTCTCTCTCTCTCTCTCTCTCTCTCTCTCTCTCTCTCTCCTGCCTCCATAGTTGATTCACCAATATCGTGTTATAGTAATTTGGGATTTTTCTTGAATACAGATTAATAGGTTGGACAAAATAAGTAAGTAACCCCTTCAGTACCACAACATTTATTTTACCTTTCATTCTGGCTAAAGTTAGATGATTTTATGAAGTTTCAGAAGGAATTATGTTATTGAGAGGGTATATTTATTGAGATCGCACTTACCCCTTTGAGTCCGAGAGGAAGAGTTTAAGCTGAAGAAAATCGTCTAATGGTAACCAGAAGAAGAGGAAAATTACGTCATGGTACTGAAGGGGTTAAATTACGTCATGGTACTGAAGGGGTTAAATTACGTCATCGTGCTGAAGGGGTTAGGGATATACCTAATACCACGCTTAAGGGGAGGTTTCCACTTGAGGGACTTTTTTCTTGACCCCTTTCTCCCTCATGGTTAGCCCCATTGTTTTTTATATTTTAAGACGTTCGCCCCATTACTTTGTCGATTTTAAGAACTTTCGCCCCATTTCTGTCAATTTTAAGACTTTTCGTGCCATTTAGGTGTCGATTTTTTCCTGGCGAGCGATAGCGAGCCTGTAATTTAACAGGAATCGGCCTTCGGCCGGGACATTTTTCTACCGAAAAATTTACAAATTTATCTTGAAAGGGGGTCTAGGGGCTGTAAAGTTAAGCTTGATAGAAGTCTAGCGAACTAACTAAAACCCTCCCCTTAACCCCTTCTGTACCGGCGACGACTTTTTCATTTTATTCTAGCAATATTTAGACGATTTTGTGCAGCTTGAAAAGGATCTGTAGTAGTAAAAAGGGTTAAGTGAGATAGCTCGAAGCCTAATAAATGCTGGATTAGGGAAACTGAATACAATCTTCTAACACTAGCCAGAATTATTCAAAAGAACGTCTTCGGGACAGAAGGGGTTAACCTTACCAGACTCTCCGCTATCTCTCTATCTCTCTATCTCTCTATCTCTCTCTCACTATTATTATTATGGAAGCGAGAGGGTGAACTTCTTTTAATCACATTATTATTTTCACCACAAATTTAAGGGGAGACTGACCGTTTGTTTGGTCTATTAATTCATTTATTCATATATTGTTTTACTTTCCTCCCTAGACCTCCATCAAACACCCCCTAGACCCCCCTTCAAGATAAATTTGTACATTTTTCGGTAGAAAAATTTCCCGGCCAAAGGCCGGTTCCTCTTAAAATTGCAGGCTCGCTATCGCTCGCCAGGAAATAATCGATACCTAAATGGCACGAAAGGTCTTAAAATTAACAACTAAATGGGGCGAATGGTGTTAAAATCGCCCAACTAATGGGCCGAACGTCTTATAATTTCAATACTAGTGGGGCTAAACATTAGGGAGAAGGGGGTCCAGAAAAACGGTCTGCCTCCCCTTAAAATAGGAACTTTAGACTTGACCATAATAACCTTCCCCCTGAGTCAGCTTACCGTCTTCCCCCTGAGTCAGCTTACCGTCTTCCCCCTGAGTCAGCTTACCGTCTTCCCCCTGAGTCAGCTTACCGTCTTCCCCCTGAGTCAGCTTACCGTCTTCCCCCTGAGTCAGCTTACCGTCTTCCCCCTGAGTCAGCTTACCGTCTTTCCCCTGAGTCAGCTTACCGTCTTCCCCCTGAGTCAGCTTACCGTCTTCGCCCTGAGTCAGCTTACCGTCTTCGCCCTGAGTCAGCTTACCGTCTTCGCCCTGAGTCAGCTTACCGTCTTACCCCTGAGTCAGCTTACCGTCTTCCCCCTGAGTCAGCTTACCGTCTTTCCCCTGAGTCAGCTTACCGTCTTTCCCCTGAGTCAGCTTACCGTCTTTCCCCTGAGTCAGCTTACCGTCTTCCCGCTGAGTCAGCTTACCGTCTTCCCCCTGAGTCAGCTTACCGTCTTCCCCCTGAGTCAGCTTACCGTCTTCCCCCTGAGTCAGCTTACCGTCTTCCCCCTGAGTCAGCTTACCGTCTTCCCCCTGAGTCAGCTTACCGTCTTCTCACCGCTCCCTCCTCCTTGTCAGCCTCTTGACACTCTTGCTTAAGCCGGAGTCTCCCGAGCCGTTTTTCGAGCAATTTTTACGGGCAATTAGGGTCTGGAAGCTTAAAAAATTACACTTTATCAGAACTCAGCCGCCTAACATAATGTACCTTCAGTCTAGTTGCCGATACCAGTGCGAAAATGTCCCGAAATAATACGAGAAAACACTTGCTCATGGAAAATTGACGGAAAAAAACCGCTCGTGTGACAGCGGCTTTAGAAGAGTCGGATTTCGGCCGAGACATTTATATATCGAAAAATGTACACATTTATCTTGAAGGGGGATCTAGGGGGTGTTTTGTTTTTTTAAGCTTGATGGAGGTCTAGCGAGGAAACTAAAAAATATATGAATGAATAAATAAATAGACGAAAAAATAACCGCTACCCCCTTAACCCTTTCAAGCTCAAATGCGCGTTTCTGTTCTGTTTTCTGGCTACTATTAGACGATTTTATTCAGATTAGTAACGGTATATGGAAGTCAAAGGGTTGATTAAGATAGTATTTACCCTTTTAATTCTCACAGATCCTTCCTAAGCTGCATAAAATCGTCTAATGATAGCTAAAATAGACTGCTAAATCGTGTCAGAGCTTCAAGGGGTTAATATGGTCTAACTCACACCTCCACATTGTATTGTTTGGTGTTGTGGTGTAATTAATAACAAATAGATTATAACACAACTTTTAATTAATAACAAATAGATTATAACACAACTTTTAATTAATAACAAATAGATTATAACACAACTTTTCGCTGACCTTCGCGTTTCCTTATATCTTCCCCTTAACCCTAATAGGTGCAGGGCGGGCCAATTTCGAGCCTCCCTGTTTTACTCCATTAGTTTGTAGATTTTAAGACGTTTCACCGCACTAGTTTGGCGATTATAAGATGCTTCAACCCACAAAGGTGTCAATTTTTTCCTGGGCGAGCGATAGCGAGCCTGCAATTTGGGAGAAACTGGCCTTTGGCCGGGACATTTGTCTAACGAAAAATTTACATATTTAGCTTGAATGGGGTCTGGGGGACGTGTTTTTAGTATGAAGGGGGTCTGGGGGACGTGTTTTTAGTATGATTTAGCTTGAAGGGGGTCGGGGGGACGTGTTTTTAGTTTGAAGGGGGTCTGGGGGACGTGTTTTTAGTTTGAAGGGGTCTAGGGAGGTGTTTTAGCTTGAAGGGGGTCTGGGAGGTGTTTAGTTTGAAGGGGGTCTGGGAGGTGTTTTTAGTTTGAAGGGGGTCTGGGATGTGTTTTTAGTTTGAAGGGGGTCTGGGGGATGTTTTTTTAGTTTGAAGGGGGTCTGGGGGAGTTGTTTTTAGTTTGAAGGGGGTCTGGGGGAGTTGTTTTTAGTTTGAAGGGGGTCTGGGGGAGTTGTGTTTAGTTTGAAGGGGGTCTGGGGGACGTGTTTTTAGTTTGAAGGGGGTCTGGGGGACGTGTTTTTAGTTTGAAGGGGGTCTGGGGGACGTGGTTTTAGTTTGAAGGGGGTCTGGTGGACGTGTTTTAGTTTGAAGGGGGTCTGGGGGACGTGTTTTTAGTTTGAAGGGGGTCTGGGGGACGTGTTTTTAGTTTGAAGGGGGTCTGGGGGACGTGTTTTTAGTTTGAAGGGGGTCTGGAGAGGCGTGTTTCTAAGTCTTGAGGGTAAACTAAAAACTCATTGTTTAAAAATGGCTAAAACAATTAAAACCCTCAATAATAATTAAACCAAATATCATAATGAACCCCCAAGACGTTGGCCCTAATATAGTGTTAACCCGTTCATCAGTACCGGTGACGTCCTTTTAACTTTATTCTGGCTACTAATAGACTGCACAGGCTTCGAACTATCTCACTTAACCCATTTGACTACCACAGATCCTTCCTAAACTGTACAGAGTCGTTTCAATATAACGAGAATTGAATTAAAAAGTCGTCGCCGGTACAGAAGGGGTTAATTAGCACATTTTCCGGCCCGTGCACAAGATATCACACAACTTCGGTTATTGACCTGGATAAGCTAGTATATACTGTATATATATATATATATATATATATATATATATATATATATATATATATATATATATGTGTGTATGTTTGTGTGTGTGTGTGTATGTGTGTATGTGTGTGTGCGTGTGTGTGTTCGCTTTCGCTCACCCAGATAAACAAATCGACACCTGAATGTGGTGAAGTGTCATATTATCGCCAACCTAATGAGGCGAAACGTTATAAAACCTCCAAACCAATGGAGTGAAACGGGGGGATTCCAAAAATACCCGCCCTACATCAGATAGGGTTAAGGGGAGATGGGCGTATCTATTTGTTCATTATTGATTGTTTTCCCTCCCTAGACCTCCATCAAGCTTTATAAAACACCCCCAAGACCCTCCTTCAAGATATATTTGTACATTTTTCGATAGAAAAATGTCCTGGCCGCAGGCCGGTTCCTCTTAAGTTAATTCTGGTTCAGGAGCAATTAGTACGAGGCCTTCCAGAGGGTTAAGTGCCCCATTAATTACTCATTCCATTCGACTACCATGGCACAGTTGGAATGTATGTACTCGGTCGCGCTAATAAGTCATGGCCCAGCTTTCATTACGTTTTGCATGCTCTGTACTGTATTAATGTCTGTCAGATGTTGAATAGGGTGGGTAAGTGTAGGAACATGTTGGTATATTTCACTCGATATGAAGAAATGAAGCTTAGATATTGTTGATACCAATTATTGGTCAAAACATACTTGGTGCCGAGACATCACTTATTAGCGCGACTGTACATGCTCAGATTAGTATACAGGATTCGTAACTGCCTAATAAATCGTAGGCTTGTGTATAATTGTTTAACTGTCTTGATAGCGTAATGCATAGATGCGCGGAATTTCGGTGTGAGTATCCTAGGTTCGAGTCCTTGGAGTGCCACATGTATTTGTTGATTTAATGAATTTAGTTTAGAAGTAAAGTTGGTTGATGACAACATATGAATTAGAGGCTTGCTATCGCTCGCTAAGAAAAAATCGACACCTAATTAACACGAAGTCTTAATATTGACAAAAAATGGGACGAGAGGTCTTAAAATCCCCAAACTAATGGGCCGAACGTCTTGAAATCTGAAAACTAATGCGGCTAATCATGAGGAAGAAGGGAGACCACAAAAACGACCCATCTCCCATTTTTTCCCATTGTTCGAATTGTAGAAGGTTTGACTCCACCAATCTTCTGAAGCAAAGTGGAAGAGAAGGTGTGAGTTGGTAGTTTGAAAAGCTAAGCCCCTTAAGAAGATGAACCGTTTTTCCTGGTTCTCCTTCTTCCTCATGCTTAGCCCAATTAATTTGCAGATTATAAGATGGTCGGCCCATTAGTTTGGCGATTTAAAGACCTTTCGCCCCATTTCTGTTGTCAATATTAAGACCTTTCGTGTCATTTAGGTGTCGATATTTTTCCTGACGAGCGATAGCGAGCTAGAGAAACCGGCCTTTGGCCGGGACATTTTTCTATCGAAAAATGTACACATTTATCTTGAAGGAGGGTCTTGAGTGGGTGTTTTATAAGCCTGATGGAGGTCTAGGGAGGAAACTAATAAATTAATGAAAAGATACATAAATGAGCAAATAAATACGCCCATCCCCCCTTAATAAATACGCCCATCCCCCCTTAATAAATACGCCCATCCCCCCTTAATAAATACGCCCATCCCCCCTTTAATAGATACGCCCATCCCCCTTAATAAATACGCCCATCCCCCCTTGATCAATACGCCCATTCCCCCTGAATATATACGCCCATCCCCATTTAATAGATACGCCCATCCCCCTTTAATAAATACGCCCATCCCCATTTAATAGATACGCCCATCCCCCTTTAATAAATACGCCCATCCTCCTTTAATAAATACGCCCATCCCCCTTAATAAATACGCCCATCCCCCCTTAATAAATACGCTCATCCCCCCTTAAGGATTATGACGCGCTTAGACAGCTTATTCTGGCGTATTCTGGGTATGTGGAAGTCAGAGGGTTCAATTGAGATAGTATTTACCCTTTTGATGCCCCAAGATCCTTTCGAAGTTGTATAATAACGTCATGATGGTGTGATGGTTAGAGTGTTTAACCCCTTGAAGCTCTGACGCGTTTTGTGCAGTACATTTTGGCTATCATTAGACGATTTTATGCAGCTTAGGAATGATCTGTGGGTATTTGAAGGGTAAAGACTCTCTCAATCAACCCTCTGACTTCCATATACACTTCGTAATCTGAATAAAATCGTTTAATAATTACCAGAAAACAAAACAGAAATGCGTATTGGAGTTCGAAAGGGTTAAGATGTGTATGTGGTATCCCAGGTTCGAATCCAGGTGGGAACATATGCTTTCATTAATTTCATTGGAGGTGTTTGGTGTGGTGGTGAAGTTAATACAAAATAAATGTATCAGTAGGTTCAGGGATATTTGGTAGCGAGGCCGGTCTATATGAGCTGTGCCCCATGAATATTCTTTCCTCTCACTTAAGGGATATTTTCCTTGACTCCTTTCTCCCTCATGTTTAGCCCCATTTTTTCTAATTTTAAGACTTTTGCCCCATTTTTTTGACGATTTTAAGAACTTTCAACCCATTTCTGTCAATTTTAAAACCTTTCGTGCCATTTAGGTGTCGATTTTATCCTGGCGAGCGATAGCGAGCCTGTAATTTAAGAGGAACCGGCTTTCAGCCGGGAAATTTTTCTACCGAAAAATGTACAAATTTATCTTGAAAGGGGCTCAAGGGGGTGTAATCTTAAGCTTGAAGGATATCTAGGGACCAAACTAAAAACCTCCCCTTAAACATTAGGCTACCATGGTGCGGTGGGAGTATGAACATGATTAGATTAATATCCAGTATTCGAGAATGGATAATAAGTCGTAGGCGTGTGCATAAACCTTTAACCGTCTTGGTGGTGTAATGGTTAAGGTGGCAACAATCTGTGTGTGATAACCCGGGTTCGAATCCTGGTGGATCGCACATGTGCTTTCATTAATTTCATTGGAGGTGTTTCGTGTTGTGGTGAAGTTAATACAAAATAATTACTAATGGGGCTAAACACGAAGGAGGAGAAAGGGGTCCAGAAAAAGGCCCCCCCCCCCCATGATCTCCCCTTACAGAGAGTTATATATATAATGGCGTTCAGATACATACGTTGCTTTGAATGCATTGGTGTTGCATTTGGGATATTGGATATTGCTTTTGGATATTGGACTTACTATTGGGTAAAGATAATCACCTACTTCCGGGGCTACTTTCTTTAAGGGGAGACTGGCCTTTTTGGTCTATTAATTCATGTATTCCTATATTTCTTAGTGTCCTTGCTAGACCTCCATTAAAGCTTAGAAACACCCCCTAGACCCCCATTCAAGATAAATTTGTACATTTTTCGGTAGAAAAATGTCCCGGCCGAAGGCCGCTTCCTCTTAAAATTTCTGGCTCGCTTTCGCTCGCCAGGAAAAAATCGACACCTAAATGGCACGAAAAGCCTTAAAATTGACAATGAAATGGGGTGAAAGGTATTAAAATCGCCAAACTAATGGGCCGAACGTCATAAAATCTGAAAACTATTGGGGCTAAACATTAGGGAGAAGGGGGTCCAGAAAAACGGTCTGTCTCCTCCTAAGGCAGTGTCACACGAGCGATTTTTCCGTCAATTTTTACGAGCAATTGTAGTCTGGCAGCTTCTGAATTCTATCTATCTATCTATCTAGCTATCTATCTATTGCCTGACGCCGTGATCTCCGATGGGGTGGCCACGAACAAACCGCCCCCATGCACCTCTTTCCCCAGTCAGTCGACGCCCCTCCTCCCAACCAGCACCGCCGTCATCCATATACTTCCTCACTCCATCCTTCCACCTCTCTTTCGGTTTACTTCTCCCTCTCTGTCCTTCCACCTCGCTCTCGTACACCCTCTCAGTCATTCTCTCGCTTCCCATACGTTCCATATGGCCGAACCATCTCAAGGTGTTCCTTTTCACACTTTCCAGCACATCTACCTCCACACCACACCTCCTTCTTACTTCCTCATTAGTCTGTCTATCCCTCCATGTAACTCTGAATTAAAGTTGTATATTGTTTCGATCTCTTAAGGGGGGTGACCTGTTTTTCTTCTGTCCTTTTCTATCTTTCTTTGGCTTGTATCCATTTGGCCCCATTCAGCCTACTGTTTTAAGACGTTTATCCCCATCCAGGTGTCAATTTTTTTTTTATATTTTTTGTCATATTTTTTATTTTTGTTTGACAGCAGGCTATATTTGTACATTTTTCGATAGAAAAATTTCCCCGGCGAAGCCGGATTTCTTCATATAATGCTGGCTCGCTATCACTAAAAAAACAGGTCACCCCCCTTAAATCAATGCGTTTCTAAGAGCAAGTTTGTTCTCGCATTAAGCCGCTGTCACACGAGCGATTTTTCCGTTTTTTGCACCGGTATCGGCAAGTTCGGCGGCTGAATTCTGATAAAGTGTAATATTTGAAGCTGCCAGACCATAATTGCCCGTAAACATTGCTCGAAAAACGGCTCGTGTGACTCCGGCATTATTCCTGGGTTTTGTTTTGTTCATCGGTATTGGGAACTAGACTGCAATTAGAATATGTATGGTATCTTAAGGGGGAGGTAATATGTATGGTATCTTAAGGGGGAGGTAATAGTTTTTTCTCCCTCATGTTTAGTCCCATTAGCTTTCGGATTTTAAGACGTTTGTTCCATTTGTTTGACGATTTCACCCCATTTTATTCAATATTAAGATCTTCCGTGCCATTTAAGTGTCGATTTGTTCCTAGCGAGCGAAAGCGAGCCTGTAATTTTATGATGGATATAACTGGCCTTTGGCCAGGAAATATTTCTACCGACAAATTTACAAATATATCTTGAGTTTTTTGTTTTAATCTTGATGGAGGTCTAGCGAGGAAACTAAACAATAATTAAATAGATAAGGAAATAGACCAAACAAATAGACCCTACCCCCTTAAGACTGATAGAAGCTTACGCCTGAAATTGCCAGACGTGAATTGCTCCAAAATATTGCCGGAAAAAATTGCTCGTGTCACACCGGCTTTACTTGGGCTACAATAAACGTTCTCCAAATTACAGGTTTTACACAGGTATTGTTTGGGGTCCAACGATTACAATAGTTTGGGAAGTTAAGGGGACAGAGGTTATTTTGGGGTATATATATATATATATATATATATATATATATATATATATAATATGTTTTAGTTTACTCCCTAGACCTCCATCTAACTTTAAAACAAAAACGTCCAATAGATCCCCCTAATAGATTAATTTGTACATTTTTGCGGTAAAAAAAAAGACATGGCCGAAGGCCGGATCCTCTTCAATTACAGGCTCGCTATTGCTCGCCAGGAAAAATTCGACACCTAAAGGGCACGAAAGGTCTTAATATTGACAAGGAAATGGGGCCAAAAGTCTTAATATCGACAAATTAATGGGGCAAACGTCTTAAAATCTCAAAACTAATGGGGATAAGCATGAGGAAGAAAGGGGACCAGTAAAACGATCCATCTCCCCTTAAAAATCTACACTCTACACTCCCTAATAGCCTTATCAATGACACACTACACTCCCTAATAGCCTTATCAATGACACTCTACACTCCCTAATAGCCTTATCAATGACACTCTACACTCCCTAATAGCCTTATCAATGACACTCTACACTCCCTAATAGCCTTATCAATGACACTCTACACTCCCTATTAGCCTTATCAATGACACTCTACACTCCCTAATAGCCTTATCAATGACACTCTACACTCCCTAATAGCCTTATCAATGACACTCTACACTCCCTAATAGCCTTATCAATGACACTCTACACTCCCTAATAGCCTTATCAATGACACTCTACACTCCCTAATAGCCTTATCAATGACACTCTACACTCCCTAATAGCCTTATCAATGACACCCTACACTCCCTAATAGCCTTATCAATGACACTCTACACTCCCTAATAGCCTTATCAATGACACTCTACACTCCCTAATAGCCTTATCAATGACACTCTACACTCCCTAATAGCCTTATCAATGACACTCTACACTCCCTAATAGCCTTATCAATGACACTCTACACTCCCTAATAGCCTTATCAATGACACTCTACACTCCCTAATAGCCTATCAATGACACTCTACACTCCCTAATAGCCTTATCAATGACACTCTACACTCCCTAATAGCCTTATCAATGACACTCTACACTCCCTAATAGCCTTATCAATGACACTCTACACTCCCTAATAGCCTTATCAATGACTTCAATTTGTTACCATTTTTGTAATGAGCTAAGTCGATGTCGCACGAGAGCTATTTTTCCGTCAATTTTCACGGACAATTCACCACTTGTGAGTTTAAGGGAGGTCACCGGCTTTTTTTATCTTTCTCTCCTCTTCTCTCTTTCTCTGGCTTATATCCATTCGGCCCCATTAAGCCAACCCCATCCAGGTGTCGATTTCTTCCTGGCGAGCGATAGCGAGCCAGCATTGTATGGAGAAATCCGGCTTCGCCGGAGAAATTTTTCTATCGAAAAATTTATAAATTTAACTTGCTGTCAAAACAAAATATATATATGCTGGCTCGCTATCACTTGCCAGGAAAATATTGACACCTGGTTGGGGGTAAACGTCTTAAAACAGTAGGCTGAATAGGGCCGAATAGATGTTTGCGGTTCCAACTTTCTTATAGCCTGAAACTCGCAAGTGGTCAATTGGTAGTCTGGCAGCTGCAAAATTTAAGGGAGCCCACCCCACTTGTTTTCCCTTTCTCTCCCTCTCTTTTTGGCTTGTTATCCATTTAGCCCCATTCAATCTACTGTATTAAGACGTTTACCCCCATCCAGGTGTCGATATTTTCCTGGTGAGCGGTAGCGAGCCAGCATATATATTTTTTTGTTTTGACAGCAAGCTAAATTTGTACATTTTTCGATCGAAAAATGTCTCCGGCGAAGCCGAATTTCTCCATACAATGCTGGTTCGCTATCGCTCGCCAGGAAGAAATCGACACCTGGATGGGGATAAAAGTCTTAAAACAGTTGGCTGAATGGGGCAGAATGGATACGAGCCAGGAAAAGAGAGAAAAGGAGGGAAAGATCAAAAATAAAGCCGGTAAACCCCCCTTAACTTGCATAAGAATATAACTACCTAACATAATCTACTTTCCGATTCCAATGTAAAAGTAATGATGGAGCGGGAAGAAGACAGAAAAAGAGAGAGAGAGAGAGAGAGAGAGAGAGAGAGAGAGAGAGAGAGAGAGAGAGAGAGAGAGAGAGAGAGAGAGAGAGAGAGAGAGAGAGAGAGAGAGAGAGAGAGAGAGAGAGAGACTCGAAACAGTACGAGATAAAAACTTGCTCGTCTAAAATTTAGCACTCATGTTACATCGCCTTAAGGGGAGATTTCCACTTGAGGGATTTTTTTCTTGACCCCTTTCCCCCTCATGTTTAGCCCCATTGCTTTTGAGATTTTGAGACGTTTGCCCCATTAATTTGGCAATTTTAAGAACTTTCGCCTCATTTCTGTTAATTTGAAGACCTTTCGTGACATTTAGGTGTCGATTTTTACCTGGCGAGCGATAGGGAGACTGTATTATAATAGGAACCGGCCTTCGGCCGCGACATTTTTCTACCGAAAAATGTACAGCTTTATCTAGAAAGGGGGTCAAGGGTGTGTGATTTTAAGCTTGATGGAGGTCTAGGGAACAAACTAAAAATCTCCCCTTAATATAAAGTTACAATGGAACCAAACATACTGAAACGTATTTGGGATAAGATTACGCACACCAAATTAGATTAAAATTGTGTGTGTGTGTGTGTGAGTGAGTGTGTGTGTGTGTGTATGTGTGTGTGTGTGTGTGTGTGTGTGTGTGTGTGTGTGTGTGTACTCGTACATACCTGTATGTATCGAGGTTGGGATGATCTCGCTCCTACACTAAAGTATATATAATTTTGACATCTAACTTACCAAATGCAATTAATTAGTTATAAACACTATGTAAAACAAAACAGATACTGATAATTAATTAACCCTTCCATCTATTAAACTTTACTCTGGCTACTATTAGACGATTTCAATAAGTGTTAGAAGGGCGTCCAGCAATTACCAGGCTTCGAACTATCTCACTGAACCATTTTTACTTCGAACTATCTTACTGAACCATTTTTACTTCGAACTATCTGACTGAACCATTTTTACTTCGAACTATCTCACTGAACCATTTTTACTTCGAACTATCTCACTGAACCATTTTTACTTCGAACTATCTCACTGAACCATTTTTACTTCGAACTATCTCTCTGAACCATTCGAACTATCTCACTGAACCATTTTTACTTCGAACTATCTCTCTGAACCATTTTTACTTCGAACTATCTCACTGAACCATTTTTACTACCACAGATTCTTCTTAACCCCTTCTGTACTTGAGTCGTGTTTTAACTATTCTGGCTACGGTACCATTAGACGATTTTACTCCATTTTAAAAGTGTCTCTCGAGCAATAAACAGGCTTCGAACTATCTCACTGAACCATTTTTACTACCACAGATCCTTCTTAAACTGCACAAAATCGTCTAAATATGGCTAGAATAAAATTAAAAAGACGTCGTCGGTACAGAAGGGGTTATTCGAGGGATATTAATGTTTCCGTCTTACCGCACATCACTTTCTCCTTCAGTACATTTTTTATCAATTATATGTAAATCATAGAAGGGAAGCGGGACGAGGGTTGGAAAAGACCCCCTTCTTTTCCCAGCTTAATTAATAACAGTTTTCTCACACTTTTCTGGGCTGGCTGATTGGTTTCTGGTGGAGGAAGGAGTGTATGTGTGAGAGAGAGAGAGTACAAAGGAAATCAAGCAACAACAGGTCTAGTGACTCCCTCGAGGCTGCTTGTCCTCCAAAACACTGAGGATCAAGTGTCCGAACAGTGGTTTAGAGTGGGTAAGGGAACATTGGGAAGGGAACTACTGCCCTGGAACTAATGTCCGTGGCAGGATTAGGAAGTCAGTAGGGGACAGATGGGTTAGTAACATTACACAGTTATAAGTGATTTTTCGTATATCTGGGAAAAAGAGAGTAACGTCTTAGTAATATATATATGCAATAATCCTTGATGAAACTATGGGGGGAATAAAATAAAGTTATTCATTTACAAACGCAGTCAGTCGCGAGTTTGAGGCAAGATATTTGTCTAGGCGAAGTTTAAAAGAAGCAACGGTGCTGCAGTCTATAACGTCTCGGGGAAGCCCATTCCACAAGTTGACAACTCGATTGAAAGACATTCTTAGATTCGTGTGAGGTAAAAGTTTTACCAATAATTTTGCAACCGTTTCCCCGCGTGTAATTAGATTGGTCGATAGTGAAGTACTTACTACAGTTCATATTGACGATGCCTTTGATGATTTTGAACACTTGAATTAAGTCGCCTCTTAATCTGCGCTGGGTTAAAGGAAATAGATTTAATTCCTTAAGACGCTCCTCGTATAGTTTGTTCTTTAGGCTAGGTATCATTTTGGTAACTCTACATTGAACTCTTTCTAGCTTGTCTATATCTTTTTGGTAATAAGGGTACCAGGATTGAACGCAGTATTCCAGAAGAGGGCGGACTAAGGAATTGTAAAGAGTTAGGATAACTTCTTTGGATTTATGCTCAAATGACCTGCCTATAAACAAAGCCAATTAGTTTGTTTGCCTTCTTAACAACTTCTGAACATGGTTGACTCGGTTTTAGGTTACTTGATATTGTTACTCCCAGATCGGTTTCTCGGTCTACACTCTTAAGCTGAGTGCTGTGGGAAATAAAATTTATCCCACAGCACAGGTGGCTGAGGAGACTGTGAGTGATTTGTTCGTGGCCACCCCTTCACTAGGATTTAGGCGTCGGGCAATGGATAAATAAAGAGCCAGTATATTGCTACTAAATATATGATATGCGGAAAATTATGCATATGAGACATTTGAAGCCATTGAAGCATTCGACGACCGTATTGAGCTTAAGGGGGGTGACCTGTTTTTGTTCTGTCCTTTTCTATCTTTCTCTGGCTTGTATCCATTTGGCCCCATTCAGCCTATTGTTTTAAGACGTTTATCCCCATCCAGGTGTCAATTTCTTACTGGTGAGCGGCAGCGAGCCAGCATATTTTAATTTTTTGTTAGACAGCAGGCTAAATTTGTACATTTTCGATAGAAAAATCTCTCCGGCGAAGCCGGATTTCTTCATATAATGCTGGCTCGCTGTCGCTCGCCAGGAAGAAATCGACACCTAGATGGGGATAAACGTCTTAAAATAGTTGGCTGAATGGGGCCGAATGGATACCAGCAAGGGAAAGAGAGATAGAAAAGGACAGAACAAAAAGCAGGTCACCCCCCTTAATCAGGTGTGTGAATATGTAAATAGTTTTATATAATCTGGGTTTATTAGTATAGATTAGTTTAAGTACACATTGTATAGTATTACCGATGTCGGAAATACTCTTACGGTAACGAAAACTGAACTACCGTAATTATTAGTGATCATGAAAACTGAACTACCGTAATTATTAGTGATCATGAAAACTGAACTACCGTAATTATTATTGATCATGAAATCGCTAGTGTTCGAGTTGGGCATCGAACTTACAGGGGCTCTTTTCACTTGAGGGATTTTTTGTCTTTACCACTTTCTCCCTCATCTTTAGCCCCATTGCTTTTGAGATATTAAGACGTTCGCCCCATTAGTTTAGCGATTTTAACAACTTTCACCCCATTTTTGTCACTTTTAAGACCATTCGTGCCATTTAGGTGTCGATTTTTTCCTGGCGAGCGATAGCGAGCCTGTAATTTAAGAGCAACCGGCCTTCGGCCGGAACATTTTCTACCGAAAAATGTACAAATTTATCTTGAAAGGGGGTCAAAGGGGTGTAATTTCAAGCTTGATGGAAGTCTAGGAAACACACTAAAAACCTCCTCCTTAAAGAGGCTCTTTTCAGCCGTATATTTTCACAATGTTTCGTCGTATATCAAAATGATGGGAGCTGAATTACTAGCAGACAAGCACGGTAGGAATCAGTTGCTACTTTACAGCCGTAAGGATAACATTACATTAACAGTGTGTCAGTGAATACTACACAGAATAATACCACCATTATTATCAACAATTAATATTTAATATAACTTACGTGACTCGGCAAGAATGTAGTTACCGGGTGTACACTACGCGGACGCTCACCATTATGTTCCCGTCTATTTTGACTGCCTTTGGATACAAAACTACATTAACCTAACCAAACAACCTAACCTAGTATTATAGATTTATAAGTATTTATTTTATTATAAATATTTATAGATGATTGATGTTGTATGTCGGTAGTGGTACACCCGGTAACTACATCCATCCCTGTGACTCTAAAGTTACAAGGTTCTGATATATAGTATATATAGTATATAATATAACAACCAGAGCTTCGGTGACCTAGTATAGGCGCCCATATGTTGTTGCCGCTGGCCAGAGGTAGGAAGGCATAGGGAAGCTTTTAGGTTGGCGTTACGCTGCACTACGTCTAAAAACATCAAGTAAGTTCGTTAATCTATCATATCTTTATATTATCGCTAACTTATTATAACTTTGACATTTCTTTATTATACGGTGAAATTATCGCTAACTTATTATAACTTTGACATTTCTTTATTATACGGTGAAATTATCGCTAACTTATTATCGCTAACTTTTAACTTTGACATTTGTTTATTATACGGTGAAATTATCGCTAACTTATTATCGCTAACTTATTATAACTGACATTTCTTTATTATACGGTGAAATTATCGCTAACTTATTATAACTGACATTTCTTTATTATACTGTGAAATTATCGCTAACTTATTATCGATAACTTATTATAACTTTGAAATTTCTTGATTATACTGTGAAATTATCGCTAACTTCTTATCGCTAACTTATTATAACTTTGACATTTCTATATTATACTGTGAAAGAGTCTATATATGGATGGCGGATAATTTACAGTTCATTTACTTTCCTCCTTTCAGTGGACGTTCCCCGTAGCCAGTGACGGTGACGGCGACAGTGACAGTGAGTACAGATAGTTGGTATAGAGAGAATTTATTAGAAGTTTTAGTCCATTTTATTTACTTGGTGTGGAGATTTGATCGAACGGAGGACGACTAGGATGGTCGTGATTACATTTTCCACAACAAGTGCCATTCATCGAATAGTTTGCTTTCTCATTTCGGTATCCGATATGTAGTACTTTACATTGATCCGCATTGAAACTCATTTGCCAAGTTTGGGCCCAACATGACAACTTATCTAGATTGTATTGAATCTTGTCCACTTGTTCTTTTGAGAGTACGCTATTTGCAATTTTTGTATCGTCAGCAAACTTTGAGATTGTACAGGTGAGACCCTCATCTATGTCGTTGATGTAAATTAGAAAGAGAATTGGTCCCGGTACCGATCCCTGGGGTACCCTGCTACTTACATTGGTCCATTTAGATGCCTTACCGTTTATGACTACTCTTTGCTTTCTGTAGCTGAGCCAATTTTCTATCCATTTCAACACACCATCTTGTATTCCATGTGTTTTTAGTTTTAGCAGTAAACGTTTGTGAGGAACTTTGTCAAAGGCCTTTTGAAAATCAAGGTATATAATATCTACAGCTTTACTCTCATCGTAGAGGTTGAGGATATCGTGGAAGAAGTCTAAGAGGTTTGTTAAGCAGGAACATTTGTTACGAAAGCAGTGTTGAGTATCTTTAAGTATGTTATTTTTCTCTAAGTGATTTACGGGTTCAATGTTATTTTAATACCACGAATTTTGTTGATATATTTGAAGATAAATATTGAATCTATATGCTCTAAAGATCATAAGAAAATTTGTTTTAACCCTCGGCAAAACCTAATAAAAAAGTATGGTACTAAAATTTATTTTTCATAAAAAGGTTGTCAATATGGTACTTTCAGTCATCGATAGCTCTAAAGATCATATGCAAATGTGTTAAACCCCTCGGAAAAACCTTATATAAAAGTATGGTACTAAAATTTAACTTTCGTAACAAGGTTGTCAATATGGTACCGGTACTTTCCCGTTATCAATGTACAATAAAGTTGAAGATTGCAGAGTAAACACCATAGACTTCATCGACTTCTCTTTCACCTTCGTATAATCGACAGCCAATTTTTTTATTTTTTTATTAAGAGATTAGTACTCAACCATCGGGGGTGTGGGGGCGGCAGCCCCCACTCATAATACTAGGTTAGGTTAGGTGAGGTTGTTAGGTTAGGCTAATGCCTTTTCAAATCACTATTGAGGGGCTGTCTCAACATCGAAAAACCTATTCCCCATTAGACCAATGGGGAATAGGTTTTTCCGAGATTTCTTATTAATTACAAACGCTATATATTGATGCAAATGACCAATTTTGTTTATATAAAACACTCGGAAAATTCGTGGTATTAAAATAAAAAAAATCCCATATATTTTGTGAAAATAAGTAAAAGTGTGTGTGTGTGTGTGGTGGTGTGTGTGTGGTGGGGTGTGTGTGTGTGGTGGGGTGGGGTGTGTGTGAGAGTGTGTACGTTGCTCTACACATATTTGTTTAGAGATAAATCAGGTGACATTAGCTGCATAAATTATAATACATTATATAGGACCATTTAACCAATTACCGAACAGAACACCACCAGGCCTGTTAATGATCACACGGGTCATTTACGAGTTGTATATACGAATAGTTTCCTGCATTTAGGATATTGTATCGTAAAATAACAAGGGTGACCATATTAAATAACAAGGGTGACCATATTAAATGAAAAAGTAGTTAGATTTTTTTTCTCGATTTAAGGGGGGTCACAGATTTGGTTTTATCTTGCTCTCCCTTTCTCTCTTTCCCTGGCTTGTATTCATTCGGCGCCATTCAGCCAACTGTTTTAAGACATTTATCCCCATCTAGGTGTCTAATTCTTCCTGTATGGAGAAATCCGGCTTCGCCGGAGACATTTTTCTATCGAAAAATTTACAAATTTAGCTTGCTGTCAAAACAAAAATATATATATGATGGCTCGCTACCGCTCGCCAGGAAAATATTGACACCTGGATGGGGGTAAGCCTCTTAAAACAGTAGGCTGAATAGGGCCGAATGGATTCAAGCCAAAAAGAGAGAGAGAGAGAAAGTGAAAAAAGCGATATGGGCTCCCTTAACAACGGCGCCTCGTATCTACTTTTCGAAGAGTGTTGAGAGGGAAGAGAGGAAACTGTTGGAGTGGCTTTGTTACGTAAGTTTAGGTGAAGATATTGAGGGATAAACCTTTTTTACAACGGCACGTCGTATCTGCTTTTCGAAGAGTGTTGAGAGGGGAGAAGGACTCTTTTGCCAGGCACAATAATGTCATTGCATTGAGGTTCTCGGTACAATTGGCCTAATAAGTGATGTCTCGGCACCAATTAAGTTTAGATCAATAATTGGTATCAGCAATATTTACACCTGAGTTCTGTTTTTTTGAGTGAGATATACAATAAATGTTTCGCAATGTTCCCTTATAATATCCTCAAGTAACCTATTAAGAACTGGTCAGGGGATTGGTTATAACTTGTAGGATGTTTAATTGAAGTGCGGAAATCAGTATTTACTGAGAAATAACAGTCTTAAAATGCGCTATGTTTTACCAGACTCGACCTTTTCTTTGGGTCACCCAGGGTTAGGTTAGGTTAGGTTAGGTTAGGTTAGGTTAGGTTAGGTTATTTATCTATCTATGTTTCCGCGTCTAAGTCCATAAATAAAAACTAAATAAGGCGAATTTTAGGGGTGGGAGGGGGGGGGGGGGGTGGGGGGGGGGGGGGGGGGGGGGGGGGTGCATTTTTAAGACTGTTATTTCTCAGTAAATACTGATTTCCGCACTTCAATTAAACATTCTACAAGTTTAAACCAGTCCCCTGAACAGTTCTTAATTGAGGATAGGAAAACGGGAACATAGAGAATTTTTTACCGCCAAACGTAATGACAGCTGAGGCATGACCTATTAGCGCGACCGTACCAAACTTTGGGGGGAAATAATGAGCCAATGTTTCCAGAAGTGGAGCCAAACATCTTCCAAAACGCCTACAAAATTGATCATGGAAGAATAATTTAATTAGTGGTTTTGTTTTATTATTTTGTTTATTTAGCAAACGTTGCAGCTCCATACATTATTCAGCTTGAGGGGGTGGTACTCGCTTTTTCTGGTCCCCTTTCTCCCTCGTGTTAAGTCTCATTTGTTTTGAGATTGTAAGGCGTTCGGCCCATTAGCTTGGCGACTTTAATACCTTTTACCCCATTTCGTTGTTAATTTTAAGACCTTTTGTGCCATTTAGGTGTCTATCTTTTCCTGGCGAGCAACAGCGAACCTGTAATTTTAAGAGTTTCTACCAAAAAATTTGCAAATTTATCTTGAAGGGTGGTCTAGGGGGTGTTTTTCTAAGCATGGTGGAGGTCTAGGGAGGAAACTATAACATAATTGAATACATGAATTAATAGGCCAAAAAAACAGCCACTGTCCTCTTAATAATTGTCCTGGTCGTACAGCTAATATTTTCATATTTTCCTGGCTCAATAGTACAGATAAAACACGGTCTATATCTTTCCTTACACCATTTTCCCGGAAGCGAGTCCTAATTTTCCCTGATTCCCTCATCTCCGCAAAATTGTTTCTCCGTAATCTCGCAAATCGCTGCATTGGAAGGTAAGACTCCAACATTTCCTCCTGGGACCAATAATCTTGCTCGATCCTCTTCCTTTTCCGGGACGTCTCTTCATGTGTACGTATTATATTTCGTAACCTTGTTTATCTTTTATCTAAGCTAGTTAGTTATTATAGTTAGTTAATGAATTAAGTAAGACTTCAGAGGCTACTAACCCTTCTGGATTATTAAGTCAAGAATAGCGTCATGACAGGAGCCCCTTTTCAAAAACTCCAGTCCCTTGTATTTGAGTTCATTAGTTAAAATAGGACTTCATAGGCTATCGACCCTGTTGGATTATTAAGCCAGCACACTGCAAGTCAAGAATAAAGTCAGGACTGGAGTCTCTCTGCGAGTTAAGTTTGATGGAGGTCTAGGGAGGAAACTAATGAAATAATAAAAAAAATACATAAATTAGCAAATAAATATGCCCATTAATTAAGTCAATATTTAGACCTTTCGTGACATTTAGGCGTCGATTTTTTCCCTGGCGAGCCTGATATTTAGAAGGAACTGACTTTTGGCCAGAACATTTTTCGGAATTATTCTATAATTGCACCTATACGAGGTAAACAAATTATTATTGTATTTAACAGGAAGGTACGACGAGGTAAGTGATGTGGTATATATGGCAATATGCGGAAATGGATTATAAGAGCATTCCGCCCCCTCTGACCCCCTTACGAAAATCTACGGTTACTCACTCCACCCCAACTGGATTTCTACCGTTTTACCCAACCAGCAGGGGTGTGGGGGCAGCAGCCCCCACCCATAATACTAGGATAAGTTAGGTAAGGTTGTTAGGTTAGGCTAATGTCTCTCTGAAACATAGTAAAATCCGTGTCACACTTAGATTGATGGACTTTTGTCAGAGGGGGCAGAATTCCCTTATAATCCATTTCCGCATATTGCCACCTATACCACATCACTTACCTCGTTGTACCTTCCTGTTAAATACAATAATATATTTTTTAGCTCGTATAGGTGCAATTATAGAAATTTACCCATTTTTCTACCGAAAATATTTACAAATTCATCTTGAACGGGGATCTTGGGGATGTTTGTTTAAGCTTTATGAAGGTCTAGTGCGCAAACTAAAAATTAAATTATATATTTGATCCAATTTATTTATTTCACTCCCAACACCACAACACCTGAAATTGATGAAAGCATGTGATCCTACCGGGATTCGAACCTGGGTTACCACATACATATATTAAAACACTCTAACCATTACACCATCAAAAGAATGTTTTAAATTCAACACATAAATATACCCTACCCCCTTATGGTTCACTTTTTGGTCAAATTTTGGTATAATCCTGTGTAGCGGGAGGACCTGTACGTATATCTCAATAATTTGCTAATGTTACAATATAGTTTTACATTTTACATTCATAAATAGTCGACTAATATACTAGGTTAGGTTAGGTTTTGGTTAGGTTAGGTTAGGTTAGGTTAGGTTAGGTTAGGTTAAATATATTGTTCAATGTTTCTTGGTAAATAGGCATCTGAAAAAAAGTTCCTCCCGCTACACAGGATCTTACCCTGTATATATATATTTTCCTCCCTAGACCTCCATCAACTTTAAAAAAAACATCCAATTGATCCCCCTTCTAGATTAATGTGTACATTTGTCGGTAGAACAAATTACAGGCTCTCTATCGTTCACCAGGAAAAGAAATTGACACCTAAATAGCACGAAAGGTCTGAATATTGACGAAATTGAAGAAATTGGGCGAAAGGTTTAAATTGCCAAACTAATGGGCCGAACGTCTTCTAATCTGAAAACTAATGGGGCTAAACATGAGGAAGAAGTGTGTCCAGAAAAACCGACCCATCTACCCTTAAACAAAACATCGATAAACCTTCTCTGGGCGGCCTGGATTAAATTATTGGTGAAATATTTTACTAGCCTGGCAGGAGAAAAAGGGAGAGTTTATTTTGTGTTAGAGGGAGGCTGAGCAAGAACATCAATTTGAGGCCGGAGCTTGGGGCTAACCATTTTATTTTATTTATTTCGTTTTCTTTTGTTTTTTATTTGTTTCACCCCTTGAGGATTATAACTCATTTTGACAGTTTTTCTGGCTATCATTAGGTGATTTTATACAGTTTAGGAAAGTGCTATGGGCATCAAAAGGGTTAATACTATCGCGATTATATACACCCTTTCGAAGCTAAATAAAATCTTCTAATAATAGCCAGAAAACGGAAACGAAATACGCAATCGGATCTTGAAAGGGTGAAATACACATACACGAAACGATTCTCCTCCTTATCCCCCTCCTCCTCTTCCTCTTCCTCTTCCTTATCCCCCTCCTCCTCTTCCTCCTCCTATTCCTCTTCCTCCTCCTCCTCCTCTTCCTCCTCTTCCTTATCCCCCTCTTCCTCCTTATCCCCCTCCTCCTCCTCTTCCTCCTTATCCCCCTCCTCCTCCTCTTCTTTTCCTTATTTCCCTCCTCTTCCTCCTCCTTCTCCTCTCCCTCCTCCTTCTCCTCCTCCTCTTCCTCCTTCTCTTCCTCCTTATCCCCTTCCTCCTCTTCCTCCTCTTCCTCCACCATTATAATAATACTTTCCCTTTAGATGCCCACAGTTGCTCTCTAAATTATATATAATCGTCTAATGATAGCCAGAATAATCTGTCAAAATGTGTCATAATCTCCAAAGGGATACATAGACTTTTAAGGGGGGTGACCTGCTTTTTGTTATTTTTGTTCTTTTCTCTCTTTCTCTGGCTTGTATCCATTCGGCCCCATTCAGCCAACTATTTTAAGACTTTTATCCCCTTCTAGGTGTCGAATTCTTCCTGACGAGCGATAGCGAGCCAAGATTATATGAAGAAATCCGGCTTCGCCGGAGACATTTTTCTATCGACAAATTTACAAATTCAGCCTGCTGTCTAACAAAACTAAAAAATATGCTGGTTTACCGGTCACCAGTAAGAAATTGACACCTGGATGGGGATAAACGTCTTAAAACAGAAGGCTGAATGGGGCCCAATGGATAAAAGCCAGAGAAAGAGAGAAAAGGAGAAAAATTTAAAAAAGCAGGACACTCCTCTTAAACGATAACGATTGAACCAGGATGTCAACCCGGGGCAATTACGTTGTATGACTTGAATTAATATGAGAATGAATGCAAGAAAATGAATAAGAATTAGTATTACTTGGCCATTTCATCACTTCCAAACACATCACTTGAACTAAACAAATATAATCCTGTCTACATATGTACAAGTCGCGCTAATAAGTGATGTCTCGGCAGCAAGTATGTTTTGATAAATAATTGGTATCGGCAATATCTAAGCTTCATTTATTCATATCGAGTGTAATATACAAACATGTTCCTACACATACCCACCCTATTCAACATCTGACAGACATTAATACAGCATAGAGCAAGCCAAACGTAATGACAGCTGGGACATAACTTATTAGCGCGACTGTACAATAATAAAGACAAACAAATAATGGACTTGCCTTTCGTTTGTCAACCTTAACCCCTTCTGTACCGGCGACGTTTTTTTTCAATCTATTCTGGTTACTATTAGAGTATTATATTCCTTTTAAAAATGGCCTCCAGCAAGTAACAGGCTTCGAACTATCTCATTTAACCCTTGTTTCTACCATAGATCCTTCTTAAACTGCACACAATTGTTTAAATATAGCTAGACTCAAATCTAAAAGACGTCGCCGCTACGGTGGCCCTAATAAGTCACGTTTCAGCTGCCATTAAGTTTGCATCGCTCTATGATGTATTAATGTCTGTCAGATGTTGAATAGGGTGGATAAGTGTATGATCATGATTTTATATCTCACTCGCAACGAATAAATTAAGCTTTAGATATTAATGATACCAATTATTGTTCAAAACATACTTGGTGCCGAGACATCTCTTAACATGTATTTGTTGATTTCATTAATCGAGTTTAGGAGTAGAGTTGGATGGTGGAGAGAACATAATAATTAGGCCGACTGTACAGAAAGGCTTCAGCATTCTCCTCTTCCACCATTATATTAGTTCTCCCCCGGGCTAGAAACACAAACTTGAAGCCTGATCCACAAACTTCCAGGGAGATATCCGGGGGCGGGGCTTGAAAACATAAGGAGAAAGTTGATATGGTAATGGTTATGGGCTGTGTGTGTGTGTGTGTGTGTGTGTGCGCGTGTGCGTGTGCGTGTGCGTGTGTGCGTGTGTGTGTGTGTGTGTGTGTGTGTTACTTACTTTGACATAGCGGGTAATTATCGTATATTAACGTATTTATTATTATCCGTAAGATATGGAAAGTAGACAATAACGCAATACTCATATATTTTTTGATAATTTGATTGCACTCACTTCTGAACGCATTTTCCTTGGCATTTTTCCCAATGTTGAGTTGTAAGAAACTCAATTGACCACTTGCAAGTTTCGGTCTATAAGGAAGTTGGAGCTGTGGTCATCAATATTTAGCAGCTAAGATCAGCTAAGATACGGTCATAATACATATATAAATACATACAACCAACTGGATTATACTTTGCATCCATCAAAAGCCTACATTATTATTGTATTTCTGTTTAATATCGATGTTTACGGCTCCAACTTCCTTATAGCCTGAAACTCGCAAGTGGTCAATACCGTGCTCGTCTGGCAACATAATCCAATAATAATATCTTATGTATTTTGCTAAGCTAAGTAGAATATTGGCAGACTTTGTGCAAAATCTTGAGAGACTTTTACAATCCCGCCTCAGTTCCATCGGTAGAGTTGGCACCTCTGTTTGACGAGACGTGAGTTTACAGATATTGGTGTGTGTGGGGTCGGTGTGTGCCTTACGTGTATTTACCAATATTCTGAACAGTGACCAAACTTTCCATCGCTTCAGCAGTAAGTGTAAGTACCCCAGATTAGTAGATCACTTTAATTAATCCCACCGGGTATTATATGTTCGTTATAATGTGGTTGAGTACATCCTTTGTGTTGGTGTTGTGGTAGTGTCAGCTGGTGGTTGTCATGGCAACCACCAGGGCTGCCAACCTGAACTGTTGTAGTGCTGCCAGCATCCGTTTTTTATGATTGGCGAACGAAAGAAAACGAGCAGAGG
Organism: Paralithodes platypus; assembly: GCA_032716605.1. Classification (NCBI taxonomy): domain Eukaryota; kingdom Metazoa; phylum Arthropoda; class Malacostraca; order Decapoda; family Lithodidae; genus Paralithodes; species Paralithodes platypus. Next base: position 5,966,993 of record CM064569.1, on the reverse strand, counting down.
TGATAATTTGCATGGGGAACTACACAAATTTATTCGTCAATTATTATCATGAAACGACTCGAACGCTAAGATCGCGTCTACTGCTCTCTCTCTCTCTCTCTCTCTCTCTCTCTCTCTCTCTCTCTCTCTCTCTGTTGAAATGGATAGAAAATTGGCTCAGCAACAGAAAGCAAAGGGTAGTCATAAACGGTAAGGCATCTAAATGGACCAATGTAAGTAGCGGGGTACCCCAGGGATCGGTACTAGGACCAATTCTCTTTCTAATTTACATCAACGACATAGATGAGGGTCTCACCTGCACAATCTCAAAATTTGCTGACGATACAAAAATTGCAAATAGCGTACTCTCAAAAGAACAAGTTGACGATATGCAACACAATCTAGATAAATTGTCATGTTGGGCCCAAATTTGGCAAATGAGTTTCAATGCGGATAAATGTAAGTACTACATGTCGGATACCTAAATGAGAAAGCAAACTATTCGATGAATGGCACTCAGCTTAAGAATGTAAACAGAGAAACTGATCTGGGAGTAACAATATCGAGTAACCTAAAACCGAGTCAACAATGTTCAGAAGTTGTTAAGAAGGCAAACAAAATAATTGGCTTTATAGGCAGGTCATTTGAGCATAAATCCAAAGAAGTTATCCTAACCCTTTACAATTCCTTAGTCCGCCCTCTTCTGGAATACTGCGTTCAATCCTGGTGCCCTTATTACCAAAAGATATAAACAAGCTAGAACGAGTTCAACGTAGAGTTACCAAAATGATACCTAGCCTAAAGAACAAACCATACGAAGAGCGTCTTAGAGAATTAAATCTATTTCCTTTAACCCAGCGCAGATTAAGAGGCGACTTAATTCAAGTGTTCAAAATCATCAAAGGCATCGACAATATGAACTGTAGTAAGTACTTCACTATCGACCAATCTAATTACACGCGGGGAAACGGTTGCAAAATTATTGGTAAATCTTTTAACTCGCACGAATCTAAGAATTTCTTCTTCAATCGAGTTGTCAACTTGTGGAATGGGCTTCCCCGAGACGTTATAGACTGCAGCACCGTTGATTCATTTAAATTCCGCCTAGACAAATATCTCGCATCAAACCCGCGACTGACTGCGTTTGTAAATGAATAACTTTATCCTCCCCTCAGTTACTAACCCATATGTCCCCTACTAACTTCCTAGTCCTGCCACGTTAGTGGCAGGGCAGTAGTTCCCTTTCCAATGTTCCCTTACCCACTCTAAACCACTGTTTGGACACTTGATCCTCAGTGTTTTTGGAGGACAAGCAACCTAGAAGGGTCACTAGATCTGTTGTTGCTTGATTTCCTTTGTACTCCTTTGTACTCTCTCTCTCTCTCTCTCTCTCTCTCTCTCTCTCTCTCTCTCTCTCTCTCTCTCTCTCTCTCTCTCTCTCTCTCTCTCTCTCTCGTTAATTTGTCGTTCTTCTTTGTCTCCGTCCACCATAATTCTGAAGCCTTATCTCTTCAGGGGGGTCACCGGCTTTTTCTATCTGTTTCCCTGGCTTGTATCTATTTGGCCCCATTCAGCCAACTGTTTTAAGACGTTTATCCCCATCCAGGTGTCAATTTCTTCCTGGCGAGCGATAGCGAGCCAGCATTCTATGGAGAAATCCGGCTGCGCCGGAGAAATTTTTCTATCGAAAAATGTACAAACTTAGCTTTCTGTCAAAACAAATATATATATATGCTGTCTCGCTACCGCTCGCCAGGAAATATTGACTCCTGGATGGGGGTAAACTTCTTAAAACAGTAGGCTGAATGGGGCCGAATGGATACAAGCCAAAGAGAGAGGTAGAGAAAGAGAAAACAAAAACGAGGTGGGCTCCCTTAACTTTCTGCAGCCTTTTGTGTGTATTATGAATAAGTGTTATCATTACATTACATTACCTTTTATGCATCCTTCTTGTTGAAATGCAGAGTGCGTTGTTTCTGTTAAGTCCTTCCATTGCATTTTTAATGAGTGCATTATGGTATTGCTTCTTGTAAGGGGACAGTGGTTGTTTGTTTGGTCTATTAATTCATTTATTCAAATTTTTATTTAGTTCCTCCCTAGACCTCCATCAAGCTTAGAAAAACACCCCCTAGACCCCCCTTCAAGATTGATTTGTACATTTTTCGGTAGAACAAATTTCCGGCCAAAGGCCGATGCCTCCTAAATTTACAGGCTCGCTATCGCTCGCCAGGAAAAAAAACGACACCTAAATGGCACGAAGGGTCCTAATATTGACAAAGAAATGGGGTGAAAGGTCATAAAATCCCCAAACTAATGGAACCAACGTCTTAAAATCTCAAAACTAGTGGGGCTAAACATTAGGGAGAAGGGGGTCCAGAAAAACGGTCTGTCTCCCCTTAACACACGCATCTTAGCTGTGCATTATCTTTGCATTATAAACTTTAGTAATTGACTTCATTAACCCTTTGAGTACCAGCGACGTGTGTTCTATTTCATTCTAGCTATGCTTAGACGATAGTATGCAGCTTTGGAAGGATCTTTTTTTTTTTTTTTTTTTTAAGAGACAATGAACGGAGGAAGGAAAAACACAGATAAAACAAAAAGGTCCATGTGCCTAAAGGCATCCTCCATTCATAAAATGTTTGTAACAACTGGATTTAAACATTTGTAGATTGTAAGTTTGTGGAAAGCAATTCGAGGGAAGTGAATTCCAAAGAGTAGTAGCTCTGGGGATAAATGAATTCTGATAAGCAGAAGTTCTGCATTGTGGAGGAGAAAGTGTAAATTCATGGGCGCTCTCAGCTGCCCTAGTTCTACGGGGAAAGATGTGGAGAGGCGGCACAATTGAAGCAAGTTCAATGGTAGTTCTGTGGTAGTTAAAAGGGTTGGTTGAGATAGTTTGAAGCCATATTATTGCCTGAGGTCCTTCATAAGCTGTATAAAATCGTCTAATAGTTGCCAGAATATGATGAAAAGGACGTCACTGTTACTGGACGGGTTAACTCAAAGTAGTTGGAGCTTTTCACTAAAAATTATTAAACTTGATTAGTTTCTGAAAATCCTATACATATCATGACACTCTCTTTAATTGATACTTTTAAGGGAGCCCACCTCGCTTGTTTTCTCTTTCTCTCTCTCTCTCTTTGGCTTGTATCCATTCCACCCCATTCAGCCTACTGTTTTAAGACGTTTACCCCCATCTAGGTGTCAACATTTTCCTGGCGAGCGGTAGCGAACCAGCATATATATATTTTTTGTTTTGATAAGCTGAATTTGTACATTTTTCGATAGAAACATGTGTCCGGCGAAGCCGGATTTCTCCATACAATGCTGGCTCGCTATCGCTCGCCAGGAAGAAATAAACACCTGGATGGGGATAAACGTCTTAAAATAGTTGGCTGAATGGGGCCAAATGGATACAAGCCAGGGAAAGAGAAAAAAGGAGAGAAACCTAAAAACAAAGCAGGTGACCCCCTTAACGACTACCTACTCAGTATAACTATGTTTATAATATTATTCCGTTTATGGTTATCAAGGTACTGGAGTTCTCGAAAAAGGGGCTCCAGTCCTGACGCTATTCTCGACTTTCAGTGTGCTGGCTAAATAATCCAGCAGGGTTGTTAGCCTCTGAAGTACAATCTGTTATCTGCTCAACAGGTGGCGTTGTGTGTGTGTAAGTGTGAGAGTCCGAGTGTAGGGAGTGAGACAATGAAGCACGGGAACGAGGTGGCTTCAGAGATGGGGTCGTTTCGGGCCATGAGTGAGCACCGTGCCTCATGTGAAGGCAAGATGACAGGTGCTCGTTGTACTCTACGTGCTTCACATGTCTCACTCCCTAGACTGGAACAAGACCTCACGGGCTTCACTGTTCATTGTAAAGCGGTGAATGTTAAGGCTCTCAGCCTATGCCCGAGAGGAAGTAAGTTGGAAAAAAAAAAAAAAAAAAAAAAAAAAAAAAAATCGCGCTAATAAGTGATGTCTCGGCACCAATTATGTTTTGATCAATAATTGGTATCAGCAATATCTAAGCTTCATTTCTTCATATCGAGTGAAATATACAAACATGTTCCTACGCTTACCTACCCTATTCAACATCTGACAGACATAAATACAGCACAGAGTAAGCCAAACGTAATGACAGCTGGGACATGACTTATTAGCGCGACCGTACTATTGTAACTAACTAATTTATAGTCGTGGAATAGGCTATAGTCTATTTGTGTCCAGCTGATGGTAAATTGCCATGTTTCTATCTTTGTTACTCAGCTATAAGGTAGATTTTGTAGCGAAATATGATGTTAATTATGAAAACTTGGCATTAATACGACACACAGCCATAGTAGTTTCATATATTTCCATTAAGTATCGAGAAATCGGTTACCAAGGGATTCAATTTACCATCAGCTGGAAAAGAATAGAGTCTAGTCTCTGTTTGCTTTGACTCCCATCTATGTGAAACACTATTCTCAGACTTTCTTCTATTCAACTGCTGAACTCTGGAACTCTCTCCCAGAATCAGTCTTTCCCTCTTCCTATGACTTAAATGGCTTCAAACTCCGTGTGTCCAGGCATTTTGGCTCGAACGTCCCTTGATTTTGGCCCTGTCACTCTTTCAACTCTGGGGGAGGCACTTGCTGCAGGCAGTTCTGCCTTTTGTCTCTGTCATTCACATAGGAAAAAAAACTGTTACACATTGGCGAGATCATTATGCATTTTTTTTTTTTTTTATTCCAACTACTCCCTCTCGGGCATAGGCTGAGAGCCTGTGCATTCAACCGTTTGTTCAACAGTGAAGCCTGTGAGGCCTCATTTCAGACTAGGGAGTGAGATTTGTGAAGCGTTTTGAGCTGCAACCAGCCATCGCCATCTTGCATTCGCAAGATGCACGGGGCCCGGTTGCCCACCCACGGCTCGAAGTAGCCCCATCTCTGAAGCTGCTTTGCCTTATGCACTTCACTGTCTCACCAACTAGATTCGAACCCTCACTCCAGAATGCCACCTATTGAGCAATGAACTCACTAGGCATTGCCCCCCCCCCCCCTGTAGCCTATTTTGAATATGGGAATATTCATACAGTGCTATTTAATCAGGGAACAATGAGGGTTTTTATTTTTTTTATTTTTTTTGGGGGGGCGTTTCGGTTACCTGCACAGTTTACCTTCACCAGGTTTGACCTCACTTCCCTATTAACCCTTTCAGTACCGGTGGCGTCCTATTAACTTCATTCTGGCTACGGTACTAACAGACGATTATATTCAGTGTAAAACGGGCATCCAGCAATTACTAGGCTTTGAACAATCTCACTTTAGCCCATTTTACTGCCACGGATTATTTGTAAACTGCACATAATCATTTAAATATTGTTAAAATGATATATAAACAACTTTGCCAATACAGTAGTTAATCATCCAGCTACACATTATACTGTATATATATATATATATATATATATACACACAATTCATATCTGTGCTGTATGTATTTATTTAATTATGCATGTATATACGCATAGGCTACATGCATACATTCATCGATAAGTATAACCATTTGATAAGCAGCTTCAGACCATATATATACTGTATACCGGTATGTATAAACACAATTATTTTCGGTATGCACTTTCACTGTTAGAGGTAGTGTGTGTGAGTGTTGGGCAAACACCGCCGAACTAAAGCTCAACCCCACACAAAGAGACACAAACAAAAAGCAAAGGAGAATGTTTGCTGGTGAAAAAGGTCGGTTACTTTGATCGTTTGTGGGAGAGAGAGAGAGAGAGAGAGGAAAAAAGAAAGATAGGCTGGTTCCTTCTAAATTACAGGCTTGCAATCGCTCGCCAGGAAAAAATCGACACCTAGATAGGGCGAAAGTTTTTAAAATCGCGAAACTAATGGGGCGAACGTCTTAAAATGTCATAACTAATTGGGCAAACACGAAGGAGAAGGGGTCCAGAAAACAAACAAATTCTGCCCTTTCAAGATTATTATTATTATTTGTATTATTATTATTATTATTATTATTATTATTATTAGTACTAGTAGTAGTAGTTGTAGTGTTATTCATGTATATATATTTGTTTTATTTTTCTATGTGGATATGTGAGAGACGAAAGGCAAAACTGCCTGTAACGAGTGCCTCCCCCAGAGTTGAAAGAGTGACAGGGCCAAAATCGAGGAATGTCTGGATACACGGAGTTTGAAGCAAGCTAAGTCGTAGGATGAGGGAAAGATGGATTCAGAGAGAGCGTTCCAGAGCTCAACTGTTGAATAGAAGAAAGATTGGGAGTATCGTTTCACTCTTGAGTTGGAGAGTTGCATAGAGTAGGGGTGGGATTGTGTTGCAAGACTGGTACTACGTACCCTATGTAGGTGAGGCGAAGAGAGAGAGAGATTGCAGAGAGTCGGTGAGTGGATGGGAGTTAATGATACAAAAGGTTTTTCTTTCTACTTTGTCTAGAAATGCTGTAGGAGAGGATCCTCCCCAAACATGTGAACAATATTCAATACAAGGACGCACTGTGCCCCTGTACAGAGCAAGAATCTGTGCAGGGGTAAAGAACCCCTTTGAGGCGGTTGAGCACACCCAGCTTCTGGGAGGCTGCCTTAGCAAGACTGGTAATATGGTCCTTCCAAGAGAGAGCAGAAGAAAAAGAGACACCGAGAATACTGAGGGAAGGTTAAGGGTTGATTTTTGTATTGTTAAAGTATAAAGGGTACCGGTAGTCCTCTGGGAGTTCACGATGGGTAGATAGATGGGGAAATTGGGTTTTGGAAGCATAAAAGGCAACAAGGTTTTCTCTGCCCCAATTGGAAATGTAGTTAGATTAGAAGATAAGTGTTGTATGGCTTCATTACTTTTGTTTTTGAGGGATTGCTTGCTGGGGCGTTCTGGAAAACTTATTGAATAGTGTAAGGTAGAGTCGTCTGCATATGAATGGATAGGACTGGAGGTACAGTTAAGAATATAATTTGTGAAAATTAGAATAGAGAATTGGAGAAAGGACAGATCTCGGAGGAACACCGGAGTTGATAGATTGAGGAAGTGAACGATGGCCATTCACAACCGCAGCTATGGAACGGCGGGAAAGGAAATTAGAGACAAATGCACAGATGGAGGGATAGAAACCGAAGGAGAGTAGTTTAGATATTAGAGATTTGTGCCAAACTCTATCAATGGCCTTTGATATGTCTAGCGTAGTAGGAAAGGTCTCACCGGAGTCCCGAAAGGAGGATCACCAAGAGTTAGTAAGATATGAAAGAAGATCACCAGTACAGCAACCCTCAAGGAAGCCATACTGGCGCTCTGAGAGTATATTATGGGAAGAGAAATGCTTAAGAAATTTGGAAGTAAGAATAGTTTCAAAAACTTTAGAGATACAAGAAATGAGAGCAATTAGACAATAGTTGGAGGGTTGAGAGCGGCCACCCTTATTTGGGACAGGTTGAACGAGAGCAAACTTCCAGCAAGAAGGGAAGACGTTAGAGGAGAGACGGAAACGAAAGAATTTGCCTAGGCAGGGAGTCAGCACGGAAGCACAGTTTTTATAGTACAACAGGAGGATCACCATCCGGACCGTACAGCTTCTTAGTATTAAGCCCAGAGAGAGTAGAAAGTACATCTTTAGAAGAGATTAGGATATTAGGCATAAGTAGGAGAGAGGGGGGTGGAGAGGGAGGAGTAGCACCAGAATCATCCAAAATGGAGTTTCTAGCAAAAGTTTGAGCGAAGAGTTCAGCTTTGTCAGAGGAAGAAGTGATGGTTGTGCCATCAGAGTGGAAAAGGGGAGGGAAAGACAAGGAAGAACAATTGTTGGAGAGGTTTTTTGGCTAGATGCCAAAAAGCTTGGAAAGAGCTAGAGTTGGATAGTTCAGTGCATTTATTATTGATGAGTGTTTGGCAAGTCGAAGAACAGATTTGGCTTGATTCCAGGCAGAAACATAGGAAGAATGAAATTCTTGAGTTTTAAGGCGTGGGTACCGTTTGAATGCTTCCTCCTTATTGCGGACAGCAGTAGAACAAGCGCGAGTAAACCAATATTGTTTGCATTAGTCTGAGAGAAAGAAAACGGAAAGTATGTCTCCATGCCCGAGAGCATTACCTCGGTAATGCGTTCAACACTCTCCAAGGGTCTCCGGCCACGGAAGCAAAAATCATACCATGAGAAATCAAAGAAGTACTGCTGGAGAGCCTCCCAGTCGGCAGCGCCAAAGTGCCACAAGCGCCACCGGCTGGGAGGATCGGGTGGCCGTACTGGAGAGATATATTAATGTTCTGGCTATATTATATCCACTTTTTCACCACAGTGTTTATCTGTAGGCTCCAATATGATACTACTATATTTCACGGAGATATAAGCCATTTTACACGTAAGGGAGGATGGGCTCGTTTTTCTGTTCCCTTCTCCCTTGTGTTTAACTCCATTGACATTTACATTTAATGGCGTTCATTCTATTAGTTTGGCGATTTTAAGACCTTTCATCCCATTTCTTTGTCAATATTAGGACCTTTCGTGCCATTAGGTGTCGATTTGATCCTGGTGAGAGCTAGCCAGCCTGTAATTTTAGGAGGAACCGTCCTTTGGCTGGGATATTTTTCTAACGATATACAGTATGTACACATCTATCTCCAAGGGGGGTCTAGGGGGTGTTTTTTTTTTTTTAAGCTTGATAGAGGTCTAGCGAGGAAACTAAAAAATATTAAAAAGATGAGTAAATAAGCAAATATATATGCCAATCCCCCCTTAAGGGGAGATTTCCACTTGAGGGATTTTTTTCTAGATCCCTTTCTCCCTCATGTTTAGCCCCATTGCTTTTGATATTTTAAGACGTTCGACCCATTAGTTTGGCGATTTGAAGAACTTTCGCCGCATTTCTGTCAATTTTAAGAGCTTTCGTGCCACTTAGGTGTCGATTTTTTCACTTGATGGGGGTGTCGAGGAGAGTGGTGGCGATGGACAAGTTATATATGGATAGATAGATAGGTTAATAGATAGATAGGTAGATAGACAGACATAGTTTGAAGCAATTTAAGTCATAGGAAGAGGGAAAGACTGATTCTGGGAGAGAGTTCGAGAGCTCAGCTGTTGAATAGAAGAAAGTCTGAGAATACGTTTCACTCTTGGGTTAGAGAGTTGAACAGAGTAGGGGTGGGATTGTTTTGCAAGATGGGTACCATGTGCCCTACGTAGAGGAGGTGGTTTACAATGGGAGAACTCTGAGGAACATTGATTATTATAGTACCGGTAGCGATAGAATAGCGAGAGAGATGCAACATTGCGGCAAAGAGAGAGAGATTGCGGAGAGTTGGTGAGTGGATGGTAGTTAATGATACGAAAGACCTTCCTTTCTACTTGGTCTAGGCGTGCAGTGTGAAGGATCCTCCCCACACATGTGAACAATACTCAATACAAGGACGCACTGTGCCCCTGTACAGAGCAAGAAGCTGTACAGGGGTAAAGAACCCCTTAAGGCGGTTGAGCACACCCAGCTTCTGGGAGGCTGCCTTAGCAAGACTGGTAATATGGTCCTTCCAAGTGAGATAAGAAGAAAAAGAGACACCAAGAATATTGAGAGAAGATGAAAGATTGATATTGTTGAAGAATAAGGGATAGTCCGCTGGGAGTTCCGGACTCGTAGATAGATGGGGAAACCGGGTTTTGGAAGCATTAAAGACAACAAAAGGTGTTCTCGCCCCCAATTGCAAATAGTAGTTAGATCAGAAAATAAGTGCTTTATGGCTTCATTACGTTTGTCTTTGAGGGATTGTTCTGGAAAACTAATTGACTAGTGTAAGGTAGAGTCGTCTGTGTATGAGTGGATAGGACTGGAGGTACAGTTGAGAAGATCATTTATGAAAATTAGAAAGATAATAGGAGATGGGACAGAGAACGGAGGAACACCGGAGTTGATAGGATGAGGAAGTGAACAATGGCCGTCCACAACCGCAGCTATGGAACGGTCGGAAAGAAAATTAGAGACAAAGGCACAGATGGAGGGATAGAAACCGAAGGAGGGTAATTTAGAAATTAGAGATTTATGCCAGACTCTATCGAAGGCCTTTGATATGTCTAGTGCAATAGAAAAGGTCTCGCCGAAGTCCCGAAAGGAGGATGACCAAGAGTTAGTAAGATATGAAAGAAGATCACCAGTAAGGCGACCCTTGAGGAAGCCATACTGGCAATCTGAGAGTAGATTATGGGAAGAGAAATGCTTAAGAAATTTGGAAGCAAGAATAGTTTCAAAAACTTTAGAGACACAAGAGATGAGAGCAATTGGACGATAGTTGGAGGGTTGAGAGTGGCCACCCTTCTTTGGGACAGGTTGAATGAGAGCAAACTTCCAGCATGAAAAGAAGACGTTAGAGGAAAGACAGAGACGAAAGAGTCTGCCTAGGCAGGGAGTCAGCACGGAAGCACAGTTTTTTAGTACAACAGGAGGAACACCGTCCGGACCGTACGCCTTCTTAGTATTAAGCCCAGAGAGTGTGAAAGTACATCTTTAGAAGAGATTAGGATATTAGGCATAAGTAGGGGAGAGGGGGGGTGGAGAAGGATGAATAGCACCTGAATCATCCAAGGTGGAGTTTTTAGCAAAAGTTTGAGCGAAGAGTTCAGCTTTGTCAGAGGAAGAAGTGATGGTTGTGCCATCAGAGTGGAAAAGGGGAGGGAAAGACGAGGAAGAAAAATTGTTGGAGAGGTTTTTGGCTAGATGCCAGAAAGCTTGGGAAGAGCTAGAGTTGGAGAGTTCAGTGCATTTATTACTGATGAAAGAGTGCTTGGCAAGTCGAAGAACAGATTTGGCTTGATTCCGGGCAGAAACATAGGAAGAATGAAATTCTTGAGATTAAAGGCGTCGGTTCCGTTTGAATGCTTCCTCCTTATTCTGGAGAGCAGTAGAACAAGCGTGAGTAAAGATTTGTTTCATTAGACTGAGAGAAAGAAAATTAAATATATGCTTCCATGCCCAAGAGGATTACCTCGGTAATGCGTTCAGCACACTCCGAGGATCCCCGGCCACGGAAGCAAAAGTCATTCCAAGGGAAATCAAAGAAGTACTGCCAAAGAGCCTCTCAGTCGGCAGCGCCAAAGTGCCACAAGCGACGCCGGTTACTATTATTACTATTATTATCGTTATCATTATCATTATTATTATTATCGTTATTATTATTATTATCATCATTATTATTATTATCATCAAAAGGGATAATGCCGAACGCAAACCATCAGAACCCTTGCCCCACCGGATCTTGTGGATAATTTACAAAATATTGGCACTATTTTCTCCCTTGCGGTCTGGTCTGATGCAAAGATATGGCCATAATCGCTACCGGTATCTTTGGATGATCATTATTTAGGCTGCCGTTAAGGGGTTATGGTTCAGTTTTTGGGCGATTTTTGCATGTATTCATTATTTTTCTAGTTTTCTTCCTAGACCTCCATCAAATTTAAAAAAACATCCATTAGATCCCCCTTCTAGATTAATTTGTACATTTTTCGGTAGAAAAATCTCCCGGCCGAAGGCCGGTTCTTCCAACATTACAGGCTCACTATCGTCGCCAGTGAAAAAAAAATAGACGCCTAAATAGCACGATCTAAATATTGACTAAGAAATGGGGCAAAAGGTCTTAAAATCGACTAACTAATGGGGCAAACATCTTAACATCTGAAAACTAATGGGGCTAAACGTGAGGGAGAAAGTGGTCCAGAAAACCGGCCCATGAGATATATATATATTTGTTGTTAGGTTATCTATTAATGTATTATTATTTTAAGTTTCCTCCCTAGACCTCCATCAAGATTAAAAAAAACATCTCCAAGATCCCCTACGAGATAAATTTGTACATTTATTAGTTAGAAAAATCAGTCCCTTTGATAACTGTCTTGGTAGCGCAATGGATAAATGCACTGAATTTCGGTGTGAGCATCATAGGTTCGAATCCCTGGACTGCCACATGTATTTGTTGATTTCATTAATTGAGTTTAGGAGTAAAGTCGGTTGGTGGAAAGAACATAATAAGAGGATCATTTTTTTTTAGGAATATTTTGAGATCTATTATTTCCGAAATTAAAAAGGCCTAAAACCTTATGGAAGCATATATTATTATAACGCTAAATGTGTTGGTATTTTTCGAAGGGGGCTTAAGGGGAGATATCCACTTGAGGGATATTTTTCTTGACTCCTTTCTCCCTCATGTTTGGCCCCATTGCTTTTCTAATTTTAAGACGTTCGCCCCATTATTTTGACGATTTTAAGAACCTTCGACCCATTTCTGTCAATTTTAAGACCTTTCGTGCCATTTAGGTGTCGATCTAGACTTCTATCAAGCTTAACATTACAGCCCCTAGACCCCATTTCAAGATAAATTTGTACATTTTTCGGTAGAAAAATTTCCCGGCCCAAGGCCGATTCCTCTTAAATTACAGGCTCGCTATCGCTCGCCAGGAAAAAATCGACACCTAAATGGCACAACAAGTCTTAAAATTGACAGAAATGGGGCGAAAGTTCTTAAAATCGCCAAACTAATGCGGCGAACGTCTTAAAATATCAAAAGCAATGGGGCTAACCATGAGGGAGAAAGGGGTCAAGAAAAAAATCCCTCAAATGGAAATCTCCCCTTAATAAATGCTGGCCTTATTTGATGTCCCCTAAAATTATTCCCGTTAACCCCTTCTGTACCGGGGACGTCGTTTTAACTTTACTCTGGCAACTATTAGACGATTATATTCAGTTTAAAAAGGGCCTCCAGCAATTAACAGGCTTCGAACAACCTCACTTAACCCTTTGTACTACCACAGATCCTTCTTAAGCTGCATAAAATCGTCTGAAATAGCTAGAATAAACTTTAAAAGACATCGCCGGTATTGAAGGGGTTAAAAGACACATCCATCGCCATGTCTATGAAAGATATAACAGTCAGTTAGTTAAATAGGACTTTAGATGCTATCAACCCTTCTGGATTATTAAGCCAGCACACTGGAAGTCAAGAATAGCGTCAGGACTGGAGCCCCTTTTCGAGAACTCCAGTCCCTTTGATATTAAGTTACACCCCGTTCTTAACATTAATCAGGAAACTACAAATAACAGGGAAAAACAAAATCCTTAGAAATATTTTGATATATATTATTACTGAAATGAAAAAGGCCAAAAACTTCATGAAAAAATATATTATAACCCTAAAAGTATAAAATATCAGAACAGAAAATGGAAATACAAATGCTGCCCAGAAAGTACAGGAAATAGATACCAAATAGAATATCAAATAAGAAGCAGGAGAAGTCTTAAGGGGGGTCACCTCCCTTTTTTTCTCTTTCTCTCTCTCTCTCTTTGGTTTGTATCCATTTGGCCCCATTCAGCCTACTGTTTTAAGACTTTTACCCCCATCCCGTTGTCAATATTTTCCTGGTGAGCGGTAGCGACCCAGCATATATATATATGTTTGTTTTGTTAGCAAGCTAAATTTTTACATTTTTCGATAGAAAAATGTCTCCGGCGAAGCCGGATTTCTCCAAACAATGTTGGCTTGCTATCGCTCGCCAGGAAGAAATCGACTTCTGGATGGGGATAAAAGTCTTAAAACAGTTGGCTGAATGGGGCCAAATGGATACAAATCAGAGAACGAGAGAAAAGGAGAGAAAGATTTAAAAAAAAAAAGAACGTTGACTTAAGGCGGTGACACACGAGCTTTCCCTCCGTCAATTTCCACGGGCAATTGTAATCTGGCATCTTCAAAAATTAGGTTTTATCAGAATTTGGCTACCTAACATAATCTACCTTCAATCTAGTTTCCGATGCCAATGCGAAAAAGGCTAAAAAATAGTAAGATACAAAACTTGCTCTTATAAAATTGCCGAATAAAACGCTTGTGACACCGGCTTTAAGGGAGCCAGTCTCGCTTTTTTTCTCTTTGTCTCCCTCTCTCTTTGTCTTGTATCCATTCGGTCCCTTTCAGCCTACTGTTTTAAGACGTTTACACCCATCCAGGTGTTTTCCTGGCGAGCGGTAGGGAGCCAGCATATATATAATTTTGTTTTAACAGCAAGCTAAATTTGTAAATTTTTCTATAAACAAAAATTCTCCGGCGAATCCGAATTTCTCTATACAATGCTGGCTTGCTATCGCTCGCCAGGAAGAAATCGACACCTGGATGGGGATAAAATTCTTAAAACAGTTGGCTGAATGGGGTCGAATGGATACAAACCAGGGAAAGAGAGAAAAGGAGAGAAAGATGAAAAAATCCGGTGACCCCCCTTAAAAAGAAAGAAAGCAGCAAAAACCCAGATAAGATAAGAATAATAAATGAGCAAAGGTTGCTCAAGGTTTCTCCTTAACTTAAAAGGATTTTAGAATTGGGCCTATTTGGTCCGAAGGCTGTCTTATTGGACTTCCCATGCTTCGCTCCATTAGTTTGGAGATTTAAGACGTTTTACCCGATTACTTTGGCGATAACAAGGCGTTTCACCCCATAAAGGTGTCGATTTATTTCTGGGCAAGCGATAGGGAACCTGTAACTTAGATTAAATCGGCCTTCGGCCGTGATATTATTCTATCGAGAAAAGAAAAAAGTGTGGAAGGGGCTTGGGTGGGCATTTTATTTGGTTGGATGTATAGATATTTATTTAGTATCGAATTGTGTGACTAGTAAACTAGGAATATATGGGACTTGAGAATAATATATTAAATAAGTAACATCCCGTTCTTAACATTAATCATCCATTTACAAACCCCGATGTACTTGAATAAACTAATGAAAGCAAATGGTCCTCCCGGGATTCAAACTCGGGACACCACACCCAGAATATAAGCATCTAAACCACTACACCACCAACACAGACAAAGACGGGAGGAGGAAACACTGATGAAATATAACAAAGGCCAAAAGATACATCGTAGTTGGAGAGTCATTAGCAAAGAACGTAAAAAGAAAATAAGGAAATCGGACAGGAGAAATTTCCATGTGAATAAGGAAGGTGGAAAATAAGAAGAGAAAGTGGACGACTAGGACGGTGATAACATGGTAAAGAGAGGGTCTAGACACAATAAGGTCTGTTATTTGTATTTGTGTGAGACAGAAACTAAACAATAAAATAAAGCCATAAACGCCGTGCTCTCACTCAGCCCCCCCCCTCTCTCTCTCTCTCTCTCTCTCTCTCTCTCTCTCTCTCTCTCTCTCTCTCTCTCTCTCTCTCTCTCTCTCTCTCATACAAACATGCAATTATCAATAATCCTTTTTTTTTATTATTATTATTATTATTATTATTATTATTATTATTATTATTATTATTATTATTATTACATTAATGAATTCCTGTTAAAATAATAGTTTTGCGTGAATTATATAATCCTATTAGGACAAGCTGCTTCAATGTGTTAATATTTAAGTTAAGGGGAGATGGGCGTATTTATTTTCTCATTTATGTATTTTTATACTATATCATTAGTTTCCACCCTTGACCTCCATGTATAAAACTAAAATAACGCACACCCACCATTTGTACATTTTTCGATAGAATAATGTCCTGGCCGAAAGCCTGTTCCTCATAAATTACAGGCTCGCTAGCGCTCACCAGGAAAAAATCGACACCTAAATGACACGAAAAGTCTTAATATTGACAAAAAAAGGAGGAGAAAAGTCTTAAAATCGCCAAACTAATGGAGCTAAATATAAGGCAGAAGGGGGGGGGGCGGGGGGGGGGGGCAGTAAAACGGTCCCTATCCCCTTAACAATTGCTATTATGTGTCTTTATTGTATTTTTCAACGTTTATTATTGTATTGTTCAACGTTTATTTTTGTATTGTTCAACGTTTATTATTGTATTGTTCAAC
Organism: Paralithodes platypus; assembly: GCA_032716605.1. Taxonomy (NCBI): domain Eukaryota; kingdom Metazoa; phylum Arthropoda; class Malacostraca; order Decapoda; family Lithodidae; genus Paralithodes; species Paralithodes platypus. Next base: position 5,951,196 of record CM064569.1, on the reverse strand, counting down.
GTTTATTATTGTATTGTTCAACGTTTATTATTGTATTGTTCAACGTTTATTATTGTATTGTTCAACGTTTATTATTGTATTGTTCAACGTTTATTATTGTATTGTTCAACGTTTATTATTCACTGACAATTGTTGACAGAAATATAAGAGAGCTAATTCAACACCAAAGCCGCACTTAATACCGTTCAATTTAATATTATAATTAAATATAATAATTATAATTCGTTAAGGGCGAGGTAATTAATTTTTCTGGACTCCCTTCTCCCTCGTGTTTAGCCCCTTTAGTTTTGAGATTTTAAGACGTTCGTTCCATTAGTTTGTTGATTTTAAGACCTTTCACCCCATTTTTTTGTGAATATTAGGATCTTTCGTGCCGTTTAGAGGGTCGACTTTTTCCTGGCAAGTGATAGCAAACTTGTAATTTTACGAGGAATTGTCCGAATCTACTGGAAACAAAATTACACATTTATCTCGAAGGGGTGTCTACGGGATGTTCTTTTAAGGGGGGTGACCTGTTTTTGTTCTGTCCTTTTCTATCTTTCTCTGGCTTGTATCCATTTGGCCCCATTCAGCCTACTGTTTTAAGACGTTTATCCCCGTCCAGGCGTCATTTTTTTACTGGTGAGCGGTAGCGAGCCAGCATATTTTTTATTTTTGTTTGACAGCAGGCTAAATTTGTACAGTTTTTCGATAGAAAAATTTCTCCGGCGAAGCCGGATTTCTTCATATAATGCTGGCTCGCTAACGCTCGTCAGGAAGAAATAGACACCTAGATGGGGATAAACGTCTTAAAATAGTTGGCTGAATGGGGCCGAATGGATACAAACCAGAGAAAGAAAGAAAAGGTCAAAAATAACAAAAAACAGGTCACCCCCCTTAAGCTTGATGAAGATCTAGCGGGGAAGCTAAAGACACGTCTCCCTCAATTAAACTAAATACACGTCTCCCTCAATTAAACTAAATACACGTCTCCCTCAATTAAACTAAATACACGTCTCCCTCAATTAAACTAAATACACGTCTCCCTCAATTAAACTAAATACACGTCTCCCTCAATTAAACTAAATACACGTCTCCCTCAATTAAACTAAATACACGTCTCCCTCAATTAAACTAAATACACGTCTCCCTCAATTTAACTAAATACACGTCTCCCTCAATTAAACTAAATACACGTCTCCCTCAATTAAACTAAATACACGTCTCCCTCAATTAAACTAAATACACGTCTCCCTCAATTAAACTAAATACACGTCTCCCTCAATTAAACTAAATACACGTCTCCCTCAATTAAACTAAATACACGTCTCCCTCAATTAAACTAAATACACGTCTCCCTCAATTAAACTATATACACGTCTCCCCCAATTAAACTAATTACACGTCTCCCCCAATTAAGCTAAATGCACGTCTCCCCCAGTTAAACTAAATACACGTCTCCCCCAATTAAACTAAATACACGTCTCCCCCAATTAAACTAAATACACGTCTCCCCCAATTAAACTAAATACACGTCTCCCCCAATTAAACTAAATACACGTCTCCCCCAATTAAACTAAATACACGTCTCCCCCAATTAAACTAAATACACGTCTCCCCCAATTAAACTAAATACACGTCTCCCTCAATTAAACTAAATACACGTCTCCCTCAATTAAACTAAATACACGTCTCCCTCAATTAAACTAAATACACGTCTCCCTCAATTAAACTATATACACGTCTCCCCCAATTAAACTAATTACACGTCTCCCCCAATTAAGCTAAATGCACGTCTCCCCCAGTTAAACTAAATACACGTCTCCCCCAGTTAAACTAAATACACGTCTCCCCCAATTAAACTAAATAGTCTCCCAATTAAACTAAATACACGTCTCCCCAATTAAACTAAATACAGTCTCCCCCAATTAAACTAAATACACGTCTCCCCCAATTAAACTATACACGTCTCCCCCATTAAACTAAATACACGTCTCCCTCAATTAAACTAAATACACGTCTCCCTCAATTAAACTAAATACACGTCTCCCTCAATTAAACTAAATATACGTCTCCCTCAATTAAACTAAATATACGTCTCCCCCAATTAAACTAAATACACGTCTCCTAATAAACTAAATACGTCTCCCTCAATTAAACTAAATATACGTCTCCCCCAATTAAACTAAATACACGTCTCCCTCAATTAAACTAATTACACGTCTCCCTCAATTAAACTAAATACACGTCTCCCTCAATTGACGGACGATTGGTTTACGGTCCTGAAAACCAGATCTTGTGTATATAATTATATAAATGAATAAATAAATATATAGACCAAATAATAGCACTTACCCCCATAATGATAGTGATATCATTTCGGGTCTAAGCTTTTTGTTATTCAGCTCATGTTTCCTCCTCTGCGCATCATAGTATTCAGCTCATGTTTCCTCCTCTGCGCATCATAGTATTCAGCTCATGTTTCCTCCTCTGCGCATCATAGTATTCTAGTTTCAATCGGATTACTTTAAAGATTAAAATTTTAACTAAGAAATTGTCCGTGTATTCATAATTATCGGCATTACCTTTTTTTTTTTTTTTTTTTTTTTTAATATATATGCACACCTTTATATCACATGCGAATTTTGTAGAATATATATATATATATATATATATATATATATATATATATATATATATATATATATATATATATATATATATATAATAAAAAAGTGTAGGAGAGAGTTGTGTATTAAGGACTTAATCGTCCAACTTAACTGCAGGGCACGGTGGAGGTGGTGTTGATAGTGGTGGTGTGGTTTATTAATAGTGGTGTGTGCGTGTGTGTGCGTGTGCGTGTGTGTGTGCATGAATAGAATAACCCAATGTGACTGCGGCTAGTACTTTTTCAGGCAATAACAATCGAGAAAAAAAAAAACATTCAATTGTGGAATAATTTGCAGGAAGTAAATACCCATTATGCTCACAGTAAAAGAGGCCATTATACTCTCTCTTTGCTGACCCATGCAGTTGAAAACTTTTAGTGAGGTTTAAATGCAGCTTTTTGCATAATCACACAGCATACGAGATTTAATTGCTGCCACGTCGTTTTTAAACTTTGAGTCAAATATATTTATCACACACACACACACACACACACACACACATACACATACACATACACTCACACACACACACACATACACACACCCACACACCCACACACACACACACACACACACACACATGATTATTTACTTTTACTATGAAATTCGATAAAAGGTGAACAGTCCCAACTAATTATTGTGAAATGGATATGGAACCCCTCAACATCTGTTAGCCCTCTTTATTCTATATTTACACATTAGTGCAAGCCCCAACACTCTGGGGAAAGTTGTTACTTAGGGTGTGTGCGCAAATGTGCACGTGTGCGTGTACAGTGGGTGACTATTGTGGGCCTATGGTCTCATTAGCTCAGTTACCGCTTATGATTTATTTGCACAGAAAGTTGAGTTTAACAGCTAATCGCCCAGAAAACGACAGCTGGAGTCAAAGGAGCATCTCCATAAACATTCGCTTTTAACAGCAATTATAAATTTGACTTTTATAATAACACTATCCCTAACAATTATAGCTTTATGTACATGCATGAGAAATGCTAATGGGCTCATCAGACAAATTTCAGTGGCAAATAATTAGTGGTTTAGAATATAGACTTTCCCCTGTTTGTTTTGATTTTGACAAGGGGGTGTGATTGTGATCTGTGCAGTTACTTCTGCGCTGTTTTAATCGTAATTTATGGACTGCCGGAACAGTCAGCGTAATTATTCCTCTCCCACTACGTTCGCTAGGCATTGGTGTACCTCTGGAAGCGATTAAAAGATGTACAACAATGGAAATGAAGGTAAATAAGATATTGTTATTGTCCGCGTTTGATTGTGTGATTTCGGTCAACATGTTTTACACAATGTATATACTCTTTGACGAAGGACAATTTCATTCGTATTTTTGTATATATATATATATATATATATATATATATATATATATTTTTTTTTTTTTTTTTTTTTGTAGTTAGGGTATAGTTGAAAGAGGTGTTCTTATGTAGTATGATGTACGGGGATTGAGGGGCGATGGGCCGGTTTTCTGCACCACTTTCTCCCCCATGTTTAGCCCCATTAGTTTTCAGATGTTAAGATGTTTGCCTCATTAGTTAGTAGATTATAAGACCTTTCGCCCCATTTCTTCGTCAATATCTAGACTTTTCGTGCTATTTAGGTGTCGATTTTTTCCCTAGCGAACGATAGTGAGCCTGTAATGTTGGAAGAAGCGGCCTTCGGCCGGGACATTTTTCTACCGAAAAATTTACAAATTAATCTAGAAGGGGGATCTAATGGATGTTTTTTTGTTTATTTGATGGAGGTCTAGAGAGAAAATAGAAAAATAATGAATACATGCAAAAAGTGAACCATCCCCCCTTAAGGAAGTAGGAGTGGGATAGATTTGATTAATAACTTATTTAGTAGCTATCATAAGCTCTCTCTCCCTCTCTCTCTCTCTCTCTCTCTCTCTCTCTCTCTCTCTCTCTCTCTCTCTAATATATATATATATATATATATATATATATATAGTTTTATCACAACCTGTCACCCTACCCAACTGTTTCCTTCATAAATAGGTATGAAGTGGACAATGACTATGTTCCGAATGTCAGTCTTTCTCTATTTCGACAGCGTATCGCTCCAACACAAGTCTAGTATATGAAGCTGAGTCTGTAATAAGCCTATTACTGATAATATGCAAGTAATCCCCGTTGTTCATTGCAATCATCTCGGATTATGTTAAGGGGTTAGTGCTTATTGTTTGGCCTATATATTGATTTATTAACTTTATTATTTAGTTCCTCGCTAGACCTCCATCAAGCTTTAAAAAAAAAAAACCTAGACCCCCTTTCAGGATAAATTTGTAAATATTTAGGTAAAACAAAAAAATCCGGCCGAAAGCCGGTTCCTTCTAAAATTACAGTTTGGCTATCGCTCGCCAAGAAAAAGTCGATAGCTAAACCTCACGAAAGGTCTTCATATTGAAAAAAATGGGGCGAAAGTTATTAAAATCGTTAAACGTCTTCAAATCTCAAAACTAATACGCTCAACCTGAGGGAAAAGGGGTTCCAGAAAATGCGACTACCTCCCTCTTAATGTATCTCCTGCTGGAGTTTCGTTATTTCAATTGCAATGGTTGATTTTATTATGCAAGCAGCAACAGTAATAGATGGGATAATCGGTGTTAGAAATAATTGAGAAACTGTATCTAAATTTGGGTTGAGTTTATAGTGAATTCGAAGTGAAAGTATATGTATCTCAAGGAAGGACAATCAGAGGGAGACCGTTTGTTTGGACTATTAATTCATGTATTCAAATATTTGTTTAGTTTCCTCCCTAGACCTCCATCAAGCTTAGAAAAACACCCCCTTAAACCCTCCTTCAAGATAAATTTGTAATTTTTTGGTAGAAAAATGGCCCGGCCGAAGGCCGGTTCCTCTTAAAATTGCAGGCTCGCTTTTGCTCGCCAGGAAATAATCGACACCTAAATGGCACGGATGGTCTTAAAATAGACAACGAAATGGGGCGAAAGGTGTTAACATCGCCAAACTATTGGGCCGAACGTCTTATAATCTCAAAACTAGTGGGGCTAAATATTAGGGAGAAGGGGGTCCAGAAAAACGATCTTCCTCCCCTTATCAGAGTTCAGAGTTCAGCCTAAGATAAAGAAGAAATAACAGATTTAGTTTAAGATTTCCTCGTAAGCCAATAAATAAAAAATAAATAAATTTTCGTTTTCACGTTTGAGAGAGAGAGAGAGAGAGAGAGAGAGAGAGAGAGAGAGATTAGACGATATATGGAATTCAGCAAGATTAAAGTGCAAATCTTGAAATATGAGACGGAACACTGAAGGTAAAAATAGAGCAGGGAGAGATATTGGAACATGAGAAGACCCAAGCGAGAGAAAATTAAGACATAGGGAGTATTTTGGATTAAAAAAATAGTTGGCAGTCTAGGGGGCTCTTCAAGAAAATAGAGAAAAACGATCATATATATATATATATATATATATATCTATCTATCTATCTATCTATCTATCTATCTATCTATCTATCTATCTATCTATCTATCTATCTATCTATCTATCTATCTATCTATCTATCTATCTATCTATCTATCTATCTCTATCTATCTATCTATATGCTCAGGCCCAATCCCCATTTTGGGGGTAGCCGACTCAAGACAGAGCAAGAACAGGGAAAACACAAAACAACATAAAACAAAAAATAAACACAGATAAAAAACACAAACTCACACACATCCAGGTCACCCAGGAGAAGACCCAGAGACCAGGGTTACCAAAGGTTGCTCCAGCACTCCCCCGGCCCCTGACCACCCGGAGAGGTTCCGATCTCGGCAGGCAGACATGCAGCGGAGCCAAAGCCACAAGCCCTCCCACCACACTTCCAGGCACACCCTTCATATTAATCGTCCCCCCGGGCCAGGCGCCTGATGGACTATTATCTAGTCGAACTTGCGCCCGACCCCTTACTCCAAATTACCATGTGTTCACTCAACTATTCACAAGCATTCTCCATTCACTCCTGTCCACCACCACTTCCCCTGCCTGATCTATAGTCATTCCTCTATCATCCAAAGCCTTTCTTACACAGTCTCTCCATCTCAATGGGGGTCTTCCTGCCCTTCTATCTCCCCTTGTACCTGACTCACATATTCTCTTTGTAAGCCTTTCATCTCCCATTCGTTCAACATGACCATACCAGCTCAGCACCCTTCTGTCCACTCTGGCTGACAAATGTTCCTGCTGCCCCACTCTCCTACGTATCTCTTCATTCCTCAATCTGTCTCTACGAGTAACTCCACACATACTCCTCAAGCAGCTCATCTCCATCACATCCAGCCCTCTTTTCTCCTTTTTCTTCAGAGCCCATGTCTCAGCCCCATACATCACTGTTGGCACAACAATTCCTTGATACAGTGCACTTTTTACTTTCACTCCGAGATTTCTCGTCTTCCACATACTTCCCATTGCTCCGAAAACCTTCCTTCCTTCACACACTCTGTTTTACCTCCACTTCCATACCTCCACTCCTGCTTATCGTTCCTCCTAGATATTTAAAACACTCTACTTGTTCCAATATTTCCCCATCCAGCCTCACATCTAGATTCACCCTATGCTCTCCCCTATTACACACCATTACTTTACTTTTATTGACATTCACCTTCAGTTTCCTCCTTCCACAAACCACACCAAACTCTTTGACTACCCGCTGCAGTTTCTCATCAGAATCCGCCACCAATGCTGTGTCATCAGCGAACAGCAACTGATTCAACTCCCAATCTCTACCATTCTTTCCTACTAAACCCAATCCTCTTCCCATAGTTCTCCTTTTCACCTCCCTCACCACACCATCCATAAACATATTAAACAGCCATGGTGACATTACACAACCCTGTCTCAAACCTACCTTTACCTCAAACCATTCACTCAACTCACCATTTCCTACTCTCACACATGCTCTGCTCCCTTCATAAAAACTCTTAACTGCTTCTAACAAATTTCCTCCTATTTCATAAATCCTTAACACCTTCCACATTGCTTCACGGTCCACACGATCATACACGATCATATATATATATATATATATACCCGGTATATATATATATATATATATATATATATATATAAAACCCTGCCTTGCAAACAAATAAGTGTGCTGCACTACCATGAGTGTATGAGTACATGTGTGTGTGTGTGTATGTTTGTGTATGTGGGTGGGTGGGTGAGTGTATGAATGCGTGTGTTTGTATGTGTGTGTGTGGGTGAGTGTATGTCTGTGTGTGATACAGATACGTAGTTCGATCTGTATCACCCGATATATTGAAAGCTTCCGAAGGGCAAAACCACAATCCTGAATTATGAGACACAAAGCTGAATTGAAATGGGGAACGAACATAAAATATAAAATGTGGCAGAATAGCAGATAGAAAACGAAGACACAGAAAACGTGGAATGCGAAGAGAAAGTGTATTTTTATATATGTTGAATGTGAATGCAAATGATATTGTATTCCTTCACGTAACATTACATCTTATATCTTATACATTAACCCCTTCTGTATCGGCGACATCCTTTTCACTTTCTTCTGGCTACTATTAGACGATATTATTCAGTTTCAAAGGGGCCTCCAGCAATTCACAACCTTCGAACTATCTCACTTAACCTCTTTTACATGATATAATTACAAGATATAATTTATGTCCTACCGTTAATAGGATATCTATACAAAATGTAAGCCATCTTAGTGTAAACAGTAAATTTACCCACGCTGATAACAATTCCAGGCGGTGTGACCGTCCACATTTCCGGTTGGTTCAATAGTAGCTAAAAATTATGTCTATTATCGCCAACCTCTGGATAGTATCGTGTTTTTTAAGCCGCTATCACACGAGAGCTTTTATAGTCAACATTCGATAATCAACATTTATCTGGCAACATTTCTGGAATATGTTGCACTGGTATCGGAAACTAGACTAATGATAGATGAATTTGGGTGACAAACATATATTAAATGTTGACCTACTGAGCTGCCAGACCAGTGTTGAGGGAAAAAACGTTCGTGTGATACCGGCTTTAGTATGATAGTGGTTCCATTCTGGCCACCGTGATGCTAATATGGTCCTGGTGGTCCTACCTCGGCCACCAGGGAGGATAAAGTGACCGTAAAATATTTATTTGAGGACCAACACCTCAGCAGTTTACCAGTGTCGGTAGTCGGTACTAAGTTAAGCCGGTATCACACGAGCGCTTTTTCCCTCAATATTTATGCTAAACACTGGTCTGGCAGCATATGAGGTCAACATTTGTTATATTTCTGTCACCTAAATTCATGTACTATCAGTCTAGTTTCCGATACCAGTGTGAAATAATCCAGAAATATTGCCAGCAAAAATGTTGATCATCGAATGTTGACTATATAATCTCTCGTGTGATACCGGCTTTAGTAACCCCTGTAGCATTGTTCGTATGAGGAACATAGTTTGGGAAATATGATGGGAGGAAATAAAGTAGAGAGAGGACGAAGAAAATCCGTACAATACAATATCGAAGCATATTATACAGAACACACACCTACACAGTGAACTATCTAAATCGGTTGTATTTTCATTTTCATATAGGCTATTCTGTATTTTCATTTTCATATAGGCTATTCTGTATTTTCATTTTTATATAGGCTATTCTGTATTTTCATTTTCATATAGGCTATTCTGTATTTTCATTTTCATATAGGCTATTCTGTATTTTCATTTTTATATAGGCTATTCTGTATTTTCATTTTCATATAGGCTATTCTGTATTTTCATTTTCATATAGGCTATTCTGTATTTTCATTTTCATATAGGCTATTCTGTATTTTCATTTTCATATAGGCTATTCTGTATTTTCATTTTCATATAGGCTATTCTGTATTTTCATTTTCATATAGGCGATTCTGTATTTTCATTTTCATATATGCTATTCTGTATTTTCATTTTCATATAGGCGATTCTGTATTTTCATTTTCATATAGGCTATTCTGTATTTTCATTTTCATATAGGCTATTCTGTATTTTCATTTTCATATAGGCTATTCTGTATTTTCATTTTCATATAGGCTATTCTGTATTTTCATTTTCATATAGACTATTCTGTATTTTCATTTTCATATAGGCTATTCTGTATTTTCATTTTCATATAGGCTATTCTGTATTTTCATTTTCATATAGGCTATTCTGTATTTTCATTTTCATATAGGCTATTCTGTATTTTCATTTTCATATAGGCTATTCTGTATTTTCATTTTCATATAGACTATTCTGTATTTTCATTTTCATATAGGCTATTCTGTATTTTCATTTTCATATAGGCTATTCTGTATTTTCATTTTCATATAGGCTATTCTGTATTTTCATTTTCATATAGGCTATTCTGTATTTTCATTTTCATATAGGCTATTCTGTATTTTCATTTTCATATAGGCTATTCTGTATTTTCATTTTCATATAGGCTATTCTGTATTTTCATTTTCATATAGGCTATTCTGTATTTTCATTTTCATATAGACTATTCTGTATTTTCATTTTCATATAGGCTATTCTGTACACGTTGATACTAAATAATATGCTTAGAAATTGTATTGTATCGATTTGTTTATGTTTATTGATTTGTATCATTTTTAATATAGGATTAGATACAGCATTGTTTGTATGTTTAGGCATATTTCAATGTATTCTTATATTTGTATAACTATATAGATTTTGTAAGACTAATTTTGCATGTAACCGCAGTATGTTCCTAAAAATATCGCAAAAGGCAGTAGCATGGCAACACATTTTTGTTTTATATGCTAGTTAGCAACTCACAGATGATTTAGGACGGGTATTTAAGCCTCACTCTTCCTCTGCTTTCCTGTATTACCCTGAAGATGTCTTGAGAAAATAGACGCAAGCTTGGTGTTCCCATGTTTAATTTTACTTAGCGAGGTTTACTCTCTCTCTCTCTCTATATATATATATATATATATATATATATATATATATATAGTGAGAATGAGAGAGTGAGAATGAGAGTGCAAAAGAGTGAGAATGAGAGAGAGAGTGAGAATGAAAGAGAGAGAGAGTGAGAATGAAAGAGAGAGAGAGAGAGAGAATGAGAGAGAGAATGAAAGAGAGAGAGAGAGAGAATAGCAGGTGAAAACAAAAGTGACATTGGAAGTATAAGAACCAAAGACACTTAAGGGAAGTTATTGGACGGAGGGATAAAAAGATAAGAAAGTTTGTGAGGAACCAAGAGTGCTAAAAAAGAAAAGAAAACGTGGATGATTGTCGGACATGGACGTAGTTGAAGAGGAGAGGTCGCTTATGGGCCGGTTTTCTGGACCACTTTCTCCCTAATGTTTAGCCCCACTAGTTTTGAGATTATAAGACGTTCGGCCCATTAGTTAGTCGATTTTAAGACCTTTCGTCGTCAATATTTAGACCTTTCGTGCTATTTAGGTGTCGATTTTATCCCTGGCGAACGATAGTGAGCCTGTAATGTTGGAAGAACCAAAGGCCGGGAAATGTTTCTACCGAAAAATGTACACATTAATCTAGAAGGGGGATTTAATGGATGTTTTTTTTTTTTTTACTTTGATGGAGGTCTAGACAAGAAACTAGAAAAATAATGAATACATGCAACAATCGCCCAAAAAGTGAACCATCGCCCCTTAAGTTCATAAGTGTAATTCTTATGATAACTATGGTCAATTGAGGAACTACACTATTTCCTTGGCATACATTCGGATGCCATATTGTGTAGCCCACTTAGAAATATTCTGGGACGTCATCTATTTCATCTAAGTATGGAAGTATATTATATCGGGAAACACATTTATGAATATCATTTTCTCTACGTCAACTAGAAAACTCTATATACTATCTATTGAAAACAAGTTATATCCCATTTGCTCCAGCCCTTTTTTTTTTTTTTTTTTTTTTTTTTAGTAGGGATCACATTTTCTGGCCTATCCATAATGAATGGACTATAGGAAAAATGAGATAGGTACTATATACAACGGCAAGACAGAAATTAATGGCTTGAAGATATACACAAATGTATGTGGAAATAACATTCGATGCAGCATTATTCATTGTGGAAGCTTAGCATGATATATTTATAAGAAACTAAACTAAAAATAAATGTGAAGATCAGCGAAAATCCTCTGAGAAGAAGGAGACCTGACTCAGAAAATATATTATTGTCAAGTCCGAATGAAGTTCTATATTAAATTCGCGGGGAGAATTTTAATAAGGAAGTGGGAGGATCTCCACCCTCTGGCTTACATAATATTGTGCAGTTCAGAGAGACGTAATTATATAGGATGGATAAGTGTAGGAAAATGGTTATATATCAAGTTATATATATTGCTGATACCAATTATTGATCAAAATATACTGCTGGTAAAGGATAGTAGCATACTATCCTTAACCCCTTCACCAGCAGTATATTTTGATCAATAATTGGTATCAGCAATATATATAACTTTATATATAACCATGTTCCTACACTTATCCATCCTATTCAACATCTGACAGACATAAATACAGCACAGAGCAAGCGAAAAGTAATGACAGCTGAGACATGACTTATTAGCGCCACCGTACGGTTGGCCAAATAAGTTATGTCTCCGCTGTCATTACGTTTTGCTCGTTGTGTGCTGTATGAATGTCTGTCAGATGTTGAATAGAGTGTGTACAGATAGGGACATGGTTTTATACCTCACTCGAAACGATGAATTAATGCTTAGATAGTGCTGATACCAATTATTGATCGAAATATGCTTGGTGCCGCGACATCACTTATTAGGCCCTCGGTACACTCGGCTGCCATAGTCTCTGGCCCACTCATAGATATTCATGGACTTCGACTATTTCTAATTATGGAAGTATATCTCTGGAAACGACTTTAAGGGGAGGTATTTAGTTTCCTCCCTAGAACTCCATCAAGCTTAAAATTACACCCCCTAGACCCCCTTTCAAGATTAAGTTGTAAATTTTTTTGGTAGAAAATTTTTCCGGCCTCTCAAATTACAGGCTCGCTATCGCTCGCCAGGAAAAAATCGACACCTAAATGGCACGAAAGTTCTTAAAATTGACAGAAATGGGGCGAAAGTTCTTAAAATCGCCAAACTAAAGGGGACGAGCGTCTTAAAATCTAAAAAGCAATGGGGCTAAACATGAGGGAGAAAGGGGTCCAGAAAAAAATCATCCAGGTGGAAATCTGCCCTTAAGAACACAATTTTCCTTACATCAACTACCAAACTATATATATATACTATTTATTGATAAGCTAGATTTATCCGAAATGCAATCCAGATAGTTATAATTGACCACTTGCGAGTTTCTGGCTATAAGGAAGTTGGAGTTGCAACATCGATATAAAACAGAAATGCAATAATAATGTAGGTTTCTGATGAATAAGAAGTACGTTGAATTTGGTTTTAGGTATTTATAAATGTATTACAACCATATTATAGCTGGTAATTCTGCTACCTATTGATGTAAAAAACTCCAACTTCCTTATAGCCTGGAACTCGCAAGTGGCCAATTGCATATAGATAAACATAGTTGGTCCACGAATTCTTATAGATGGGCTAGAGGCTATGGTATGCGACTGTACCCTATGTCTTCATATATCTAAGTGACCTGGAAGAACCCAGCTATATTATATATGCATAGACTTGCAAGCTTCTGCCATGAATATATAATGATGCAGGCATACGTCTTCAGGATTGCAGGTCCGATATTTCCTTTGAGTCGGCCCTTCCTGCAGCCACCTGGTATGAAACAAAAGCCGATTTCATTATTTTGAGTCTGTATTACTGTATATGTGAAGATAGAATTATGGTTTATAGTTCAAATTATGGTTTATAGTTCAAATTATGGTTTATAGTTCAAATTGTGGTTTATAGTTCAAATTATGGTTTATAGTTCAAATTATGGTTTATAGTTCAAATTGTGGTTTATAGTTCAAATTATGGTTTATAGTTCAAATTATGGTTTATAGTTCAAATTATGGTTTATAGTTCAAATTATGGTTTATAGTTCAAATTATGGTTTATAGTTCAAATTATGGTTTATAGTTCAAATTATGGTTTATAGTTCAAATTGTGGTTTATAGTTCAAATTATGGTTTATAGTTCAAATTATGGTTTATAGTTCAAATTATGGTTTATAGTTCAAATTATGGTTTATAGTTCAAATTGTGGTTTATAGTTCAAATTATGGTTTATAGTTCAAATTATGGTTTATAGTTCAAATTGTGGTTTATAGTTCAAATTATGGTTTATAGTTCAAGTTATGTCTTTGGAAGTGATAAATTGGACAAAACAATTATATTATTAGTAATTTTCTTGTCTTTTTCTCATTTAGTCAAGTCTTCAAACAAAATTGCTCTGGTTTGACTCCCTGTGCAGCAGCCAGCTTCACCAGTAGTGTAATAAAGATGACTGATCAACGGGGGTTCCTTATATATTTGTTATTAGAGGGTAGCTGATATACAGTATATTTGTTTATAAATATTTAGTTTCTTCCCTCCACGCTTTAGGCCTCCATCAATTTCATAACAAAAACACACACAAAAACACACACAAAAACACACACACAAAATCCTCAAGATCCCGCTTGCTTCGAGATTAATTTGTATATTTTTTTGTAGAAAAATGACTCAGCGGATGGCTGGCTTTTCCAAAATTATAGGCTCGCTATCGCTCGCCTGGAAAAAAAATGACGCCTAAATTACACGAAAGGTCTTAATATTGACAAAGAAATGGGGCGAAAGGTCTTCAAATCAACAAACTATTGGGGCAAAGGTCTTCAAATGTCAAAACTAGTGGGTCTAACTAAGAGGGAGAAGGGCGTCCGGAAAAAGCAACTACCTCCCCCTTAGCTTTCCGTGTTGATGCAGATTATTATTTTATTTGTTTTCATTCTTGCCGAAAATCTTGCATGTCATAGTTACTAGAAATTACATAGTCATAGAAAAATGTGCTTATTCCATCTTAATGTGCTTATTCCATCTTAATGTGCTTATTCCATCTTAATTACTCTGCTATTACAACGATTTTATAGCCAAAGATGTTGCTAATTACAACAAACTTGCAATAATATGATGCAGAGACATAGTAGTTTCCTATTTTTCTACTATTTATCAAGAAATGAGCTGTGAAGGGAGAAAACAAAATAACAATATCAAATATATCGAGTTTAGTCGAGTTGTTTTCGAGCCGTACGAGGCATGTATTCCGTGCCGCATTTCGGATGTAATAAAAATGGTTATACTCAGAATTGGATAAAGGCAGAATACTAACGAACGAGAGGCTTTATTTCCAACAATATAAACAGTATTGATGAAACTAGTCGTAACATATTCAATTTAACTGGTGGAACAGTGTGTAAATAGTTTTTCGTATTCATGAATATCCCACGGCAATTTGACTGAAGCTAAACTGCCACATGTGTTTGTTAATTTCATTAATCGAGTTTAGGAGTAAAGTTTGTTAGCAGAGAGAACATAATAAAATATGTGTATATATATATATATATTCATTTGTTTTTTAGGTTCCTCCATCGACCTCTACCAAAATTTAAAAAAATAAATCAATTAGATCTCCCTTCGAGATTAATTTGTACATTTTTCGGTAGAAAAATTTTACGTCCAAAGGCCGGTTCCTCCACAATTCAGGATCGCTATCGCTTGCCAGGAAAAAATCGACACCTAAAGGGCACGAAAGGTCTTAATATTGACAAATTAATGGGGCGAAAGGTCTTAACATCGACAAACTAATGGGGCAAACGTTTTGAACAATCTCAAAGCTAATGGGGATAAGCATGAGGAAGAAAGGGGACCCCTAAAACCATATTTCATGTTCACCTTTCCTGTCGTTTGGCATTTACATTTACATAAGAGTATTTATGAGTTAGTGAATATATATATATATTACATAGGCCACTCTTCAACCCTTTGAATACCAGTGACGTGTGTTTTAAGTTAGTGTAGCTATATTTAGAAGATATAATGCAGCTTAGGAAGGATCTGTGCTGGTTAAAAAGGGTTGGTTGAGATAGTTTGAAGTCTTATTATTGCTAGACGTCCTTCCTAAGCTGAAGAATACCGTCTAAGAGTTGCCAGAGTGTGACGAAATGGACGTCCCTGGTACTGAATGGGTTACTGTTATGATCATCCATGTCATCATCATCGGGAGAGAGAGAGAGTATAGTTCATGAGTCCTCACAAGCTACAGTAGGTCATATATACATTATTTTCATATTTTCTAGAGCTAATATATGTCATGTTTTCAATGTTGGACATAATTATAACTATATCATTAATTACGTTATCTTGTCATAAAGAAACAATTCATCTTTTTGTTTCTTTATCTTTTCTTATTGTATGTGAATGAAGGAGACGAAAGAAAGGTTGCTTTCATGAAAAAAACGACAATTAAAAAAATACCATTAACAACTGTTCTAATCAATCAATCAATGGGGGCATACGCCGTGACAGCGCGTGGCCGCACTCACCCGCTGACGCCACACAAGGGGATCCTCCTGGAAAGCCTCCAGGCTTCTGCCTGGTCCATATTAAGTATTTCATCCCATGATTTACCGACTTCCTTCAGCCATGAGTTCCGTGGTCTTCCCACCGTCCTCCTCCACTCAGGGTTGACTTCTGTAGAGACCACCTTGTGAGCTGGATCAGCCTCGAGGAGGTGAACCACATGCCCATATAGCCGAAGTTGGCATTCACGGATTATGCAACTAATATGTCTCGAGTTAGTTTCACGGAGTAGTCGCTGGTTTGATACGCGATCGTACCAGCGATAACCCATAATCCTGCGGCGACATTTAGTACCAAAGGAGTCGATACGTTTCTTCAAAACACTGTTTGAGTGTCCATGTCACACAGTCATACAGTAAGACAGGGAGCACCAGTGTCTTGAAGAACCGCAACTTCGTCCTTCTGCATAAGTATCGACAATGCCATATACTTTTGTTGAGTGAATCCATACCACCCCATGCTAAGCCGAGGCGACGATTTACATCGTAGCCCAACTCACCACTGTTGTGGATCACGCTGCCAAGATAGGTACACTTTTCCAAGATCTTCAAGTCCTCACCACATGCATGAACAGATTGAACGGCATCATCCAACGAGTCGTCAAATACTTGGATTTTGGTCTTAGCCCAAGAGACCTTTAGACTCAGCGGTTCCGACTCCCCATGGAGTGGCTCCAGGACCACTCTGAGAACATCCAACGGCTCCGCTAGGATCACTGCGTCATCTGCAATATCAAGATCTGTGAGACTGTGATTCTGAAAATGCCTATGTCAGCTCCGCAGCGACTCCGCCCAACTGTCCGGCCCAGTAACCAGTCCATACAAGTGTTGAAAAGTGTAGGTGCTAGAACACATCCCTGTCTTACACCTGAGCTCACAGGGAAGAACGAGGATGTTCCCCCGCCACACTTGACAGCACTTTCTGTTCCTGTTTAGAGTCCAGACACCAGGTCGATGATCGCCGTGGGGATCCCACGCAACCGTAGCAGCTCCCAGAGTGACTTTCGATGTTCTAATACTTAACGATATATGTTATTGCTCCCTTTTAAGATAGTACACGTTTTATTTACCGGGCTTATGTTTTGCTTAGTTCTTTAGTTTTCGTTTCTTCGGGAGTAGCATTGTCTATATATTTGTTTCTTAATACTCGTGGCCTCATTCCCTCCAGCTCTCTCCTTCACAAGATAAATGTCCTTCCTCACTCCTCTTCTCTTTCTTTTGCTCTCAGTATCTCGTGCTCGGTCACTTTGCAGTATTTCTTTTCTTTTGTGCTGGGTCCTTGCGTTTGCTCTCCTTTCGTGCACCCATATATCTTCCTTGCAACCATTTTTGTCGTTATTGTTGTTTATTGGCTGTTAGAGAGAGAGAGAGAGAGAGAGAGAGAGAGAGAGAGAGAGAGAGAGAGAGAGAGAGAGAGAGAGAGAGAGAGAGAGAAGGGGGGGGGGGGATGCAATTGTTTATTTGTTTGTGTGTGGCCATTGATTATCTGTGGCTTGGCGAGAGTCCAGCGCTTTGACCCAATTATTTCATTCCAGAGTTGATACGCTCAAATTGCTAATTTGGTTGATGTTGCTCATCAAGACCCTTTTTTTTTAATTAAAAACGTAACATTGAATGTGTGAGAGATAGAGAGAGAGAGAAAGCTGTGAAAACGTGTGAAGTAGTGTGTGAAATCAGAGAGTTTGGGTGAGGGAATATGTGTTAAACGGTGCATGAGAAACCTGCCCCGCATGATAGATGTTTGTGTGTGTGTGGTGGGGGGGGGGGGTATCTGTGGGGGGGTGCCTGTGCCTATGTGTGTGTGTGTGTGTGTGTGTGTGTGTGTGTGTGTGTATCTGTGTATGTTTGTGGGTGGGTGTCTGTGTATGTGTGTGTGTTTGTGGATATGTGTGTGTATGTGTGTTTTTGTATCTGGGTGTGCGTGTGAGAGAGAGAGAGAGAGAGAGAGTGATAGCGAAAGCGCGAGAACGAGAGAGGAAGGGAGGGAGGTGCATGCAAAACGGTGCCTATAAAGGGAAGAAGTATAGTACACCAACTCAAATGAATAAACCAAATATAAGCCGAACATGAATCAGATGTTCTATAGCAAATTATAACAGCGATTCGGTAGGTAAAGAAGGAGTACTTAAGGGGAGATTTCCACTTGAGGGATTTTTTTTCTTGACCCCTTTCTCCCTCATGGTTAGCCCCATTGCTTTTGAGATTTTAAGAAGTTTGCCCCATTATTTTGACGATTTTAAGAACTTTCAACCCATTTATGTCAATTTTAAGATCTTTCGTGCCATTTAGGTGTCGATTTTATCATGGCGAGCGATAGCGAGCCTGTAATTTAAGAGGAACCGGCTTTCAGCCGGGAAATTTTTCTACCGAAAAATGTACAAATTAATCTTGAAAAGGGGTCAATGGGGCGTATTTTAAAGCTTGATGGAGGTCTAGGGAATAAACTGAATACCTCCCCTTAAGTCCATTCATTAAAGGTAGGCCAGAAATCGTAGACCCTAACCTCTGTAAACCAAGAAGGGCTAGAGCAAATGGACTGCAAATTTAACCATCTGTTTCCCGGGTGACCCTTCCTAAATGGTATGAATTACTTTTAACATATCGTTCTTAACACCAATAATCACAAACATTAACTGTGTTGATAACTTAATGCATAAGTGCGCGGAATTTCGATGTGGGTATCCTAGGTTCGAATCCATGGAGTATTATTTGTTCTAAATAAGTAGGCTATAAATCGTGAACTCCTACCCTCTACAGCCAGGGTGTCAAAGAGGAGCAATTTTGAGTTAAGGGGAGGTTTTTAGTTTGGTCTCTAGATATCCATCAAGCTTAAGATTACACCCCCTTGAGCCCCTTTCAAGATAAATTTGTAAATTTTTCGGTAGAAAAATGTCCCGGCTGAAAACCGGTTCCTCTTAAATTACAGGCTCGCTATCGCTCGCCAGGATAAAATCGACACCTAAATTGCACGAAAGGTCTTAAAATTGACGGAAATGGAGCGAAAGTTCTTAAAATCGCCAAACTAATGGGGCGACTGTCTTAAAATCTCAAAAGCAATGGGGCTAAACATGAGGGAGAAAGGGGTCCAGAAAAAAATCCCTCAAGTCGATATTATCTCCCCTTAATGCTTGGATGAATATGAGAAGAAATACAAGAAAATGATCTTGAAATAAAATGAATATAAACACCATATGAGGATGAGCACTTTATTGACAACGTTTCGCAGCGTTGTCAATATAAACACCATATGAGGATGAGCACTTTATTGACAACATTTCGCAGCGTTGTCAATATAAACACCATATGAGGATGAGCACTTTATTGACAACATTTCGCAGCGTTGTCAATATAAACACCATATGAGGAGCACTTTATTGACAACGTTTCGCAGCGTTGTCAATATAAACACCATATGAGGAGGAGCACTTTATTGACAACATTTCGCAGCGTTGTCAATATAAACACCATATGAGGAGGAGCACTTTATTGACAACGTTTCGCAGCGTTGTCAATATAAACACCATATGAGGAGGAGCACTTTATTGACAACATTTCGCAGCGTTGTCAATATAAACACCATATGAGGAGGAGCACTTTATTGACAACGTTTCGCAGCGTTGTCAATATAAACACCATATGAGGATGAGCACTTTATTGACAACATTTCGCAGCGTTGTCAATATAAACACCATATGAGGAGGAGCACTTTATTGACAACGTTTCGCAGCGTTGTCAATATAAACACCATATGAGGAGGAGCACTTTATTGACAACATTTTGCAGCGTTGTCAATATAAACACCATATGAGGAGGAGCACTTTATTGACAACGTTTCGCAGCGTTGTCAATATAAACACCATATGAGGAGGAGCACTTTATTGACAACATTTCGCAGCGTTGTCAATATATACACCATATGAGGAGGAGCACTTTATTGACAACGTTTCGCAGCGTTGTCAATATAAACACCATATGAGGAGGAGCACTTTATTGACAACGTTTCGCAGCGTTGTCAATATAAACACCATATGAGGAGGAGCACTTTATTGACAACGTTTCGTAGCGTTGTCAATATAAACACCATATGAGGAGGAGCACTTTATTGACCACGTTTCGTAGCGTTGTCAATATAAACACCATATGAGGAGGAGCACTTTATTGACAACGTTTCGCAGCGTTGTCAATATATACACCATATGAGGAGGAGCACTTTATTGACGTTTCGCAGCGTTGTCAATTTAGTGTTCCTCCTCATATGGTGTTTATATTAATTCTGTCAACTGTTCTGTTTTTTCAACATTTTGATTTTTTTGTTTTTTTGGTTCATTTTATCACTTCCGAAGACATAATTTGGACTATGAACCCTAATTTTAGCTATGCAAATACAAAAATTAAGAAGGTAGGTAGGAGTTATTTGTTATAAATAGATAGGCTAGAAATCGTGACTCCTACCCTCTACAACTCAAAAGGGCTTGAGCAAATGGGCTGTAAAGTTCCACACCCGTTCCCTGGCTGACCCTTCCCAAATGGTAAGAATATTAGCTCGATTACTCTACTCGTGTGTGAGTTATAAGAGGTTATAACTCGGCCGATTACGATGTTGAAGCTTGACTATATTATATAATTAATAATGCACATTTTATTCACAGACATGTGTAAGGGGGGGGATGGTTCACTTGTTGGGCGAGTTTTGCATGTATCTATTATTTTTCTAGTTTCCTCCCTAAACCTCCATCAAACTAAAAAAACATCCATTAGATCCCTCTTCTAGATTAATTTGTACATTTTTAGGTAGAAACATTTCCCGGCCGAAGGCCGGTTCTTCCAACATTACAGGCTCACTATCGTTCGCAAGAGAAAAAATCGACACCTAATTTTTTGTTTTTTTCTATATATTCCAACTACTCCCTCTCCGGCATAGGCTGATAGCCTTTACACTCTACCGCTGAACACGGTGAGGCCCGTGAGGTCTTGCTCCAGTCTAGGGAGTGAGACATGCAAAGCTTCACGGCTCGAAGCAATCCCATCTCTGAAGCCGGCTCGCCTCTGAGCTTCACAGTCTCATTCCCCACACTTGGACCCTCACTCTCAGAACGCCACCTATTGAGCAATTAACTCACTAGGCATTGCCCCCCTGGAACATATTTTGAATATGGGAATATTCATACAATGCTATTTAATCAGGGAACAATGAGGGTATTTTTTGTTTTGGCATTTCGGTGTGCTGTGGTAATGCACTGATACTAGGTACAGCACAAATTCCATCCCAATAATATCTTCCCATTGACATATTGGTATTCGAACCCGGGTCCATTGGATTACCAGTCCAGTGGCAAGACCGCTCCGCCACACCTCCCCTGAGGGAGATGTGGCGCGAAAGGTCTAAATATTGACGAAGAAATGGGGCGGAAGGTCTTAAAATCGAATAACTAATGGGGCAAACATATTAACATCTGAAAACTAATGGGGCTAAACATGAGGGAGAAAGTGGTCCAGAAAACCGGCCCATCTCCCCTTAAAGATAGTTTTGCTTTCAAGTGTATTTTGTGTTTGTCTGGACCCAAAGTATATGGCTAAAACTTGCTTGAAACACGAGTAATTGCCTTGAAAAGTCTGACGAATCACTAAAGCCGGTATCACACGAGAGCTTTTTCCCTCAACATTTATCCTCAACACTGTTCTGGCAGCTTATGAGGTTTACATTTATAATATTGCTGTCATTTAAATTCATCTACCATCCATCTAGTTCCTGATACCAGTGCAGAATATTCCATAAATGTTGCCAGAAAAATGTTGACCATCGAATGTGGACTATAAAAGCTCTCGTGTGATACCGGCTTAACGCATAATTGTTTTCATTGTATACTGTTCAATTATGTGAACACTAGCATCACAAAGAGCTATCGGTAGCTTCAAATAATTACAAACAATTTGTACTAGTGAGAAGGGCACACACACACACACACACACACACACACACACACACACACACACACACACACACCTACCAATGCACGCACACATACACACACACACACACACACACACACACACACACACACACACACACACACACACACACACCTGCCAATACACACTTATGGAACGCAAACAGTCATCATCACGCGGCTATTACCAGGCTTTGGTTGCTGTTAATGACATTCTCTCTCTCTCTCTCTCTCTCTCTCTCTCTCTCTCTCTCTCTCTCTCTCTCTCTCATTAATTGTGTAATGCCTGGTTGACAGTAAATGAGAGGATAATGGTCTGGGTAATACTGTAAGTGGGTTATGCAGGAGTGATTGACACATACAATATATATATATATATACAGTATATTGACACATACAATATATATATACAATATATTGAGTATATATCACAAATACACGTGAGCCACTAAATGTTTCTAATCTCTCAGTGGGGTTCGAACCGCCGACCGTCAGGTGTAGTTGATTGAAGCGTCGGCTATCGTCCTGACGGTCGGCGGTTCGAACCCCACTGAGAGATTAGAAACATATATAATTATATACTGTATATTATTTTTTTTTTTTTTTTTTTTTTTTTTTTTCTTCTATATTCCAACTACTCCCTCTCGGGCGTAAGGCCCGTGAGGTCTTGTTCCAGTCTAGGGAGTGAGACATGCGAAGCACCCCGGCTCGAAGCAACTCCATCTCTGAAGCTGCTCCGCATCTGCGCTTCACAGTCTCATCCCCCACACTCGGACCCTCACTCTCAGATTTTTTTTTTTTTTTTTTTTTTTTAAAGAGACAATGAACGGAGGAAGGAAAAACACAGATAAAACAAAAAGGTCCATGTGCCTAAAGGCATCCTCCATTCATAAAATTTTTGTAACAACTGGATTTAAACATTTGTAGATTGTAAGTTTGTGGAAAGCAATTCGAGGGAAGTGAATTCCAAAGAGTAGTAGCTCTGGGGATAAATGAATTCTGATATGCAGAAGTTCTGCATTGTGGAGGAGAAAGTGTAAATTCATGGGCGCTCTCAGCTGCCCTAGTTCTACGGGGAAAGATGTGGAGAGGCGGCACAATTGAAGCAAGTTCCTCGGAACAATTACTGTGAAAATATCTGTAGAATAATGCAAGGGATGCAACGTTTCTTCGTATGGATAATGTAGGAAGGTCCTGTGTGATTGCAGGGTTATTGATTAATCTAATAGCTTTATTTTGAATTTTGTCCAACTGCCTCAATGCAACCACTCCACTTCCACCCCACAGAGGTGAACAGTAATCCATCTGAGAACGCACATGACTTTTATATATTACGGCCAACTGCTCGTCAGTGAAGAATTCTCGAACTCTGTACAGGAGTCCCAGTTTTTTAGAGGCATTCTTAGCAATGCTTCTAACATAATGTGTCCAGCTCAAGTTAGTAGTTAATGTTACACCGAGAATGTCAATACTAGGGGAAGTGGGAATATTTACATCATTAAAAAATATAAGGGAGTCAGTGAGATTCTGTCGGTTAGAAAATTGAATGTACTTGGTTTTCTGTGCATTAAAGGAAACTAGATTCTTTTGTCCCCATCCATTAATTCTAGAAAGGTCCTGGTTCAGAGAAATTGCAGTGTTTATTTTTGAATTTGTAAGATCGGGTTGGGTGAAAGAATTGGTAAATGTGAAGGAACTGTGGAGTGTTGAGTCATCTGCGTAGGAATGTATTGGATTATGAGTGGTAGATATGAGATCATTGATATGAATGAGGAACAAAATTGGGGCCAAAACTGATCCCTGGGGAACACCAGCATTTATTGAGTGAAATTGAGAATAAATACCATCTACCATTACACGTATTTTTCTGTTATGAAGATAAGAAGAAATTAGTGGAACTAATGATGCAAGGCCGTAGTGTGACATCTTCGACAATAAGGATTGATGCCAGACTCTATCAAATGCCTTTGATATATCCAGTGCTATTGTATGTGTTTCACCACGTTGGTCTGTAGCTTGGTTGATTTGATGCGTAAGAAGGCAAAGCATGTCTGCAGTTGATCGACATCGTCTAAAACCATATTGCCTATCACTGATTAATTTATTATTCTCAAGATGCTTAATTATGTGATTATTTAATATAATTTCAAAGACTTTACCAAGAGTGGAAGTTATAGCTATTGGTCTGTAGTTTGATGGATCTGAAGAGGCACCTTTTTTAGGAACTGGATGGATGTTTGCTTCTTTCCAGGGTACTGGGAAACATGAGGTATGAGTACACAGACGGAAATATTTTGCCAATACAGGAGCGAGCACCAAGGAGCAATTCTTAAGTACTATTGGAGGAATTTCATCTGGATCAGGAGCCTTATCTACTGAGAGATTCTGCAAAATAGTTTTGACATGTCTGGTGTGGATCTTAAGTGAGGGAATTTCAGGCGAATTAAAATTAAGTACAGGGACATCTTGATTTATTTCATCTAAGGTTGAGTTGGTGGAGAAAATATCCGCAAGAAGGTTAGCTTTACCTCGTGGGTCACTTACAAGATTGCCAGTCGGAGATTTTAATGGTGGAATGGATGAAGCAGTAGTGAAGTTGGATTTAAATGAGTTAAGAGTAGACCAAAATATTTTGTTATCATTTGGATTATTTAGAAGTTTATTTGCCTGCTTGTGGAGAAAGTTTGATTTAGTTAGGTTTAATACAGTTTTGGCATGATTTCTGATGTTTCTAAAGTAATTAAAGGCTTCATGTATTTTTGATCTTGTGTATGCATTGTGGGCTATTGCTTTTTGTTCAGTTACTCTAGCACAATTATGGTCAAACCATTTAGGTGAATTAGATCTTTTACTGTACTTTTGATGAGGAATAAAAGTTTCCATTCCAATTTTTACAAAATCTTGTATGTGGCTCAAGGTGGAGTGTGCATCATTAGAAAAGAAAGAGGTCCAGGGAATATCAATAAAGAAACCTTGAAGACCCTCCCAGTCTGCCCTATCATAATGCCATTTAGTCACCAAAACAGGTTCAGAGTGGGAAGGTGTGGTAGGTGATAGACAGGTGGCCTGTATCAGACAGTGATCAGAAGATCCAAGCGGGGACCTCACTGTAACATCATAATTTTCTGAATTGGTTGTTAAAAATAAGTCCAGTAGGTGGGAATTATGATTAGGATTATCTGGTACACGGGTGGGTTGGTTGACTAGTTGAGTGAGATTAAATGAGTCTGCAAATAGCTCACATTCAAGACCAGCATCATCAGTCCTGGCTGAATGAGTGAGCCATTCAACATTATGGACATTAAAATCACCCAACACAGTGATTTCAGAAGAAGCATTTAAGTTGAGGACACTGAGTTGTGAGGACAGAGAATCAAAAAGACTTTGCTCTGGAGGAGTATTTGGGGAACGGTAGATGCAACATATGTATTTAAATTTACCAGCAGAAATTAATTTGTATATAGAATAATCAAAATAGGGACAATTGAAACTAGTAACCTCCTCCAGGGCAATTTCAGATTTTGCGAAGCAACATACACCTCCCTTAGGTCTGAAATTTTGGAGCAGTTGATAACCTGGAAAATTAAATCTAGACGTGTCAGATGTGGATGTTACTTGAGTCTCTGTCAAAAAAAGGAGAGTAGGGGATTCTGCTTGAAGAAATTGGTGTACAGAATTGATGTTAGAGTGAAGTCCCCTTATATTACTAAAAAAAAAGCTGCACCGACGAGCAGCCACCTATTGAACAATTAACTCACTAGGCATTGCCCCCCTGGAACATATTTTGAATATGGGCATATTCATACAATGCTATTTAATCAGGGAACAATGAGGGTATTTTTTGTTTTGGCATTTCGGTGTGCTGTGGTAATGCACTGATACTAGGTACAGCACAAATTCCATCCCAATAATATCTTCCCATTGACATATCGGGATTCGAACCAGGGTCGATTGGATTACCAGTCCAGTGGCAAGACCACTCTGCCACACCTCCCCTATATATATACTGTATATTAAACACACGCACGCACGCTCACACACACGCGCGCACACACACACACACACACACACACACACACACACACACACACACACACGCACGCACGCACGCACGCACGCACGCACGCACTAAAGAGATTCCAGGGAGCCTAGCCTTGGTATGTTTTATTAATGTCCCAGTAGTCTAGGGAGGAACGTGGCTGCTGCTGCTGCGACCAACAGTATATCTCACTACAGGGTCTCTCTCACCTTTCTCTACTTTTCTCTCTTTCCCTGGCTTGAGTCCATTCGGCCCCATTCAGCCAACTGTTTTAAGACTTTTATCCCCATCCAGGTGTCAATATTTTCTTGGCGAGCGGTAGCGAGCCAGCATATATATATATATATATGTTTGTTTTGACAGTAAACTAAATTTGTACATTTTTCGATAGAAAAATTTCTCCGGCGAAGCTGGATTGCTCCATACAATGCTGGCTCGCTATCGCTCGCCAGGCAAATATTGACACCTGGATGGGGGTAAACGTCTTAAAACTGTAGGCTGAATGGTTCCGAATGGATACAACCTAAGAGGGAGGGAGATAAAGAGAAAAAAGCGAGCGATATCGAGCCAGCATATATATATTTTTGTTTTGACAGCAAGCTAAATTTGTACATTTTTCGATAGAAAAATTCTCTCCGGCGAAAGATAAAAAAAACAGTGACCCCCCCTAATACACATTAAGTATAAACGGGAATATACTGAGCGTAATTTTATATTTTGTGCAGTCGTGGTTCCGCCCACCGAATACATTGCAACTTTTAACATCCGGAAAACATTGGTTATATTTATTTAATTTAGTTAACCCTTTGAGTACCAGCGACTTGTGTTATATTTTATTCTAGCTATGTTTAGACGATATTATGCAGCTTGGGAAGGATCTGTGGCATTAAAAAGGGTTGGTTGAGATAGTTTGAAGCCTTATTATTACTAGAGCTCCTTCCTAAGTTGAATAAAACCGTCGAATAGCTGCCAGAATATGATACAAATGATGTCCTTGGTACTGGAGGGGTTAACATCCGGAAAACATTGGGTATATTTATTTAGTTTAGTTAACCCTTTCAAGATCCGATAACACATTTTTATTCTGGATTCTGGCTATTAATAGAAGATTTTGTTCATATTTAGAAGGGTATATCCCTTTCAGTACCAGCGACGTGTTATATTTTATTCTAGCCATATTTAGACGATATTTTGCAGCTTAGAAAGAATCTGTGGTAGTTATAAGGGTTGGTTGAGATGGTTTTAGGTCATATTATGGCTAGACGTCTTTCTTAAGCTGAATATAATCTTCTAATCGTTGCCAGAATATGATGAAAAGGACGTCCCTGGTACTGAAAGGGATAGAGAAGTCGGAGGATTAATCGAGAAAATTCCCTGAAAACCCGAGTAAATGCGATAAAAATAGACGCCTAGGCATTCCAGCTTAAGGGGAGGCAGTTGGTTTTTCGAGTCCTCCTCCTCCCTCATGTTTAGCCCAATTAGTTATGAGATTTTAAAACATTCGCCCCATTAGTTTGGCGATTTTTAGACCTTTTGCCCCATTTCTTTGCCAATATTAAGACCTTTCGTGCCATTTAGGCGTAATTTTTTTCCTGGCGACCGATAGCGAGCCTGTAATTGTAAGAGGAACCGCCCTTCGGCCGGGACATTTTTCTACCGAAAGTATATATGTACAAATATATATCGAAGGGGGGGGGGGGGTCTTGTGGATGCTTTAGAGAACAAACTAAACCCCTTCCTTAAACCATTGAGCCGAACCAGTAAATAATGCTGCACAATACTGTCTGGGCTCCCTTAATTGTAGTGAAGTTTGCAGGTCTGTTGTTTAGAAATGTTTCACGGTTACTCACTACAACGCCCTCCCTTTTTGCATGTATTCGTTATTTTTCTAGTTTCCTCCCTAGACCTCCATCAAATTAAAAAAAAAAAACATCCATTAGATCCCCCTTCTAGATTAATTTGTACATTTTTCGGTAAAACAAACTGTCTCGACCGAAGGCCGGTCCTTCCAACATTACAGGCTCACTATCCTTCGCAGGGAAAAAATAGACACCTAAATAGCACGAAAAGTCTAAATATTGACGAAAAAATGGGTCGAAAGGTCTTAAAATCGACTAAGTAATGGGGCAAATATCTTCACATCTGAAAACTAATGGGGCTAAATATAAGGGAGAAAGTGGTCCAGAAAAACGGCCCATGTCCCCTTAACAGACACCAAAGGCTTCAAATACAAAATGTTGTGAGATAAAGCAAAGCGAGTAAAAATATGATTGCAAGGGGTAGATTTTATAGGCTCTGTTGTTTAGCCAAGTTATAAGGACAGTGAAGAGACACGAAAATTAACGACGGGAGGTGAGGGTGTGTGGGGGTTGAAGTGTGGGAAACGAGATTATGATGGGCTAAGGGAGGTAGAGAGAGATAGAGTTAGAGAGAGAGAGAGAGAGATTATGGGGCGAGGGAGGTATAGTGGTAGCAATAAAGAGATTATGATGGGCTAAGGGAGGTAGAGAGAGAGAGAGAGAGATTATGGGGCCAGGGAGGTACTGGTGGTGAAGGTTAGACAGTGGTGGGACTTAACTCGTGTGGAGCCATAACTATCAAGAACCATGACATACATTACCGCTAGTTTATTTTTTATTTTTTTTTCCCAGGTGAATGTGAGAGCGCCCCTACCTTCTGGGTCTGAGTACAGTCTAGAGCTCGACCTGTGTCATCCCATCAACACTGATCACTCCAACTTTAGGGTCGTCCCTTCCAAGGTTAGTATTAGCTGGTTATCAGTTGAAAGCTTATTCCATGTTATGCACTGGTATGTTTTGGTCAGCTGCTCTCCCTGTCGGGTTCCTGAACCCCTGAGGTTTTTCTCAGAACCTTGGTCCAAATCTCTCTTGGTCTACCGTATGTTGTTCTTCCATTTACATCAATACATACTGTACTTTTGACTCGCTTCATCCATGCATTCTCATCCATTACGGGTGGTGGGTGGCACCCGTTCATCCCCCCCCCCCCCAGCAGTGGCGGGTGGCACCAGTTTGTCCCCCCCCCAGCATTGGTGGGTGGCACCCGTTCGTCCCCCCCCCCCCCCCCAGCAGTGGTGGGTGGCACCCGTTTGTCCCCCCCCCAGCAGTGGTGGGAGGTACCCGTTCGTCCCGGTTGTGATCTTATGCTATTTAGGGCTACGTGGGTGGATGGGCTATTCAGGGCTACGTGGGTGGATGGGCTATTCAGGGCTACATGGGTGGGTGGGCTATTCAGGGCTACATAGGTGGGTGGGCTATTCAGGGCTACATGGGTGGGTGGGCTATACAGGGCTACATAGGTGGGTGGGCTATTCAGGGCTACATGGGTGGGTGGGCTATTCAGGGCTACATAGGTGGGTGGGCTATTCAGGGCTACATGGGTGGGTGGGCTATTCAGGGCTACATAGGTGGGTGGGCTATTCAGGGCTACATGGGTGGGTGGGCTATACAGGGCTACGTGGGTGGGAGGGCTATTCAGGGTTACGTGGGTGGGTGGGCTATTCATGGCTACGTAGGTGGGTGGGCTATTCAGGGCTACGTGGGTGGGTGGGCTATTCAGGGCTACGTGGGTGGGTGGGCTATTCATGGCTACTTAGGTGGGTGGGCTATTCAGGGCTACGTGGGTGGGTGGGCTATTCAGGGCTACGTGGGTGGGTGGACTATTCATGGCTACGTAGGTGGGTGGGCTATTCAGGGCTACGTGGGTGGGTGGGCTATTCAGGGCTACGTGAGTGGGTGGGCTATTCAGGGCTACGTGGGTGGGTGGGCTCTTCAGGGCTAAGGGGGTGGGTGGGCTATTCAGGGTTAGGTGGGTGGGTGGGCTATTCTGGGCTACGTGGGTGCACTCATTCGTCCTGCCCCCCCCCCCAGCAGTGGTGGGAGGCACCCGTTCGTACCCCCCCCCCCAGCAGTGGTGGGTGGCACCCGTTCGTCCTCCCCCAGCAGTGGTGGGTGGCACCCATTCGTCCCCCCCCAGCAGTCGTGGGTGGCACCCGTTCGTCCCCCCCCAGCAGTGGTGGGTGGCCCCTGTTCGTCCCCCCCCAGCAGTGGTGGGTGGCACCTGTTCGTCTCCCCCCAGCAGTGGTGGGTGGCACCCGTTCGTCCCCCCCCAGCAGTGGTGGGTGGCACCCGTTCGTCCCCCCCCAGCAGTGGTGAATGGCACCCGTTCGTCTCCCCCCAGCAGTGGTGGGTGGCACCCGTTCGTCCCCCCCCCCAGCAGTGGTGGGTGGCACCCGTTCGTCCCCCCCCAGCAGTGGTGGGTGGCACCTGTTCATCCCCCCCCCCCCCAGCAGTGGTGGGTGGCACCCGTTCGTCCCCCCCCAGCAGTGGTGGGTGGCACTCGTTCGTCCCCCCCCCCAGCAGTGGTGGGTGGCACCCGTTCGTCCCCCCCCAGCAGTGGTGGGTGGCACCTGTTCGTCCCGGTTGTGATCTTATGCTATTTAGGGCTACGTGGGTGGATGGGCTATTCATGGCTACGTGGGTCGTGGGTTGGTGGGCTATTCAGGGCTACATAGGTGGGTGGGCTGTTCAGGGCTACGTGGGTTGGTGGACTATTCAGGGCTACGGGGGTGGGTGGGCTATTCAGGGCTACGTGGGTGGGTGGGCTATTCAGGGCTACATAGGTGGGTGGGCTATTCAGGGCTACGTGGGTGGGTGGGCTATTCAGGGCTACGTGGGTGGGTGGGCTATTCAGGGCAACGTGGGTGGGTGGGCTATTCAGGGCTACGTGGGTGGGTGGGCTATTCATGGCTACTTAGGTGGGTGGGCTATTCAGGGCTACGTGGGTGGATGGGCTATTCAGGGCTACGTGGGTGGGTGGGCTATTCAGGGCTACGTTCAGGGCATTATTACGTTATTACGTTATTCAGGGCATTAAAATCTCCGACTGGCAATCTTGTAAGTGACCCACGAGGTAAAGCTAACCTTCTTGCGGATATTTTCTCCACCAACTCAACCTTAGATGAAATAAATCAAGATGTCCCTGTACTTAATTTTAATTCGCCTGAAATTCCCTCACTTAAGATCCACACCAGACATGTCAAAACTATTTTGCAGAATCTCTCAGTAGATAAGGCTCCTGGTCCAGATGAAATTCCTCCAATAGTACTTAAGAATTGCTCCTTGGTGCTCGCTCCTGTATTGTCAAATTTTTTCCGTCTATGTACTCATACCTCATGCTTCCCAGTACCCTGGAAAGAAGCAAACATCCATCCAGTTCCTAAAAAAGGTGCCTCTTCAGATCCATCAAACTACAGACCTATAGCTATAACTTCCACTCTTGGTAAAGTCTTTGAAATTATATTAAATAATCACATAATTAAGCATCTTGAGAATAATAAATTAATCAGTGATAGGCAATATGGTTTTAGACGATGTCGATCAACTGCAGACATTCTTTGCCTTCTTACGCATCAAATCAACCAAGCTACAGACCAACATGGTGAAACACATACAATAGCACTGGATATATCAAAGGCATTTGATAGAGTTTGGCATCAATCCTTATTGTCGAAGATGTCACACTACGGCCTTGCATCATTAGTTCCACTAATTTCTTCTTATCTTCATAACAGAAAAATACGTGTAATGGTAGATGGCCTTTATTCTCAATTTCACTCAATAAATGCTGGTGTTCCCCAGGGATCAGTTTTGGCCCCAACTCTGTTCCTCATTCATATCAATGATCTCATATCTACCACTCATAATCCAATACATTCCTACGCAGATGACTCAACACTCCACAGTTCCTTCACATTTACCAATTCTTTCACCCAACCCGATCTTATGAATTCAAAAATAAGCACTGCAATTTCTCTGAACCAGGACCTTTCTAGAATTGAAGAATGGGGACAAAAGAATCTAGTTTCCTTTAATGCACAGAAAACCAAGTACATTCAATTTTCTAACCGACAGAATCTCACTGACTCCCATATATTTTTTAATGATGTTAATATTCCCACTTCCCCTAGTATTGACATTCTCGGTTTAACATTAACTACTAACTTGAGCTGGAGACATTATGTTAGAAGCATTGCTAAGAATGCCTCTAAAAAACTGGGACTCCTGTACAGAGTTCGAGAATTCTTCACTGACGAGCAGTTGGCCGTAATATATAAAAGTCATGTGCGTTCTCAGATGGATTACTGTTCACCTCTGTGGAGTGGAAGTGGAGTGGTTGCATTGAGGCAGTTGGACAAAATTCAAAATAAAGCTATTAGATTAATCAATAACCCTGCAATCACACAGGACCTTCCTACATTATCCATACGAAGAAACGTTGCATCCCTTGCATTATTCTAAAGATATTTTCACAGCAATTGTTCCGAGGAACTTGCTTCAATTGTGCCACCTCTCCACATCTTCCCCGTAGAACTAGGGCAGCTGAGAGCGCCCATGAATTTACACTTTCTCCTCCACAATGCAGAACTTCTGCTTATCAAAATTCATTTATCCCTAGAACTACTACTCTTTGGAATTCACTTCCCTCTAATTGCTTTCCACAAACTTACAATCTACAAATGTTTAAATCCAGCTGTTACAAACATTTTATGAATGGAGGATGCCTTTAGGCACATGGACCTTTTTGTTTTATCTGTGTTTTTCCTTCCTCCGTTCATTGTCTCTTTTAAAAAAAAAAAAAAAAAAACGTAGATGGGTGGGCCATTCAGGGCTAAGAGGGTGGGTGGGCTATTCAGGGCTAGGTGGGTGGCTGGGCTATTCAGGGCTACGTGGGTGCACCCATTCATCCCCCCCCCCCAGCAGTGGTGGGTGGCACCCATTCGTCCCCCCCCAGCGGTGGTGGGTGGCACCCGTTCATCCCCCCCCCCCAGTAGTGGTGGGTGGCACTCGTTCGTCCCCCCCCAGCAGTGGTGGGTGGCACCCGTTCGTCCCCCCCCCCCCCCCAGCAGTGTTGGGTGGCACCCGTTCGTACCCCTCCAGCAGTGGTGGGTGGCACCCGTTCGACCCCCCCCCCCCCCCCAGCAGTGGTGGGTGGCACCCATTCGTCCCCCCACAGCAGTGGTGGGTGGCACCCGTTCATCCCCCCCCCCCCCAGCAGTGGTGGGTGGCACCCGTTCATCCCCCCCCCAGCAGTGGTGGGTGGCACCCGTTCGTCTCCCCCCAGCAGTGGTGGGTGGAACCCGTTCGTCCCCCCCCCAGCAGTGGTGGGTGGCACCCGTTCGTCTCCCCTCAGCAGTGGTGGGTGGCACCCGTTCGTCCCCCCCCAGCAGTGGTGGGTGGCACCCGGTCGTCCCCCCCCCAGCAGTGGTGGGTGGCACCCGTTCGTCCCCCCCCAGCAGTGGTGGGTGGCACCCGTTCGTCCACCCCCAGCAGTGGTGGGTGGCACCCGTTCGTCCCCCCCCAGCAGTGGTGGGTGACACCCGTTTCACCCCCCCCAGCAGTGGTGGTGGCACCCGTTCGTCCCCCCCCCAGCAGTGGTGGGTGGCACCTGTTCGTCCTCCCCCAGCAGTGGTGGGTGGCACCCGTTCGTCACCCCCCCAGCAGTGGTGGGTGGCACCCGTTCGTCCACCCCCAGCAGTGGTGGGTGGCACCCGTTCGTCCACCCCCAGCAGTGGTGGGTGGCACCCGTTCGTCCACCCCCAGCAGTGGTGGGTGGCACCCGTTCGTCCTCCCCCAGCAGTGGTGGGTGGCACCCGTTCGTCCCCCCCCCCCAGCAGTGGTGGGTGGCACCCGTTCGTCCCCCCCCAGCAGTGGTGGGTGGCACCCGTTCGTCCCCCCCCAGCAGTGGTGGGTGGCACCCTTTCGTCCCCCCCCAGCAGTGGTGGATGGCACCCGTTTGTCTCCCCTCAGCAGTGGTGGGTGGCACCCGTTCGTCCCCCCCCAGCAGTGGTGGGTGGCACCCGTTCATCCTCCCACAGCAGTAGTGGGTGGCACCTGTTCGTCCCCCCCCCCCCAGCAGTGGTGGGTGGCACCCGTTCGCCCCCCCCCCCCCCAGCAGTGGTGGGTGGCACCCGTTCGTCCCCTCCCAGCAGTGGTGGGTGGCACCCGTTCATCCCCCCCCCAGCAGTGGTGGGTGGCACCCGTTCGTCCCCCCCCAGCAGTGGTGGGTGGCACCCGTTCGTCCCCCGCAGCAGTGGTGGGTGGCACCCGTTCGTCCCTCTCCAGCAGTGGTGGGTGGCACCCGTTCGTCCCCCCCCAGCAGTGGTGGGTGGCACCCGTTCGTCCCCCCCCCAGTAGTGGTGGGTGGCACCCGTTCGTCCCCCCCCAGCAGTGGTGGGTGGCACCCGTTCGTCCCCCCCCAGCAGTGGTGGGTGGCACCCGTTCGTCACCCCCCAGCAGTGGTGGGTGGCACCCGTTCGTCTTCCCCCAGCAGTGGTGGGAGGCACCCGTTCGTCCCCCCACAGCAGTGGTGGGTGGCACCCGTTTTTCTCCCCCTTGCAGTGGTGGGTGGCACCCGTTCGTCCACCGCCAGCAGTGGTGGGTGGTACTCGTTCGTCCACCCCCAGCAGTGGTGGGTGGCACCCATTTGTCTCCCCCCAGCAGTGGTGGGTGGCACCCGTTCCACCCCCCCCAGCAGTGGTGGGTGGCACCCGTTCGTCCCCCCCCCCAGCAGTGGTGGGTGGCACCCGTTCGTCCCCCCCCCAGCAGTGGTGGGTGGCACCCGTTCGTCCCCCCCCAGCAGTGGTGGGTGGCACCCGTTCGTCCACCCCCAGCAGTGGTGGGTGGCACCTGTTCGTCCACCCCCAGCAGTGGTGGGTGGCACCCGTTCGTCCCCCCCCCCAGCAGTGGTGGGTGGCACCCGTTCGTCCCCCCCACCAGCAGTGGTGGGTGGCACCCGTTCGACCCCCCCCCCCCCAGCAGTGGTGGGTGGCACCCGTTCGTCCCCCCCCAGCAGTGGTGGGTGGCACCCGATCGTCCCCCTCCAGCAGTGGTGGGTGGCACCCGTTCGTCCCCCACCCCAGCAATTGTGGGTGGCACCCGTTCGTCCTCCCACAGCAGTAGTGGGTGGCACCTGTTCGTCCCCCCCCCAGCAGTGGTGGGTGGCACCCGTTCGTGTCGCACCCGTTCGTCCCCCCCCCCCAGCAGTGGTGGGTGACACCCGTTCGTCCCCCCCCAGCAGTGGTGGGTGGCACCCGTTCGTCCCCCCCCACCAGTGGTGGGTGGCACCCGTTCGTCCACCCCCAGAAGTGGTGGGTGGCACCCGTACGTCCACCCCCAGCAGTGGGGGGTGGTACCCGTTCGTCCATCCCCAGCAGTGGTGGGTGGCACCCGTTCGTCCCCCCCCAGCAGTGGTGGGTGGCACCCGTTCCACCCCCCCCAGCAGTGGTGGGTGGCACCCGTTGGTCCCCCTCCCCCCCAGCAGTGGTGGGTGTCACCCGTTCTTCCCCTCCCAGCAGTGGTGGGTGGCACCCGTTCGTCCCCCCCCCCCACCAGTGGTGGGTGGTACCCGTTCGTCCACCCCCAGCAGTGGTGGGTGGCACCCGTTCGTCCACCCCCAGCAGTGGTGGGTGGCACCCGTTCGTCCCCCCGCAGCAGTGGTGGGTGGCACCCGTTCGTCCCCCCGCAGCAGTGGTGGGTGGCACCCGTTCGTCCCCCCCCAGCAGTGGTGGGTGGCACCCGTTCGTCCCCCACCAGCAGTGGTGGGTGGCACCCGTTCGTCCCGGTTGTGATCTTATGCTATTTAGGGCTACGTGGGTGGATGGGCTATTCATGGCTACGTGGGTGGATGGGCTATTCAGGGCTACGTGGGTGGTTGGGCTATTCATGGCTACATAGGTGGGTGGACTATTCAGGGCTACGTGGGTGGGTGGGTTATTCAGTGTTACGTGGGTGGGTGGGCTATTCAGGGCTACGTGGGTGGGTGGGCTATTCATGGCTACATAGGTGGGTGGGCTATTCAGGGCTACGTGGGTGGGTGGGTTATTCAGGGCTACGTGGGTGGGTGGGCTATTCATGGCTACAATAGATAGGTGGGCTATTCAGGTGGCACCCGTTCGTCCCCCCCCCAGCAGTGGTGGGTGGCACCCGTTCGTCCCCCCCCAGCAGTGGTGGGTGGCACCAGTTCATCCCCCCGCAGCAGTGGTGGGTGGCACCCGTTCGTCCCTCCCCAGCAGTGGTGGGTGGCACCCGTTCGTCCCCCCCCAGCAGCTGCTCCGCATCTGCGCTTCACAGTCTCATCCCCCACACTCGGACCCTC
This sequence comes from Paralithodes platypus, assembly GCA_032716605.1. Lineage (NCBI taxonomy): Eukaryota > Metazoa > Arthropoda > Malacostraca > Decapoda > Lithodidae > Paralithodes > Paralithodes platypus. The sequence continues at coordinate 5,914,849 of CM064569.1, read as the reverse complement.
ACTCTCAGATTTTTTTTTTTTTTTTTTTTTTTTAAAGAGACAATGAACGGAGGAAGGAAAAACACAGATAAAACAAAAAGGTCCATGTGCCTAAAGGCATCCTCCATTCATAAAATTTGTGTAACAACTGGATTTAAACATGTGTAGATTGTAAGTTTGTGGAAAGCAATTCGAGGGAAGTGAATTCCAAAGAGTAGTAGCTCTGGGGATAAATGAATTCTGATATGCAGAAGTTCTGCATTGTGGAGGAGAAAGTGTAAATTCATGGGCGCTCTCAGCTGCCCTAGTTCTACGGGGAAAGATGTGGAGAGGCGGCACAATTGAAGCAAGTTCCTCGGAACAATTACTGTGAAAATATCTGTAGAATAATGCAAGGGATGCAACGTTTCTTCGTATGGATAATGTAGGAAGGTCCTGTGTGATTGCAGGGTTATTGATTAATCTAATAGCTTTATTTTGAATTTTGTCCAACTGCCTCAATGCAACCACTCCACTTCCACCCCACAGAGGTGAACAGTAATCCATCTGAGAACGCACATGACTTTTATATATTACGGCCAACTGCTCGTCAGTGAAGAATTCTCGAACTCTGTACAGGAGTCCCAGTTTTTTAGAGGCATTCTTAGCAATGCTTCTAACATAATGTGTCCAGCTCAAGTTAGTAGTTAATGTTACACCGAGAATGTCAATACTAGGGGAAGTGGGAATATTTACATCATTAAAAAATATAAGGGAGTCAGTGAGATTCTGTCGGTTAGAAAATTGAATGTACTTGGTTTTCTGTGCATTAAAGGAAACTAGATTCTTTTGTCCCCATCATTAATTCTAGAAAGGTCCTGGTTCAGAGAAATTGCAGTGTTTATTTTTGAATTTGTAAGATCGGGATGGGTGAAAGAATTGGTAAATGTGAAGGAACTGTGGAGTGTTGAGTCATCTGCGTAGGAATGTATTGGATTATGAGTGGTAGATATGAGATCATTGATATGAATGAGGAACAAAATTGGGGCCAAAACTGATCCCTGGGGAACACCAGCATTTATTGAGTGAAATTGAGAATAAATACCATCTACCATTACACGTATTTTTCTGTTATGAAGATAAGAAGAAATTAGTGGAACTAATGATGCAAGGCCGTAGTGTGACATCTTCGACAATAAGGATTGATGCCAGACTCTATCAAATGCCTTTGATATATCCAGTGCTATTGTATGTGTTTCACCACGTTGGTCTGTAGCTTGGTTGATTTGATGCGTAAGAAGGCAAAGCATGTCTGCAGTTGATCGACATCGTCTAAAACCATATTGCCTATCACTGATTAATTTATTATTCTCAAGATGCTTAATTATGTGATTATTTAATATAATTTCAAAGACTTTACCAAGAGTGGAAGTTATAGCTATTGGTCTGTAGTTTGATGGATCTGAAGAGGCACCTTTTTTAGGAACTGGATGGATGTTTGCTTCTTTCCAGGGTACTGGGAAACATGAGGTATGAGTACACAGACGGAAATATTTTGCCAATACAGGAGCGAGCACCAAGGAGCAATTCTTAAGTACTATTGGAGGAATTTCATCTGGATCAGGAGCCTTATCTACTGAGAGATTCTGCAAAATAGTTTTGACATGTCTGGTGTGGATCTTAAGTGAGGGAATTTCAGGCGAATTAAAATTAAGTACAGGGACATCTTGATTTATTTCATCTAAGGTTGAGTTGGTGGAGAAAATATCCGCAAGAAGGTTAGCTTTACCTCGTGGGTCACTTACAAGATTGCCAGTCGGAGATTTTAATGGTGGAATGGATGAAGCAGTAGTGAAGTTGGATTTAAATGAGTTAAGAGTAGACCAAAATATTTTGTTATCATTTGGATTATTTAGAAGTTTATTTGCCTGCTTGTGGAGAAAGTTTGATTTAGTTAGGTTTAATACAGTTTTGGCATGATTTCTGATGTTTCTAAAGTAATTAAAGGCTTCATGTATTTTTGATCTTGTGTATGCATTGTGGGCTATTGCTTTTTGTTCAGTTACTCTAGCACAATTATGGTCAAACCATTTAGGTGAATTAGATCTTTTACTGTACTTTTGATGAGGAATAAAAGTTTCCATTCCAATTTTTACAAAATCTTGTATGTGGCTCAAGGTGGAGTGTGCATCATTAGAAAAGAAAGAGGTCCAGGGAATATCAATAAAGAAACCTTGAAGACCCTCCCAGTCCTGCCCTATCATAATGCCATTTAGTCACCAAAACAGGTTCAGAGTGGGAAGGTGTGGTAGGTGATAGACAGGTGGCCTGTATCAGACAGTGATCAGAAGATCCAAGCGGGGACCTCACTGTAACATCATAATTTTCTGAATTGGTTGTTAAAAATAAGTCCAGTAGGTGGGAATTATGATTAGGATTATCTGGTACACGGGTGGGTTGGTTGACTAGTTGAGTGAGATTAAATGAGTCTGCAAATAGCTCACATTCAAGACCAGCATCATCAGTCCTGGCTGAATGAGTGAGCCATTCAACATTATGGACATTAAAATCACCCAACACAGTGATTTCAGAAGAAGCATTTAAGTTGAGGACACTGAGTTGTGAGGACAGAGAATCAAAAAGACTTTGCTCTGGAGGAGTATTTGGGGAACGGTAGATGCAACATATGTATTTAAATTTACCAGCAGAAATTAATTTGTATATAGAATAATCAAAATAGGGACAATTGAAACTAGTAACCTCCTCCAGGGCAATTTCAGATTTTGCGAAGCAACATACACCTCCCTTAGGTCTGAAATTTTGGAGCAGTTGATAACCTGGAAAATTAAATCTAGACGTGTCAGATGTGGATGTTACTTGAGTCTCTGTCAAAAAAAGGAGAGTAGGGGATTCTGCTTGAAGAAATTGGTGTACAGAATTGATGTTAGAGTGAAGTCCCCTTATATTACTAAAAAAAAAGCTGCACCGACGAGCAGCTTTGGGACGTTGCAATGCTCTTGACACAGTCGCATGATGACGACCGGGCCCTGTGTCAATGACCCAACCCTGCCGGGGGTGGATATCCGAGGGACCACCAGGTTTGCTCTTAACAATTGTACTGCCATATTTATTAGGTAAGTGTATGGTGTTACATGTATGATATGTAGTGGGAAGAGTAGTGTTTTATGGATAGAGGATAGCGATGTAGGGCAATGTCGTGAAGTTGGATGTGTATGTTATATAAAGAGGGTTTTCCTGATACCCCTGATGTGTGAGGCAGAAAGATATGTATCCAGCTACCAAGGCCTGGGAGAGAAAATGGAATTCAGGCTATTATATATATATGTGTGGAGAGAGAGAGAGAGAGAGAGAGAGAGAGAGAGAGAGAGAGAGAGAGAGAGAGAGAGAGAGAGAGATACCGATATACTGGGTGTCCCGCGAGTTTTGTCAAATACTTTCAGTGATGAAAGATTATGTAATTCTAAGTAAAAATTGTTATATACACATAGGCTTTTGGGGCATTGTTTTGTGGTTATGGACCCTTAAAATCGGCATTTTGGTGTTCTTTGTAATTTCTAACCCTGTTTTTCTTCAATAAGATGAGGATAGGAAAAACAACTATAAAGTGTATTATGAAGCATGACATCAATACTTCAAACTGACACCAAAAACTTCCCTACATCGTACTTCATATTCCCTTGACATGGAGTTGAATATTACAAGAAACCAACAAAACTTAATTTTAAGCTCATCATCACGGAAAGAAGAAAGGAGCTACAGAGGATTTTTGGTGTTTGTCAGTTTAAACCCATTTTTCGAGTAATGAAAATTAATAGCGATAACGTTAAATGCTGTATGATGGTGCATGGTATCAATACTTAATGAAAACACCAACAAATCCTCTGTAGCTCGTTTCTTCTTTCCGTGATGATGAGCTTAAAATTAAGTTTTGTTGGTTTCTTGTAATATTCAGTTTGAAGTATTGATGTCATGCTTCATAATACACTTTATAGTTGTTTTTCCTATCCTCATCTTATTGAAGAAAAACAGGGTTAGAAATTACAAAGAACACCAAAATGCCGACTTTAAGGGTCCATAACCACAAAACAATGCCCCCAAAAGCCTATGTGTATATAACAATTTTTACTTAGAATTACTTAATCTTTCATCACTGAAAGTATTTGACAAAACTCGCGGGACACCTTGTATATATATATATGTGTGTGTACACATAAACTATATGAACAAACAACACATAATTACAAACCGGAATCACAAACACTCAAATATTTGGCCCCCCTCAATCACACACACACGACTGATGGATATTATTCTACATATATCAGGGTGATTATATGTCATGAGGCAGGACGTGTAATATATATATACTGTATATATATATATATATATATATATATATATATATATATATATATATATATATATATATATATTTATAGATGGTCGGACATTTAATCATCATCTATGTTATTACCAGTCAGAACCATGTGGAGTGGAATTTATGTGGGTGTTTTATGTGTGTTAATTTTGTGAGTGTACTGTTTGTGCGTGTGTGTGTTGGCGTTTCAGAGTGTGACCATTTCGGAGTGTGACCGTTTTGAAATGTGACCGTTCTGGTAGCGGCCATTTCGGAGTGCGACCATTTTGGAGTATGGCCGTTTTGGAGTGTGGCCGTTTCGGAGTGTGGCCGTTTTGTGTAATTAAGGATCTGTGTTAAGCCCCTCCAAGCCCCACATAGGGTAGGGATGGGATTGCAATCATGATCGTATTGCAGTCATTACTGGCTCATGTTGATACATTTGTATTTCTTGTTATACTGGTCCTAAGGGGGTAGTGGTTATGTTTTGGGCTATATATTAATTTACATATATATTTTATAATTTCATCGCTAGACCTTCATCAAGCTGAAAAAACACCCCCTAGACCCCGCTTCAAGATACATTTGTACATTTTTCGGTAGAAATAATGTATCGGCCGAAGGCCGGAAGCTCCTAGAATTACAGACTGGCTATCGCTCGCCAGTAAAATATTAACACCTAGGTGGCACGAAAGGGCTATATATTGACAACGAAATGGGGCGAAAGGTCTTAAAATCGTCAAACTAATGGAACGAATGTCTTAAAACCTCAAAGCTAATGGGACTAAACTTGAGGGAGAAAATGCTACTACCTCCCCCTTAATGCTACTACCTCCCCCTTAATGCTACTACCTCCCCCTTAATGCTACTACCTCCCCCTTAATGCTATTACCTCCCCCTTAATGCTACTACCTCCCCCTTAATGCTACTACCTCCCCCTTAATGCTACTACCTCCCCCTTAATGCTACTACCTCCCCCTTAATGCTACTACTCCCCTTAATGCTACTACCTCCCCCTTAATGCTACTACCTCCCCCTTAATGCTATACACCTCCCCCTTAATGCTACTACCTCCCCCTTAATGCTACTACCTCCCCCTTAATGCTACTACCTCCCCCTTAATGCTACTACCTCCCCCTTAATGCTACTACCTCCCCTTAATGCTACTACCTCCCCCTTAATGCTACTACCTCCCCCTTAATGCTACTACCTCCCCCTTAATGCTACTACCTCCCCCTTAATGCTACTACCTCCCCCTTAATGCTACTACCTCCCCCTTAATGCTACTACCTCCCCCTTAATGCTACTACCTCCCCCTTAATGCTACTACCTCCCCCTTAATGCTACTACCTCCCCCTTAATGCTACTACCTCCCCCTTAATGCTACTACCTCCCCCTTAATGCTACTACCTCCCCCTTAATGCTACTACCTCCCCCTTAATTACGTTCCCCTACTTCACCCTTAATGCTACTACCTCCCCCTTAATGCTACTACCTCCCCCTTAATGCTACTACCTCCCCCTTAATGCTACTACCTCCCCCTTAATTACGTTCCCCTATTTCAGCCTTTCCTACTCTTGTATTCCTTCTTGTATTCCTTCTTGTATTCTCTTCTTGTATTCCTTTCCTTTCTTTCCACTCTTGCTATGGTTTAATTATTCCACTACACTAGCCCCAATCTTCTCTTTCCCCTGCTGCCTTAATTTAATTGTTTCGTAGTATTTACTTTGGTTTGCCCCTCTTTCCAATCTCCGTTTTCTCTGAGCCTTTCGTTTGTAATTTCGCTTCTCTTGCTTTTCGTTAACCCGTCCAGTACATACTGCACAAAAGCGTCTAAATATCGCTAGAATAAAACTAAAAAGACGTCGCCGGTACATTACGGGTTAATTAGCTTAGTTAATTTCCCTTGCTATTTTCTTTCAATATCTCTGGTACATACATACATACATAATAGCCAGAACAC
>CM064569.1:5883460-5908450 GCA_032716605.1 Paralithodes platypus | reverse complement strand
TAATGAGCGATAATGTGACTAGAAATTTCATATAAGGCATAAAATAACATTACTTAGTGATTTTCATAAATATTGTGAGTTAAAGGGAAGAAAATTGTGATTTTATATTGGAAAAACTTAGGAATATCCAATTTATTCGATAAAATTATATACATTATATATATTTTTGTAGGTACTAGTAACATATGTTGTTTCGCTCGAGTTAATGCTGTGTAGTAGAGTGAGGTTGAGGCAATATTTGTCGGTGATAATTGATCGATAAGCCAATTATTTTTCTGGCGGCCAGCCGATTTTACGCAGGAATATTCAATTTATCTGTGCACCCTGCCAACCTCAACTTTCTGGAACTAAATAGGTCGGAAAGAGTTAAGGTAAGTATTTTTTTATTTTTTTATAGCCTACAGTATTATATTATTAAGTCATTTTGTTTATACAGTTTAAGTTAGTACAGTACTGTACTGCATACAGTTTCTTAAAATACAGTACAGTACAGTACTGTACATGTCATTAGATACTGTTTTAAGGTTAGAAAACATTGTATATAAAATACTCTATTTCCCATAGCCAGACTTTTCCATTGTGCGGACATGGGTCCCTCCCTATTAGTCCGCACATTCGAGGGTTGACTGTACTTCAAATGTTGGACCGTTAGTCGATGAAAATGGAGAATACACCAAAGACGAAGTACAAAAGAGTAATGCCCTCAATACCTTCTTTGCATCAGTTTTGACAACAGAATACCTCAGTGATATCTCTACAGCATTGCCAATTCAGATTGATAATTCTGATGTTCTAAGCTATATCACCATTACAGAGAGAAGTATTGAAATGGTTAGATAAGCTCAAGGTAAATAAATCGCCCGGACCAGATACAATCTCACCTAGAGTTCTAAAGGAAGCTAAGGATAAACTCTCCAAACCACTGACATTGCTATTCAATTAATCCTTGCAGTCTGGAACTATGCCTGATCAGTGGAAGCTAGCCAACGTAACAACGATATTAAAAAAAGGCAGCAAATCCCTACCCAGTAACTATCATCCATTTAGCTTGACCTCAGTTGTATGTAAAATGCTAGAAACACTCATAAGAGACAGACTCGTCAATCACTTAGAGGAAAATAACATACTTAACCCCTTCTGTACCGGAGACGTCTTTTAACCCTTGGAATCCGGGAAGCCTCATATGAGGCAAAACGTATTATGGTTAGGAGTCCGGGAGGCCTCATATGAGGCAAAATCAAAGCGTTCAAATTGCGCGGGCGGAGTTTTGTTTGTGCGTGGGCGACCGCAGCGCCACCAAGCACAAACTACCAGGCAGCATCAGTTCTTATCTCGCACCCAAGATGGCTGGAGTTAACCCCAAAAAAATCGCTGTGTCCGATTCGCCGGCCGCCGCCGCGACCCGTAAGCCTAAGAGAGGCAAAGCTAAAACGACCAAGAAAACGTTGCTAAGTCCCGGTGGTGTTGCACGTGTGCTAAAAGAGTTAAGTGATCATGACCTTAGTGAGATTGAGAGTGATTTTGACGCAGAGCATGTGGTTAGTGAAGATGTTGATGAAGTGGAAGATGGCGAAGAATTCCAGGGCTTTCATAGCACTGATGATGACGATGGTGATGATGATAATGATGACAATGTTGGATGCGGTGAACATCATCAAGGTGATGAAAGTGTTAGTGAAATGGGAAGTGTCCTACCCGCATCACGTGAACGTGACCCGGCGCGCACGCTTGCGACCCCGGCGTCGGCTGTGGGGACTCCTTCCCCGGCGAAAATAGCCAGTTATTTCTATAGAAGAGCTGTGCTGGATAGTGCAAGGAAGCAGGCACGGGAGGCGGCCGAAAGGGAAAGAGGTGAAGATGCTGATAGTGAGGATGAGAGTGAAGAGTTGAGCGTGGGTAGGCCTATTCCTTTGTCTCCCGGGCCCTCGTCACCCGTGGCTGGTGCGTCATTGACCCCGCATGACCCACAGCCCTCAACAAGTGGTGCAAGTGGTGCGGAATTGTCCCCGCATGACCCACAGCCATCAACAAGTGGTGCAAGTGGTGCGGTATTGTACCCGCATGACCCACAGCCATCAACAAGTGGTGCAAGTGGTGCGGTATTGTACCCGCATGACCCACAGCCATCAACAAGTGGTGCAAGTGGTGTGGTCTTGTCCCAGCATGACCCACAGCCATCAACAAGTGGTGCAAGTGGTCAACGCACCTCCGAAGGGCCTTGTTCATGGCCACAGGGGGGGCACAAAGCAGCACCTCAGGCCCTAAGCAGCCCCTAAAACGCTCTCGTCGTCGCCTAAAAACTTCAGAGCCAACTAGCTCACCTTCACCACCCGCCCACGCCAGCAGTCGCCACCTGATGTATCACCACCAACTGACGACCAGGATCCCACCTATGACCCTGAAGACACCCACGAATATGGCCGCCCTTCAAGATATATGGACGACCACGGTGCAGATTCTGGGGATGATAATTATGACCTGCCAGACGGCCCTGTTGTGAACGAAGCTGAGTGGGTGGATGACCCAGCACCCCGCCGTGGCCGTGGACGTCCCCGTTGTGACGCCTGCCAGCGTTGGCAGAATCGCCTCCCGGTAGCCACTAGCGCTCGCCAGGGCAGTGAAATGGGCTACAGTCTATCTACAATGTTGTACTTTCTTTCTTGTGAATCGTCATGTCACAGGCAGTATAGAAGTGTTCTTTAATTTCGTCTGTGACAATGCATTATATTTTATATCATCAGTTATAAGTTTAATATATAAGACTGAATGATACAGCTAGAGAGTGTGAGTGAGTAAGTGCAGGAGGCAGAGGGTAGTACGCGTAGTGTTACGTGTTGTCTCGGTGACGTCATGCCACGGCCGCGCCCTCTGAGTGGCTGGCCACCTTGCCGCCCTCCTGCCACGGCAGGAGGTAGTCCCCCCGCACTCCCTGCTGCCTTTGTGCCTTCCTTGCTCAGAGCTTGCCTGACCAGCATAACCTTCACACCTCCCTTGCCACCTGTCCCCAACTTCTACCTATAGAACACTTTCTCTCTCTCTCAACTTCTTACCTCTCATTCTTCCAATCTATTTAACATCATAACTCCCCTTTGGTTCTGCACGATTTCATATATCGGCCATCGTATTATATGCTGAAGCTCTCAGATATTTCATGTTTAGTTAGACATTTTGGAGGGGTTAACATTTTGTCTGTAGAGGTTCGACACACTCGCGGTATCTCCCTACCTATCTCTTGGTTGTCTGCTGGGCTATTTAATGCTAGACTGGGGTGAGGCTACTGGTGTTGTGATTTCCGATGTGTACCAGGTTTTGTTGAACTTGTACAATCGCAACGGATACGTGGGAAGCCTAGGTTGTCTTTCTGACTGTGTACCTTGTGAGTTTAGCACTGTGTTGCGAGTGAGGGCTTTTGCCTCTGCCACCCAACACTGTGCTAACTCGTTTTGCTTTGACTTGAAGAGGGTCGCCAGGAGAGAACCAGATACTAGCGATCTGGATCTCTCAAGAGAGCACCCCGTCATTTAACGTAAATAGGCCGTACAGTCTTAAGGACCTCACTAGGCTACGAGCCGCTTGCTCAGCCATTGTTTCCTAGCCTACGACATCCCAGCTAGACTTTATTCGCCTAGCAGACACCCGATTAGGATTATAAACTCTTATGTTATGTATGCAGCATTTTTATTCACGTTGATTGTAAGCCTTGGTTGTTGTTGAGTTGCACAACCCGAGCAGGCTTTTGCGTTGCCTGAGGAAGTACTTCTTTTGTTGTTGGAGATAATACTATTGCGCATTTATCGTTATTCCCGTGCCAGTTAACACTGTATGTCCATACACTTGTCATATCTTGTTCCTGCTTTATATAACAGTTCAAAATCCGATTCGATCATCTTAACCCTTCCTACCCGGTCTGCCTTAGGTAAGGACAGCACGAAAGAAGGGCCGCTACCCGGTATGCCTTATCTAAGGCATGAGCTTAATAGCCTAATTAAGCTTGGTCCGAACGCCGTGCGTACGACGTATGTCAACAAACCCAAGCGTTCGTCACCGCACCTCCGAAAACAAGAAGGAGAAGACTCCTCAATGTTATTGTTCTGACGTCATGACGAAATTAGTGTCTAAAAAGCCCCCATATTGGCAACATCTCTGCAATATTGGCTCCACTGAAATCGTCATCACAACTGAACTTACAGAGCTCTACTCAATGCCAAAATACAGATTGAAAACCGCACTACGATTATAGATGAGTGGGAAAGTTCTAGCAGTGAAAATAAACATAAATACGGTAGCCTAGGCCTAGACGTTTTTCAGCCATATCGCCCAGGTAGGGGCGACCGTCATTGGGTAAGACAGCCCGGGGAGGAAGGGTTAAGCAGCATCAGACTTTCTTCAGAAGATTCCTGTTCGATGCTTTAGGACTTTCATTCACTTTCTTTAATATAGGAGTGACAGTTTATTATTGTTTAGAGTAACTTTAATTATACCTTCTTCTTGTTTGCATTAAATCATTCCAGTGATTTAATTAAGCTCTATCTTTTTCCTTGTATACATTATTAACGTAATTGTATGTTGTTGTGATCAGGCTGTATCAGAGATCATCAGCCTGTAGTAGTAGTGCATTTATACCGAGTTATAGGATACCCCGCTATCGCAGATTTAACTCTGGAGGGTATAGGTGTTTTTGTGCGCCGGCATTATAAGTTCGAGGGTTGGATCTAGTGTTACCGTTGTGGCTGCGTGCCTTTCTAGTCCAATGATTAAGAGCCCTTGTTTTATACGAGTCCCGGTCGTAACAAATGGCGACCTTGCTCAGGATTTTGTGAACTTAGAGAAATATTGCAGGAGTGTTGTGGTCATTTGTTTTTTTGTTTAAAGGAATATAGTGGACACAGATTTTTTTTGGCAAGTAGTATAACACTTAACCCGTTGAGACCCAGCGTCGCACGTGTTGCGTCGGCAGTCTTTGATCACCAACTCCCAGCGACGCATCACGTGCGTCCGACATATAAAAAACACTTACGTGGCTCGTAAGGTAGGAAATGGCGGGAGAATAGGAGGGGGCGGTACCGTAGTGTGTGGGGGAGCTGGGCCAGTAGGTGTGAGCGGGCCGAGACAGCCGCGCGGCTGGTGGTGGTGGGCTTAGTGGGGATAGTTTACACCCCTAGTTTACCGCCACTTTGAACCTTCATTACTCCGGTCGTTTGGGAGCTAGAGGCTTGAGATTTATGTGAGATACTCCTTAGGATGTATGCCGTACAATGCCATACTCAGTTTTTTACCCTAGTGCTCCCGGGCGGGTGGTCATGCGGGGGAGACGAACTATTGAAACCCCCCCCCGCCCCCCAAATGACCGAAATGAGTTTTTTTTTATTTGTGTGTTCATTTCTCACCATTCTCTTCCATTTTGGCTCAAACAAATTTTGTGAAGCTCCCCCCCCCCAACCCCCCACCGGCCCCCCCCCAAAAAAAAAATGTCAGAGGTGATTTTTTTTTGTTTTTTTTTTCATTTCTCATCCTTGTCTTCCATTTTAGCAAACAAAAAAAATAAGTGAAAATGGCTTGGGACTGGGGTGAACAAAATATTATAACTAGCCGGGGCTCAGCGGGTTAAGAGTCGTCAAGCATTTTTGAGTGAATAGTGCTACATGAGAGTATAGGTATTTTTTTTATAAACGTTGAGAATTTTCGGTGGACATTATGTCGGACGACGGATCAGTACATAGTGAGAGCACAGGCGAGGAGGTGGAGAAGGTGGAGTTGCCTAGCGGCGCTCGGGAGGTAAACAGTGAGGAGGATGCTCGGATATTTTTGGAGGAGCCGGTGTCAGTGGATCGTGTGTCAGGGCTAGACCGGTACGGACTACAGTGTGTAGCCGCGGTCTTAGGGTTTCCCGGTACTAGCAGTTTGTCGAGAGGTGAGCTGGTTACCTGTGTGCTCGGTGGGGTGCGTGGGGCTTCGGGTGGAGCGGGAGCTGGGGCACCTTCTGCCCAGCCCCCATTCCACTTGACTCCTACCATGGCGCCCCCTCGGGCTCCGGAGCCGGGTACGTTCCCGCAGACCGATGCCCGCTGGCGGTTGGGCATGCCTCTAAGTGATTCACGGGGTGGGTCCCCAATAGTAGCACCCCCTCCTCAGGGTTTGTCTTCCGAGATGTTGTTTCAGCTTGAGCTCGCCAAACTTAACCAGCAGGCTGAGCAACGAAAGTTTGAGTTCGAGCAACGAAAGCATACGGCTGAACTCGAACAATGGCAGCGAGAGGTTGAGTCTGAGGAGAGAAAAGCCGTGTACTGTGCAGACAAAGATCTTGAGAAGTCGAGGGTGGAGTCGACAGGGCAGCGTCTCGGTTCTGGGAATCGAGGTCTTGATCAGTCTTTATCGCACCTGCTCAAGTTGGTCCCTGTATTTGATGAGTCGGGTGTCACTGAATTTTTTATGCGTTTTGAGAAGAAGTGCCGGGAGCACCAATGGCCCGAGGTTAAGTGGGCAGCCCTTGTTTCCTCTAGGTTGGTTGGCAAAGGACTCAAGGCATATGATGCGTTGCCCTTGGAGTCTTGCGTCGATTATGAGGTATTGAAGGAGGCTGTTCTGCGGGCGTACGAGTTACAACCAGAAACGTACAGATTGAAGTTCCGGGGTGTAACGAAGGGTCGTGAGTGCACCTTTCTTGAGCATGCCCGGGATCTGTCCGATGCATTTAGAAACTGGCTGCGTTCTGAGAAGGCATCGACGTTTGAGGAGTTGAAACAGCTGATGCTTCTAGAATAATTTTTCAAGTGTACGGGCGGCGATCTGACGTTGAATCTTAAAGAAAAAATCCCGAAAACTCTTCACGAGGCAGCTGAGATGGCTGACCTTCGCCTGTGGACCTCCTGCAGGTGGTATAAGAAGTTCTTCCTGCACATGATGGATGTGTCTGTGCTCAACTCGTACAACCTGTACAAGCTGATGAACCCCACAATGCCCAGGAAGTACACCAACCTTCGGAGATTCCAGAAACAGCTCATTCTGGATCTCATTGAGGAATATGCCCTGCCTGAAGATTCCCCACGAGCTCAACATATGCCAGGAGCTGGCACCATGGACTGCACATACGCTTCCGAACACCACAAGAAGCACAGGATCGTCGGCCTTCCAGTAGCTGCTGGTCGCAAGACCCAAAAACGGTGCCATGTCTGCAGCAACACCACCCGAAGACCCCAGACAAACACCAAAACCTCGTATCAGTGCCAGGAATGTCAGGTAGCACTGTGCATCACGCCTTGCCACGATGATTTCCACATCTTGGTAAACTTCTAAGTGGCACTGACCCTGAGAACACTAGTGAAAGTGACACTAAAACAATAAAACACTATATGCAAGTGAAAGTGACACTAAAACCAATACAACAGTATGTGCAAGTGAAAGAGACACAACAACTATATATATGAGTAACTATTCAATAAGTATATACGGTATAAGTGAAACCTGTAATAAGTGTGTTACGTCCTGGGATATATAAACACTGGGCTCTTTCTATTGGACTAGGTATGCGGCAACAAGCAACAACGGAAAACGCTAGATCCAACCCTTATCTATAAACCCAGGCAACAAACCACCCTAAACCGTCAAGAGTCCTGCCTGGACAACGAGGTATCCTATGACTCGGTTACAGGGTGCACGCACTATAGACTGCTGATAGTCAATCAGGCTATATAAAAGATCACACAATTAAGTTGACTTAAAGCTTCAAGGAAAAGATAGATAACGGAATTAAATTGCAGAAACAATTTAATAACAAACTAGAAGAAAGTACATTTAACGTTACGTTAATTAATACAACTAATCACCCCTGCGTGAAAGAAGGTGAAAGCAAACAGTCCTCAAAACATCGTACAGGTAGACAAGATGCAGGTTTCTAAACTGCATGCGGCTACTGTAGGATCTGATGCTTAGCAAAGAAAGTACGTTACGGATTTAGAAAACTCTTAACTCATAAGCAGGAATAAATACTAGTGATAGGACATACAGTGTATAATGGCATAGGTATAATTAAATAAAGGCAGCAACTCGCAACATAACCACATACAGGTGTGCTTCTCACTCTTAGTCAGGCAAGCCTGCTCGGACAGAGTCTCTAAGCCACACCCTGACTCTCAATGCTCACAAAAACGGTAAACTGTGGCACAATAACAAGCATACAGAGATAATAAACCCCTAGCTGTTAATCTGCCAGGTGGCAGAGGTCTAGCCGGAAGGATATAGGCTTCGGATACCCGGGCTGAGCCACCTGCTCTAGCCTAGGGACGTTCCCAGGTCTGTGCGCCAAATTACTCTAATTGAAAGGGTGCTCTCTTGAGAGACTCAGATCGCAAGTATCTGACTCTCTCCTGGCGACCCTAAAACAAAAGCAAGACGTGCTAGCGCAGTGCTGAGTGGACTAGGCAAGGGCCCTCACACAACACAACGCTAGACACACAGGGACACAGACAAGAAAATGCCCCCAGACTCCCACGGGTATCCTAGTAAAGTCATGCGGGTCCACGGGACTCGCACCAGCAGACTTTACTTAAAAGATCGTAAAAAGCCCCCCCTCCGGTCTAGCCCCTGCTAACCTGACACAAGAACACACTAACAAGCATGAAACCACCAAATATGAGACAACAAAAAAGCTTCCTAGGTCTCATTAACAATTATATACATCCCTGCATAAGGCCCAAAATCCTATCTAGTTATCTGAGAGCTCGTCGTTAATACAATAATAGATATAAGGTCTATCAAGGGGATGGGATAATTAAATAGATTGGTGAAGTAGTGGAAAGAAGGTATACAAAGTAAGAGAGAACGTTTCTAAGTGGGGTTGAGAGGGATAGATATCAAGGGGGTCCGAAGGGTACGACAATGAGGTGAGCTCTGAGTCTTGAATCTGTCTGGACCCCACCCTAGGCATGCAGAATACATCCCAGGCTTGGCAACACTCAACAAGGTTGCCTGGTCAAAATCCTCTACCTGTGCGTGAGTCGAAACTAAGCCCAACGTTGCAATCAAATGCATGTGGCAGCGCTTCAGGCTCGTCCCAAGCTGGACTCTCCGCGCGAAGCAACGTCCCAAGCCGGTCTCTCTCTCCCGCTCGTCTCTTCCCGCTCTCACTAGACTTACATCTTATATATTATAATGAAACAATCAACTATCGAGAATAAAATATACTAAGATGCGTTGGTTAAGAATAAGGGCAGCTTCAAGCTGTGAAACAACATAAGAATATCCCAGACATTAGTTACATTGTCGTAGGATATAATACTAAGGGAAAGCCATATCTAACAGAAAGCTTCTCATAGTACCACACACTGTTGCGACACAAGGCACTATATATAAAAAAAATAAAGACTGTTGCGCTCCACCGAGCAAGTTCAACTAACTCAGCGACAATAAGCGAAAACATTCAACTTAGATACTGCTACAACATCTTATACAAAATTCTACACGTTATAAAAAAATTAAGAGTTTTTATAAGGTTTTTTGCTTTTTTTAATTTGTTTTTTTCGGCTGAACTACAGTGACAGCCTATTTTCCTCCACACTCAACCCTCAATCCTGTGGCAGTCTAACCAACATCATCCACCCTTGATAGACAATCCGCTATCACGTTATCAGAACCGGCAATATGGCGTATGTCCAGATTATACTCCTGAAGCATGAGTGACCACCTGGTCAGCCTCATATTCCGGTTATGAAAATGATTCAAGAATTTCAGAGGGTGATGATCAGTATAAACCACTACGACTGGTCCGAAAGAAGGAACATATACATCGAAGTGCCTGAGCGCCAGCACTATCGCCAGGAGTTCTTTTTCAATTACAGAGTAATTCCTTTGTGCACTATTGAATTTTTTACTGTAAAAACTCACTGGATGTTCGATACCTTCATCATCTGTCTGTAACAAGACAGCCCCAGCCCCTACACCACTGGCATCAGTCGCCAGCTGAAAAGGTCTGCTGAAGTCCGGGGCCCTGAGTATGGGGTGGGTACATAACAGGTGTTTCACCAAGGAAAACGCCTCTGCACACTCAGGAACCACCGGAACTTCTTGTCCTTAGATAATAAGTCAGTTTAAAGGTGCAAGTACAGTCGAATAGCCTTTGATGAAGCGACGATAATAGCCTATCATACCTAGAAACCCGCATGATTTGTTTCTTAGTCGTAGGCTGGGGAAACTGATCGATGGCTTTGATCTTTGTCTGTGGAGGGCACACCTGACCCTTCCCCACCTCGAACCCCAGGTACAAAACTGTGGCTTTGACAAAATCGCACTTACCCAGGTTTACCACCAAACCTGCTTCATTCAGTTTATTAAAAAGCTGTCCGACTGTGAGCACAGTGACTGTTAAAATCATCGTCGTATATTATGACATCATCTAGGTACACCGTACAGTTGGGAATGTCGGCTACAATGTCGTTCATTAATTTCTGAAACGTTGCAGGGGCATTTTTCAGCCCGTATGGCATAACATGGCAACGATATGTGGCACCGTCCACCACAAACCCACACACCTCTCGCGCTCGCTCAGACAAGGGCACTGCCAATATCCCTTAACAAGGTCTATCTTAGTGAGGAACTTGGCTTTTCCTATCTTATCCACACTGTCGTCCACGCGAGGGAGAGGGTAGGCATTTGTGGGGGTTAAACCATTCAACCTGCGGAAATCTATACAAAACCGCACCTTGCCATCTGGTTTGGGCTGCAGTGTGACTGAGGAAGTCCACCTTACTGCACCCTCAGAAATCAGCCCACGTTTCAGCATATAATCCAGCTCTTCCCTAAGTGCTGGTTAATTTAATAGGGGGAACACAGTATGGCACTGATTTAAAGGGCGGGTGGTCCCCAACATCGACATCGTGCACCGCTTGAGTAGTGAGGCCAGGATGCTCCGCGAAAACAGCTGGGTTTGAATCAAACAAGTGCTGCACAGCTACACGTTGTTGCTCAGGCAGGTGCAATATCAACTCGTGAGCCACTTGTCTAGAATTCCCCGCCCACTGATCCGCGGAAACATGACAATCCCAATTATCCTCCCCCGCAGCTTGACTGTCCCTTCCTCCTTCTCCACCACGATCGCTGCAGATCAACACCGGGACAGTGAGAGGCTCGGAGGGGCGCCTCACATACTCTTTCATCAGATTTACATGGCAAAGTTGGTTCTTTTTCTTACGATCAGGAGTAGCTACTAAATAGTCTAGATCAGAAACCTTCCTTACAACCCGATACGGACCAGAATACTTGGCAGACAAGGGGTGTCCCACCAGAGGCAGTAGTATCAGTACCTCCTGATCTACTTAAAACTCCCTCAGCTTCACCTTCTGGTCGTATCTGTCCTTCATCTGAGCTTGTGAACTCTTAAGGTTCCGACCTGCTACCTTTAGCATTCTTTAGCATTCTCTCACGGCTTTCAACAATATACTTTAGAAGCGAGCATGGCTTTGTGACTCCCTCCCAGATCTCCTTGACTATGTGGAGGGGCCCTCTGACCCTGTGTCCAAAAACCAACTCGTTCGGGCTAAATCCCAAGCTCTCCCCAGGTACTTCTCTCGCAGCAAATAAAACGTATGGGAGACCTAGATCCCAGTCCTTCCCATTTTCCATGCAATAACACCGCAACATACTCTTGAGAGTCGAGTGCCACCTTTCCAAAACTCCCTGACTCTCGGGATGGTAGGCAGATGACACCACAGACACTATCCCATGTTGCTGAATGGTCTGCTTAAACAGAGCAGAAGTAAAATTGGATCCCTGATCAGACTGGATCTCCTGAGGGTAGCCATAATGAGAGAAATAGACAAGTAGGTTTTTGACAACAGCTTAGCCATCCCGTTGCGCATGGGGTAAGCATCTGGATACCGTGTTGCTACATCCATTACAGTTAGTAAAAATTTATTGCCGGCACTAGTGGGGGGCAATGGGCCAACCATATCGATAACTACTTTGCTGAAGGGCGGCCCAATGCCAGGGATGGGATGTAACGGGGCTCTCCGGGATGACCTGATTGGGTTTTCCCAACAACTTGACAAGTGTGACACTGTGACACCCATGACACGACACTCGCCTTTAACTCAGGCCACCAGAAAAGCTTGCTCAGAGCTGCCTCCGTCTTACGTGCCCCCAGGTGCCCTGCCAAAGGCACATCATGAGCTAATCTCAATAAGCTCTCACGGCACACCCTCGGTACTACTAACTGGTACACTAATCCTGACCCGCCATCCCACTTTTTCTTGGGATCCTGATGTCTCCGATACAAGATCCCCTCGGACAAGAAAAAATCACCAGGCTGCGCATCCCCATCGCTCTCCAGTTCGACAGCACCATTACCACACGCCCTGACTTCAGGATCTTCCAGCTGCAAGGAACATATATCAGCAGGTGCGAGATTATCCAAGTTCATCTTAAATAATTTATTTCCACCTCCAATGTCCCGCTGAGACATCCTTTCCTCACGCTGCGCATAACGATGCTGTCGCAGAGTCACATCCTGCCCTGCTCTTGCACTAGCGGTGACAGGCCCCGGGGCCTCTCCAGGACTCTAACATAGGTGCCAATAATGAGTCACCAAGAAACACTGCCGGCTCAAAACTCTCCAATTGACCAACACTTCCCGTTTTCTTGTGACCTTTCCTCCGCGGTTTGATAGACTGAGGTGGTGACTGCAAGGCTCCGGATGTCTGAGAACGCGTCACAACACACGCCATGGTTTGTACGCTACACTTCTCAACCGACTCCTGTTCCTCCCTACTAACGTCGGCCGCCTTCTCGGCAACGACCAAGGGTGAAACCTTAGAAGCAGGCACCGCAAAGTCGTTGCCGAGGAGGAGGTCGACGCCCCCCACCGGCAAGTTCTCTACAATTCCTACATCCAGCTCCTTCGCCACACCACCCACCTCCACCTCCATCCCCACCACCGGGTAGGACTTCGTAGCATTGATCCCCTGAACTACCACCACCCGAGCAGCGTTAATCGGTCTACCAGTAAAGTTCTTTAACAAGGTCTGAGAAGCCCCCGTATCACGCAATAGCTTAACTCCTCGCCTTTCGCCAGCCCACCTCACAAAACCATGCCCTCTATGACCCCCAAAGACGTCGCGGACAGGGTTCGAGCCTTCCGGACTCTTGAACACAGGCTGTGTCCCACCCTCTGACGAACTACCCCTGGCAAACTCAGAAGATATAGGCGACACCCCTATGCTGCGGGCCAATGAACAACCTTGTTTGGTGGCTTGTTCGGACAAGCATTTGCAAAGTGACCCCTCCTTGTGACATGCGAAGCACTCTTTACTCTTTGGTTTCCCTTGGGAGTGGGAGGTACCATTAGACTTCTTATACGGGACGTATTTGGTGTATGTTCAGTTTTATTGTCAGTGCTAGATGGTTTTGTGTATTTATGTGTATCAAAATTCTTGGGAGGGGGAGGGGTACGATCCTTTGCACCCGACTCACTCCTAGCTGCTGCTCCGCACCCTCGAATTAATGACAGTCGGCGGTCAGCCATTTCTGCTGCTCCTGGAGAGTTCTAGGATTTTTTTCCTTTATATTTAATGTTAAGTCCCCGCCTGTGCACTTAAAGAACTGCTCCAAGAGAACCAGCTCACTCAACTCCTCAAAAGTAGCTGCCCTCTCAGAACGCAGCCAATGTCGTAGTGCATCAGACAAGTCCCGGGCGTGTTCTAGGAAGGTACTATCCTTGCCCTTAGTAACACCCCGAAACTTCAAGCGGCAAGTTTCTGGTTGTAACTCCTAGGCCCGTAGCACAGCCTTCTTTAGCTCATCATAAACTACACAAGACTCTAAAGGTAGTGCATCATACGCTTTTAGCCCCTTTCCTAGGAGTCTTGATGAAACTAATGCTGCCCACTTTTCCTGAGGCCACTGGTGTTCCTGACACTTCTTCTCAAATCGCATAAAAACTCAGCCACACCTAATTCATCGAACACAGGAACTAGTTTAAGCAGGTGCGACAATGATTGGTCCCGATGTCTGTTACCTCCCCCAATATTTCGCCCTGTTACCTCCACTCGAGATCTCTCCAGCTCCATGTCAGCCCGATACCTAGTAGACTCTGCCTGCAGTTCAGCCTCTCGTATAGCTGTTCTCTCTGCAGCCTCAGCTTGAGCTCTAGCAGCCTCAGCCTGCACACTAACCTGTCTTTCGGCGGCCTCAACCTGAGCTCTAGCGGCCTCAACCTTGGCCATCTCAAGCCGAAACAACAAATCTGGACTCAACCCTTGAGGAGGGGAAGGTGCATTTAATGGAGAGGGTCCCTGTGATTGAATTCCACGCTGCCATTGACCATCAACTTGGGGGTATGTACTAAATTCAGGCACCCTGACGTTTGATATGGGGGTAGAGTGGAGGAGGTCAGTCAGAGTCAGTCAGAGAGGAGGGTCACGTCCGTCGCGGTCCGGGATTTTTCGACTATGCCGCGGGATACTGGTGATTAAACTTTTAAAAAATCACACACAAAAACAAACGTAGTGTCGCAGTCCTGTGAAGTGCAAAATCGAACCGATTGATAAAATATCTGGAGAGATATACGCGTTTTGGAGAAAAAATCCGTTTAACTCCTACAGCAGTGCCACGGCGCTGGTCTAGGACAGGCCTAGGGCAGGCCCATAAGGCAGGTGGAAAGAAGAAGGGAAAGAAAAAACCGTTACGTCCCAAAGCAAAGTGTTAGCTATATAGTCCTATGAAATCAAACAGGGCTATGGGAAAATAGGAAGCCTAAGTTAAAAGTGATAGTGAACATCGTATATCACGTAAATAAACTAGGAAAGTATAATACAGAGAATTAAAGTCAGGGGAACTTTTAACTTTTAGCTTGGGAACAGGACGTATGCTGTAAACAAAATACCCTCGGTGACCGCAAAGACCATAAACACATATATCCCCTCGCTCTCCTGGACACTCCCCTCCCCTCCCCCTATACGATTTTACCAAAAGCGAAACTTAACCTCGACAGGAAAGGGTACCGACAAAACAAATATCGTAAATAATAGCAAACAGAGAAAAACAATATATAAACAAATTAAATCAGTGCAGATTATTTCTTGACCATATCGCAGGTTAGTAGTGACGTTATTGGAGAGAAAGATCTCCCACGCAACCAAATGTGGTGAAAATTCGAACCTGAGCAGTGTTGAATCAAGTTGATAGGTAAAATATGAAAATTAAAATAGATACTATATATAGGTAGCCTGGAAAGTTCGTTACTTTCCTAGAGTGCCGTATATTCCGCTAAACAGTCGACCAAAAACGGGAAAAGTGGTTAGGGCAGTGAGAATTCTGTTTCATAAGATAATTATTGAAAGTGTTACTTTAAGTTACGTAAAGTTTAAACATAACGAGTGTAAACGAGTGGCACTCCCCCCCCCACACACACTCCCCACAAACCGCGTAACAAACACCTCCTTGTCCTCCAAGCCCCCCCCCCCTCTCTCTCTCTCTCTCTCTCTCCCCCATGTAAGGGCGGGTGGAAAAACAAAAACAAAAAAACAAACAAAAATGTTTACCAGAGACAACTGTACGAGTTGTAAGATGAATATACACACGCATAAAAAGTACCGCATGTCGGATATGCAAGCAACCATACCACTGGATTTGCATAGGATTGACACCAATAAATGAGGCGTACAATACAAGAGGGAAGAACCTCCATTTCTGCGATAGTTGTTTCGATATCACATGGCAAGTCATACAGACTGTAGAAAATACAGAAGTACAAGATAGACTGAAATATAGCCAAGACATAGCTACCTTTCACAGAAAATGGGGAACTATTGGGGCCTCAGGGCCCATACAAATATCACAACCCACACACGCACACCTTCCCATGATAATGCCCACATTGCCTCCTGCACATCAACACACATCGCCCGCCGAACAACAACCTTTCGCACCCTACATATCCACAAACCCTGCCGCACATACTCCCCAGACCCAGAAAACACCCACATTAATCCCATCTATGGACATTGACCACCCTACTGCTGTTGATCAAATACAATTGCAGGATGAACGTAGGATGCAACAAGCCCCCATATCAGGCTCCCCTTCCACATCGTCTCCCCCCTCACCACTGCCACCTGCCCACCTACAACCGACCCGTAACTCCACCCCCCTGCAGGCCTCACCCACCCATACACCAAGCCCACTATCACCCACAACCACACTTAGCTCACCACATAACCCCTTGCAGCCCCAGCCACACCTACTGGGGTTGTCTACACCAGTGTGCAGATATTATCTGGAGAGAAGGTGCTACTTTGGTCAAAAGGGCGAATATAATGGGAATTCATGTAGATTTGCTCATCCCAAAATTTGCAACAACATAACCATTCATGGAAAATGTAGATTTTGGTGAAACCTGCAAATACCACCACCCATCCCTTTGCAAGACATCACTTGAGAACAAGACCTGCTACAATATGAAATGCCCAGCTTTTCATATTAGAGGGACTTGGAGATATGCTAGACCTAACACGAATGGTAGCCCAAAAAACTCTCTAGCTATGCGAGGACGAGACAGAGGAAAAAGGCAAGGAGGGAAAGGGCAGATGAAGATGAAGAGACGGAGGGAGATGGAAGAGCACATAGAACACCTCGAGCACCTCCTGGCCTCCCAAGAGTGGCCAATACATCCCGAAGACTATTAGGTACACATAGTACTCCAAACAATCCCTCCCCAATCTTGTTTGCAAATATCCAAGGCCTAAAAAATAGAACCACGAACAAAGTACCATTTATTAGGGGCCTGCTAGAAGAAGGAAACGCTATATTTGCGGCTCTCACAGAAACTCACATTAAAGATCAGGAAGATAGTGAGGTATGGATTCCTGGTTACAACCTACATAGGGCGGACAGAACGCATAGATCACATGGAGGTGTAGCCTTGTACATACATGACTCACTGATATGTACTGAATTCCTAAATAACAGTAATGAAGTGGTGGAATTACTTGGAGTTAAAATAGAATCCCTAAATTTAGCAGTTATTGTTACATACAGGCCTCCAGACTCATCCCGAGAAGAATTCAAAACCCAGCTCAACAAAATAAAATCAGAAGTGGAAACCCTGGGGAACCCAACACCAAATATTATATGGCTAGGAGACTTTAACCTTCCAAACATTAAATGGAGACAACTAGAAAACCAGTTAGTGGCAAATAACACCGGAGAAGCAAATACTAATACGAGAGAGCTTTTTGAACTTTGTGATTTTTTTAGTCTTACCCAACATATTGCTGAACCCACACGGGAAAACAATATCTTAGACCTGGTCTTCACTAACAACGACTCTCTAGTACACAGCATTAACATATCGGACACAACATACTCAGATCATAAATTAATTGAGATCAAAACAACCTTAGAAAGTGTACAGACAACCTCAGAATCGAGAACAAAAACCGGCCCCTTCAGTAAATTTAACTTCAATAACAAAAACATTAGGTGGGAAGAGGTAAATCAAGAAATGGAGGAAATAGACTGGGAAGATTTAATGGATAACCTGACACCAGCAGAATGTCTAGTCTTAATAACAGAAACCATGACCCAAATTTGTAGCCACCATATACCTGCAAGACAAACAAAACGAAGAAGCAAACAAGATCGGGAAAGGAGGAGGCTGTACAGAAGAAGAAAATTACTCACACAAAGACGCACACATCAAAATCTACAGGATAGGCAAAAGGTCGAAATAGATAGAGAAATTGTGGAAATTGAACAAAGGCTAAGAATATCATATGAACTACAACATATGGAAGAGGAGAGGAAAGCTATTGCAGGTATAAAGGAAAATTCCAAATACTTCTTTTCATACGCCAAACAAAAGGCTAAAACAACATCAAACATCGGCCCACTGAGCAAAGGGGACGGCTCTTTCACAGGGGACAAAAAGGAAATGAGCGAACTCTTAAGCAGGCAGTATGAAATGGCATTCAGTGAGCCTGATGAAACAAAAGTCATCAGAGACCAAAATATATTTTTCATGGAAACCCCCCCCCCCGGAAACCCCTCAGATGCTGGATATTGATTTCGGTCCAAAAGACATAGAAGAGGCCATTTCCAACATGCCATCCCACTCGGCACCAGGCCCGGACTCTTGGAATTCGATCCTAATGAAAAAATGTAAGGAAAACCTCTCAAAACCCCTGGCTATAATGTGGAGAAGGAGTCTAGACACTGGTGACATACCAGATAGCTTGAAAAACGCAATAATTGCCCCACTGCATAAAGGAGGGAGTAAAGCACTACCAAAAAACTACCGCCCGGTAGCTCTAACCTCTCACATCATTAAAGTTTTCGAGCGAGTCCTGCGAAGCAAAATTTCAACATTCATGGAGACAAATGAACTACACAACACCGGTCAACATGGGTTCAGAGCGGGAAGATCATGTCTCTCACAACTTTTGGAACACTATGACAAAATTCTTAAAGCGCTAGAAGAAAAGAAAAACGTGGATGTCATTTACACCGATTTTGCTAAGGCATTTGATAAATGTGACCATGGTATAATAGCCCACAAACTGAAAGCAAAAGGTATAACTGGGAAAATCGGACGGTGGATATACAATTTCCTCGTAAACCGAAAACAATCGGTAGCAGTAAACCAAGTCACTTCTGAGCCTTCGGATGTCAAAAGCTCAGTGCCCCAAGGAACAGTGCTAGCGCCCCTTCTGTTCCTCATACTAATTTGCGACATAGATACCAACACCAGACACAGTACGGTGTCATCTTTTGCTGATGACACAAAATTAAGCAAGATAGTAAACACACAAGAGGACACGGGCCGACTGCAGGAAGACATGAATGTAGTGTTCCAGTGGACCAGGGAAAACAACATGCAATTCAATGAGGAAAAATTCCAATTAATACGGTACGGAGATAATAATGGTGTTAAAGAAATTACAAATTACTTAACAGAATCTAACCACATAATAGAATGGAAAGACAGTGTGAAAGACCTTGGGGTATTAATGTCTGAAAATATGGGTTTCAAAGTACATAACCAGGTCAAAGTGGTGGCTGCGAAACGTCTAACGGGTTGGATTCTGCGTACTTTTAAAACACGCGGTGAATTGCCTATGATAACGCTCTTCAAATCTCTAGTGCTAACGCGGCTTGAATACTGTAGCGTATTAACATCCCCATACAAAGCAGGTGAAATAAATGACGTAGAGAGTGTACAAAGAAATTTCACTTCGCATATAAGTTCGATAAAACATCTACACTATTGGGAGCGTTTAAGAGCACTGAATCTGTACTCACTGGAACGTAGAAGAGAACGTTACCTAATAATATACACGTGGAAAATCGCAGAGGGTTTAGTACCAAACCTACATACTCCGATAGTCATGAAATTCAGTGATAGGAGAGGCTGGGAATGCGAAATCCCCCGGATGAATAACAGGGGTGCTATGGGCTCTCTGCGAGAGGGCTGGTTATCACACAGAGGCCCACGTCTCTTCAACAAACTCCCACGGCGAGTAAGAGACATGAGGGACATCTCGTTAGACAACTTCAAGAGAGCCCTAGATGTCGAACTGCAAAAAGTGCCAGACGAGCCTATCCTCGCAAGGGAGCGAGCTGTCGCTTCAAACAGTCTACTGCACCAAATCACCACCCATAACGAGGGGCGTCGCGCTCCTTGGTGCCGCTAGAGGAGCGGCGAACACATCCAAAGGTATCCAAAGGTAAGGCTAGCGCAGTGCTGAGTGGACTAGGCAAGGGCCCTCACACAACACAACACTAGACACACAGGGACACAGACAAGAAAATGCCCCCAGACTCCCACAGGTATCCTAGTAAAGTCGTGCGGGTCCACAGGACTCGCACCAGCAGACTTTACTTAAAGGATCGCAAAAAGCCTCCGCTCCAGTCTAGCCCCTGCTAACCTGACACAAGAACACACTAGCAAGCATGAAACCACCAAATATGAGACAACAAAAAAGCTTCCTAGGTCTCATTAACAATTAAATCTCTGCATAAGGCCCAAAATCCTATCTAATTATCTGAGAGCTCGTCGTTAATACAATAATAGATATAAGGTCTATCAAGGGGATGGGATAATTAAATAGATTGGTGAAGTAGTGGAAGGAAGGTATACAAAGTAAGAGAGAAAGTTTCTAAGTGGGTTGAGAGGGATAGATATCAAGGGGGTCCGAAGGGTACGACAGTGAGGTGAGCTCTGAGTCTTGAATCTGTCTGGACCCCACCCTAGGCATACAAAATACATCCCAGGCTTGGCAACACTCAACACAGTTGCCGGGTCAAAATCTTCTACCTCGTGCTTGAGTCGAAACTAAGCCTAACGTTGCAATAAAATGCATGTGGCAACATCAGGCTCGTCCCAAGCTAGACTCTCCGCGCGAAGCAACGTCCCCCAGCCGGTCTCTCTCTGCCGCTCGTCTCCTCCCACTCTCACTAGACTTACATCTTATATATTATAATGAAACAATCAACTATCGAGAATAAAATATACTAAGATGCGTTGGGTAAGAATAAGGGCAGCTACAAGTTGTGAAACAACATAAGAATATCCCAGACATTAGTTACGTTGTCGTAGGATACTAAGGAAAAGCCTGCCGGCTGGCTGCCACCAGCCGGTTTCTAAACGGCTGGGCAGCCGACGCGCGCGCATGCCCGCACGTGGCTACTATGCAGAAGCGTCACATTATCAAAATTCATTTATCCCTACAACTACTACTCTTTGGAATTCACTTCCCTCGAGTTGCTTTCCACAAACTTACAATCTACAAAAGTTTAAATCCAGTTGTTACAAACATTTTATGAATGGAGGATGCCTTTAGGCACATGGACCTTTTTGTTTTATCTGTGTTTTTCCTTCCTCTGTTCATTGTCTCAAAAAAAAAAAAAAAAAAAAAATCCTGTATTCGAGAATGGATAATACGCCGTAGGCGTGTGAATAAACCTTTAACCGTCTTGGTGGTGTAATGGTTAAGGTGTCTACAAATCTGTGTGTGATAACCTGGGTTCGAATCCTGGTGGATCACATATGCTTTCATTAATTTCATTGGAGGTATTTGGTGTTGTGGTGAGATTAATAAAATATAAATTATCAGTAGGTTCAGAGATATTTAGTAGCGAGGCCGTTCTATATGATATGTGCCCCATGAATATTCTTTCCTCCCATTCAAACATTAGGCTACCATAGCGCGGTGGGAATATGAACACGATTAATATCCAGTATTCGAGAATGGATAATAAGTCGTAGGCGTGTGCATAAACCTTTAACCGTCTTGGTGGTGTAATGGTTAAGGTGTCTAAAAATCTGTGTGTGATAACCCGGGTTCGAATCCTGGTGGATCACATATATGCTTTCATTAATTTCGTTGGAGGTGTTTGGTGTTGTGGTGAAATTAATAAAAAATAGATTCATTGAGCTACGTGCATTTAATTTACATTTGATGTCGAGAAGTTAAGAAAGCCTAATATTAGTTTATTCAAGTACATTGGGGTTTGTAATTGATGATTAATGTTTTGGACGGGCTGTTACTTAAAACTTATTTTAAACAGTGAGTTTACCCAAATACAAAGTAGCGTGCTATAAGAAATGCACTGAGTGTCTTCAGTATTCTGCAATTGGTATGCACTTAGGAAAAAAATCACAAAATATAAATCAAGTTGCATAGAGTGTGTCAAAACTGTGGATCCTTATTCATAGCTAACTGCTTTACCTCAAAATTTACAGAAAATCACTTAAACCTTATACATAACATAACTGGCGAATTTCTTCAGAGTAATGGTTGTATATAATATCGTTGAAACTCTTTGAGTCTCAGAATTGTATTATATGACGATAATTTCACCGATCAAAAGCAGTATTGAAAGTGAAATCTCATAACCTTGTGCATCCAATCTAAGACTAATATTTTATAATTGATTACATGATGGTTTTACGTTTCTAAGATTTTTCAGAAAATATAACATCATTGGGGAACTTGAGTATCTGTCTTGCACTACACATAAAATACACTAAGTATAGCAAAGGTGTAGTAATAATTGAAATAGGCTTAGATGTTAATTGAATTATGTGACCAAAAAGAAACCGTAGCCTACCATGAATAATTTTTGTATCTATTTCCCTGTCAGTTGACTTTAGTCCCTTGCTCTTACTCCCTTAACCCATAGTCCTTCCATCATGGTTCTGTTCCGGTCACCTTTTACTTCATACCACTGTTATCCCTCGTGTTCCCTGCCGGCCTCTGTCTTTTTAACTGTCTTCGTGGCTCAATGCATAAGTGTGTTGATTTTCGGTGTGAGCGTCCTGGGTTCGAATCCCCGGACTGCCACATGTGTTTGTTAATATAATTAATAGAGATTAAGAGTAAAGTTGGTTGGTGGAGAGATAATAATAATGTATTATTATTGTTCCGACCCTCGCTTCATCCTGTACTACCACCCGCCGCCTGATCTTCCGGTTGGTTTTACTATACTTTCACTATTTGTACCAGCCTCTCTCTCTCTCTTTCTTAAAAATGAATAAGGTTTTCAAATCTATATATCAGAAGTGGAAACAAGTATAAAACAAACAAAACAAACACATAATAACAATACAAAAAAGGTGAAGGTACGACATTTCCTTTCCACATCTATCCATTCTGGAAATTACTTCATTCGATTTTCAAGCCCTTCAAAGTTATTCACTTCTAACTGTTATTATGTACGACAAATTACAGGAGTGAGCTAGGGTACGGAGAAAGCCTTCATCTATGATATCCGTTCCTTCCACTTTCACTTACTATTAGGGATCTTTTGTCAACTAAGATTTATTCAGGGATAGCAAGATCTGTGTGGCCAGTGTATACAGTACTGTATATGTAAACCTATGTATCTCTCTCTCTCTCTGATCTATGTGGTCAGTGTATATATTTAAATATATGTATCTCTCTCTCTCTCTCTCTCTCTCTCTGTGGTCAGTGTATATATTTAAATATATGTATCTCTCTCTCTCTCTCTCTCTCTCTCTGTGGTCAGTGTATATATTTAAATATATGTATCTCGCTCTCTCTCTCTGTCTCTCTGTCTGTCACCATTACGGTGTGGTTGCTCCGCGGCCGATATTGCCACATCAACATACTGTAGGGCCGCCAGGTTTAGGACGCACGGGACAACAGAATGCTGAGTGGGAAGTGGGGAACATTCTATTTACAGTACAGTACTTCATTTTAGTTAAACAGTTAACTCAAATCAAGCCATGTACTTTGTTGTTTCGGAAGGTTTATTGAAAATCAGAATCTCGGGTGTTTCATAAATGTTCAAGCACAGGCATAACTGAAGTACCATACTATAATGCAATAAAAACAAATTATAAATGGGTCGCTGAATTTCCTTTTTACAGTAGGTTTTCCAAATATCTTAGCGTATAATTAATATATTTATAAATTTTGAGCTGGTAGTATATTGAATCTTTTAACATCTGATTTGTTTTATTTTTATTGGAAAAATATGATACTGCTATGTCTTTGCGTCATATTATTGCCAAGCTTTCATTTCCATACAACAACTATTGTTAATTCTGTTTGTGGTTGCTTAAAAAAAAAAAAAAAAAATATATATTAATAATGATATTACTTGTTAATGTTTTGTACACGTCTATCACTTTCAATGAAAGCGATCATAGTACATAATTATTTAATTTTCAACTTATTCATATATTTTCATTGGCTTATGATCTATCACTTGATCACAGGACATATTTAATGTTCAACTTATTAATATATATTCATTGGCTTATGATTTATCACTTGCTTCAATGGAAGCAATCACAGGACATATTTAATTTTCAACTTATTAATATATTTTCATTGGCTTATAATAAAAGTACAAGATTGACCGACGCACATCGAAGGGCACTTGATAATTTTTCCACTCGACATTGTTATTATTATGTGGGGTATTGACCGCTTCCTCAACCACAGGTGTAGTTTCAGAAGGAGGAGGAACAGGAGGAGGCACCCTAGCTGCCGCGGCCAAGGCAAGGCTCGCCTTCCGGCTCTCCCCCAGCATGTCCAGGGCATCGCCGATGAATGTTTCTGTAATGGCACGGTAAAGTTGTTTGAGCGTGCCACTCATGAATGCCGCGAATGTGTCCACCTTTCCCCCCACCCCCTCCAGTTTTGTTTTCTTTTTGGCCCGGGCCTCGAGTTCTGCATCACGGGACACACGGTTTCTCAGAGGCTGTGTGAACAAGAGAGAGAGAGTGCACGTTCATTAACATTGAATCACATAATCATATACAATTAATTTTAGAAGTTATTTAACACCAGACCCCCCCCCCCCCAGCAGGGCCGCGGAGCCTGTGTGTCACCTTGACCCAAAGTCCCAGTGCGTGTTTGTTTGCGCGTCTATCGCCCCATTCTTATATCCGTGACCTGACCCATTCACCACCCCTGTTCCCTCGCCGAAAGACATGTTTATTGAAATGAAGAATGATATGAATACTGTGAATATGCGCGAACATATTGATGTGTGCTTCATATATGAAAGTGTTAAACACCAATTATTTTTTGTAGAACTCCGAATGATTAAAAGTAAATTTTGAATAATGTGAAACACCATCTACATTTCTGTCTTTTCTACTACATTCGAACATATTATAGCCTGTCAGTGAATATTCTGCTAAAAAATCTCGATTCTCGATGTTGAGGCCGGATTCTGTTATTCCTAAAATATCATGATTTTCAGTATATGCAATTTCTTCAAAGTCTGAGAATGAGTTTCGGATACTACAGGCATTAGTAACGAATACTAATTAAAAGTATCACATCAAATTTATGCACACCAAGAGAAAGGACTAAAGAGTTTAGTTTACATTAGTGACATTCTCGGTGTAACATTAACTACTAACTTGAGCTGGACACATTATGTTAGAAGCATTGCTAAGAATGCCTCTAAAAAACTGGGACTCCTGTACAGAGTTCGAGAATTCTTCACTGACGAGCAGTTGGCCGT
>CM064569.1:5797657-5883360 GCA_032716605.1 Paralithodes platypus | reverse complement strand
TAGAGCCATAGTAGTATCATATATTTCCAAAAAGAAGAAATCATGAGTAAATATTGCTGATACCAAATTATTGATCAAAACATATTTGGTACCGAGACATCAGTTATTAAGCCGACTGTATACATCAAATACCTGCATACAACCTCAATTATTCATTGTAGCTACCATATACCCTTCTTAAGATTTACAAAATCGTCTAAATGTAGCTGAAATCGAATACATAAAGACCACCGGTATGGAAAGAGCTCTAGACACCAGCGGCAACAAAATGGCGGAAGTTTGCCGTTCTCTGTTATTATAGGGACTCCGGCTTTTGTTTTATCTGTTTCTCCTTTTTTTCTCTTTCCCTGGCTTGTATCCATTCGGCCCCATTCAGCCAACTGTTTGAAGACGTTTATTCCCATTCAAGTGTCGATTTCTTCCTGGTGAGCGATAGCGAACCAGCATTGTATGGAGAAATCCGTCTTCGCCGGACACATTTTTCTATCGAAAAATGTACAAATTTAGCTTGCTGTAAAAAAAAAAATATATATATATGTTGGCTCGCTACCGCTCGCCAGGAAAATATTGACACCTGGATGGGGGTAAACGTCTTAAAACAGTAGACTGAATAAGGCCGAATGGATACAACCCAAAGAGAGAGAGAGAGAGTGAGCAAGAGAGAACAAGCGAGGTGGGCTCCCTTGATATACGGACTCCGGGTACCAGCAGAAACAGCACACATTTCACCCAACACATAAATTCCACTACCCTATGGGGCGGGAAATTGAAAGTGGGGAGAGAGAGAGTATTTGGACCAGTGACTGAAATAATACTGTAAAACTTGCAAAATAAATATTGACTGCAAAGAGAGATTGTCAGGATATTTATATGGCTGGGTGATTTCAACCCTATTTGTTCAGAGGGGTGCCTTATTAATACCCCCCCATGTGTCGATAAATTAGTTAAGGGGAGGTATTTAGTTGGTTCCCTAGACTTCCATCAAGCTTAAAATTACACCCCCTTGACCCCCTTTCAAGATAAATTTGTACATTTTTCGGTAGAAAAATTTCCCGGCCGAAGGCCGGTTCCCCTTAAATTACAGGCTCGCTATCGCTCGCCAGGATAACATTGACACCTGAATTGCACGAAAGGTCTTAATATGGGGTGAAAGTTCTTAAAATCGCTAAACTAATGGGCCAAACGTTTTATAATATCAAAAGCAATGGGGCTAAACATGAGGGAGAAAGGGGTCAAGAAAAAAATCCCTCAAGTGGATATCTCCCCTGAAGAGTTTATGACGTATCTCACCCCCAGTAGTTTATGACGTATCTCACCCCCAGTAGTTTATGACGTATCTCACCCCCAGTAGATTATGACGTATCTCACCCCCAGTAATTTATGACGTATCTCACCCCCAGTAGTTTATGACGTATCTCACCCCCAGTAGATTATGACGTATCTACCCCCAGTAGTTTATGACGTATCTCACCCCCAGTAGTTTAAGACGTATCTCACCCCAGTAGTTTATGACGTTTAGGGACGTATCTCACCCCCAGTAGATTATGACGTATCTCACCCCCAGTAATTTATGACGTATCTCACCCCCAGTAGTTTATGACGTATCTCACCCCCAGTAGTTTATGACGTATCTTACCCCCAGTAGTTTATGACGTATCTCACCCCCAGTAGTTTATGACGTATCTCACCCCCAGTAGTTTATGACGTATCTCACCCCCAGTAGTTTATGACGTATCTCACCCCCAGTAGTTTATGACGTATCTCACCCCCAGTAGTTTATGACGTATCTCACCCCCAGTAGTTTATGACGTATCTCACACCCCCAGTAGTTTATGACGTATCTCACCCCCAGTAGTTTATGACGTATCTCACCCCCAGTAGTTTATGACGTATCTCACCCCCAGTAGTGTACGTCGTATCACACCCCCAGTAGTTTATGACGTATCTCACCCCCAGTAGTTTATGACGTATCTCACCCCCAGTAGTTTATGACGTATCACACCCCCAGTAGTTTATGACGTATCTCACCCCCAGTAGTTTATGACGTATCACACCCCCAGTAGTTTATGACGTATCTCACCCCCAGTAGTTTATGACGTATCACACCCCCAGTAGTTTATGACGTATCTCACACCCAGTAGTTTATGACGTATCTCACCCCCAGTAGTTTATGACGTATCTCACCCCCAGTAGTTTATGACGTATCACACCCCCAGTAGTTTATGACGTATCTCACCCCCAGTAGTTTATGACGTATCTCACCCCCAGTAGTTTATGACGTATCTCACCCCCAGTAGTTTATGACGTATCTCACCCCCAGTAGTTTGGCGATAATAAGACTCCAATGTCCCTTGAATTTGGCTCTGTCACTCGTTTCGCTTTGGGGGAGACAGCCGTTACACAAAACATGCCCTTTATCTCCTCCATACACATAGACAAAACACAAAAACATGTCCTGCAGCTTGAAAGACATTGGCCTTTGGTCAGGTACAAATTTAACTTGAAGGGGGTTTGGGTGGTCATTTTGTAGTGTGAGAGGAGTCTGGGAAGGCGCTATAGTTATCTTAGGAGGACAAACTACTATGCATTTTGTAGTGTGAGAGGAGTCTGGGAAGGCGCTATAGTTATCTTAGGAGGACAAACTACTATGCATTTTGTAGTGTGAGAGGAGTCTGGGAAGGCGCTATAGTTATCTTAGGAGGACAAACTACTATGCATTTTGTAGTGTGAGAGGAGTCTGGGAAGGCGCTATAGTTATCTTAGGAGGACAAACTACTATGCATTTTGTAGTGTGAGAGGAGTCTGGGAAGGCGCTATAGTTATCTTAGGAGGACAAACTACTATGCATTTTTGTAGTGTGAGAGGAGTCTGGGAAGGCGCTATAGTTATCTTAGGAGGACAAACTACTATGCATTTTGTAGTGTGAAAGGAGTCTGGGAAGGCGCTATAGTTATCTTAGGAGGACAAACTACTATGCATTTTGTAGTGTGAGAGGAGTCTGGGAAGGCGCTATAGTTATCTTAGGAGGACAAACTACTATGCATTTTGTAGTGTGAAAGGAGTCTGGGAAGGCGCTATAGTTATCTTAGGAGGACAAACTACTATGCATTTTGTAGTGTGAGAGGAGTCTGGGAAGGCGCTATAGTTATCTTAGGAGGCCAAACTACTATGCATTGCTCGAAAATAGCCAAAGCAAGCATAATCCTCAATAATAATTCAACAAAATATCATAATAACCCAAAAGACGTCAGATTAGGTAATGTTAAGGGGAGGTATTTACTTTGTTCCCTAGACATCCATCAAGCTTAAGATTACACTTCCATGAGCCCCTTTCAAGATAAATGTCCCGGCTGAAAGCCGGTTCCTCTTAAATTACAGGCTCGCTATCGCTCGCCAGGATAAAATCGACACCTAAATGGCACGAAAGGTCTTAAAATTGACAGAAATGGGTTGAAAGTTCTTAAAATCGTCAAAATAATGGGGCAAACGTCTTAAAATTAGAAAAAACAATGAGGGAGAAAGGAGTCAAGAAAAAAATCCCTCAAGTGGAAATATCCCCTTAAAGGCTTACATGTGCTCAACAAGGCTATCCAAGATTATCGGTAGAAATAGTACAAAATATATATGATACAAATGGCCACTAATAATATTAAGGGTGATTATTATAACAAGAATTTTAGCTATTAATCAAATATAATCGATGATGCATGTCAGATATGTATATTTGTGAAGGCACCTACAAATTACGTAGCCACTATAACTCCGCACTAGGAGGGACCTGCCTTGTGTGGGCCAATCGGCTTTCTGCAGACTCCCATTTTCTTATGTTTTTTTATGTTCTGAATGACCGTTACTGAATTAAAGATATGTCTGTGTAAAGTTTGAGTATATAGAAGATAAAGATGTAATATGTTTCATTACATAAACTACTTCAGAACATAAATACCGGATGTAAATCAAATCAGCGAAACGTGTTTTGTCAAAAATACAAGCGGTTTAGGATAGCCTGACCTTCACAGGAGAGCTAAAAATTCAGCTTGTTCTGGGAATATGTAAAATGCATTTGGTGGGTGCAATTTACAGGCATTTATGGACGAGAGAGAGAGAGAGAGAGAGAGAGAGAGAGAGAGAGAGAGAGAGAGAGAGAGAGAGAGAGAGAGAGAGAGAGAGAGAGAGAGAGAGAGAGAGAGAGAGAGAGAGAGAGAGAGAGAGAGAGAGAGAGAGAGAGAGAGAGAGAGAGAGAGGAGGGGGGAGAGAGATTAAACTAACACACATACGAGTGAAACTGAGTGAAGAGGAGGAATAATGGTGAAATTTAAACACCATATTTTAAACTATAAAAACATAAACAACGATAATAAAGAGAACAAATTGAAATTGAAAAAATAGGAGTAGTACAATGTAGGACAAAATGATGTAGCCGTATATATATATATATATATATATATATATATATATATATATATATACCGATATATATAAATATATATTTACAGTATATATATATATATATATATATATATATATATATATATATATATATATATATATATATACCGATATATATATATATATGTACAGTATATATATATATTATAATATATATATATATATATATATATATATATATATATATATATATATATATATATATATTGTCATGCTTAGGGCAGCCGGATTTCAATTACCAAAAAAAAAAAAAAAAAAAAATATATATATATATATATGTATATCTATATATATATATATATATATATATATATATATATATATATATATATGTATAATTATATACTGTGTATAATGTATATATATAATGGAAAACTGGAAATTAGGAAGGAAAATAAAAGTGAAAATATGACACAAAGCAGCAAGAAGTGTAGTTTCCTATTGCAAAAGTTTCTTAAATACGCCGGGTTAAAACTGAGAAGCGGAAGTGAGAACAAATATAAAAAAAACGTCTTTGGATATAAGAGGATTACTTTTTTAAAGTTCTGGGCTCCGATAGGACTTTCCTCACTATATTTTTTTTTTTTTTTTTTTTTTTTTCTTACACTATTCGAAACAATGCTCTAATCTGTGCATTTCAGCTGACAAAATATTACCATAAGTCACCATATTGATTACTCTAATTTTATAAAGGTTTTACACTGTAAAAAAAAAATCATTTTTTGATTTTTTGTTTTTGTTTGTAATCATCAAACTCTGCCGTTATTATGATGTACGATACCGCAATCTTTAATATTTCGATTAGTTAACCGCTACTGTATCGGCGACGTCGTTTCAATTTTATTCTAACTATATTTAGACGATTTAGTGCAGCTTATGAAGGATCTGTGGTTTAAATAAGGGTTAAGTGAGAGCGTTCGAAGCCTGTTTATTGCTAGAGGCCATTCTTAAACTAAAGGAAATCATCTAATAGTAGCCAGAATAATGTTAATAGCACGTTACCGGTACTGCATGATGGGTTATCGAGACATAAGCTGCCAAGGGACTAAACTTTCAGCCAATTGAGAACAAAAAACTCGAGTATAGCATGGACGAGATGTGAAGCGAAAGGAGAGCAAGCAAATGGAAAGAGTGAGACTTAATGGGAGGCAGACCATTTTTCTGGACCCCTTCTCCCTAATGTTTAGCCCCACTAGTTTTGAGATGATAAGACGTTCGGCCCATTAGTTTGAGATTTTAACACCTTTCGCCCCATTTATTTGTCAATTTTAAGACCTTTCGTGCCATTTAGGTAACGATTATTTTCTTGGCAAGCGACAGCGAGCCTGCAATTTTAAGAGGAACCGGCCTTTGGCCGGGAAATTTTTCTACCTAAAAATGTACAAATTGTTTTTCTAAGTTCGATGGAGGTCTAGGGTGGAAACTAAAAACAATATGAATAAATGAAATAATAGACCAAACAAACGGTCTGACTCCCCATAAGAAATATTGCGAAGCGAGGGAGCACGAGAAACTGTCGGGGGGAAAAAGCAAGAAGCTGTGAAGAAGGAAGTTTATCATGTGGAGGAGAATGAGTGCGGTAAAGACACTGAAGTAACAGAGATCAGCCAAACAAACACACACACACACACACACACACACACACACACACACACACACACACACACACACACACACTCAAAGGGGCTCGTACATTTATGTTGTTTATTCGCATTTCAAACGACTTGCAAGATTAGGATACAAAATACAGGATAATTTAAGGGGGGATGGGCTGGTTTTCTGGACCACTTTCTCCTTCATGTTTAGTCCCATTAGTTTTCTGATGTTAAGATGTTTGCCCCATTAGTTAGTCGATGTTTAGACCTTTCGCCCCATTTATTCGTCAATATTTAGACCTTTCGTGCTATTTAGGTGTCGATTTTTTCCCTGGCGAACGATAGTGAGCCTGTAATGTTGGAAGAACCGGCCTTCGGCCGGAACATTTTGCAACCGAAAAATGTACAAATTAATCTTAAAGGGGGATCTAATGGATGTGTTTTTTAAATTTGATGGAGGTCTAGGGAGGAAACTAGAAAATTAATGAATACATGCAAAAATCGCCCAAAAAGTGAACCATCTCCCCTTAAAGCTAAAACTATCAGATAATATATATACTTGATGTTCGAATACTTTTACTCTGGTACTCTGGCTCCGATATATCCGCTGATTGTGTATTTATATATGTGGATGAGGGAGACAAAAAGCAGAACTGCCTGTAACGAGTGCCTCCCCCAGTTGAAAGAGTGACAGGGCCAAAATCAACCCCTTCTGTACCAGCGAAATTTTTTCGATTTGATTTCAGCTACATTTTGACGATTTTCTGAAGCTTAGGAAGGATATATGGTTGCTCAATGGATTTATTAACCCTTTCACGCATTTATGACGCAGAGGTTGCCAGATTAGCAATAAGAAATAGAGTTCTCTCACTCTTATAATTACCTCTCCAAAATTAGTTTTCTGCCCACAGCTAACTCAAAGACAACTGCAGAGGTTGAAGTAACTAAACTAAAGGTTTCTAAATACCCCTGATGGTAACAAAGGCTTTAAAGTATCCCCAATAGGCTCAAAATCGCGTCATATGTCGGAGAGGGTTAAGCTGTCCTGTAGTCTGTTTATGTGTAGATGTCTTTCATGAGCTGAACAAATCGTCCAATAATTGTCAGAAGGTAATACAAAGGAAGTCACCGGTACTGAATGGGTTAAATGTAGGCACTTAAGGGGGGTGACCTGTTTTTTTTTATTTCTGTCCTTTTCTCTCTTTCTCTGGCTTGTATCCATTCGGCCCCATTCAGCCAACTATTTTAAGACGTTTATCCCCATCTAGGTGTCGATTTCTTCCTGGCGAGCGATAGCGAGCCAGTATTATATGAAGACGTCCGGCTTCGCCGGAGACATTTTTCTATCGAAAAATGTACAAATTTAGCCTGCTGTCAAACAAAAATAAAAAATGCTGGCTCGCTACCGCTCACCAGTAAAAAATTGACACCTGGATGGGGATAAACATCTTAAAACAGGAGGCTGAATGGGGCCAAATGGATACAAGCCAGAGAAAGATATAAAAGGACAGAACAAAAACAGGTCACCCCCCTTACGGCTAATCGATTGATTCCAGAAATTACACTTAGATTCCAGACCATAAATAATGACACTCCAATTTGAATCAGTAGCGAACCTAGACGAAACAAAACAACAACAGTGCCTTATTATAGCCCAGATGCTTCTGAGTTATTGCTTTAAAGATTCAATTATTCGAATTGGTGAAACCTTATATATGCTCACGACTGTACCCATACACACATACGCACGCACATTCAGAGAGAGAGAGAGAGAGAGAGAGAGAGAGAGAGAGAGAGAGAGAGAGAGAGAGAGAGAGAGGGAGGCCCGCATGTGTTCAAACACTCAAACTCATCCAGAAAGAATAGAATTCCGAAACTAGCCTCTGAAATGGAATAATTACAGCTTCCAACCTTCAAACATTTTTATTTACGTTCCCCTGTCCTGTGTGTGTGTGTGTGTGTGTGTGTGTGTGTGTGTGTGTGTGTGTGTGTGTGTGTGTGTGTGTGATGATACAAAGAAATAGCCGCGTTTCATGTGAGCGAATCCGTCACTTTCTGTGTGTTTCATTTCAATGTAATTCGATGGAGTAGATTAGCAGAAATATTGAAGTTGTGTGGCGCGTTAGGTGCATAGAGGTATCTAGCATTAAGGGGGGAAGGGCCGTTTTTCTGGTCCGTTTTCTCCCTCGTGTTTAGCCCCATTAGTTTCGAGATTTTAAGACGTTCGGTCCATTAGTTTGGCGATGTTAACACCTTTCGCCCCATTTCATTGTCAATTTTTAGACTTTTCGTTCTATTTAGGCGTCGATTTTATCCTGGCGAGCGATAGGAAGCCTGTCATTTTAAGAGGAGCCGGCTTTCGGCCGAGACATTTTTCTACCGAAAAATGTACAAATGTATCTTGAAGGTGGTTCTAAGGGGTGTTTTTCTAAGCTTCATGGTGGTCTAGCGAGGAAATTAATAAATAAATGAATTAAAATAGAACATAATAAATAAAAATAGGAAAAATGGGGATTGGGCCTGAGCATATAGATAGATAGATAGATAACAATGAATTAATAGACCAAATAAACAGCCACCATCCCCTTCAAATTATATAATTCTAGATATTTCATAAAGCTCTCGGTGTAGTGGTATATTCCCACTGGAACACAATCCCATATATTATTAGTCTGTATCATATTCACTCTAATTTTCTGCCTGATTGACGCATAAAAGGTATACTTAGGCTACTGAAGAAAAAAACATAGTTTCTGAAAGCCATAGGTATAAAATATTTAGATGCCTGAGTTTTTACCAGAAATAATGTTCAATATTTGTGTTGTATTATACTCTCTCTCTCTCTCTCTCTCTCTCTCTCTCTCTCTCTCTCTCTCTCTCTCTCTCTCTCTCTCTCTCTCTCTCTCTCTCTATCTCTCTCTCTCTCTATCTATCTATCTATCTATCTATCTATCTATCTATCTATCTATCTATCTATCTATCTATCTATCTATCTATCTATCTATCTATCTATCTATCTATCTATCCACCCACCCACCCACCCACCCTCCCTCCCTCCCTCCCTCCCTCCCTCCCTCCCTCCCTTTCTTTTAAGATACTAAAAGGCTTTAGTAACGTAAATTCTAATAATCTATTTAAGATAGCCAAAGAAGGTTCCACCAGAGGAAACAAATTAAAACTAACAGGCAGGAAAGCGAACCTAGACATAACTAAACATTTCTTCTCCCACAGTATTATTAATGAGTGGAATAAGTTCCCTAACGAAGTTATTGACAGTGACTCGATATACACATTTAAAAAAAGGTTAGACACATATCACAGAAAAGTTGGTCTGCAGTAGAAGCTGATCACTGATAAGAGAACCTGGCGGAAATGAAAAAGTTGAAGAGAGCAAAAAAAAATAAATAATATGTATGTGTGTGTATATGTATATATGTATATATATGTAATATGTGTATATGTATATATATATGTGTATATATGTCTATACCGGTAAATAATAATACAAAAAAAAAAGTGAAGGTGTGCATGCCTTTTCCTTTCCATTTCTAACTATACTATAAATTCCTTCAGGCGATTTCCAAGCCCTGCAAGGTTATTCACTTCTAACTATTTTCATGTACGGCATATTGCCGGAGGGAGCGGAGGGTGGGGAGAGTGCCTTCATCTTTGCTATCCTTTCCTTCCACTTTCTCTTAGGGTTGCTATCTCTATTAGGATTAAGTCCTGGTCACCTCGCAGGGAGCGTAAGATATGTGTGGCCAGTGTATCTATGTAAATCTATGTAAACAAATATCTCTCTCTCTATCTATCTATTTATATATCTATCTATCTCTTTCACACAAACACCCCCACCCCCACACTTTTTTTTATTAAGGTGACAGTTACAAAGTGGTGTAAAATCTATCTTATTCTAGTTACATTGTAGTTTATCTTATTGTACCAGTACCTCCCTACAATCAACCTAGTTGTTCCCCAATTCGTCCCTCCGCCACGACCATTTCAAAGTCCAAGTCTCTCACTCTTGTCCTCTGTAGCGGGGAGGACCTTGTACCCCTGAGACATAGGAGTGCAGACCTGAGAAGAG
This sequence comes from Paralithodes platypus, assembly GCA_032716605.1. Taxonomy (NCBI): domain Eukaryota; kingdom Metazoa; phylum Arthropoda; class Malacostraca; order Decapoda; family Lithodidae; genus Paralithodes; species Paralithodes platypus. The sequence goes on along the minus strand of CM064569.1, from coordinate 5,873,229 downwards.
AGAAAGAGAGCCGGCATCTCATCCAAGTTATGACTTGGCTTCTATGCTGGCGCTTTTTCTCCGATATTTGTTCAGCTAATCTGGCATAGAAGACACTTGCAGAAGGTCCCATACTTCCCGACGATGAGAAGACCAGAGGAGTAAAGCTTTCTTGATCCCTGTTCAAAATTCTTTCTTCATAAGCGCGTTTTTTCTCACTTTCGTTTCTCAAGTATGCCGCCTTGTGTCCTCGCTCACGATATGTTTGTGCTCTTGGGTTGAAGATTCTGATGTCGAAAAAAGCCCGTTGTCCCCTCGTCCAAAAACCTCGAGCACTTACGTCCACTCTTGCTTCATTTGAAGTATTTGCAGTATTGTGGGCCAAGCGCTGTCCGTCCATAGGCAGAAGTTCCGGTTCGATTCTGACATCATGGCACACCTCGTCCAGCATTTGTGCAGTGATGTCTCGTACTTCATCATGCCGGATACAGATGAATCCTCCTTTCTTACAAGTCATACAGTGGTCTGAGTTGTTTATTTCACCACATGCACATTTCAGCGGCAGGTTCGAAACTGGCCACCCATACCTCAAGGCTACGGCATCATTGAATTCTTGTTTATTTAAGCTGAAGCCTTTCTCCTTTATTGGTAATGATGTGAGCCAATTTGAAGCCCCCGTGTCTTGTGCCATCTCAACTCTCATTTTCAGTTCTTCCCTACATCTGGTCTTAATTTGTTCTAGGCTATGTTTCTGTCTCTCTTCTCTGCTCTTTGTAATTTCCTGTCTTGCATTTCGTTGTTCCTCTTCGTCCACCTCATCATTTTCATTTTGCTCCCGTATTTTTTCTGTCAGAGACGTAGTAAGTTTAAGGGAATTTTGGTTCTCATGTAGTGCCGCCTCCACTGGGTTTATGATCCCCATACCTCCGAACCTTGGCGGAAGAGCTAATAGATCTCTTAGCTCTTGCGTGACGCCTTTCATCTCTGTTAGGGCCGGTATGAATGTTCCTCTGATTGCTTCTTCAAGCGGTTGGAGCATCTGTCTAATGCCAGGCACTGTTCTCATAAGAAAGGTCCATATGTGAAGGCAGTATATGCAGCATGTGGTTCAGATTTCGCAATGTCTGCCAGGGTTTCACTTCCTTTACCCACTCTGCTACCTTTTTTCGCACATAGTCTCTCTTGCATTCTTCTGTGCCTATTACTGCTCCCAAATGGCGTTGACCCTCCTTTGCAATCTTCACTCCTGTCCCATCAAAAGTCCGCACCGCTTCTTCATACTTGTTTTCTTTCACTATTAGTACAGATTTACTAGCATTCGGATGGTACCCAATGACTTCGCCTACCGATTGTACTCTCCGCCACCATTCTTTGAGATCCCCTATTTTTCCTGCACCTGTGAGGTCATCTGCATACGCCACTTGTTTCACTCGGGTTACCTCATGTTTTATTTTCTGCTGCAGAATTGATAGTGCCAGTGCGTACATTGCCATTGCCACTGGATCTCCTTGCGTTGTTCCTTCATTTGATTTGAGAATTTTCATTTCTTCCTTCTTTGTGCTTTCCAACTATATACAGGTTAGCTGGCTCCTTATAAGTATTTTCTATGTACTTTGCGATGCTCGGGCATTTGATCTTGATGTTGTGAATAGCTGCCTCCCTATTAATGGTGTTAAAGGCATTTGTTGCATCCACTAGCAGTACCGCTTCACAATCTTCCTCATGATACACCTTCCCCATTGCATGTATTGCTACTTCTCCTCCGGCTTGCTGTCCTGCACATACTTGTAAGTTGCCCACTGCTCTTTGTACATCTTTTCCAAATACAGACATGATTGCTTTTCCAATAATCCTTCTAAGAACTTCCCCAACGCCTACTGGTCTAACTCCTGGATTCTTATTTAAAGGTATCAGGCGACATGCTGTCAGAGCTTCTATGTTCACGCATGGTGACGATGCAAGTTTCTTTGCCAGCATTGCTATTGCTTCACAAAGGTCACCCCCCACCCACACACACACACACACACACACACACACACACACACAGACACACACACACACACACACACACACACACACACACACCCACACACACACCCACACACAGACACACCCACTCACATACACACACACCCACACTACACTACCACCAACATGATCATTAGTATTCACCCCAGGATATGGTTTCTTCTTTCCCCTCAACATTATACCCTTCCTGGCCTTCCATATCTCTTAGTTTGGAGGAAGGATACTAAAGGAGGGAGTGTCAGGGCGGAATAGTGAAGCCAATTTTCTGCGCTTCGATTTGCCAGTGGTGTGTGAATTTGTGTTTTGTCTGTGATTGTTCGTTGTTTTATGTTGTGTTTTGTGTTGTCCCTGTTCTTGCTCTGTTGAGGCAGCCACCCCCAAGAAGAAGAAAAAAATATATAATTAAATCGAAAATATAAATAAGAAAAGTGTGGATTGGGCCTGAGCATATAGATAGATAGATAGATAGATAGATAGATAGTAACATATGATCTAGATTATAATACTTTGAACCACAGATCGCCAACAGATATATACATATTTATAAACTGCTACCATAGTATTATAGCCTATCATTATTTTTCTTACTGTATATATGTGAGATACTATGGTCGGTGTTAGCCAGATTCGCCAGTATCTGCCAATCCTTTTTCTTGCTTCACGCTGGCATAGGATACGCTCAACCTGACAAGCCCTCCCCTCATTTAACCTCCTCGTATCATACATATATACTGTATATATTAATATATCTACTCTCTCAGAACCTCTCAGGCCTCAGCCTCATCAACAACCTCTGACCTATTTTTTGTGTATATATAATTATGTATTTTTGTTTTCACTGCGTCATTTATTAATATTGTTTTTCATTTCCTTCCTTCCTATCTACTCCTCACCCTTCTTCATGTTCCCAATATTCTCTCTCTCTCTCTCTCTCTCTCTCTCTCTCTCTCTCTCTCTCTCTCTCTCTCTCTTTCTCTCTCTCTTTCTCTCTCTTTCTTCTTTTCTTTCTTTCTGTTTTCTTTTCTTTCTGTTTTCTTTTCTTTCTTTCTTTCTTTCTGTTTTCTTTTCTTTCTTTCTTTCTTTCTTTCTTTCTTTCTTTCTTTCTTTTCTTTCTTTCTTTCTCTTTCTTTCTTTCTTTCTTTCTTTCTTTCTTTCTTTCTTTCTTTCTTTCTTTCTTTCTTTCTTTCTTTCTTTCTTTCTTTCTCTCTCTCTCTCTCTCTCTCTCTCTCTCTCTCTCCGTTTCCTGTCAATCCTTCTTCCCTTCCCCTTTTTCTCAGCAGTTTCCTCTCCCATATTTCATGATTTTGCTCCTGAATCTCGACGTTTGCCAATCCATACCGGTACTTGTAGGACACTCTCTCTCTCCTCCATCTCTCTCCTCCATCTCTCTCCTCCATCTCTCTCCTCCATCTCTCTCCTCCATCTCTCTCCTCCATCTCTCTCCTCCATCTCTCTCCTCCATCTCTCGGCAGTGACCTCATATATATTGCAACACTTTCACATCTGTTAAGGGAACCCACCTCTCTTTTTTTTCTCTTTCTCTCCCTCTCTCTTTGGCTTGTGTCCAATCGGCCCCATTCAGCCTACTGTTTTGAGACGTTTATCCTCATCCAGGTGTCAATATTTTCCTGGCGAGTGGTAGCGAGCCAGCTTATATATACTTTTGTTTTGACAGCAAGGTAAAGTTGTACATTTTTCGATTTCTCCATACAATGCTGGCTCGCTATCGCTCGCCAGGAATAAATCGACACCTGGATGGGGATAAACGTCTTAAAACAGTTGGCTGAATGGGGCCGAATGGATACAAGCCAGAGAAAGAAAGAAAAGGAGAGATATAGAAAAAAACCGGTGACCCCCCTTAATATACTGTTGGAGAATCACTAACCTTTGACCTAGCACATTGTATCTGTTATTTTATCTCTGTTATTTTATCTCTGTTGTTTTATCTCTGTTGTTTTATCTCTGTTGTTTTATCTCTGTTGTTTTATCTCTGTTATTTTATCTGTTGTTTAATCTGTTATTTATCTCTGTTGTTTTATCTCTGTTATTTTGTCTCTGTTGTTTTATCTCTGTTCTTTTATCTCTGTTGTTTTATCTCAGTTATTTTATCTTATTTATCTCTGTTCTTTTATCTCTGTTGTTTTATCTCAGTTCTTTTATCTCTGTTATTTTATCTCTGTTATTTTATCTGTTATTTATCTCTGTTCTTTTATCTCTGTTGTTTTATCTCAGTTATTTTATCTCGGTTATTTTATCTGTTATTTTATCTCTGTTATTTTATCTCTGTTGTTTTATCTGTTATTTTATCTCTGTTGTTTTATCTGTTATTTTATCTCTGTTGTTTTATCTGTTATTTTATCTGTTATTTATCTGTTATTTTATCTCTGTTCTTTTATCTGTTGTTTTGTCTCTGTTATTTTATCTGTTATTTATCTCTAATTTTATCTCTGTTGTTTTATCTGTTATTTGATCTGTTATTTTATCTCTGTTGTTTTATCTGTTATTTTATCTGTTATTTATCTGTTATTTTATCTCTGTTGTTTTATCTCTGTTGTTTTATCTCTGTTATTTTATCTCTGTTATTTTATCTGTTGTTTTATCATTATGGAGTGTGATAATGTTACGGCCAAAGTAGTTACTAAAGCCGGTATCACACGAGAGCTTTTATAGTCAACATTCGATGCTCAACATTTTTCTGGCAACATTTCTGGACTATTTTGCACTGGTATCGGAAATTAGACTGATGGTAGATGAATGTAGGTGACAGAAATATTGTAAATGTTGATCTAATAAGCTGCCAGGCCAGTGGTGAGGATAAATGTTGAGGGAAAAAGTGCTCGTGTGATACCGGCTTAAGTATTCGCGTACAGTCAGGAATTAAAGCGGCGTCCCTTTCTTGGTCCCAAACTAATCTCGAATATTATGACAATGAAGCAGTGAATCAGATACCAACGGTTCAAACTCCACTATATGTAAAGTTTTCCGCACATGTTCTATTCCGTTGGGGTCGTGATTTGGCAACGCTGCACCCAATTCCGCAACCCCCCTCCCTCGCTCCACCTCCTAACTTCCACTATTGGTAGGAGGTGGAGTGAGGGGGAGGTGGGTGGGACGCTGCCAAGTTACGATTTGCTGAGATGGTTGAGAAATGGAAGATGTGCGGCAAACTACCTAATTCGCTGCTTCAATTCAGAGCATCCATTAATTTGGATTCAGTTTAGGGTTACAGCCGTATTCTTAAACGTGTGGGGTGGGTGTCATCCAGCCCCTAATGAACATCCAGCTCATAATGAACGAATATATAGGAACCGAGTGTTAATTAATGAAAGAACATGTTAAATCTCCCATTTTTTAAAGGCTATCAAACTATCTCGTCTTATTTCGTAGATTAAGGAGTAAGGTTTCACACCTGGGTAGGCTTAAGGGGAGGTTTTTAGGTTGTTCTCTAGGCCTCCATCAAGCTTAAAATTACACCCCCTAGACCCCTCTTTCAAGATAAATTTGTAAATTTTTCGGTAGAAAAATTTCCCGGCTGAAGGCCGGGTCCTCTTATATTACAGGCTTGCTATCGCTCGCCAGGAAAAAGTCGACATCTAAATGGCACGAAAGGTCTTAAAATTGACAGAAATGGGGCGAAAGTTCTTAAAATCGCCAAAATAATAGGGCGAACATCTTAGAATCTCAAAAGAAATGGGGCTAAACATGAGGGAGAAAGGGGTCCAGAAAAGATCCCTCCAGTGGCAGTCTCCCCTTAAGAATGCAGCTGTAAGAGAGAGAGAGAGAGAGAGAGAGAGAGAGAGAGAGAGAGAGAGAGAGACTTCCAAGTTTTGTCCGTGAATGAACTATCTCTTTAGCCCCCGACTGACTATACATCGAACTTACTGAAGCTACTCATGATATTTGCCTCCATTCTCGTCCTCCCGAAATGCTGGCGAGTGACGGAGATAAGGTCTTTACCGAACACTTCCGGTAATTAAGGGGGTCACCGTTTTTTGTTTAGCTTTCTCTCCTTTTCTCTCTTTCCGTGGCTTGTATCCATTCGGCCCCATGCAACCAAATGCTTTAAGACGTTTATCTCCATCCAGGTGTCGATTTCTTCCTGGCGAGCGATAGCGAGCCAGCATTGTATGGAGAAATCCGGAGATTTTGTTTTATCGAAAAATGTACCAATTTACCTTGCTGTCAAAACAAAAATATATAATTGCTGGCTCGCTACCGCTCGCCAGGAAAATATTGACACCTGGATGGGGGTAAACGTCTTAAAACAGTAGGCTGAATGGGGCCGAATGGATACAAGCCAAAGAGAGAGGGAGAGAAAGAGGAAAAAAAAGCGAGGTGGGCTCCCTTAATGAATCGATCGAGCCAGTCAGCTTGGGGTGATGGGGGGGGGGGGGGGTGAAGAAGAAGCCCAAGTCCAAGTTCCCTATACGCCGATATTCTGGTAACGAGCTGGGTCTAGGAAGCCTCATAAAGTCCAACACCTCTCTGGCAAGGCTTTGAAGTCTAGTTAAGGGGAGACTAGAACCTTATTCCACCCTCTATAAAAGATTAATTTCTGGTCTTTTGCTATGTATGTGTACATGGTAATAGTCAGACTCGCTGAAAATGTCATCGCTCTATGTGCGTGCGTGCATGCGTGCGTGCAAATTTTTCAGTTTACTATAGACAAAACATATCTTACCATTTCTTTCTCGGCAGATTTCATTTAATTTTTTGTATGAGGTAACTTAGATATATAGGCCATAGATCTACGCTCTTATTTACCCCAATTTGATACATGCTCATGTTGAAAACTGCAGGTAAATATCAATGATACAATTTTGACCGTATTTCCAATTATAAATATAGGAATGAATTACCTAAGAAGTGTGTGCGGAGTTACATGGAGGGATAGACAGACTAATAAGGAAGTAAGAAGGAGGTGTGGTGTGGAGGTAGATGTGCTGGAAAGTGTGAAAAGAAAGCAACTTGAGATGGTTCGGCCATATGGAACGTATGGAAAGCGAGAGAATGACTAAGATGGTGTACGAGAGCGAGGTGGAGAGACAGAGAGGGAGAGGTAGACCGAAAGAGAGGTGGAAGGATGGAGTGAGGAAGTATATAAACGAAGGCGGTGCTGGTTGGGGGGAGGGGCGTTGACTGACCGGGGACAGAGGTGCATGGGGGCGGTTCGTTCGTGGCCATCCCTTCGGGGATCACGGCGTCAGGCAATAGATAGATAGATAGATAGATTTGAGATTCGAAAATGTTGCCAAAACCCCATTCTAAGAGTGTACGAATTGTCATTTATGATTTGTTTAATTCTGTGAACAAAATGAAGGCAATAGGGCAGTAATCAGATCAATAGATAGCCTCAGACGTTGAAAAAGCATATTTTTATATAAGCGCCTTTATAAGTTGACATGTCATAACTTATTTTCTGGTGTGAAAGGTTTGGTTATAGCATAGTTACCCCTACTATTATATTTTCTTAGGTAGCTAGGCCTTCTGCATTATAGAAAATGTAGTTATTTGAGTAACTAAAATATTTCAGAAATAGGGAGGGAGATTTTAGACTGCGGGGGGCGAGGGGGGAAGCCCCCATAGGGTGAGTAATGGGTGCCAGATGTGGAAATTTGATGTTTCCTATGATTGTACAGTGTCATAGGAAGCTTTTGATATAAAAAAAATATGTGAAAATTCCTTGAAAATATTAAAATGAAGGTCTAGGGTCATGGCCCGTACGTATCTAGGTCTAGGGTCATGGCTCGTACGTATCTATTTCCTCATTTATGTATTTGTTTATACTTTGTTTTAGGTTTCTCCCTAGACGCCTCCATCAATTTAATTACAGGCTCGCTATCGCTCGCCAGGAAAACATTCGACACCTAAATGACACAAAATGGAGCGAAAAGTCTTACAATCGCCAAATTAATGGGCCGAACGTCTTAAAATCTGAAAACTAATGGGACGAAGACTCGCTACCACGCTCGGGGAGGACTGGGAAATGAAGGTAGTTAGGAGAGATTAAATCTAGAACATATTTTATCTAACAGGTACTTAAGGGAGCCCACCTCGCCTTTGATCTCTTTTTCTCCCTCTCTCTTTGGCTTGTATCCACTCGGCCCCATTCAGCCTACTGTTTTAAGATGTTTACCCCCATCCAAGTGTTAATATTTTCCTGGCGAGCGGTAGCGAGCCAGTATATATATATTTTTGTCTTGACAGCAAGCTAAATTTGTAAATTTTTCGATAGAAAAATGTCTTCGGCGAAGCTGGATTTCTCCATATAATGCTGGCCCGCTATCGCTCGCCAGGAAGAAATCGACACCTGGATGGAGATAAATGTCTTAAAACAGTTGACTGAATGGGGCCGAATGGATACAAGCCAGGGAAAGAGAGAAAATGAGAGAAAGATAAAAACAAGCAGGTGACCCCCGTAACCACTATCAGAGTTATTTCCGTGTACGGTCGCGCTAATAAGTCATGTCCCAGCCGTCATTACGTTTGGCTTGCTCTGTGGTGTATTAATGTCTGTCAGATGTTGAATAGGGTGGGTAAGTGTAGGAACGTGTTTGTATATTTCACTCGATATGAAGAAATGAAGCTTAGATATTGCCGATTATTAATCAAAAGATACTTGGTGCCGAGACATCACTTATTAGCGCGATTGTACACTCGGATACCATAGTCCATAGACAAAATAAAAATATATATTCACCCCAATCATTAATATTCGTTAACTTTACCTACTTCTAATTATGGAAAGCATATCTCTGGAAACGAATTTATGAATATTACTTTCTGTACAATCGGGCTAATAAGTGATGTCTCGGCACCAAGTATATTTTGATCAATAATTGGTACCAGCCATATTATCTAATCATGATTTATTAATTTCGAGTGAGATATACAAACATGTTCCTACACCTACCCACCCTATTCAACATCTGACAGACATTAATACAGCACAGATCGAGCCAAACGCAATGACAGCTGGGACATGACTTATTAGCGCGACCGTACATCTAGTGCAAATCTATATACACTATTTACTGACAAGATCATTATTTCCAAAAATCAACCAAGTTAGTTAAGGGGGAGATCTCCACTTGAGGGATTTTTTTCTTGACCCCTTTCTCCCTCATGTTTAGCCCCATTGCTTTTGATATTATACAACGTTTGCCCCATTAGTTTAGCGATTTTAAGAACTTTCACCCCATATTAAGACCTTTCGTGCAATTCAGGTGTCGATTTCATCCTGGCGAGCAATAGCGAGCCTGTAATTTAAGAGGAACCGGCCTTTGGCCGGGACATTTTTCTACCGAAAAAATGTACAAATTTATCTTGAAAGGGACTCAAGGGGGTGTAATTTTAAGCTTGATGGAGGTCTAGGGAACAAACTAAATACCTCCCCTTAACCCTTTCAAGCTCCAATACGCATTTCTGTTCTGTTTTCTGGCTACTATTAGACTCTTTTATTCAGATTAGTAACGGTATGCGGAAGTCAAAGGGTTAATTGAGATAGTATTTACCCCTTTTAATACCCACAAATCCTTCCTACGCTGCATAAAATCGTCTAACGAGTAGCTAAAATAAATTTATAAAACGCGTCAGAGCTTCAAGGGGTTAAAATTGTATAAATAAAAACAAAGGGGTCTAAAAAAAATATGAATGGCCTAGAGACTGGGACATACGAGTGTAACTCAATCCATAACATTAATTTTTTTAACTCTCTTGTCATACTGGTTTATTCCATTTGAATCTTCTCGTAGAAATAATCTGTCATGGTGTTCCTCTTCTTTTGAGTTGTCTAATTTGAATCATCCATTACTTTGATGTTTGTTTTTCTTTTCTATATTCCAATTACTCCCTCTCTGGCATAGGCTGAGAGTCTGTACGATCGGGGATATTAAGTGTTGTCATAGTTTCCAGTGGTTTTCGTTCAACAAGTGTTATTGGTATCTTTATAGTAAAGTGCTTATCCCTCAGAGTCAGTGTCCGAAACTTTGTGAAATATTTGACAACACTTATTAACCTCGACTGTACATTCTACCGCTCAACACGGTGAAGCCTGTGAGGTTTAGTTCTAGTCTAGGGAGTGAGACATGTGAAGTACCCACCCAAGGCTCGAAGCAGCCCCATCTCTGAAGCCGCTTCGCCTCTGTGCCTCACTGTCTCACTCCCCCCTAGACTCGGACCCTCACTCTCAGAAAACCACCTATTGAGCAATTAACTAAATAGGCATTGCCCCCGTGTAGCATATTTTGAATATGGGAATATTCATACAGTGCTATTTAATCAGGGAACATTAAGGGTATTTTGTTGGCGTTTCGGTGAGCTTTGTGGCAATGCACTGATACTAGAGGTAGGCCTGAAGCACAAATGCCATCCCAATAATATCTTCCCATTGACATATCGAGATTCGAACCCGGGTCCATTGGATTACTAGTCCAGTGGCAAGACCACTCCACCTCGCCTTCCCTACTCCACCACACCTCCCCTAGAGTTCCGTGTTCCCCTCTCCGGGCTTTATCTTATCTAATCTACCTCCTCCCTCGGCTAATTTCCTCCTTGCTATCAACCCTCCTCCCTCCCCCCCTCCCAGCCTTTCCTTATCTTTGCCTCAATGTTCTCCTCCTCTCCCTTCTCCTTCTCCTTTTGTTCCTCGTCCTCCTCCTCCTCCTCCTCTTCTTTCCCTCCTCCTAATCCTCCTAATCCTCCTATTCTTCCTCGTCCTCCTCCTCTTCTTCTTTCTCTCCTCCTCCTCCTTCTTCCCCTCCTCCTCTTCCTCCTCCTTTATCCTACTACCATTACTCCAACATTCCTCCTGTATTTTCCTACCTCATTTTCTGTCACCAAATCTGCTCCTCTGCATATTTTCTTTACTGTAAATCTCAGACGACCAAGTTGGTAAAGTAAATACATGCCATTTCTGGACCATAGTGCGACAGAAAAAGTTATGAAAAGATAAACTCCAACAACACGACATAATGAGTAAAAACATCCTTTGAGGAAGAGCAGGTAATTGCCAACTTTCCGTAAACAGCTTCTTCAGGTGTTACAGACTATTATTATTATTTTATTTTTTTTATAGAAGACGAAGGTAATTGCGAAATGTTGTAAAAAAAAGTGGTCCTCATTATGTTGTGTTTTAAATTAATGAACGGTTATAAGTAAAATGTACAACCGTAAGCATATATGAGGTTACATCAGCTCGAATCTTGGAATACTTAATTAAGGAGAGATGGGTCGTTTTTCTGGTCCCCTTTCTTCCCCATGCTTATCACATTAATTTTTATATTTTTTGCCCCATTATTTTGTCGATCTTTAGACCTTTTGCCCCATTTCTTTAACACCATTAAGACCTTTCGTGCCCTTTTGGTGTCGATTTTTTTCCCTGGCGAGCAATAGCGAGCCTGTGTTTGTATAGGAACCGGCCTCCGGCCGTGACATATTTTTACCGAAATATGTACGAATTAATCTCGAAGGGGGATCTAATGGATTTTTTTTTTTTTAAAGTTTGATGGAGGTTTGGGGAGGAAACTAAACATTAAATTAATATATAAATAAATAAACCCCCCAAAATATATTTAGACCTTTCGTGCTATTTAGGTGTCGTTTTTTTCCCTGGTGAGCGATAGTGAGCCTGTAATATTGAAAGAACCGGCCTTTGGCCGGGAAATTTTCTGCCGAAAAATGTACAAATTAATCTAGAAGGGGGATCTAATGGATGTTTTTTTAAATTTGATGGAGGTCTAGGGAGGCAACTAGAAAAATAATGAATACATACAAAAATCGCCCAAAAAGTGAACCATCCCCCCTTAAGAGTCATGGGAGCAGGATATTTACAGGCAGAGACGAAATGTAATGTACAGTCACGAGCATAAATGTTGCGACATCAACCAGATAAAGTAAACTCCTTCATCACGAGAGGAGTATACTAAGCTGAATCAAATCGTCTGACGGCTTGCTCTGTGTTGTATTAACGTCTGTCAGATGTTGAATAGGGTGGGTAAGTGAAGGAACATGTTTGTATATTTCACTCGATATGTAGAAATCAAGCTTAGATATTGCTGATACCAATTATTGATCAAAAAATACTTGGTGCCGAGACATCACTTATTAGCGCGACTGTACATGGAAGACTGCCAGGATAGACCAGAGAAAGCAGAGGGGCGGGGAGGGAGATCATGTAGACAACACTGGTGTCTGAGCACAATGGGAGGTATTAATAGCAGGAGAACTGAAAGAGAGAGAGAGTGTGTGAGAGTGAGTTACAAGGAATAGTTAGTATCTCAGAGACCTTGCGGTCAATTCCGAGGAAATACTCATAGTGAGAGGAGATATACTGTTTAGTGCACCACACTCTACAGAGTGTGCAAAATATTATCTACTCTCTTCTTGAACTGCTCTACTGAAGAACTGTGTACAACTTCGGAGGGAAGCTTGTTCCAGGTAGAACAGATCTTATATGTGAAAACGTTTCCACAGATACTAGTGCTGAACCTTTTCAATTGGTTTCCAGCCATGGTTGTGTGTTGTATTCATATTGAGACTAAAAAATTTGTTATAACCCACATTGTCAAACTTATTAAGAATTATAAAAACTTCCATGAGCTGACCTCGTAGTCTGCGTGTCTCCAACGGGAAGATATGAAGAGCTCTCAACCGGTCCTCATAGCTCATTCTTCTAAGCGATGGAATAAGCTTTGTAGCCCTAGCTATTACTCTTTCTTGAGAGAAAGAGAGAGAGAGGAAGAGGAGGGTTGTGTGTGAGGGGGGGGGGGGGTCTGTGTGTGTGTGTGCGTGTGTGTTTATGTGTTTGTGTGTGTGTGTGTGTATGTTTGTGTGTGTGTGTGTGTGTGTGTGTGTGTGTTTGAGAGAGAGAGAGAGAGAGAGAGAGAGAGAGAGAGAGAGAGAGAGAGAGACATACAGAGAGAGAGAGAGAGAGAGAGAGAGAGGGCTGAACGTCAAACACTACATACAGCTTCACTGTTATTGTCTGATGTTCAAAGGTAAAGAGGATTACTTCCCCTTTGTGTGTGGTGATAATGTGGTGTGTCAGATCCAGGACTGTTGTTGTTGTTGTTGTTGTTGTTGTTGTTGTTGTTGTTGTTTGTTGTTGTTGTTGTTATTTGTTTGTCGGGGCATTGTATACCAGAGAGGTGGGTGTTAAGTAGCATACTGTATTGTTATTGCAGTTTTATTGCGCGGGTTATTCCCTATACATTTGCATTGTTTATGGTATTGGTAGTATAAATACCTCTCAACTATTATACACACAAGAATTTCAGAGATTACTGCGTTTATTGTTACTTAGAACTTAAGGGGAGATCTCCACTCGAGGGATTTTTTTCTTGACCCCTTTCTCCCTCATGTTTAGCCCCATTGCTTTTGATATTATAAAACGTTTGCCCCATTAGTTTAGCGATTTTAAGAACTTTCACCCCATATTATGACCTTTCGTGCCATTCAGGTGTCAATTTTTTCCTGGCGAGCGATAGCGAGCCTGTAATTTTAGAGGAACCGGCCGGGACATTTTTCTACCGAAAAATGTACAATTTTATCTTGAAAGGGACTCAAGGGGGTGTAATTTTAAGCTTGATGGAGGTCTAGGGAACCAACTAAAAACCTCCCCTTAAAATTGATTATATATACATTTATTTCGATTTAATCAATCTAATAGATATAAATTACATATATGCCATTTCAAAATAATAGTCTTTAATGCAATAATAGACACTAAAACAATATAAAAGAAGATTTTAAAAAACCGCACCGCTAATTCAACATTTATACTCAATTAACACACATACATACACACACACAGACACACACACACACACACACACACACACACACACACACACAGACAAAAGCAAAATTAGACAATTGTAACTCAGGAAGCGAGACAATACGAGCCTAAAAGCTCAACTCCCGTATACTGCAATTAGGTTAATACAATTAGGTAAACACACACACACATACATACACACACACACACACACACACACACACACACACACACACACACACACACACACACACACACACACACACATACATACACACACAAACACACACACACACACACACACACACAAACATATACATACACACACAAACACACACACAATGGCACAAACAAATACAGAAAAACATAACTATTTGTTCATGACTATAAATATAGGTTGAAAAATATGATGGTAAATATCAAAGCCAGGATCCACTTTACAAGAGCGGGATAATTGTTGAACTAAATCCTGAAATCCGACAGTGACGGGAGCAATCAACGACTCTATTAACGGGATTAACTTATACGGTCCAGCGAACATTAACCAGGCGTCAGAATGTGTTTATTATTATTATTATTATTAGTAGTAGTAGTTTTATCCTTATTGTTATTATTAGTATTATAATTATTATTATAATTATTATTATTATTTATTATTATTATTTATTATATTACGTGTTTATTCCGTACAAAAGCATCGGATATGTCGATTTTTTATTTAGTGCATGAGGGGAAAATATGTGCTATTTTGTTTTCATTCTGCTATAAACTAATAACTTCGCTAATTCTCGTTGTCTGTTGCTCTTCCCATTCCTTATGATCCCTTGGTATTGATGTAAATTAGTTAATCAGTATCAGTATGACAAATATATTAAAGGTGTTTGTAGGAATTCAATCAGGTAACACATTGGTTGCACATAAACTTGGAACAATAACGAGTATTATTTTTTTTTAGCGGGATTGATGCTTTTTTTTTTTTTTTTTCTATGTGATTGAGGGAGGCAAAAGGCATTACTGCCTATAGCGAGTGCCTCCCCCATAGTTGAAAGAGTGACAGGGCCAAAATCAAGGGACGTTCGAGCCAAAATGCCTGGACACACGGAGTTTGAAGCAATTTAAGTCATAGGAAGAGGGAAAGACTGATTCTGGGAGAGAGTTCCAGAGCTCAGCTGTTGAGTAGAAGAAAGTTTGAGAGTAACGTTTCACTCCGGTTTCTGTCCGGTAATTGTCAGATCAGAGGTCAGATGAAGGTATTGAGGGATAAGCCTTGACAACGGCACCTCGTAGCTACTTTCTACTCTTCCTATTTATTTCTGAAGAGTGTAGAGAGGGGAAAAGGGGTGTTGGAGAGCGAGGAAGCTATTGGAGTGGCTTTGTTGTGTGTGTTTAGTCTGCATACGTCGTACAAATCAATAGATAGGGGCAATGTGGGACAGTGGAAATGACCACTTTATGATAAGATACCCTTGGTGACCCTGGTCTCTGGGTCGTCTCCTGGGTGACCTAGATGTGTGTGAATTTGTGTTTTTATCTGTTTGTTTGTTTGTTGTTTTTGTGTTTTCCCTGTTCTTGCTCTGTCTTGAGTCGGCCACCCCCAAGAAAAAAGGAAAACAATAAAAATAAAAATAAAATTAAATACAAATGTAAATAGGAAAAATAGGAATTGGGCCTGAGCATATAGATAGATAGATAGGCCTAGATAGATAGATAGATAGATAGATTAGATAGATAGATAGATGATAATATATACGAAATACGTGATAGATAGATATACCAAACGCTAGACATTTTCGACATACTCATGATTATTCATAAAACAATGTAATTAAGGGGAGAGTTCCACTTACGGGATTTTTTTTCTTGACTCCTTTCTCCCTCATGTTTAGCCCCATTGCTTTTCTAATTTTAAGACGTTCGCCCCATTATGTTGGCAATTTTAAGAACTTTCGACCCATTTCTGTCAATTTTAAGACCTTTCGTGCCATGTAGGTGTCGATTTTATCCTGGCGAGCGATAGCGAGCCTGTAATTTAAGAGGAACCGGTTTTCAGCCGGGGCATTTTTCTACCGAAAAATGTACAAATTTATCTTGAAAGGGGCTCAAGGAGCTGTAATCTTAAGCTTGGTGGATATCTAGAGACCAAACTAAATACCTCCCCTTAAGGGGAGGTATTTAGTTTGTTCCCTACGTTTTCATCAAGCTTAAAATTACACCCCCTAGACCCCCTTTCAAGATAAATTTGTACATTTTTCGGTAGAAAAATTTCTCGGCCGGAGGCCGGTTGCTCTTAAATTACAGGCTCGCTATCGCTCGTCAGGAAAAAATTGACACAAATGGGGCAAAATGTCTTAAAATTTCAAAACTACTAGGGAGAACGTCTTAAAATCTCAAAAAACAATGGGGCTAAACATGAGGGAGAAAGGGGTCCAGAAAAAAATCCCTCAAGTGGAAATCTCCCCTTAACGGTAACTGTATTACACTGAGGCCACACAATAAATACAATAAATAAATAAATAAATAAATAAATACCAGAAACCAACTGCGCATCAAGAATATCACACACTCACTCATACATTTTAAGGGGGGTCGCCGGCTTTTTGTTATCTTCCTCTCCGTTTCTCTCTTGCTCTGGCTTGTATCCATTCGGCCCCTTTAAGCGAACTGTTTTAAGACGTTTATCCCCATCCAGGTGTCGATTTCTTCCTGGCGAGCGATAGCGAGCCATCATTGTATGGAGAAATCTGGCTTTGCCGGAGACATTTTTCTATCGAAAAATTTACAAATTTAGCTTACTGTCAAAAAATAAATATATATATGCTGGCTCGCTACCGCTCGCCAGGAAAATATTGACACCTGGATGGGGGTAAACGTCATAAGACAGTAGGCTGAATGGGGCCGAATGGATACAAACCAAAGAGAGAGGGAGAGAGAGAGAGAAACAAAAAGCGAGGTGGGCTCCCTTAACAAACTACAATTTGGCACGTGACCTCACCTTCCCTTGTTTACAGTCTCCCCTCTGCCCTAAAGCCGGTGTCACACGAGTTCTTTTTCTGGCAATTTTCGATGAGCAAGTTTTTTCTCGTGATATTTTGAGTCTTTTTTTTTACACTGGGATCGGGAACTAGACTGATGGTAGATTATGTTAGGTGGTAGATATCTGGTGTAACTGACATTTTAAGCCTGTCAGACTACAATTGATCCTAAAAATTGACGGAAAAATCGCTCGTGTGACACCGCCTTAAGGGGAGGTATTTTGTTTGTTCCCTAGACCTCCATCAAGCTTAAAATTACACCCCCTTGAGTCCCTTTCAAGATAAATTTGTACATTTTTCGGTAGAAAAATGTCCCGGCTGAAGGCCGGTTCCTCTTAAATTATAGGCTCGCTATCGCTCGCCGGGATAAAATCGACACCTGAATTGCACGAAAGGTCTTAATATGGGGTGAAAGTTCTTAAAATCGCTAAACTAATGGGGCAAACGTTTTATAATATCAAAAGCAATGGGGCTAAACATGAGGGAGAGAGGGGTCAAGAAAAAAATCCCTCAAGTGGAGATCTCCCCTTAACACCCCTCACATCCCCGTCAATCCCCTACCATTTATTGAGATTAGGTCGGATCGTGTTCCTGATATTATTTGCATAACTTGTGCATATACATTAACAAAGCAAAATATCTTTCCGCGCTCGTCATGTCATATTATAAATTACGCTTTTCTTTTGGTAATTCATTTTACTCTACTTATGGGGAGGTCTTTAGTTTGTTCCTTAGACCTCCATCAAGCTTATAATTACAGTCCCTAGACCCCTATTCAAGATAAATGTGTACATTTTTCGGTAGAAAAATGTCCTGGCCGAAGGCCGGTTCCTCTTAAATTACAGACTCGCTATCGCTCGTCAGGCAAAAATCGACAGCTAAAAGGCACGAAAGGTCTTAAAATTGACATAAATAGGGCAAAAGTTCTTAAAATCGCCAACATAATGGGGTGAACGTCTTAAAATCTCAAAAGCAATGAGGCTAAACATGAGGGAGAAGGGGGTCCAGAAATGTATCCCTCAAGTGGAAATCTCCCCTTAATGCTAGGAGAGGATGTGAATCCACTAGAAAATGGCATAATTCTAAAAGCTAATATGTTTGATGGCAGTGAATACCATTGCACTGAAATGCTCACCGTATTTCATTGAACATAAAACATTAATTACGCTTCCAAACGCAGGGAATGTGTGTATCATTCTGAATATTTGTACTGGATAAATAGTAGTGTGTGTGTGTGTGGGGGGGGGGGGGGGGTGCGTAGCTTGGATCAGGGTTAGCACAAGTACATTGCTTAGTGGAAAACACTAGTTCGATCCACATTGGATTAGTGACTTTGAAATTCATCCCTATGGCTTCCCAACCTATTTCTGTAATAGCAGACATTAGAGGTGCAGTAAATCAGAGTCTTACTTACAATATAAATGCTAGCACCTGTTCAGCATGCACGATATGATTACATAGCAGTTTCAAACAGTTATTATGATCGCAGCATGTACTCCGACAATTCAGTAGCATTCAACATGCATTTCACACAATTCATAGAACCTTCGGAAACCAGACAAAGCCACTGTATTGTTTTTTTTCTCTATTATTCTATATTTAATAAAGGGGTCCAACGCTTCACCTTCTACTAATCTTGCACAATGGATTATGATATGCGAGATTGATAATAAGGCAAAATCAACACATGCATACCCCCCCCCCTCTCTCTCTCTCTCTCTCTCTCTATATATATATATATATATATATATATATATATATATATATATATATATATATATATATATATATATATATATGTATATATATATATATACAGTAATGACAGTTTAGAGATGGACCGAATATTCGTTTCGTATGTCCGAATATTCGCTATGTTTTTCAATATTCGTATTCGTATTCGCATTTCCATTCTTAGCTATTTGCAAATATGCGAATATGTTCACGAAACCAATAGAATATATACAAAAATGTTATATATTAAATTTAAAAGTGAACACAAACGAATAAATATCAGTGTAGATGTGCGTTGGGGCCGCTAAAGTGGAATGAAGAAGGACAGCAGTGTTGCTACTTAACTGTATTTAATAGTGCCAGATCAAACTAGTGAAAAGTAGGCCTACCAAATTATTCTAAAGTGGAATCACTGCCCGGTAAACGAACGTGTGCTGGACCTGGACATTTGAACCGTCGCAATATTGCCATTTCAGACATATCCAATGTAATAGCATGTCACTAAAATATATTCCATCATATTTCCTTACTGATTTCGTATTTAGTACCAGATATGGACTATTTTATTGGAAAATGTATAAAATGTACTTGAGAGAGTCAAATGTACCAAATCTGGTACGTTAGTACCAAACAAGCGGCAACATTGGGAGTGAGGACTGAAAACATAGAAAATTGAATGGATTTAATTTTAATCATTCAATTTTCTATGGCTGAACTCTTGCAATATATCAAACATTAATTCATACAGTTCATTAATGATATTTAGAAATTGCACATTCACATCGTCATTAACTTCTGGTAATTAATTTCATAGTAATTTAATTAACGTTTGTTGGTGACATAAAAATAATTACCAGTTCTTGAAGGATGAAATAAGGATTGAAATATTCGCTATTCGTATTCGCAAATTTTACATCAAAACATTCGTATTCGTATTCGTATTCGCAAATAGTTAAAATTTATATTCGTTCTATACAAGTATACAGTATATATATATATACTGTATATAAATATTTATACAGTATATATATATATATATATATATATATATATATATATATATATATACCGGTATATATATATATATATATATATATATATATATATACATATATACAGTATATATATATATATCTCTCTCTCTCTCTCTCTCTCTCTCTCTCTCTCTCTCTCTCTCTCTCTCTCTCTCTCTCTCTCTCATGCTCCAGTTACCCCTGATTCATGCAATGGTTTGTTCTGTTCCGACTGGTCCTCGCCCACTCCCACTGTATATATCCTTTACAGAGCCAGTATAAGACCATATCCTGTAATACAATGCTAGGATAAGTGTGTGTATGAGAGAGAGAGAGAGAGAGAGAGAGAGAGAGAGAGAGAGAGAGAGAGAGAGAGAGAGAGAGAGAGAGAGAGAGATTTTGGCTGCGAGTTTAGGTATTGCTTCCACACCATGAACCACACCATGAACAAGAGAGATTAAACCTCGACTCATCCCGGGTGTTGAGAGGCGGGTGTGTTTTTGGTACCGTGGGAGTGGGTCTGGTGGTGTTGTTAGGTGGGAGGTTGTTGTTTGTTGTCGTTCCCTAGGCTGCCTGGCCGAACAGCCCCGAGTCCCTAAGGAAGGCCTTGGCCACGTTCGGGCTTTCCCACAGGGCTCTTGAGGAGTGTAGATTATGTTGTTGGCGTAAGTTATTGTGTAGAATGCAGTCTTCTATGATGTGTTTAATAGTATGGGGTGCTGTGTTGCATTCTGGGCAGGTGTCCACGACGGAGTCATCAAGTCTCTTCTGATAGCTCAGAAGAGCTGGATGGTGCCCACATCTCATCAGCCTGGCGCAGGTGGACTCTGTCCTCGCGAGGAAGGGAGGATCAGAGGGATGGATTTCGGGAGGTCGTGCCTGCAGATGCGTGTTGTCTATGAGTGATTGGATGGAATGGAGAGATATATGAATATGGATATTCTTCTGAAAGCTGGTTTGGGGTGGGCAGGAAGGGAGAGATGACAGTATTTGTGTGTGATACCGTGTGCTGGGCGTTGTTTTAACATTATTTTGTGTCTGTGGGTGTGCTGCCATGTAGTGTAGTGGGTGGTGTTGGCTTGTGGAAGCTGCAGCTAGGAATTGGGTGCCTCTCATGTCCAGGTGGTCTTTGACTTTGAGGACTTTGGTTTCTTGATGTAGGTAATCTGTAGGTGTATTAGCTGTGCAGCTTGTGATGATTTTTAGGGCTATCTTTGAATAGTCTGCAAGGTCTTGTGATGCATTTCAGCTAGGTTAAATGCCCGGGCAGGGCTTGCATATTTCATCACTGATTTTATGTATTGTTTGTATACTGTGATGGTAGTTTCTTTGCTGTGTCCAAATTAAGTGTGGGCAAGTGACCTGAGAGCGTTAAGTCTGGGTGTCAGTTTATTTGTTTGAATGTCATTAGAGTATCATATGTTACTCCTAGGATTTTGGGTGAGTGTGTGTGTTATGGGGGTGTTGTTTATGGTGAGGTGCGGGGTGTTTTTGTATTCGGCTGTCCAGCTTGCGAGCAGGGTTACAGTGGATTTGGCTGGGGCCCGCTTGAGTCTGTTTGTAGTGGGAGGTGATTATAGTCGCTCTGATGTTGTTGGTATTTAGGACATTGTTGCCAATGATGATGATGTTTAATTAGTATTATATTTCTATTGTTTTAATAGATTTATATATTTACTTCTAAGACAGACATACCAAAGGATAGGAAAGTAAAAAGTAAGTATGTTAGGGACGGAACGGTAGTGTGATAAAGATATATTCAGTCTGGTTACCTACCAGGGATGTACGGCAGCATTATAGGGTAAATTACGGTAAATTTTAGGAATGGTAAAATTTTACTAGAAGGCCAATATATCATGAGTATCATCAATTAAACTGTAAATGAGTAATAACCTACCTCGCTTCATATATATATATATATATATATATATTACTGTATATATACAGTATATATATATATATATATATATATATATATATATATATATATATATATATATATATGGATTGGGTGGAGGAGAATTCTAATCGGAATAAAGAGAGAGAGAGAGCAGTCAATAACATACAAGTAGACTGGTCTGCTATATGACCATGAAACCTAGCTACATTTCACTGGAAACTGGACGTTGACTCTATTTATGTGAACATACAAGTCGATGCAATATTGTTTCCCTTTGAAATAGTATTGCGAACTCTCTCTCTCTCTCTCTCTCTCTGTTTCTCTCTTTTATTTTATCTCTCTCTCTCTATCAACCGTTCATCATAATGTGCTATTAGATGTTATAGGGGAGAGGTAGCCTATGCGGCAAGCGAGTAAGTGAAATGCGGCTGGCTAGGACCGTAGAGTTTCACGTACCGGTAATTTATACGACGTCCACATCCGTTTGTCACTATGCTGCTCTTTAATATTGTGTTTCGTCGCTACGTTTTTCTTTCCTTTCCTGTTCTTTCCTTTCCTCTTTCGGTCTCTCTCTCTCTCTCTCTCTCTCTCTCTCTCTCTCTCTCTCTCTCTCTCTCTCTCTCTCTCTCTCTCTCTCTCTCTCTCTCTCTCTCTCTCTGCCGGAGGGAACGGAGGGTGGGGAGAGAGCCTTCTTCTTTGCTATCCTTTCCTTTCACTGTCCTTTATTCTCGGGTTAGCTATCCCTACTAGAATTAAGTCATGACCACTTCGCTAGGATCGTAAGGGGTGTGTGGTCAGTGTATCTATGTAAATTTATGTAAATATATATCTCTGTTTCTCTCTCTCTCTCTGCCGGACATGTTAAAGCCCTCTGTAACTTTAACTTAACCACTTCTTACCTCGCCCCACAATCTCTCTTCCACCACTTCACCCCAAACCCTTACTCGTTCATTGGCTTAGTCCCTTTACTTTCTTTATAACCTGGCTCAAATGGAAATCCTTTAATCATACATTCCCCTCGCAGTGAAGATCAGCATTATCTCTGTCTCCCCCACGTTACTAATTGACTTACATGCAATAACACTTTTACTGGGTTTGTTATATCTTGTAGTGCATTGAATTGACCACTTGCTAGTTTCAGGCTATAAGGAAGTTGGAGCCGGAAACATCGCTATTAAGCAGAAATACGATAATCGTGTAAGTGTCTGATGGATAGAAAGTAAGTTGAATTGGTTTTTATGTATTTATAAATGTACTACAACAGCATTTTAGCCGTTAAGTCTGCTAAATATCGATGTCTACAGCTCCAACTTCCTTATAGAACGAAACTCGCAAGTGGTCAATTGAAACCTTTGAAGTCTGCTAAAGTACATATATGTGTATGAAATCCTTACAGCATCATCTAGCCTATATATGCATATATATATTACGAGGTTGAACATCATCCGTTTTCAAGTATATCTCGGTTATTAAATGTATTATCATGGAAACCACAACCAAGCTAAATACCAACATCATATAGAAAGCAAAACAACTCATATTTTCCTTTGAGTTATACTTCGTCAACCCTTCCACCTTCTGTTTCACCTATAGTATGTGGACCAGGGTAATACTAGGACTCAATATACACCGGTTTAGCTACAACTATTATAACTATGATCAACAAGACATTTAGTGTTATGGTTTGAAGATGCTATTCCGTTTTGATAACCTTGGCCAATGAGTTCCCGTACCACATAATGCTATACTCTGTTTCATTTCATCTGATAGTAAATGTGAATCTCTAGGCAGCTAAAATATCGATACTTAATGGACAAAATATGAAACCACTATGTCTCTGCATCATATTAAGGGGAGGGTTTTAGTTTGTTCCCTAGACCTCCATCAAGCTAAAAATTACACCCCCTAGACCCCCTTTAAAGATAAATGTATACATTTTTCGGTAGAAAAATTTCACGGCCGAAGGCCGGTTCCTCTTAAAATACAGGCTCGCTATCGCCTGCCAGAAAACAATCAACACCTAAATGGCACGAAAGGTCTTAAAATTGACAGACATGGGGCAAAAGTTCTTAAAATCGCAAAACTAGTGGGGCCAATGTCTTCAAATCTCCAAAAGTAATGGGGCTAAGCATGAGGGAGAAAGGGGTCCAGGAAAAAGTCCCTCAAGTGGAAATCTCCCCTTAAGACCAAGTTTATATAATTAGCACCATATTTCACTACAAAATCTTCAAAATATCTGAGGAATCTTGATGGAAAGTGTTCAATTTGTCGTCAGTTGAAAATAAACGGAGTATAGTTCCCATATCACATATTGCTTAGTTTATTGAAGATTCTGGTAAAGGTATGACCCCCTTGCATGGTAGCGATTCCATTGATTCCAGGATCACATTCAAAATTAGTAGTCCAGAAAACGTGAGCCCTAGCCTCTGTAACTCAATAAGGGCTAGAGGAAATGGGCTGTAAATTTCCACACCTATTCCCTGGCCGACTCTTCCTAATTGGTAGAAATGTTAGCTTGATTACTCTAGTTGTTTGTGAGTTACAGAGGTTAATGTTCAAGTGTTTCGACCCACTTACTTGTTAAGGGGAGATTTCCACTTGAGGGATTTTTTTCTGGACCCGTTTCTCCCTCATGCTTAGCCCCATTGCTTTTTGGAGATTTGAAGACATTGGCCCCACTAGTTTTGCGATTTTAAGAACTTTTGCCCCATGTCTGTCAATTTTAAGACCTTTCGTGTCATTTAGGTGTTGATTGTTTTCTGGCGAGCGATAGCGAGCCTGTATTTTAAGAGGAACCGGCCTTCGGCCGTGAAATTTTTTCTACGAAAAAATGTATAAATTTATCTTGAAAGGGGGTCTAGGGGGTGTAAATTTAAGCTTGATGGAGGTCTAGGGAACAAACTAAAAACCTCCCCTTAAAGGGTATACCGGTACCCCACCGACTACAGACCCAATAATCTTCCGCCTCCTGCCTCTCAATCACCATCGCCTTTAAATTAATATCTTCCTCGCGTTCACCATCACAACATCAACCTTTAATTACTATAACCCCCCCCCCCCCCCCCCTCACACTCCATCATCATCTCTTCAGGGGAGAGATTTCCACTTGAGGGACTTTTTTCTTAACCCCTTTCTCCCTCATGTCTAGCCCCATTGCTTTTGAGATTTTAAGATGTTCGCCCCATTAGTTTGGCGATTTTAAGAATTTACGCCCCATTCTGTTTTAAGACCTTTCGTTCCTTTTAGGTGTCGATTTTATCCTGGCGAGCGATAGCGAGCCTGTAATTTAAAAGTAACCGGCCTTCGGCCGGGAAATTTTTCTAGCGAAAAATGTACAAATTTATCTTGAAAGGGGGTCAAGGAGGTGACATTTTTAGATTGCTGGAGGAGTAGGAAACAAACTAAAAACCTCCTCTTAAGAGCTTATACTGTATATTTCCCTCTTTGTTTTACCCTTCTAACATGTAGTTTGTTCAATTGCTCCGTCTAACATATGAACGTACATAAGCATGGACTTCTCTCTCTCTCTCTATATATATATATATATATATATATATATATATATATATATATATATATATATATATATATATATATATATATACTACACTATATTATTAAATCTTTAATTTTAAATAGAATGTCAACAGAAATAAACAAAAAATACAATAAATATATGAGGTCGCTGCAGAGTAATGGAGGAGAAAGAGTTCCATAGATATATTGCCAGACGTCGAGATTCAGGAGCAAAATCATGATATATGAGACAGGAAACTGCTGAGAAAAATGGAAAACGTAGATGGATTGACAGGGGAAACATGCAGAAAGAGGGAGGATGTGAAATATGAAGTGAATGTGAGTTGGGGAGAGGAAGAGTGGAGATGAAAACAGGACGAAAACACTAATATAAACGAATAAATAGAATCTAATCACATATTACTGACTGTGTATATATACCGGGTATATATATATATGTGTATATATAGATATAGATAGATAAGTTAGTTAAAATAGGACTTAAGAGGCTATTAACCCTTCTGGATTATTAAGGGGAGATATTTAGTTTGTTCCCTAGACCTCCATCAACATTAAAATTACACCCCCTCGATTCCCTTTCAAGATAAATTTCTACATTTTTCGGTAGAAAAATTTCCCGGCCAAAGGCCGGTTCCTCTTAAATTACAGGCTCGCTATCGCTCGCCAGGATAAATAGACACCTGAATTGCACGAAAGGTCTTAATATGGGGTGAAAGTTCTTAAAATCGATAAACTAATGGGGCAAACGTGTTATAATATCAAAAGCAATGGGGCTAAACATGAGGGAGAAAGGGGTCAAGAAAACAATCCCTCAAGTGGAGATCTCCCCTTAAGACCGCACACTGTAAGTCAAAGATAACGTCAGGACTGGAGCCTCTCTGCATAAAAATTCAGTCCCTAGCTAGATGGATTTTAGTTAAAATAGTACTTTAGAGGCTAGCAACCCTATTGGATTATTAAGCCAGCACCCTGTAAGTCAAGAATAACGTCAGGACTGGAGCCTCTCTGCGATAACTTCAGTCCCTAGCTAGATAGACAAATAGATACACTTATATAATCCAGTTGACTGCACACCTATTAGTACCGTACATACTTTACTTAAATTAAGGGGAGGTTTCCACTTGAGGGATTTTTTTGGACCCCTTTCTCCCTCATGTTTAGCCCCATTGCTTTTTGAGATTTTAAGACCTTCGCCCTAGTAGTTTGGATATTTTAAGACATTTTGCCCCATTTCTGTCAATTTTAAGACCTTTCGTGCCGTTAAGGTGTCGATTTTTTCCTGGTCTCCAGCCGGGACATTTTTCTACCGAAAAATTTACACATTTATCTTGAAAGGGGGTCTAGTGGGTGTAATTTTGAGCTTGATGAAAAAGTAGGGAACAAACTAAATATATACCTCCCCTTAAGGTATGTATGGGATAGGTCCTCAAATTAATTCCATCCTATGATGGAATACATGCATGAGTATGTATGGGCACAGTATAGTTCAAAATATAAATGAATGCCTACACAGATACTCAGATATGATGTGCACACGGGGGAGGAAGGACACGAAGATAGAAGGCGAGGAGGAAATAAACCGAAGGAAGAAAGAGACAGTGATGAGCAATTTGAGCCGGAGGGTGTGGGAAGTTTGTGATGGAGAGAGTTGAAGGTCATGAGAATATTGGTTGCCAAATAGAAGGACGACAGGGGTGAGAGTGACAGCTGAGAAAATGAGACAAAACAGGGAAGTAAATAACCTAAAATAAGCATAACATCGATAAGTGAATTGGGCGAAACGTCTTATAATCGCTAAACTAACTGCCGAAACGTCTTATAATCGCTAAACTAACTGCCGAAACGACTTATAATCGCTAAACTAACTGCCGAAACGACTTATAATCGCTAAACTAACTGCCGAAACGACTTATAATCGCTAAACTAACTGCCGAAACGTCTTATAATCGCTAAACTAACTGCCGAAACGTCTTATAATCGCTAAACTAACTGCCGAAACGACTTGCAATTGCAGTCGCTAGAGTAAATGGGTGAATCAGGTGCGAGTCTAAAAACACAAATCTCAGGTATTATATAATTGAACTTAAATTTTCTGAACGCTTTGCATCGCATTTTCTCGGATTTTCTATGAATTTCCTGCCAGATTCCTTGAAAAATGTTCGCAATGATGACAATAAGGAGGATTATTTTACGCACACACACACACACATGCACACAGTCACACACACTCAGACGAACATATACACACACTCATCAATACACACTATACTCATTCTTATCAAGGTCAAAGTTAAGTTATGCTAGACATAATACTGTGAACCTTAATGCACTGTAGCAATGTGCGATTTTCCAAAAGCGATGAGAAAACAAAAAATGGGTCCAGGAGTTATTTTGGAGCTGTGAGAGACTTGGTCCGCGGGATCAGCGGGATCGGGCGACAGATTGTTGGCCTATTCCCGGCACCAGTGTTAAGGGGGGTCACCGGCTTTTTTTGTTTTTATCTTTCTCTCGTTTTCTCTCATTCCCTGGCTTGTATCCATTCGGCCCCATTTAGCCAACTGTTTTAAGACGTTTAACCCAATCCAGGTGTCGATTTCTTCCTGGCGAGCGATAGCGAGCCAGCATTGTATGGAGAAATCCGGCTTCGCCAGAGAAATATTTCTATCGAAATATGTACAAATTAAGCTTGCTGTCAAAAAAAATATATGTATGCTAGCTCGCTACCGCTCGCCAGGAAAGTATTGACACCTGGATAGGGGTAAACGTCTTGAAACAGTCGGCTGAATGGGGCCGAATAGATACAAGCCGAAGAGAGAGAGGGAGAGCAAGAGAAAACAAAGCGAGGTGGGCCCCCTCAACATAACACATAACACTGGTGGTCTGACGGATGATCACGGTGGATGTTACTGTAGTTAAGGTGGGTGACCTGCTTTGTGTTATGTCTGTCCTTTTCTCTCTTTCTCTGGCTTGTATCCATTCGGCCCCATTCAGTCTACTGTTTTAAGACGTTTACCCCCATCCAGGTGTTAATATTTTCCTGGCGAGCGGTAGCGAGCCAGCATATATATATTTTAGCTTTGACAGCAAGCTAAATTTGTACATTTTTCGATAGAAAAATGTCTCCGGCGAAGCCGGATTTCTCCATACAATGCTGGCTCGCTATCGCTCGCCAGGAAGAAATCGACACCTGGATGGGGATAAACGTCTTAAAACAGTTGGCTGAATGGGGCCGAATGGATACAAGCCAGGGAAAGAGAGAAAAGAAGAGAAAGATAAAAAAAAAAAAAAAACGGTGACCCCTCCCTTAATCCTGTATAGATCCGGTGGCGCATTTCTTTTTTGTGTTCTGGCCATTATTTAACGACTTTATTCAGATTAGGAAGGGTATATGGAAATCAGAAGGTTCAATGGTGATGGACTTTACCCGAATATTTCCCGCGTATCCTTATTTTAAGGGCAGATTTCCACTTGAGGGACTTTTTTTCTGAACCGCTTTCTCCCTCATGTCTAGCCCCATTGCTTTTGAGATTTTAAGACGTTTGCCCTATTAGTTTGGTGATTTTTAAGAATTTCCGCCCCATTCTGTCAATTTTAAGACCTTTCGTGCCATTTAGGTGTCAATTTTATCCTGGCGAGCGATAGCGAGCCTGTAATTTAAGAGTGATCGGCTTCGGCCGGGACATTTTTCTACCGCAAAATGTAAAAAATTATCTTGAAAGGGGGTCAAGGGGGTGAAATTTTAAGATTGCTGGAGGAGTAGGAAACAAACTAGAAACCTCCCCTTAAGCTGTCCATAATAATCTACCCACATTAAGGGAAATATATAGTTATAAACTCATATAATATATGGATAGAGGAAACATAACAAATATATGAACAATTATAATGAAAACCAGCATTTACCTCCCTTCTAAGTGAGTATGAACAACCAATACGTTGTTCTTATAATTAACCCCGTGAAGCTCTGACGCGTTTTAGCAGTATATTTTGGCTATCATTAGACGATGTTATGCAACTTAGGAAGGATCTGCGGGTATTTAAAGGGTAAAGACTCTCTCAATCAACCCTCTGACTTCCATACACCCTGCCCAATCTGAATAAAATAGCCTAATAATTACCAGAAAACAAAACAGAAATGCGTATTGGAGCTTGAAAGGGTTAAGCTAACTATAACACATACATTTCCATTGACAAACGAACAAGAAAAACAGGATAACCCGAACAAAAACACTCCAGTATTTTGTTCTGCTCATGAGAATACGAGAGTTGCAGTGAAAGAAGAACAGTATTTTTCGGGGTGATATGAAAAATGAAAATTCGCTCAGTATTGTGTTCGAAAAATTGGCTTAATTTTAGTTGTATAGGATAGATATAAAATTACAATGTTGTTCAGTAAAATAATATTGTATATTTTTAATGCTCTCTTTATCCAAACTTCATGCAAAATTTCTCCCTCACATTTCTCTTTACAGTCTTCCTCATATGTATGCATTCCCAACCTTTCACCAGTGTTTCTCTCTCTCTCTCTCTCTCTCTCTCTCTCTCTCCCTCTATATATATATATATATTTGTGTGTGTGTGTATGTGTTTATTCAAAGTTAATATGGTGAAAGAATTTAATTGTTCATAGTATTATATATTCACTAATCAACATTAATAAAATTGAGTTTTTTAATGATCTGATGAAATTAATGGCTTTGAAGTTCTCGGTGGTATTTTGATCCTGACAGAGCAGGGATTATGTCAGTAATTATATATATGTAATTACCGGATCCCATTACAATGTTGTCTCTCTGGCTAACATGCATATATAATTCCCTTCCACCTTACAATTACCCGATAATATGTTACAAATTAAGAACTCCAGTCCTCCAAGTCCTCAATATCATGTACTTATATTTGTATTAATTAATAAAAAACACTATTATGATTATATACCGGTATATATATATATATATATATATATATACAGTATATATATATATACTACCGTCACCATCTTTCTAATGCTCCTACTCTCTCAATATTTAGTTAGGAAACAATCAAATAATATATCATTCCCCATACAGTATATCTGCCAATAATTCACTGCTAACAGACTCATTTGCCAGCCATGCCTCCCTGACTAGCCCTCTCTTCCAGTAACTACCCAATTATCGATGGTCGTTATAGCTCTTAGTGGATCACAGTTCGTTACCTGTTGCCTCAATCACCAGCATATTGGATTATTGGATATTGTATTAGTATTGTATTAGTATTGTATTAGTATTGTATTAGTATTGTATTAGTATTGTATTAGTATTGTATTGCATTATATTATTATTGTATTGTAAAATATTTGTCTTATTGCATTGAATTGTTGGAGTTTAACAATTGAAGCAGTACAATATTTTGCAACCACTGCCAACTCAATTCATATTATTAGGTAGGGTTAGGTTTCAAGTTAGTTTAACCCTTTGACGATGGTGACGCATTTTGACAGTTAATTCTGGCTCTCTTTAGACGATGTTATGCAGTTAATGAAGGCTCCGTGGGAATCATAAGGATGTAGGCCCGGTATCTCAATCAACCCTTGGCTTCCATATACCTTTACTAATCTGAATACAATCATCTAATAATAGCCAGAAAAAAAAAGGCGTATTTTATCTTGAAAGGGTTAATATTAAAGATTTAGCTTGGCAATGGTTTAGTTAAAATTAGTTAATTTAGCACTAGTTGAAATCCACTTGCTTAAATGGTTGCAGGAAGAGTTGACAGGGATCCAACATTACTAGCTTGCACATGTCAAATATTATATTATACTATTTATTTGCTACCGAAAGTAGAATTTCAAATCAGCAATTTTGCTGGAGAACACTTTTGATTATTCCTGATATATGCTTCACTCAGCCCAAAGCTTTTAAATACTCATAGAACTTCAAAACATACAAAATATATGTATAATACAAATAAAAAACTCATCGTAACATAATTTGTCAAACAATGTTGAACGTTGGTGGAGTAACTTTTGGTTTTGCAAAAGAAATTATGAGCGGTCAGGGTAATATTAATAATATATATTGTTCTGACACACTGTCCTAACCCGTTTGAAAAGCATTGTGCGTACCCCCATTCACGAGGCAGGTATACGAGAAGCTTTGACATATATTAAATAAAACATGGACAACTGTGCTCAAGGAGGTATCGAAGGAATATTGAGTGTTATTATGGTTATTGAAGGAATATTGAGTGTTATTATGGTTATTGAAGGAATATTGAGTGTTATTCTGGTTATTGAAGGAATATTGAGTGTTATTATGGTTATTGAAGGAATATTGAGTGTTATTATGGTTATTGAAGGAATATTGAGTGTTATTATGGTTATTGAAGGAATATTGAGTTATTATGGTTATTGAAGGAATAAGTGTTATTATGGTTATTGAAGGAATATTGAGTGTTATTTTGGTTTGGGTCGGTCCCAAAGTAAATTCTCACACAAAACACAAATCCCTCATCCACATTTTCAGCCCACAACTAAACCAAACATGACTTTGCATTGTACAACTAACTTAATGTTCACTAAAACAAACGATAATGTATAACAAAACCAGTTTTTCACCGTGAATATAAACTCGTCTGACATACTAGGGTTCGTGGAAACTGTCCCAATAAGGGGAGATTTCCACTTCAGGGATTTTTTTCTTTACCCCTTTCTCCCTTATGTTTAGCCCCATTGCTTTTGAAGTTTTAAGACGTTCGCCCCATTAGTTTGGTGATTTTAAGAAGTTTTACCCCATTTATGTCACTTTTAAGACCTTTCGTCCCATTTAGGCGTCAAATTTTTCCAGGCGAGCAATAGCGAGCCAGTAATTTAAGAGGAACCGGCCTTCAGCCGGGAAATTGTTCTACCGAAAAATTTACCAATTTATCTTGAAAGGGGGTCAAGGGGGTGTAATTTCAAGCTTGATGGAAGTCTAGGAAACACACTAAAAACCTCCCATTAAATTGAAACTCGGGACGATGGTAGTAAACAGATGCTGAATTTTACGACCGACAGGAAATGGTGAATGTGGACTTTAACTCAGCCAGTGTGTGTGTGGGAGAGAGAGAGAGATATATATATATATATATATATTTACATATATTTACATAGATACACAGACCTTACGATCCAAACGAGGTGGTCAGGACTTAATTCTAGTAGAGATGGCATATCCGATAGAAAAGGAAAGTTGAAGGAAAGGATGGAAAAAAAGAAGGCTCTCTCCCCACCCTTCGTTCCCTCCGGCAATTGCCGTACATGAACAAGTTGGAAGTGATTAACCTTGCTGGGCTTCGAAATCCCCAGAAGGAATTTACAGGAAAGATTGGAAAAAAAGAAAGGAAAATTTTGCAAACCTTCGCCTTGGTAGCATGTACATTTTGGGGTTAATTGGAATCATCCAACCCATCACCCTTAGTAGCATGTACATTTTGGGGTTAATTGGAATCATCCAACCCATCACCCTTAGTAGTATGTACATATTTAATGATGATTTTTATAATTATTACTCTTGATTTGTTTATTTACGTTTTTCTTTTCGTCATTCTTACGCTCTCTTCAGCTGAACAAATAATAACGGTGATAATTACTGCCTACTCCATACCAATTTTTCTGTGGTATGAGTCTAGATTTTTCTTAAATGTATCTACATTATAGCACTAATTTTGAGAGAGAGAGAGAGAGAGAGAGAGAGAGAGAGAGAGAGAGATTGATTGTGTGCGTGTATATATTTGCACACTTTCACTCCAGTACATTTCCGAATATCCACACAGACTGCATATACCGCCATCCTTCATATTTTCACTCGCATTCCCTTTTCAAAATTCTGTCTCCATACCTCACATGAGTCACCAGATCTAGGTCACATTGTTGATATACAAGTTGGTCTCTCGTTCTCCTCTTTGTTTTTGTTTGCTTTGGATCTTTCACGTATCATTGGTTCCTTTCATATTACTCTTATATTTATTTCGGCTAAATATTTCGGTAAGATATAATACACTGTCGCCTGCAAGCCTGTCCTTTTTATATACTCTGTAAATCTTGACCGCTTACTGTAGTTGTAACAAAAATAATACACATTAGAGGTGACAGTCGGTTAATGTATTAATTTATGACGTATTTTATAATGTATTTACTTATTATTATGAATTTGAATTGAATGAATGAAATAACACGAAAGCGATTGAAACAATTAATATGTAATTAATTTGTGTTTCAATATGGCATTTAATTTTACACCCTTTCTTTGTATATATGTTTATGCTTTTAGTAAAACTTTATAGGAAAAATGAAACATTGGAACACCAAGCTTTCCTCTATTCTCTCAAGACATCTTCAGAGTAATATGTATGTCTATCAACCAACTTTCAACATTTTCTCTGACTTTCAGCCAACCACTCCTACCATCGTATAGTTCATCCTGTTAATTAAGGGACCCCACCTCTCTTTTTTCTGTTCTTTTTTCCCTCTCTCTTTGGCTCAATTGTATCCATTTGGCCCCATTCAGCCTACTATTTGAAGACGTTTACTCCCATCCAGGTGTCAATATTTTCCTGGCGAGCGGTAGCGAGCCAAAATATATATATTTTTGTTTTGACAGCAAGCTAAATTTGTAAATTTTTCGATAGAAAAATGTGTCCGGCGAAGCCGGATTTCTCCATACAATGCTGGCTCGCTATCGCTCGCCAGGGAAGAAAGACACCTGGATGGGGATAAACGTCTTAAAACAGATGGCTGAATGGGGCCGAATGGATACAAGCCAGGGAAAGAGAGAAAAGGAAAGAATGATACAAAAAAGCCGGTGACCCCCCTTACGCCCTCCTCTCAGCCTCTCCCACTTATCTTCTCAAAGTTAAAATACCGGTAGCCCAATCTCGCTCTTACCATCACTAACCTCGGCACCTCAGTCATGGCGGTGAAAGGAGGAGGAAAATTAAAGCCACAACTCTTCCCTCTTACTTCACCGCTAGACTCCTATCTTGCCTCACACCCTCTTCACCTTGCTCATGGCTTGCTCACCTTGCTTCGTAAAGGGCTTGGAGGACGAATTGATGCATAATTATGTCTCTCCCACTACACTTATTGCTGCCTTTCTTGTCATATAGTTACTCCACTTTATTTATGTTATTTAGAAGAGTAGGTGCTGCATTATATTTGTCCTATTGTGCTTGCTTTACGTCACCTCCACATTAAGGGGAGGTATTTAGTTTGTTCCCTAGACCTCCATCAAGCTTAAAATTACACCCCATTGGGTCCCTTTCAAGATAAATTTGTACATTTTTCGGTAGAAAAATGTCCCGGCCGAAGGCCGGTTCCTCTTAAATTACAGGCTCGCTATCGCTCGCCAGGATAAAATCGACACCTGAATTGCACGAAAGGTCTTAATATGGGGTGAAAGTTCTTAAAATCGCTAAACTAATGGGGCAAACGTTTTATAATATCAAAAGCAATGGGGCTAAACATGAGGGAGAAAGGGGTCAAGAAAAAAATCCCTCAAGTGGAGATCTCCCCTTAATGGGAGGTGGGTCGTTTTTCCAGACCCCCTTCTCCCTCATGCTTATCCCCATTAGTTTTGACATTTTTAGACGTTTGCCATATTAGTTGTCGATTTCAAACCTTTCACCCCATTTCTTTGTCAATATTAAGACTTCGTGACCTTTAAGTGTTGATTGTTTTCCTAGCGAGCGATAGCGAGCCCGTAATTGTGAAGGAACCGGCCCTCAGGCAGGCGCGACATTTTTTCTACCGAAAATGTACAAATTAATCTCGTAGCGGATTCTAATGGATGTTTTTTTTAAATTGTGATGGATGTCTAGCGAGGGAACACAAAAATATATAAATATATAAATATATAGACCAAACAATTAACCACTGTACCCTTAACTACTTTTATCTTCCTATCTACATCATCACTTTAACCACTGTACCCTTAACTACTTTTATCTTCCTATCTACATCATCACTTTAACCACTGTACCCTTAACTACTTTTATCTTCCTATCTACATCATCACTTTAACCACTGTACCCTTAACTACTTTTATCTTCCTATCTACATCATCACTTTAACCACTCTACCCTTAACTACTTTTATCTTCCTATCTACATCATCACTTTAACCACTGTACCCTTAACTACTTTTATCTTCCTATCTACATCATCACTTTAACCACTGTACCCTTAACTACTTTTATCTTCCTATCTACATCATCACTTTAACCACTGTACCCTTAATACTTTTATCTTCCTATCTACATCATCACTTTAATCACTGTACTCTTAACTACTTTTATCTTCCTATCTACATCATCACATTAACCACTCTACCTTAACTTACTTTATCTTCCTATCTACATCATCACTTAACCACTCTACCCTTAACTATTTATTTCTATCTACATCACTTTAACCACTGTACCCTTAACTACTTTTATCTTCCTATCTACATCATCACTTTAACCACTGTACCCTTAACTACTTTTATCTTCCTATCTACATCATCACTTTAACCACTGTACCCTTAATACTTTTATCTTCCTACATCATCACTTTAACCACTGTACCCTTAACTACTTTTATCTTCCTATCTACATCATCACTTTAACCACTCTACCCTTAACTACTTTTATCTTCCTATCTACATCATCACTTTAACCACTGTACCCTTAACTACTTTTATCTTCCTATCTACATCATCAC
This sequence comes from Paralithodes platypus, assembly GCA_032716605.1. NCBI lineage: Eukaryota > Metazoa > Arthropoda > Malacostraca > Decapoda > Lithodidae > Paralithodes > Paralithodes platypus. Next base: position 5,837,511 of record CM064569.1, on the reverse strand, counting down.
TTTAACCACTGTACCCTTAACTACTTTTATCTTCCTATCTACATCATCACTTTAACCACTGTACCCTGAACTACTTTTATCTTCCTATCTACATCATCACTTTAACCACTCTACCCTTAACTTACTTTTATCTTTCTATCTACATCATCACTTTAACCACTCTACCCTTAACTTACTTTTATCTTCCTATCTACATCATCACTTTAACCACTCTACCCTTAACTACTTTTATCTTCCTATCTACATCATCACTTTAACCACTGTACCCTTAACTACTTTTATCTTCCTATCTACATCATCACTTTAACCACTGTACCCTTAACTACTTTTATCTTTCTATCTCCATCATCACTTACGTCACACGTCATTCCTCACACATACAGACTTCACGTCACCAGTAACGGGTTATTTACGATCTTACCAACGTCACCATTTACTTGAAGGGACTGGAGTTCTCGAAATGGGTGCTCCAGTCCTGACGCTATTATTAAGGGGAGGCAGACCGTTTTTCTGGACCTCCTTCTACCTAATGTTTAGCCCCACTAGTTTTGAGATTATAAGACGTTCGGCCCATTAGTTTGGCGATTTTAACACTTTTCGCCCTATTTCGTTGTCAATTTTAAGACCTTTCGTGCCATTTGGGTGTCGATTATTTCCTGGCGAGCGATAGCGAGCCTGCAATTTTAAGAGGAACCGGCCTTCGGCCGGGACATTTTTCTACCGAAAAATGTACACATTTATCTTGAAGGGGGTCTAGGGGGTGTTTTTCTAAGCTTGATGGAGGTCTAGGGAGGAAACTAAACAAATATATGAATACATTAATTAATAGACCAAACAAACGGCCAGTCTCCCCTTAAGTTACAGTGTGCTGGTTTAACCCGTTCAGTACCGATGACGTCCTTTTAACTTTATCCTGGCTACTGTTAGACAATTATTTTCAGTTTAGAAAGGGCCTCCAGCAATTGAAAGGCTTCGAACTATCTCACTTAACCCTTTTTGCTACCACAGATCCTTCTTTACCCTCTCCGACATATGACGCGATTTTGAGCCTATTAGGGATACTTTAAAGCCTTTGTTACCATCAGGGGTATTTAGAAACCTTTAGTTTAGTTACTTCAACCTCTGCAGTTGTCTTTGAGTTAGCTGTGTTGAGCCTATTAGGGATACTTTAAAGCCTTTATTACCATCAGGGATATTTACAAACCTTTAGTTTAGTTACTTCAACCTCTGCAGTTGTCTTTGAGTTAGCTGTGTTGAGCCTATTAGGGATACTTTAAAGCCTTTATTACCATCAGGGATATTTACAAACCTTTAGTTTAGTTACTTCAACCTCTGCAGTTGTCTTTGAGTTAGCTGTGTTGAGCCTATTAGGGATACTTTAAAGCCTTTGTTACCATCAGGGGTATTTACAAACCTTTAGTTTAGTTACTTCAACCTCTGCAGTTGTCTTTGAGTTAGCTGTGTTGAGCCTATTGGGGATACTTTAAAGCCTTTGTTACCATCAGGGGTATTTACAAACCTTTAGTTTAGTTACTTCAACCTCTGCAGTTGTCTTTGAGTTAGCTGTGGGCAGAAAACTAATTTTGGAGAGGTAATTATAAGAGTGAGAAAACTCTATTTCTTATTGCTAATCTGGCAACCTCTGCGTCATATGAGTCTGAAGGGGTTAAACAGCAACAAGTCGTCTACATATAGCTAAAATTAAATTTAAAAGACGTCGCCGGTACAGAAGGGGTGACTGATCCAAAAGGGTTAATAGCCTCTCAAGTCGTATTTAAGGGGAGATTTCCACTCTAGGGATTTTTATCTTGATCCCTTTCTCCCTCATGGTTAGCCCCATTGCTCTTGATATTTTAAGACGTTCGCCCTATTAGTTTGGCGATTTTAAGAACTTTCGTCACATTTCTGTCAATTTTAAGACTTCGTGCCAATTAGGTGTCGATTTTTTCCTGGCTAGCGATAGCGAGTCTGTAATTTAAGAGGAATCCGCCTTCGACCGGGACATTTTTCTACCGAAAAATGTACACATTTATCTTGAAAGGGGGTCTAGGGGCTGTAATGTTAAGCTTGATGGAAGTCTAGCGAACTAACTAAAAACCTCCCCTTAAACTAATAATTAATTTTCTGTTTACGTCATTCGCACATCACCTCACTATTTTCTGTTTACGTCATTCGCACATCACCTCACTATTTTCTGTTTACGTCATTCGCACATCACCTCACTATTTCCTGTTTACGTCATTCGCACATCACCTCACTATTTTCTGTTTACGTCATTCGCACATCACCTCACTATTTTCTGTTTACGTCATTCGCACATCACCTCACTATTTTCTGTTTACGTCATTCGCACATCACCTCACTATTTTCTGTTTACGTCATTCGCACATCACCTCACTATTTTCTGTTTACGTCATTCGCACATCACCTCACTATTTTCTGTTTACGTCATTCGCACATCACCTCACTATTTCCTGTTTACGTCATTCGCACATCACCTCACTATTTTCTGTTAATAGACCAAAAAAACGGTCAGTCTCCCCTTAATTCATCTCATATACCCTACATTTAACCTTTCCTTTCCTTCCACCACTGCTGCCATCACTTGTTAGCCCATCTCTTTTTCTCTCCCTCTCACTTCTTATAATATTACCCCGGCCCCTCCCCCTCCCACCCCCCCCTCCCCCACACACTCGGACCATCACTATATAACCCCGACGTGGCACCCCACGTCGGAGGAGGAGAAGAATTATGGGGGGGGTGACTTGCTTTTTGATCTCTCCTTTTCTCTCTTTCTCTGACTTGTATCCATTCGGCTCCATTCAGCCTACTGTTTTAAGACGCTTAAACCCATCCAGGTGTCGATTTCTTCCTGGCGAGCGATAGCGAGCCAGCATTGTATGAAGAAATCCGGCGTCGCCGGAGACATTTTTCTATCGAAAAATTTACAAGTTTAGCCTGCTGTCAATTTGTTGTGTTAAATATGCTGGCTTGCTACAGCCCGCCAGAAAAAAAAACGACACCTGGATGGGGATAAACGTATTAAAACAGTAGGCTGAATGAGGCCGAATGGATACAACCCAGAGAGAGAAGGAGAAAGAGAGAGAGAGAAAAAAACGAGGTGAGCCCCCTTAAACCAAAAACTCTCCTCTCCTACCTCACCGCCAGCCTCATATTTTGTCTCACACCTCCTTCACCTTGGTCATAATAGTAGAGGGCTTGGAGAAGAAGGATTTGGGTAGATTAATGTGAGGCAGACCGTTTGTTTGGTCTATTAATTCATTTATTTATATATTGTTTTAGTTTCCTCCCTAGACCTCCATCAAGCTTAGAAAAACACCCCGTAGACCCCCCTTCAAGATAAATTTGTACATTTTTCGGCCAAGGGCCGGTTCCTCTTAAAATTGCAGGCTCGCTTTCGCTCGCCAGGAAAATATTGACACCTAAATGGCACGAAAGTTCTTAAAAATTAACAACGAAATGGGGCGAAAGGTGTTAAAATCGCCAAACTAACGAAACGAACGTCTTAAAATCTCAAAACTGATATGCTAAACATGAGGGAGAAGGGGGTCCAGAAAAATATACTACCTTCCCCCTAAAGCCGCCAGCAAATATACTCTCCTATCTCACCGCCAGCCAGCCTCAGCCTCATATCTTGTCTCACACCTTCTTCACTTTAGTCATAATAGTAGAGGGTTTGGAGAAGAAGGATATTTGGGTAGATTAATGCCCCTCCTACTTCATTCACCTCCTGCCTTCTGTCCTGCCTCACATCTCACATCATTCTTGCTTTATGATTATTATCCAATTTATAGACATGTTTAAGGGGAGGTTTTTAGTTTGTTTCCTACTCCTCCAGGAATCTTAAAATTTCACCCCTTGACCCCCTTTCAAGATAAATTTGTAAATTTTTCGGTAGAAAAATGTCCCGGCCGAAGGCCGTTTACTCTTAAAGTACAGGCTTGCTATCGCTCGCCAGGATAAAATCGACACCTAAATGGCACGAAAGGTCTTAAAATTGACAGGATGGGGCGGACATTCTTAAAATCACTAAACTAATGGGGCAAACGTCTTAAAAACTCCAAAAGCAATGGGGTTAGACATGAGGGAGAAAGAGGTCGAGAAAAAAGTCCCTCAAGTGGAAACCTCCCCTTAAGACCATTTCTTGTTGTGCGTTGTTAGTGTTGATACTTGGGCCAGAAATGTTACTACTCCATTTTCACTCCACTATCTACTCTCCATTTTCAACCCTGGGCAATCTACAAGTACGGTGGCGCTAATAAGTCATGTCCCAGCTGTCATTACGTTTGGCTTGCTCTGTGCTGTATTAATGTCTGTCAGATGTTGAATAGGGTGGGTAAGTGTAGGAACATGTTTGTATAATTCACTCCATGTGAAGAAATGAAGCTCAGATATTGCTGATACCAGTTATTGATCAAAACATACTTAGTGCCGGGCCATGACTTATTAGCGCGACTGTACGCCTTAGGAATATACACTATAGTCTATTTCTTTCCAGCTGAGGGTAAATTGCCATGTCATCATCTTGATTACTCAGCTATTATGTAAATTTTGTAGTGATTTTTATTGTTAGTTACGAAAACTTGGCATTAAGGGGAGACTTCCACCTGGATGATTTTTTTCTGGACCTCTTTCTCCCTCATGTTTAGCCCCGTTGCTTTTGAGATTCTAAGACGTTCGCCCCATTAGTTTGGCGATTTTAAGAACCTTCGCCCCATTTCTGTCAATTTTAAGATAATTCGTGCCATTTAGGTGTCGATTTTTGCTGGCGAGCGATAGCGAGCCTGTAATTTAAGGGGAATCGGCCTTCGGCCGGGACATTTTTCTACCGAAAAATGTACAAATTTATCTTGAAAGGGGGTCTAGGGGGAGTAATTTTAAGTTTGATGGAAGTCTAGGGAATCAACTAAAAACCTCCCCTTAATACGACACACATATAGAGTAGATTCATCCTTTTCCATTAATCATCAAGAAATCAGCTGATAAGGGATTCAATACACCATCAGCTGGAAAACAATTGGTTATAGTTGTATGATACCTGCATTATGATTATAGTTGTATGATACCTGCATTATGATTATAGTTGTATGATACCTGCATTATGATTATAGTTGTATGATACCTGCATTATGATTATAGTTGTATGATACCTGCATTATGATTATAGTTGTATGATACCTGCATTATGATTATTGTTGTATGATACCTGCATTATGATTATAGTTGTATGATACCTGCATTATGATTATAGTTGTATGATACCTGCATTATGATTATTGTTGTATGATACCTGCATTATGATTATAGTTGTATGATACCTGCATTATGATTATTCTCCAACTTACCCTTCAATAATCCAATACGCATTTCTATTCTGCTTTTTTGGCTATTAATAGACGATTTTATTCAGATTAGTAAATCAGAGGGAGGTGTGGAGTGGAGGTAGATGTGCTGGAAAGTGTGAAAAGGAACACCTTGAGATGGTTCGGCCATATGGAACGTATGGGAAGCGAGAGAATGACTATAAGAGGGTGTACGAGAGCGAGGTGGAAGGATGGAGTGAAGAAGTATATGAATGAAGGCGGTGCTGGTTGGGAGGACGGGCGTCGACTGACTGGGGACAGAGGTGCATGGGGGCGTTTCGTTCGTGGCCACCCTTTCGGGGATCACGGCGTCAGGCAATATATAGATAGATAGATTCAGATTAGGAGGGATATATGGAAGTCAGAGGGTTAATTAAGATAAGTTTTTACCTCTTTCATTCCCACAGATCCTTCCTAAGCTGTATCAAATCGTCTACTGATAGCCAGAATAAACTGTTAAAACGCGTCATGATCCTCAAAGGGTTAATATAACACATGTTAGCACCCCTTTAGCCTCTTATATATTTAATGTCTCACTCCTACCTCACGTTTTTGTAACCACAATATCTAAACCTCTTTCTTCAACATTTTGCTCTAGTGTTTTTTGCTTAGTCTAACTCCATGTATCACTTGCCTCCCCACCTCTCTTTAAAGCTAACATTTTTCACATGGACTTGTATTTTCGCTATCCCCCTCCATAATATCTCTCTCTCTCTGCTATCCTTTCCTTCCACTGTCCCTTATTCTCGGGTTAGCTATCTCTACTAGAATTAAGTCCTAACCACCTCGCTGGGATCGTAAGGTCTGTGTGGTCAGTGTATCTATGTAAAGCTATGTAAATCTCTATCTCTCTCTCTTATTTATGCTCTTTAGTATAATTTGTCTTGTTCATTCCCTTGTATCCATATATATACCGGTATATATATATATATATATATATATGCAAAGTACTCTTTGTCTCACCAATATCTCGCCGTTTGCTTATTTAAAAATTCGATCGAATATATAAAAACATCAACCTCTACCTACTGTACTGTAAATGCATTCCACGCAACACACAGGCACAATTTACATAAGCCTTCACAGGAAAAAACCTTGCCCACAAATTGTTTTTTCCGCTGAACCTTCCTGTCATCAGAGCTACCCTTCTGGTCCCTTTCGGTCTTATTTTGTTATTTTTATCTCCTGTCTAATTCCTAATGTCTATACTATATATCCTGGTTTATAACATGTCTACTCTATCTCTTTAAGGGGAGATCTCCACTTGAGGGATTTTTTTCTTGACCCCTTTCTCCCTCATGTTTAGCCCCATTGTTTTTGATATTATAAAACGTTTGCCCCATTAGTTTAGCGATTTTTAGAACTTTCACTCCATATTAAGACCTTTCGTGCCATTCAGGTATCGATTTTATCCTGGCGAGCGATAGCGAGCCTGTAATTTAAGAGGAACCGGCCTTTGGCCGGAAAATTTTTCTACCGAAAAATGTACACATTTATCTTGAAAGGGACTCAAGGGGGTGTAATTTTAAGCTTGATGGAGGTCTAGGGAACAAATTAAATACCTCCCCTTAAGGGGGGATGGTTCACTTTTTGGTTGATTTGTTAATTTGTTTATTTTGTGTTTCGAGTTTCTTCCCTAACAAAAAAATTAAAAATTAAAATTAAGATACTGTATATTTGTATATTTTTCGATAGAAAACTGTACCGGCGGAAGGCTGGTTCCTTTTAAATTACAGGCTCGCTATCGCTCGCCAGGAAAATATCAACACCTAAATGACACGAAAAATCTTAATATTGATAAATAAGTAGGGCGAAAGGTCTTAAAATCGCCAAAGTAATGGGCCAAACATCTTAAAATCTGAAAACTAATGGGATTAAGCATGAAGAAGAAGGTGGAACATAAAAACGACCCATCTCCCCTTAATTGGACTACTACTGATATGCATCGGGTAGAGGTATGGAAAAGTATTGAAATAACCCTTTCACAAAGTATACAAGGACTCCATTATGCATTGCCCATCATTAGACGATTATATTAATTTTGCTAATATGATGCGAGAGTTAGATGTTTCATTATTATAGTTTTACCCTTTTGATTCCTAGAGATCCTTCCTAAGCTGCACATTTTCGCCTAATGGCATCCAGAATGATGTGTGGAATAATATCACCTTTAAATGTTCACAATTACGTATTTTACACAACTCCGAAAAGTGCAAACAATTTTCACATTGCTTTGTAGCCACACACGCACACACACACACACCCACACACACACACCCACACACACACCCACCCACTCACACATCAGAACATTTGTCTTCATTCCCAACAATTCTCCGGATTCACCAACCTTCTTTACATAAGCTCTGGGACCAATAGACTGAGTTTCTTAGGCACTGACTTTCTCTACATCTATTTGACTCACTTTTAATCTATCGGTTCATACATACTAGATAATCGTTACTCCAGAACAACAACACACCAACTTTGCTCCAGAACAACCACATATTAGATACCCTGCTGAAACTGTACCAGAACACACTGAACAACCAATAATACTCAATTTTCGACGGTATAAAGGAAGGAATTTGGAACAAAGAAGAGAGGAGATAGTTTGGAAAGAAAAGGGTGCGAGCTGGAGAAACGCTGACATAAAGATCTGAAATTATTGCTAGGGAAATACGGGTACACGGGGGTGAGTGAGAGAGAGAGAGAGAGAGTATGTGTGTGTGTGTGTGTGTGTGAGTGTGTGTGTGTGTGTGTGTGTGTGTGTGTGTAAAGGATCAATATGAATAGGAAACAGCGAGTTTGTCAGCAATAAATTTGAATACATAAATAATTGGATGCAAGTCGATAAATATAGGCAATATGTTATCAAACCGTGACAGGGATAATACTGAAAAGACATCGGGCTCTCTGACTGTCAATATATATATCCAGTATATATATACAGTATATACATTTTTCTCTATATTTTCATCAGGAAAACATACGGAAACCAGACAAAATAAAGAAAGAAAGGAATGCCAAATATTTTCACGAAGGCTTCCTCTGCATTTTTGACGGCGTTGTTCTTTTACCAAGTTGTGTTCAGTGTTTTCGTCTTTCGCTTATTTTGTTTTACTTTGCATCTTTTCTCTTGTCATTTATCAGTTACTCCTTATCTCTTTTATTAACTATTGTTCCTCGTTTACTATTTCTAACCTTCACCTAAATGTTGTGTTTTGATATTGCCTAACTTATATATTTTCTACTATCATTCATTTTTCTTCAGGGGAGATGGGTCACTCTTCTAAACCCCCTTCTCCCTCATGATTAGCCCCATTAGTTTTTAAATTTTGAGAGGTTCGCCTTATTAATTTGGCGATTTTAAGACCTTTCGCCCCATTTGTTTGTCAATATCAAGACTTTTCGTGCTATTTAGGTGTCGATTTTTTCCCTGGCGAACGATAGTGACCCTGTAATGGTGGAAGAATCGGCCTTCGGCCGGGAAATTTTTCTACCGAAAAATGTACAAATTATTCTACAAGGGGAATCTAATGGATGTTTTGTTTTAAAGTTTGATGGAGGTCTAGGGAGGAAACTAAAAAAAATATAAAACATGCATCAATTAGCAAATAAATAAGCCCATCTCCCCTTAACGCATTCAATACCAGCGACGACCTTTTCACCATATTCTGGACACTAATAGACGATTTTATTCAGCTTAGGAAGGACGTTTGTCAATAAAAAAAAAGGCTGCAAACTATCTCAATGAACCCTTTTAGCTACCATATATCTCTCCTTAGTTTCATAAAATCGTCTAAATGTAGCTAAAACCATTTAAAGAGAGGTCACCGGTACTGTAGGGGTTAAGTAGTGTATATAGTTAGTATGAATATCAAATTCCTTTCATACTGCTGTGCCCTCCACCCCCTCATTCCCATATTCTCAACAACTGTAAGAGTCGACAACATAATATACAAATAAAGAGTTAACGACGAAGAGTAATAAGTGTAATATTAATCAAATATTAGATATAAATCGCCTCACTAATTGTAGAGTCACTGCTATAATTTTAAGTGTCTTGATAGCGAAATTTCAGTGTGAGTATCCTAGGTTCGAGTCCTTGGAGTGCCACATGTATTTGTTGATTTCATGAATTGAGTTTTGAAATAAAATGTGTTGCTCAAAAAATATGAATTACAATGTCAAGGATTATATGGCAGAAATGTATATACAAAAATACTGAAAAAAGGGTCGTCTTATTAACCTTGTAGTACTCTTAACAATTTCCCAACCTCCCACTTTGATCTTGCGTCCTCAAAAAAAATAAAAATAATAATAAAACATATATAAGAGCTCAACATAATGTCCTCTGCCTTTTTCCCTTTGAGGTCCGGCGGGTCTAGTTTTCCACCCTTGGGAGCGCAATTGACTATCATTCTTTCCCGCTCTCCTTTTTTTTTTTTTTTTTTTTTTTTTTTTTTTTTTTTTTTTTGCTTACACGGTTACCTATTGTTGCCTTGTTATTTTCCACTTTTGTCCTCTTAGTGTTCTCTCTCTCTCTCTCTCTCTAACTATCTCTCTCTCTCTCTCTAACTATCTCTCTCTCTCTCTCTCTCTCTCTCTCTCTCTCTCTCTCTCTCTCTCTCTCTCTAACTATCTCTCTCTCTCACTGTATTTCCCTCATTCTATGACTTAAATTGCTTCAAGCTCCGTGTACCCAGCCATTTTAACTCTAGCGTTTCCTGATTTTGGTTCCCTGTCACTATTTTAACTTTGGGAGGGACACTTGTTACAGGCAGCATTACCTTTTGTCTCCTTCATACGCATAAAAAAAAACATTCAATGCACAATGGATAAATGCACTGAATTTCGGTGTGAGCATCCTAGGTTCGAATCCCTGGACTGTCATATGTATTTGTTGATTTCATTAAGGGGAGGTTTTTAGTTTGGTCGCTAGATATCCATCAAGCTTAAGATTACACCCCCTTGAGCCCCTTTCAAGATAAATTTGTACATTTTTCGGTAGAAAAATGTCCCGGCTGAAAGCCGGTTCCTCTTAAATTACAGGCTCGCTTTCGCTCGCCAGGATAAAATCGACACCTAAATTGCACGAAAGGTCTTAAAATTGACAGAAATGGGTTGAAAGTTCTTAAAATCATCAACATAATGGGGCGAACGTTTTTAAATTAGAAAAGCAATGGGGCTAAACATGAGGGAGAAAGGAGTCCAGAAAAAACTCCCTCAAGTGGAAATCTCCCCTTAATTGAGTTTAGGAGTAAAGTCGGTTGGTGGAGGCAACATCATAATAATATTAGCCCCCTGACTATCTTGATATTGAGAACATTCCTCATAGGCTTTGTTCTCTCTAACTATCTCTCTCTCTCTCTCTCTCTCCCCCCTCCCCCTCCCCCCCCCCCTCCCCCCTCCCCCCCCCCCCCCCCCCCCCTCCCTCCCTCCCTCCCTCCCCCTCTCTCTCTCTCTCTCTCTCTCTCTCTCTCTCTCTCTCTCTCTCTCTCTCTCTCTCTCTCTCTCTCTCTCTCTCTCTCTCTCTCTCTCTCTCTACAATTTTAACTACTACCAGAAGCAACTACTCTAGAGGTAAATATAACATTCATATAGTTTAGTGGTCACTATAATGCACACAATATATTCCCACCCTCACTCACTATTCACAGTAATTATCCCAATGACCACAACCGACCTGTTCAATCATAATATGTCATGTAAATGGAGTTACGTGGGTGGACAATCATAATGTACAGAATCCAACGCTTCTCTTAAGGGGGGGGGGGGGGGTGACCTGTTTTTGTTCTGTCCTTTCCTATCTTTCTCTGGCTTGTATTCATTTGGCCCCATTCAGCCTACTGTTTTAAGACGTTTATACCCATCCAGGTGTCAATTTTTTACTGGTGAGTGGTAGCGAGCCAGCATATTTTTTTGTTTTGTTTGACAGCAGGATAAATTTGTAAATTTTTCGATAGAAAAATGTCTCTTGCGAAGCCGGATTTCTTCATATAATGCTGGCTCGCTATCGCTCGCCAGGAAGAAATCGACACCTAGATGGGGATAAACGTCTTAAAATAGTAGGCTGAATGGGGCCGAATGGATACAAGCCAGAAAAGAGAGAAAAGGAGAGAAATAACAAAAAGGTCACCCCCCCTTAAGGGAGGATGGCCGTATATATTGGTTCATTTATATATCTGTCTATGTTTATTACCCCTCCCTAGACCTCTATCAAGCTTAAAAAAAAAAAAAACAAGACCTTCCTTCAAGATAAATGTGTACATTTTTCGATAGAAAAATGGCCCGGGTTTCTCTTGAATTACATGCTCGCTATCACTCGCCAGGAAGAAATCGACATATAAATGACACGAAAAGCCTAAATATTGACAAAGAAATTAAGCTAAAGGTCTTAAAATCGCAAAACTAGTGGGCCGAACGTCATAAAATCTGAAAACTAATAGTTAAACGTGAGGAAGAAGGGGGAACAGAAAAATGACATATTTCCCCTTAATAGGCTCCCCATTGCATTCCTCGTGCTGTGTTACATTTCACAGTGAGGTACAGTCGCGCTAATAAGTGATGGCTCGGCACCAAGTATGGTTTGATCAATAATTGGTATCAGCAATATCTAAGCTTCATTTCTTCATATCGAGTGAAATATACAAACATGTTCCTACACTTACCCACCCTATTCAACATCTGACAGACATTAATACAGCACAGAGCAAGCCAAACATAATGACAGCTGGGACATGACTTATTAGCGCGACCGTACCGTACGTAGTTTGATATGTGATATATTTCACAAATAAACAATCACCATATGATTATTATAAGCTTAACAAATCGCTTTAATTACACGATAGTTTACGACGACAAACTAATAAACTCTAGGACTTCTATTACTGTAAAGAAATGTCCGTAAGGTTCCTTATAGACGGGTATGGATGGCCGCAGCCTAGTCCACACTTGCGGAACTTAGCTCGTTACCAGACTATCGGCTTATGTCAAACTTCCTACCTCACCAAACTGTGGGCAGGATGGTCTCTCGCCTTAAGGGGGGTCACCGTTTTTTTTTAATCTTTTTTCTTCTTTTCTCTCTTTCCCTGGCTTGTATCCATTCGGCCCCATTCAGCCAACTGTTTTAAGACGTTTATCCCCATCCAGATGTTGATTTCTTCCTGGCAAGCGATAGCGAGCCAGCATTGTATGGAGAAATCCGGCTTCGCTGGAGAAATGTTTCTATCCAAAAATGTACACATTTAACTTGCTGTAAAAACAAATATATATATATGCTAGCTCGCTACCGCTCGCCAGGAAAATATTGATACCTGGATGGGGGTAAACGTCTTAAAATAGTAGGCTGAATAGGGACGAATAGATACAAGCCAAAGAGAGAGGGAGAGAAAGAGAACAAAAAGCGAGGTGGGCTCCCTTAACACTTTCAAGAACCGATTAAGCATTTATATTGTGTTTACTAGTTATTATTATTATACGATTTAATTCAGACTAGGATGAGTATTTGGAAGTCAGAGGGTTAATTGAGATAGTATTTACCTTATAATTGCCACAGTTCCTTTCTAAGAGTATATGGAAGTCAGAGGGTTAATAGGGGAGGTGTGGTGGAGTGGTCATGCCACTGGATTGGTAATCCAATAGACCCGGGTTCAAATCCCGATATGTCAATGGGAAGATATTATTGGGATTGAATTTGTGCTGTACCTAGTATCAGTGCATTACCACAAAGCCCACCGAAATGCCAAAAAAATACCCTCATTGTTCCCTGATTAAATAACACTGTATGAATATTCCCATATTCAAAATATGTTACAGGGGGACAATGCCTAGTGAGTTCACTGCTCAATAGGTGGCGTTCTGAGAGTGAGGGTCTGAGTCTGGAGGGTGAGACGGTGAAGCACCTGAGCGAAGCAACCGGCCGCTTCAGAGATGGAGCTGTTTCGAGCCATGATGGTTGCTTCACATGTCTCACTCCCCAGACTGGAACAAGACCTCACGGGCTTCACCGTGTTGAGCGGTGGAATGTACAGGCTCTCAGCCTATGCCCGAGAGGGTAGTTGGAATATAGAAAAAAAAAAAAAAAAAAAAATTGAGATAGTATTTACCTTATAATTGCCACAGTTCCTTTCTAAGAGTATTTGGAAGTCAGAGGGTTAATTGAGATAGTATTTACCTTATAATTGCCACAGTTCCTTTCTAAGAGTATTTGGAAGTCAGAGGGTTAATTGAGATAGTATTTACCTTATAATTGCCACAGTTCCTTTCTAAGAGTATTTGGAAGTCAGAGGGTTAATTGAGATAGTATTTACCTTATAATTGCCACAGTTCCTTTCTAAGAGTATATGGAAGTCAGAGGGTTAATAATTGAGATAGTCTTTACCTTATAATTGCCACAGTTCCTTTCTAAGAGTACCGGTATATGGAAGTCAGAGGGTTAATTGAGATAGTCTTTAATTACCTTATGAATGCCACAGTTCCTTCCTAACCTGTACAAAGCCGTCTAATGAAAACCAGAATAAACTGTTGAATTGCATCATCATCAAAGGGTTAACCCCTTCTATACCGGCGACGTCTTTCTAATTTTAATCTAGCTATATTTAGACGATTTTGTGCATTTTAAGAAGGATCTGCGGTAGTATAAAGGGGTAAGTGAGATCGTCCAAAGCCTGTTAATTGCTGGAGGCCCATTATAAACTGCACAACATCTTCTACATATTGCTAGAATAAAATTAAAAAGACGTCGCCGGTACAGAAAGAGTTAATATTCAAGATAACTCCAGCTTAGTATAGTTATTATTATTATTATTAGTATTATTAGTATTATTAGTATTATTAGTATTATTATTATTATTAGTATTATTATTATTATTATTATTACACACGAACTCACGTACTTATCGTAGTTCAGCATAATTATTCACTTTACATGTCAGAGTAATATAGCATAGTTTGTGCTCTATTGTAATTTCTGTTTATTTTTCCTCCCCGACTTTGAACTATTTCTCGAATCTAACATATATCCCCTTTGTCTTAATTTTCTCTCGCTTGGGTCTTCTCTTGTTCCAATATCTCATTCTGCTCCATTTTTACTTTCCGTTTCCCGTCACATATTTCCAGATTTACATTATAATCTTGCTGACTTCAATATATCTTTCGAAGTCTCTCTCTCTCTCTCTCTCTTTCTCTTTCTCTCCCCCTTCTTCTTTGCTATCCTTTCCTTCCTTCTTTCCCTTACCCTCGGGTTAGTTATCTCTACTAGAAATATGTCCCGAAAACCTCGCTGGTATCGTAAGGACTGTGTGGTCAGTGTATCTATGTAAAACAAAATCTCTCTTTCTATCTCTCTCTCTCTCTCTCTCTCTCTCTCTCTCTCTCTCTCTCTCTCTCTCTCTCTCTCTCTCACTCACTCACTCACTCACTCACTCACTCACTCACTCACTCACTCACTCACTCACTCACTCACTCTCATATACACGAAACCGAACATATTAAAAGATGTTTTGGCTGACGAGGATACCATAAGCCCTAGTTTATATCTCATATATATTTTGCTCTTAGGCTGGACCCGAATATCATAGTTTATATCTCATATATGTTTTGCTCTTAGGCTGGACCCGAATACTAAGCTCATTTACGACGGCTTATCTCCCTCTGTTGGTCTAAGGGGGGTCACAGGCTTTTTTTTCTCTCCTTTTCTCTCTTTCTCTGGCTTGTATCTATTCGGCCCCATTCAGCCCATACTGTTTTAAGACGTTTACTCTCATCCAGGTTTCTGGCGCGAGCGGTAGCGAGCCAGCATATTTTGTTTGAAGTTTTTGACAGCAAGCTAAATGTGTACATTTTTCGATAGAAATATTTCTCCGGTGCAGCCGGATTTCTCCATACAATGCTAGTTTGCTGTCGCTCACCAGGAACAAATTGACACTTGGATGGGAATAAACGTCTTACAACAGTAGGCTGAATAGGGCCGAATGGATACAAGCCAGATAAAGAGAGAAAAAAGACTGTCACACCCCTTAAGGGGAGATTTGTAGTGTATTCCCTAGACTTCCATCAAACTTGAAAAAATATCCCCAATACCCCCTTTCGAACTTAATTTTGTACATTTTTCGGTATACAAAATTACTGGTCAACTGACGATTCCTCCTAATTCACAGTCTCGCTATCGCTCATCGCTTGGCAGGAAAAAATCGACGCCTAAATATCACGAAATGTCTTAAAATTTACATAAAATGCTAAACTAATGGGGTGAACGTCTTAAAATCTCAAAACTAATGGGGATAAAGCGGAGGGAGATGGGGGTCCAAAATCTACCCTTAAGAACATAAATGGCGACTCATCTATTTGAAACAGTACCAGATGTAAACGACACATTACACAGCTTTATTATAACCTAGATGGTTCAGAATGTCTATCTATTGCCCGACGCCGTGATCCTCGAAGGGGTGGCCATGAACGAACCATCCCCATTCACCTCTGTCCCCAGTCAGTCGACGCCCCTCCTTCCAACCGCACTGCCTTCGTCCATATACTTCCTCACTCCATCCTGCCACCTCTCCTTCGGTCTACCTCTCCCTCTCTGTCCTTCCACCTCGCTCTCGTACACCCTCTTAGTCATGCTCTCGCTTTCCATACGTTCCATTGGCCGAACCATCTCAAGTTGTTCCTTTTCACACTTTCCAGCACATCTACCTCCATACCACACCTCCTTCTTACTTCCTCATTCATCTGTCTATCCCTCCATGTAACTCCGCACGCACTTCTTTAGTAACTCATAGTTAGTTCAGTTACTCATAAAATTACAGGCTCGCTAACGCTCGCCAGAAAAAAAAAATCAACACCCAAATGGCACGAAAGTTGTTAATATTGACAAAGAAATGGGGTCTAAAGTCATAAATGGGGTCTAAAGTCATAAATGGGGTCTAAAGTCATAAATGGGGTCTAAAGTCATAAATGGGGTCTAAAGTCATAAATGGGGTCTAAAGTCATAAATGGGGTCTAAAGTCTGAAATGGGGTCTAAAGTCATAAATGGGGTCTAAAGTCATAAATTGGGTCTAAAGTCATGGGGTCTAAAGTCATAAATGGGGTCTAAAGTCATAAATGGGGTCTAAAGTCAGAAATGGGGTCTAAAGTCTAAAATCGCCAAACTAACGAGTCGAAGAATGAGATCTACTTTAAATTCAAACTCAGTCTAAATTAAATTATAGTTTCTTTATCAGTTCTAACATTGATCAATTCTATGGATTACGTTATATTTCTTGTATATTATAATTCTATGGATTACGTTATATATCTTGTATATTATAATTCTATGGATTACGTTATATATCTTGTATATTATAATTCTATGGATTACGTTATTTCTTGTATATTATAATTCTATGGATTACGTTATATATCTTGTATATTATAATTCTATGGATTACGTTATATATCTTGTATATTACAATTCTATGGATTACGTTATATTTCTTGTATATTATAATTCTATGGATTACGTTATATTTCTTGTATATTATAATTCTATGGATTACGTTATATTTCTTGTATATTATAATTCTATGGATTACGTTATATTTCTTGTATATTATAATTCTATGGATTACGTTATATATCTTGTATATTATAATTCTATGGATTACGTTATATATCTTGTATATTATAATTCTATGGATTACGTTATATTTCTTGTATATTATAATTCTATGGATTACGTTATATATCTTGTATATTATAATTCTATGGATTACGTTATATATCTTGTATATTACAATTCTATGGATTACGTTATATTTCTTGTATATTATAATTCTATGGATTACGTTATATTTCTTGTATATTATAATTCTATGGATTACGTTATATTTCTTGTATATTATAATTCTATGGATTACGTTATATTTCTTGTATATTATAATTCTATGGATTACGTTATATATCTTGTATATTATAATTCTATGGATTACGTTATATTTCTTGTATATTATAATTCTATGGATTACGTATATTTCTTGTATATTATAATTCTATGGATTACGTTATATTTCTTGTATATTATAATTCTATGGATTACGTTATATATCTTGTATATTATAATTCTATGGATTACGTTATATTTCTTGTATATTATAATTCTATGGATTACGTTATATTTTTTGTATATTATAATTCTATGGATTACGTTATATTTCTTGTATATTATAATGAATTATAACAACCAAAATAACGGAACTCCGGCAAAGGATTCTTTAAGGGGTGTCACCGTTTTTTTTTTATCTTTTTCTCCTTTTCTCTCTTTCTCTGGCTTGTATTCATTCGACCCCATTCAGCCAACTGTTTTTAAGACGTTTATCCCCATCCAGGTGTCGATTTCGTCTTGGCGAGCGATAGCGAGCCAGCATTGTATGGAGAAAACCGGCTTCGCCGGAGACATTTTTCTATCAAAAAATGTACAAATATAACTTGCTGTCAAAAAAAAAAAATATATATATATATATGCTGGCTCGCTACTGCTCGCCACGAATATATTTACACCTGGATAGAGGTAAACGTCTTAAAACAGTAGGCTGAATGGGGCCGAATGGATACAAGCCGAAGAATGAGTGAGAGAAAGCGAAACAAAAGCAAGGTGGGCTCCCTCAACCCTCTCCGACATATGATGCGATTTTGAGCCGATTAGGGATACTTTAAAGCCTTTGTTACCATCAGGGGTATTTGGAAACCTTTAGTTTAAGTTACTTCAACCTCTGCAGTTGTCTTTGAGTTAGCTG
The DNA here is from genome assembly GCA_032716605.1 of Paralithodes platypus. Taxonomy (NCBI): domain Eukaryota; kingdom Metazoa; phylum Arthropoda; class Malacostraca; order Decapoda; family Lithodidae; genus Paralithodes; species Paralithodes platypus. The sequence continues at coordinate 5,819,347 of CM064569.1, read as the reverse complement.
TGGCCAGAAAACTAATTTTGGAGAGGTAATTATAAGAGTGAGAGAACTCTATTTCTTATTGCTAATCTGGCAACCTCTGCGTCATATGAGTCTGAAGGGGTTAACGTAATACGAGATTATGCAAATGAACAACGGGGATTACTTGCATATTATCAGTAATAGGCTTATTACAGACTCATCTGCAAATTCAATTACTGCGTGGGAATGATACGCTGTCGAAATGGGAAAGGACTGAAATTATGAAATATATAAATTATACTGTAATAATAAACTGGCTGAGGTGAGAGGTAAGAAAGATTTAATTTAAAGAACGATATAGAATTAGAGTTGCGATAAGATATGTATAATACAAGGCAACGAGAGAGAGAGAGAGAGAGGTGTTAAGAGCTTTTGTGCACTGAAGTAGGTAAATGAGCGGAGGTGTTGAAAGACCTGTCGCTGTAAAGGCTGTGTTGAATACACTGTGTATATATATATATATATATATATATATATATATACACAGTATATATATATACAGTATGTATATACAGTATATATAATATATATATATATATATATAATATATATATATATATATATATACTGTATATACTGTATATATATTATTTATTGATTTATTTATATATATTTACATAAGATGATTATCCATTATTTACTGTACATATAGCAACGAAAGTTTGTTTATACAATTGGTGTTAGTTATTCTAAGATGATGGCGAGTTCTTCGTTTAACATCACTCTATGGTGTCAGGCGAGTGATAATCAAACATTTACAAGCCAAAGAGAATATTTTGTATTGTTTCAGATTCACTAGGGGAGGCTGAAGGCTCCCTGAGCCCAGATATCAACATTTCTAATTATTGTGTTCTTGTTCTATAATGCTCCTTTCAACATAGGAGAATAGCATAGGAAGGAACAAAAAACATATCACATCCATAACCCCCGGCGATAACCCCCGGGGCCGGGGGTTCGACCTCGACCCCCGAAAAACTTTAAAAATATTCTTTCAGCCATCAAAAAAAAAAAATTGTGTCTGTAGTCTAAAAGGCTGCTGTAAGCAATAGAAATTATCATATGAGGGCATAAACACCCATATGACATCCCTAGGGCCCCCCCAAAGGGGCCCCAAAATCATGGATTTTGGTACAAACTTGTCTCATAAATTCTTAGAACCATGTCCCTGACGAAAATTTTGTTTAGTTTACCCATTACTCTCGATCTTCTATGTGTGCGCTATGATAGAAAACGGAAGCTTAGGAGGACAAACTATTTTTTCTGGCCCAAAATAAATTTTCTGTGGTGAAAATTTTCAATTTTAGTTTGCCAGAGATGATATTTTGACACTTACGAGATCATCTACCATTGTGTTTATGGCTCAAATTCATTCCCCTTCCACACACTACATATAGGACTATATAGCTACTGGAAAATGAAGAGATAATGGCATTATCTCACATATTTGTCAAGATTCGACATTGTTTAGGTTGAAATGTTGGCTAAAAAAACATATATATATTTTATATAGTTTTTTCAACCCCTTCTACTATGCAATATGGTAACTTTGGTTCATATTCTTGCAGGGGATGCAGGTAGAGTACACCATGCAAAAGTTGGGGGAAATTTGAACAATTTTGAGTGAGAAGAGGATTTTTCAAATATTTCAATGAAATTCTGCGCTCGCGCGCGCGCACATAGAGAGCTGATTTTTTTCAGCGAGTCTTAGTATTTCCATTTGTAATAAGATGGTATAAGTGAAGAAAAACACTATCTCTTACACAGGCTGACTTGGGGGTCAAGCCTTCAGCCTCCCCTTATTAAATTAATAATTTAAGGGGGGGTCACCTGCTTTTTTCTCTTTCTCTCCTTTTCTCTCTTTCTCTATCTTGTATCCATTTGGCCCCATTCAGCCAACTGTTTTAAGACGTTTATCCCCATCCAGGTGTCGATATCTTCATTGTATGGAGAAATCCGACTTCGCCGGAGACATTTTTCTATCGAAAGATGTACAAATTTAGCTTGCTGTCAAAACAAAATATATATATATGCTGGCTCGCGGTACTATTGACACCTGGATGGGGGTAAACATCGTAAAACAGTAGACTGAATGGGACCAAATGGATACAAACCAAAGAGAGAGGGAGAGAAAGAGAAAAAAAAAGGCGAGGTGGGCTCCCTTAACCTGGCTCAAATGGAAATACTTTATATAAACATTTCCCCTCGCCGTTAAGACTAGCTTTATCTCTTTCTCCCCTACGTTCCTAATCGACTTACATGCAATAATATTTGTACTGGATTTGTTTCATCTTGCAATATATTGAATTGAATCCTTTATTGCTCGAGATGTTGCTGTTTGTTTCATTATAATGTTTATTGCGTACTAGCAGGTGTACCCGGCGTTACCCGGGTTTAAATTCTACTACCATAATCACCATCATCAATCACTACTACCACAATCATCATGGTGATGGGCTGGTCTATCAGAGTGAGACCTGAGCGATCTCTGCCATACCCATAGCTTACTCTGACTGTTCCTTTTACTTATATATTTTCTAGATCTCATGTGACGGCGTCTCTTCCGTGGATTGACCTCCCAATCTACCAAGATTGGAAGCTAAAGCGTCACATTATTCCTTTGCCCCTCAAATTTCTCTTCATAATTGCTGAGGGGCACAGGGCCCTGGGTGGGGCTTTGGTTTCCCGGGCGTTTACGCACCCTCTCAGCTCCCCGCCTTGGAGTGGCTTCGGTCACCCAGGCTTTATTGTGGTCGGCAGGGAGGGTTCTGTGGGGGCGCTCGTTTATGGCCTTGGCCTTACTCGGGGCCTTGGGGCTGTTCGGCCAGGCAGCTTGGGGAACAACAACAACAACAACCACAATCATCACAATACTACTACTACCATAATCACCGGCCTCGACCTCCCGGTGCCTCATTAAACGGTGACCTCGATTTCGGCCGCTAAATGACATCCGATTTTGGATCTGACCTCATCCGTACCCCCATTTTGGGGGGCTGCGAACAACTTTCGTTCCATACACCTTTTCGATCGGAGGCCTCCTGCCCCAAACAGCCATTTTTTCATTTTTGTTTTTTTTTCAATTTCGGCCTCGAAACAACCTCCGATCGTGGCCTCGCCCCCTCTATGACCTGACCCAGGTCAATTGACACCCACATGCAAAGTTTCAGCTCCCCAGGTCCAAAACTGCGGCCGCCTATTAAGAACACACACACACACACACACACACACACACACACACACACACACACACACACACACACACACACACACACACACCCACACACACACAGACAATCGAAAATATTATATAGATGTATTGTTCTGCAGACCTTTATTATCAACTTATTTTAGTTATTTCATATTTATTTACATAATTTGTTTCGAAATCAAACATAAGCTTTATTACTTACATCATTAGACAGTGCCACCCTCCAACTTTTCCTGTGGTCCCAAGCCAATGTTTGGTTGTTAAACAAAGCCCTAGTGTTATCTTTAATCCCTTCAATACCGACGATGTATTGTTTATTTGATTTCAACTACATTTAGACCATATTATTCAGCTTAGGAAGGACGTGTACCAATTGATAGGCTACAAACTATCCCAAGCAATCCCTTTAGCTACCACATATCGTTCCTAAGCTTCATTAAATTGTCTAAATGTAGCTGAAATTAAATTAAAAATACGTCGTCGATAAAGAAGGGGTTAAACCCCACAGAACGAGCATAATTATGTACTGTATAATTATCATGATGAACCATTATTTTAATTGTATTGTAACGTTTATCACATGTAACACAATATAATTAGCTTTATGAAATATTTGTAATTGTACTAATTAAATGAGAAGTGCGTGCGGAGTTACATGGAGGGATAGACAGACGAATGAGGAAGTAAGAAGGAGGTGTGGTGTAGAGGTAGATGTGCTTGAAAGTGTGAAAAGGAACACTTTGAGATGGTTCGGCCATATGGAACGTATGGAAAGCGAGAGAATGACTAAGAAGGTGTACGAGAGCGAGGTGGAAGGACAGAGAGGGAGAGGCAGACCGAAAGAGAATTGAATTGAAATTGAATTGAAATCTTTTTATTTAGCCTTTAGTATACAATACAATTTTGCTTACAAATGATTTGTTAAAAAACAAAAATATATAATAATAATACAAAAAAATAAGGCTGAGCCTTTTGAGAGATGTCTCTCTTAAAGGCACCTGGCTATAACTCGATCTATCAAAATACAATTGTATATAATACACTTAGTCACAGCTATGAGCCCCGGGAACTACGTGTTGTAAAGATTTTTTCTAAATTCGAAAAGGGATGTATGTAGGCAAAATATAATAACATAAAACAAATTAAATTAATGGTGATTAACCCTGAGGTCACACTCACTTCCCAGAGCTCACAGCTGATTGTTCATTATCACAATTACCCATGTAATACCAGAGGTGGAAGGATGGAGTGAGGAAGTATATGGATGAAGGCGGTGCTGGTTGGTTGGATGGGCGTCGACTGACTGGGGACAGAGGTGCATGGGGGCGGTTCGGTCGTGTCCACCCCTTCGGGGATAGATAGATAGATAGTTATTTTATTTATTTATCTATTTACTTTCTTGGGGCTCAATGCTTATTACGAAAGGATTTTCAACCTCTAATTTGCATATTCTATCTATCTATCAATCTATATACTTTTTTTTTTGTTTTTTTTTTTTTTTTTATAAAAAAAAAAAAATCAGGGGGGACCAACTCAAGACAGAGCAAAAATAGGGACAACACAAAAACCCAACAGAAAACAATGAGCACACAGAAACAAAATACAAATTCACTTGCATATTACAAATCGTAAATAATAGTTAATTATCTTGGCCTTCCTGTAACAGCAAATGTGTGCTTATATAAAATTATATAAAGATTACAATAGCAAACAAACATTAACGAAATATCCCACGCTGCATTAAACTTGCGATAATACAGAAATACTGCTAGCGAACACGGCCATAACTCTGCATCAGGCCGAAATAATGGAGAAAGTAGTAGCAATATGTTTTAGATTATCCACAAGGTCCGGTATGGCAATGGTTATGAAAGTTTGTGTTCACTACCACGAAAGGATTTGGTATTAACTTTTTTAGTGGTGTAATGGCTTAGGTGCTTTATGTTCTGGGTGTGGCGTCCCGAGCTCGAATCCCGGAAGGACCATATATGCTTTCATTAGTTTATTCAAGTACATTGGGATTTGTAATTGATGATTAATGTTAACTGTGTTGGTGGTGCAATGGTTTAGGTGCTTATGTTCTGGGTGTGGCGTCCCGAGCTCGAATCCCGGAAGGACCATATATGCTTTCATTAGTTTATTCAAGTACATTGGGATTTGTAATTGATGATTAATGTTAACTGTGTTGGTGGTGCAATGGTTTAGGTGCTTATGTTCTGGGTGTGGCGTCCCGAGCTCGAATCCCGGAAGGACCATATATGCTTTCATTAGTTTATTCAAGTACATTGGGGTTTGTAATTGATGATTAATGTTAACTGTGTTGGTGGTGCAATGGTTTAGGTGCTTATGTTCTGGGTGTGGTGTCCCGAGCTCGAATCCCGGGATGACCATATATGCTTTCATTAGTTTATTCAAGTACATTGGGGTTTGTAATTAATGATTAATGTTAAGGGGAGATTTCCACTTGAGGGATATTTTTTTGGAACCCATTCTCCCTCATGTTTAGCCCCATTGATTTTGAGATTATAAGACGTTCGCCCCATTAGTTTGGCGATTTTAAGACCTTTCGCCCCATTTATGTCAATTTTAAGACTTCGTGCCACTTAGGTGACGATTTTTTCCTGGCGAGCGATAGCGAGCCTGTAATTTAAGAGGAACTAGGGGGTGTAAATTTAAGCTTGATGGAGGTCTAAGGAAATAACTAAAAACCTCGCCTTAAGGGGAGGTTTTTAGTTGATTCCCTAGACTTCCATCAAGCTTAAAATTACTCCCCCTTGACCCCCTTTCAAGATAAATTTGTACATTTTTCGGTAGAAAAATGTCCCGGCCAAAGGCCGAAGGCCGATTCCCCTTAAATTACAGGCTCGCTATCGCTCGCCAGGAAATATCGACACCTAAATGGCACGAATGGTCTTAAAATTGACAGAAATGGGGCGAGGGTTCTTAAAATCGCCAAACTAATGGGGCAAGCGTCTTTAAATCTCACAAGCAATGGGGCTAAACATGAGGGAGAAAGAGGTTTAGAAAAAAATCCTCCAGGTGGAAATCTCCCCTTAAGAACGGGGTGTTATTTATTATTATTGCTGCCGTGTGTGTGTTCTGTGTTGTGCCGTGTGTGTGTTCTGTGTTGTGCCGTGTGTGTGTTCTGTGTTGTGCCGTGTGTGTGTTCTGTGTTGTGCCGTGTGTGTGTTCTGTGTTGTGCCGTGAGTATACTTAGGGGTTTAAGGGGAGGTGTTTAGTTTCCTCCCTAAACTTCCATCAAGCTTAAAATTACACTCCGTTGAGCCCCTTTCAAGATAAATTTGTACATTTTTCGGTAGAAAAATGTCCCTGCTGAAAGCCGGTTCCTCTTAAATTACAGGCTCGCTATCGCTCGCCAGGATAAAATCGACACCTAAATGGCACGAAAGGTCTAAAAATTGACAGAAATGGGTCGAAGGTTCTTAAAACCGTCAAAATAATGGGGCGAAAGTCTTTAAATTAGAAAATCAATGGGGCTAAACATGAGGGAGAAAGGAGTCAAGAAAAAAATCCCTCAAGTGGAGGCCTCCCCTTAAATGGGCGTTGGGCGTATTTATTTGTTCATTTATATATCGTTTTTATAATTGTTTTTAGTTTCCTACGTTCATCCCTATATCTCCATCAAGCTAAAACAAAATACACCCCCCCACCCCCCCACCCCGCCCCCAAGATCCTCCTTCAATTTTTAAATGTGTCGATAAAAAAATGCAGGTTATTTTTAAACTATAGTATCGCTATCGCTCGCCAGGGAAAAATCGACTCCTAAATGACACAAAAGTCTTAGTATTGACAAAGAAATGGGGTGAAAGGTATTAAAATGGGGTGAAAGGTATTAAAATGCGGTGAAAGGTATTAAAATCACCAAAATAATGGGCCGAACGTCTTATAATCTGAAAACCAATGGGGCTAAACACGAGGTCCGAGAAGGGGCCCAGAAAAACGACCCATCTCCCCTTAAATCATACAGTACCGGTGACGTTCTTTGCAATATATTCTGGCAACCATGAGACGATCTGTATTCAGCTTAGGAAGGACCTCTACCCATTTATATCTCAGGCCCGACTATCTCAAATGTCTTCGTGGTGCGATGTATAAGGTGTTGATTTTCGGTGTGAGCATCCTGGGTTCGAATACACGGACTGCCACATGTGTTTGTAAATTTCATTAATCGATTTTAGGAGTATGGTTGGTTGTTGGAAGGAACATAATTATCCATATAGCGACCATATATAATTATCCATATAGCGACCATATATAATTATCCATATAGCGACCATATATCCCCCTTCATAAGCTTAACCCCTTGAAGCTCTGACGCGTTTTAGCAGTTTATTTTGGCTTTCATTAGACGATTTTATGCAGCTTTGGAAAGGATCTGTGGGTATTAAAACGGTGAAGACTAGCTCAATCAACCCTCTGACTTCCATATACCCTTCCTAATCTGAATAAAATCGTCTAATAGTTATCAGAAAACAGTAAAGAAATGCGTATTGGAGCTTGAAAGGGTTAATATAATCGTTTAAATATAGCTAGAATAAAGCATAACAGACGTCGCTGGTACTCAAAGGGTTAATGGCAGATGTGGAAGTTGGAGATGTGAAGTTGGATCGTGAGTGAGAGGAGCTTTCTTCATCATCCGGTGTGCTTGTTAAGGGGAGGTATTTAGTTTGTTCCCTAGACCTCCATCAACTTTAAAATTACACCCCCTTGAGTCCCTTTCAAGATAAATTTGTACATTTTTCGGTAGAAAAATGTCCCGGCCAAAGGCCGGTTCCTCTTAAATTACAGGCTCGCTATCGCTCGCCAGAATAAAATCGACACCTAAATGGCACGAAAGGTCTTAATATGGGGTGAAAGTTCTTAAAATCGCTAAACTAATGGGGCAAACATTTTATAATATCAAAAGCAATGGAGCTAAACATGAGGGAGAAAGGGGTCAAGAAAAAAAAATCTCAAGTGGAAATCTCCCCTTAAATAGATTAATCTCTTCTGTACCGGCAACGGCCTTCTAACACCAGAGAGAGAGAGAGAGAGAGAGAGAGAGAGAGAGAGAGAGAGAGAGAGAGAGAGAGAGAGAGAGAGAGAGAGAGAGAGAGAGAGAGAGAGTGAGAGAGAGAGAGAGAGGAATTTGACGTATTGTTGGAACTGAGAAGACAAAGGGTTATTATGACATGACGAGGGCCAGAGTTTGGGTAAAAGGCTGGGGGATCATTAGAAGTCTGAACGTAAAGAAAGTCTGAACGTAAAGAAAGAGAGAACAGGCAGGGCGATAGGCGTAACAAGAAGGCTGACAGAGAACCATTAACCCTTTTGCGTACCATTACGCAATTGATCACTTGCGAGTTATGGTCTATAAGGAAGTTGGAGCCGTAGATATCGATAGTAAACACAAATGCAATAATAATTTAGGTTTCTGATGGCTAAAAAGTATGTTGAATTGGGTTTTAAGTATTTATAAATGTACTACAACCGTATTCTAGCTGGTAATTCTTCTAAATATCGTTGTCTACAGCTCCAACTTCCTTATAGAACGAAACTCGCAAGTGGTCAATTCGTGCCTTTACTGGGATACTTAAAACAATATTTGTGACCATCAGGGGTGCTTAGAAAACTTTAATTCAGTTACTACAACCTGGGCAGCTGTCTTTAAGTGAGGTGTGGGCAGAAAAGTAATTTAGGAGAGGTATTTATGAAATTAGGAGACTACTACTCGTGCATACTACACGGCAACCCCAGGTGCATAAAAGGGTTAAGGGGGGTGACCTGTTTTTGTTCTGTCCTTTTCTATCTTTCTCTGGCTTGTATCCATTTGGCCCCGTTCTGTCTATTGTTTTAAGACGTTTATCCCCATCCAGGTGTCAATTTTTTACTGGTGAGCGGTAGCGAGCCAGCATTTTTTTCTTTTTTACAGCAGGCTAAATTTGTGCATTTTTCGATAGAAAAATTTCTCCGGCGAAGCCGGATTTCTTCATATAATGCTGGCTCGCTATCGCTCGCCAGGAAGAAATCGACACCTAGATGGGGATAAACGTCTTAAAACAGTTGGCTGAATGGGGCCGTATGGATACGAGGCCAGGGAAAGAGAAAAAAGGAGAGAAAGAGAAAAAACAAAAAACAGTGACCCCCCCCCCCCCCCTTATAAAAAAACCCTCAGCTCGCGTGCTAAAACTGATGCCAGTAAAAGACCGACGATTGGTTGGCTGATCCGGCTGAGCTTCGGACCGGAAACTTTCATAGCTCTTAAGGAGGGTTCACAGGCTTTATTTCTCCTCTTGTCTCTCTTTCTCTGACTTGTATCCATTCGGCCCCATTCAGCCTACTGTTTTAAGACGTTTACCCCCATGCAGGTGTCAATATTTTCCTGACGATAAGTAGCGAGCCAGCATATATATTTTTTGTTATGACAGCAAGCTAAATTTGTACATTTTTCGATAGAAAAATTTCTCCGGCGAAGCCGGATTTCTCCATACAATGTTGGCTCGCTATCGCTCGCCAGGATGAAATCAACACCTGGATGGGGATAAAAGTCTTAAAACAGTTGGCTGAATGGGGCCAAATGGATAAAAGCCAGGGAAAGAGAGACAAGGAGAGAAAGATAAAACAAAAACGGTAACCCCCCCATAAACGAGTTTTAGCTACGATTTGTTTAGTCAATTTATACATTTCGTATTAATAGTAACGCCTGGGATAATTAAGCCTAAGTATGCTATTATATTTTAGGCGAATACAGATTCATTAAAATATACACGGGTGTTATATAATGCGTGCATGTGTGTGTGTGTGTGTGTGTGTGTGCGTGCGTGCGTGCGTGCGTGCGTGCGTGTGTGTGTGTATTTACCTAATTGTAGTATACAGGAGTTGAGCTTTTTAGGCTCGTATTGTCCCGCTTCCTGAGTTACAATTATCTATGTGTGTGTGTGTGTGTGTGTGTGTGTGTGTGTGAATTACTGCCATGTAACTCTACCCTCTAACCACCATTTCCTGTTCTTTCACTCCGGATCTGCGAGAACATTTACAGAAAACCCGAGTAAATGCAACACAGAAACGCCAAGGAATTTAAAGTTAATCTTGCTGCAGACGAGCTAATTGCCAGGAGAGAGAGGAGAAACTGAGGAGGGCGAGAGACGGATGGGAGGGGGGCTCAGGGGAGTTAAGTGGTGATTGGCTGATTGTGAGAGAGAGATGAGAGAGGATGAGAGCTGAGAGAGAGCGGGTTGTGAGACGGGAGGATAGCGAGGGTAGGAGTGAGACGGAGGAGGGGAGGGAGATGAGGAGGAGCAGAGAGGGGAGAGAGGAGAGAGAGGACGAGGATGAGAGAGAGAGCGGAGTGGAGTATGAGGAGAGAGGGGAGAAGATTAAGAGGCGGAGGAGAGAGATGGGGTGAGGGGATGAGAGAGGTGACGGAGGATGATTAAGGGGATGGTGGGAGAGAGGGAGGGACTGGAGATCGGAGAGAGCAGGGGGAAGAGGGGGGACTAGAGGAGGAGACGAGAGAGAGAGAGACGAGAGAGATAGGAGAGGAGTGAGGGGAGGGGAAGAGGGAGGCGAGACGAGAGGAGGATGGAGGGAGGACGAGGGAGCCGAGAGAGGGAGAAGATGAAGAGGGGAGAGGCGAGGAGAGGAGGATGGACCAGGAGGAGAGTGCGAGGGAGAGAGGAGAGAGCGAGAGGGAGGAGGAGGAGAGAGAGAGAGAGGGTGAGAGAGGAGAGAGGGAGAGGGGGAGAGGAGGATGAGGAATGACTGGGAAGAACGAGTGAGAGAGAGAGAGAGAGAGGATCGAGAGAGAGGTGAGAAGGAGGGGAAGTGAGAGAGGAGAGATGAGAGTGGAGAGTAGGAGGAGATGGGAGGAGGAGAGTGCGAGGGAGATGGAGAGAGAGGAGAGATGAGAGGAGAGGGAGATGAGAGAGAAGTGACGAGAAGAGGGAGAGACCCCGATTTTGAGGAGGGAGGATGAGAGAGAGAGGAGCGAGAGAGGAGCGAGAGATGAGAGGATGAGAGTGAAGAGAGAGAGGAGAGAGCGAGAAGACGAGAGAGAGAGAGAGAGAGAGAGAGAGAGAGAGAGAGAGAGAGAGAGAGAGAGAGAATGAGGAGAGAGAGAGAGAGAGAATGTGAGGAGAGAGAGAGAGAGAGAGAGAGAGAGAGAGAGAGAGAGAGAGAGAGAGAGAGAGAGAGAGAGAGAGAGAGAGTGAGTTATCAAAGCGTGTGAATTATTAGGTGAAAGTTTGGGTGAGAGAATTTGCGCTAAACGGTGCATGAGAAACCTGCACTGCGTGATAGATGTGAGTGTTGTGTGTGTGTGTGTGTGTGTATGAGTGTTGTTTGTTTATGTGTGTATGAGTGTTGTGTGTGTGTGTATGAGTGTTGTTTGTTTATGTGTGTGTGTGTGTGTTTGTATGAGTGTTGTGTGTGTGTGTGTGTATGAGTGTTGTTTGTTTATGTGTGTGTGTGTGTGTGTGTGTTTGTATGAGTGTTGTGTGTGTGTGTGTGTTGTTTGTTTATGTGTGTGTGTGTGTGTGTGTTTGTATGAGTGTTGTGTGTGTGTGTGTGTGTGTGTGTGTGTGTGTGTGTGTGTGTGTGTGTGTGTGTGTGTGTGTGTGTGTGTTACGGCACACAGGGTCAGGCTTTGATACTACCAATCTGGACCAGATCCGACCGTCGTTTATCTGGTCCCCTTTCTCCCTCGTGTTAAGTCCCATTTTGTTTGACATTGTATGTCGTTCGGCCCATTAGTTTGTCAATTTTAAGACTTTTCGACCCATTTCTTTGTCAATATTAAGACCTTTCGTGCTATTTAGGTGTCAATTGTTTTCCTGGCGAACGATAGTGAGCCTGTAATTTAGGAAGAACCGGCCTTCGGCCGGGACATTTTTCTACCGAAAAATGTACAAATTAATCTAGAAGGGGGATCTAATGGATGTATTGTTTAAGACAGATGGAGGTTTAGGGAGGAAATTAGAAAAACAAAATGAAAAACGACCAAAAAGTGTACCATCTCCCCTTCAACGATGATGGTCACCTGGCCTCCACATTACTATTAACATCACCTGGCCTCCACATTACTATTAACATCACCTGGCCTCCACATTACTATTAACATCACCTGGCCTCCACATTACTATTAACATCACCTGGCCTCCACATTACTATTCTCCTCACACACACATATAATATAGAAACTCTCCTTCCGGGACCTGAGCCGCGACGAGAGTAAATCTGTGAGTGTATTTCCCCATCTTCTCTACCGCTCCTTCATACTATAGTCGGCTCATTTTAAGGGGAAATGAGTTGTTTATCTGGTCCCCTTTCTCCCTCGTGTTAAGTCCCATTTGTTTGAGATGTTATGACGTTCGGCCCATTAGTTTTCAGATTTTATGACGGTCGGTCCATTAGTTTGTCAATTTTAAGACCTTTCGCCCCATTTCTTTGTCAATATTAAGACCTTTCGTGCTATTTAGGTGTCAATTGTTTTCCGGTCGAACGATAGTGAGCCTGTAATTTTGGAAGAAATGGTCTTCGGCCGGGACATTTTTCTACCAAAAAATTTACACATTTATCTTGAAGGGGTATCCTGTGTTTTTTTGTTTTTTTCTGTCTGTACATGTTAACCCCTACAGTACCAGGGACGTCCTTTTCATCATATTCTGGCAACTATTTGACGATTTTCTTCAGTTTAGGAAAGACCTCTAGCCATTAATAAGGCTTCAAACTATCTCAGCCAACCCTTTTAACTACCACAGATCCTTCTCAAGCTGCATAATATCGTCCAATATAGCTGGACTCCAATATATAACACACATCGCTGGTACTCAAAGGGTTAAGTAGGCCAGAAATCGTAACTCCTATCCTCTGTAACTCCAAAAGGGGGCTAGAACAAATGGGCTAGACAAATTCCACGTCTCCATCTTCTTTACCGCTCCTTCATGCTATATGATGTTTATTGTAAGTTGGCCAGAAAGCTTAAGGGGAGATGGGTCGTTATTCTGGTCCCCTTTCTCCCTCGTGTCAAGTCCCATTTGTTTTGAGATTATATAAGACGTTCGGTCCGTTAGTTTGGCGATTTTAACACCTTTCGCCCCATTTCGTTGTCAATTGTAAGACCTTTCGTGCCATTTAGGTGTCGATTGTTTTCCTGGCGAGCGAGAGCGAGCCTTGAAATTTTAAGAGAAACGTGCCTTCGGTCGGGACATTTTTTTTTTTTTTTTTTTTTTTTACCTTAAAATGTACAAATTCATCTTGAAGGGGGTTCTATGGGGGATGGGGGGGGGGGGGTTAGTTAGTGAGGAAACTAAAAAATGAAGGGGTGGGGATTTTTGGCCTTCCTATGCTGAACAGGGCACAGTCCATGGGCCAGGGTAATAATAGGTTCCCACAGAGAGGGTTTGTAGCTAGACCCTGTTCCAAATAAGTAGGCCAAAACTCATGAACATTCACCTCTATAAATCACAAACGACTAGAGTAATTGAGCTAATACTTCTACCAGTTGGGAAGGGTCAGCCGGGGAATAGGTGTGGTAAGTGACAACCTATTTGTTCTAGCCCTTTTTGAGTTATAGAGGCTAGGGTTCACGATTTTTGGTCTACCTATTTGGAAAAAAGTATACCAATAAAATCAACAACACAATTTTCTTATTAGAGTTATTAAAGGAGATATATTTATTTCGACATGATAACTTTGGTATGCGAGTTCCCATAACCAGATTTATATATATATATATATATATATATATATATAGGTATATATTATATATATATTTTTTTTTTTTTTTTTTTTATTTATTTTTTTTTTTTTTTTGGCATTTAGGGAATTATGTATGTAAATATGTGTTAGTATTGTGTGTCTGTGCAGTAATATTTTTTTGGAATATTTGTGTAAGAATACAACTGTCTTGTAAATACTATGGGTATATTATGTATGTGAGATTGTAAATATGTGTATGTATCTCTCCATTCATATTACTCGTAGTGAAGTGGGCTATATTAACTAGACACGTTGTTATAACTGGACATGTACTATAATTATGTTGGTTATATTATCATTTTGTAAACATTGTATTATGTAAGAATTTATATGTATGTACGGTCAAAAAAAAAAAAAAAAAAAAAAAAAATCCCAGCTGTCATTACGTTTATATGTATGTACGGTCATGTCCCAGCTGTCATTACGTTTATATGTATGTACGGTCATGTCCCAGCTGTCATTACGTTTATATGTATGTACGGTCATGTCCCAGCTGTCATTACGTTTATATGTATGTACGGTCATGTCCCAGCTGTCATTACGTTTGACTTGCTTTGTGATGTATTAAGGGGAGGTTTTTAGTGTGTTTCCTAAACTTCCATCAAGCTTGAAATTACACCCCCTTGAGTCCCTTTCAAGATAAATTTGTAAATTTTTCGGTAGAAAACTGTCCCGGCCGAAGGCCGGTTCCTCTTAAATTACAGGCTCGCTATCGCTCGCCAGGATAAAATCTACACCTGAATGGCACGAAAGGTCTTAATATGGGGTGAAAGTTCTTAAAATCGCTAAACTAATGGGGCGAACGTTTTATAATATCAAAAGCAATGAGGCTAAACATGAGGGTGAAAGGGGTCAAGACAAAAATCCCTCAAGTGGAGATCTCCCCTTAATATATGTCAGATGTTGAATAAGGTGGGTAAGTGTTGGAACATGTTTGTATATTTCACTCGATATGAAGAAATGAAGCTTAGATATTGCTGATAAAAACATACTTGATGCCGAGACATCACTTATTCGCGCGACTGTACTTGATATTCTCACCTTGTATTGTGTGTTATTACAACTGAGGTAACATATGGAAGTTCATGTACACATTTACGGTACATATTTTTCTGTATGTGAGTGTCCTGTGTGCGTGTGTGTATGTAACGTATATGTATCTATGTGTATATTGAGGCACGTAGCGTATGTGAGCATGTTTGAGTACTATAGTCTGTTCGCTGTAAGTAGACGAGACATCATGACATCTAACCTCTGTAACTCAAAAATGACTAGATTAATCGAGCTAATATTTCTACCAGTTGGTAAAAAGTCAGTCAAGGAATAGATGTAGACATTTACAGCCAATTTTCTCTAACCCTTTTTGAGTTACAGAGGATAGAGTTAATGATGTATCGCCTACTTTTTTTTTTTTTTTTTTTTCTATGTGATTGAGGGAGGCAAAAGGCATAACTGCCTATAGCGAGTGCCTCCCCCATAGTTGAAAGAGTGACCGGGCTTACAGTATATAGACTATAGTACCACCACACGGCCCCAAGTTTCCTTATTATAGGATAACGGTGTACTTATGAATTACTTGTGAAGGTGTAGCACTATTGGTCACAGCTGGTGGGAATATAATATAAGGTGGAGCTCTCTCTCTCTCTCTCTCTCTCTCTCTCTCTCTCTCTCTCTCTCTCTCTCTCTCTCTCTCTCTCTCTCTCTCTCTCTCTCTCTCTCTCTCTCTCTCTCTCTCTCTCTCTCTCTCTGTATATATATATATATATATATATATATATATATATAAATATAAATAATTGAGAACAGATATATAAAGACACCACTATTACTTTCCCATTTGTAGTTTTATATACATTTTCCTCATACTATGTTTTTCCTCCCCCCCCTCCTCCTCCTCCTCCCCCCTCCCCCCCAAACCACCTCTCCCATTGTATCTCCTCAGCCCACCTCATGTTCGACAAGTCTCTTTTTTTTTTCTTCTCTAGCTCTCCCACAAACTTTCTTCACATTTTTTACCTCAGTCCAATACCTTACTGTTCTTTTCCTTCATTCTTCCTCCTTCATCCTTTTGGTTCTTACTTCATAATTGTTCTCCCTATATTCCCTAGCATGTAATTCACTTATATGAAGCTATACATCAAGAATAAAGCATGTGAAATACAATAGGCCCTTATTATTATAATATATATATATATATATATATATATATATATATATATATATATATATATATATATATATATATATATATATATATATATATATATATATTGTGATATCTTGGTAACATAAGTGCATACAGTGAAGTACCGATTGTCCTTTTAAACTCATATTTGATTCTCAACTTAAAAGTAAATACACCTTTTGTTTTGTTAGAAGGTTATTATTGTGATACTGTATATCTTGCTAGTCTGGTATCATACATGCCACATATCACATTCATTATTGTAATTATGCAATGCTATTATTAGTATTCACGTTTCATACTTCCATGTTGCATGTATATATATTGGCTAGTACCGGGTATACCTTCATTTAATTTATTTCCAGGCAATTTTCAAAACAAAATCAGTATATAGATTTGATACTTTGATTGTGATTTTATATTTGCTATTATAGGCTACTTCCATTTTAGGTGAAGGCTGGTCCTATCCTGAGTGAGGTTTGGCATCCTCAATCCAGCCTTAGCCATTTCTGTCTGTCTCTTTTACTGTCCTACTTTTCCTTTTGGGGGCAGGGGGCTAGTAATCCTCCTCCCCTTGTTAAATTCACCTACTAGACGAAACATAGCAAGGGGGAAGGGAACACGAAAGTGGGGCAGGACCCTAAGAATTTGAACTTTAAATATTGTTTCTGTTCGGTCTCTGTCTCGAGTCGGCCACCCCTAGCTATGGGCTATGGTGCCTGAGTATATACATACATACATACATACATGCATACATACATACATACATACATACATACATACAGTACACTCGACCAAAAAAAAAACATCTTTACACTAACGCTCTAAACATTCTGGAAGTGGGTCGAAATCTTATGATAATACCTCACAGACTTATGCTTCACCCGATTCATTCCGTTCACACTAGATTATTTACAGCTCACCAGTGTAATGATTGTTTTTTGGTCGAGTCTACATACCTCCATTTTATATCATTCCAGGCAACTTTCAAGATATTTCAGGCTTTTTTCCTCAGCCTTTCCTTTACAACACATCCAGCCGACCATGGCAACCTTCTGTAGTACACACATCGTCCTTAAGGGGAGACTGGCCGTTTGTTTGGTCTCTTAATTCATTTATTCATATATGTTTTTAGTTTCCTCCCTAGACCTCCATCAAGCTTAGAAGAAAAAAACCTAGACCCCCCTTCAAGATAAATTTGTAAATTTTTCGGTAGAAAAATGTCCCGGCCGAAGGCTGGTTTCTCTTAAAATTGCAGGCTCGCTATCGCTCGCCAGGAAATAATCGACACCTAAATGGCACGAAAGGTCTTAAAATTGACAACAAAATGGGGCGAAAGGTCTTAAAATCGCCAAACTAATGGGCCGAACGTTTTATAATCTCAAAACTAGTGAGGCTAAACGTTAGGGAAGAAGAGGGTCCCGAAAAACGGTCTAGCCTCCCCTTAATATTCACCGCTCCCTCGACAACACGGAACCCTCGACAACACTGCTCTCTTCTGGACCATCGCCAAATCGCATGTTCAATATTTTTTCAGGGCTCGTTTTTTTTTTTTTTTTTTTTTTTTTTTTTTTTTTTTTTTAGCACACTCTATATATTATTTGGTCTATAGTTCAACAGGTGGGGTAAATATATGAGAATGGTATGCGAGAGGTAGTTCAAGATTAAAACATTCGTTATGACGGAGCAGACTCTTAATATTTGATTGTGTTCTATAATTCAATAACAGGGGCAAAAATATATATGATAATTGCATGTAGAAGGAAGTTGGAGACTAATTAAATGTTTATGACAGAACAAAATCTATTCCCTTTGATATTCTCTATAGTTCAATAATAAGGGCAAATACTGTATATGAGAATTGTATGAGAAAAATAGATCAAGACTACCAAATTGAAATATGTTGGATTAAGGGGAGATATCCACTTGAGGGATTTTTTTTCTGGACCCCTTTCTCCCTCATGCTTAGCCCCATTGTTTTTCTAATTTTAAGATGTTCGCCCCATTATTTTGACGATTTTAAGCACTTTCAACCCATTTCTGTCAATTTTAAGACCTTTCGTGCCATATAGGTGTCGATTTATCGAGTGGCCGCATCCTGGCGAGCGATAGCGAGCCTGTAATTTAAGAGGAACCGGCCTTCGGCCGGGACATTTTTCTACCGAAAAATGTACAAATTTATCTTGAAAGGGAGTCAAGGGGGTGTAATTTCAAGCTTGATGGAAGTCTGAGAAACACACTAAAAACCTCCCCTTAATATATATACATTGTAACGTCAAGGGAACAAATAGTATCCTTATCAAAATTCATCATAATATCTCGGGGCGCGGTTTCCCCCAGACGTAATTTGCATAATAACATGATTCCTGAGGTCGTATGGGTAAATCCTTGTATACTTTGCTTGTAATATATTTGCCTATGTCATTGCCGAGTTTCGTTCTATAAGCAAGTTGGAGTTGTAGGCAACGCTATTTAACAAGAGGTACAGCCTAAAATGCGGTCGTAGTTGTACATTTATATACACACACATAAAACCCAATTCAACATACCATTTATCCATCAGAAACGTACATTATTATTGCATTTCTCTATTTTATTTCGATGTTCACGGCTCCAACTTCCTCATAGCCTGAAACTCGTAAGTGGTCAATTCTACGTATGAAAATATAACAGTGTGATGGTCATTTGGCATGCTTTGGTTAAGGGGAGGTTTTTAGTTTGGTCTCTAGATATCCATCAAGCTTAAGATTACACCCCCTTGAGCCCCTTTCAAGATAAATGTGTACATTTTTCGGTAGAAAAATGTCCCGGCTGAAAGCCGGTTCCTCTTAAATAACAGGCTCGCTAATCGCTTCGCCAGGATTAAAATCGAACATTCCTAAATGGCACGAAGAGGTCTTAAAATTGACAGAAATGGGTCCGACAGTGTCTTTAAAATCGTCAAAATAATGGGGCGATCGTCTTAAAATTAGAAAAGCAATGGGGCTAAACATGAGGGAGAAAGGAGTCAAGAAAAAAATCCCTCAAGTGGATACCTCCCCGGGGGAGGTAGTCGTTTTTACTAGACCCCCCCTTCTCCCTCATGTTTAACATATTAGTTTTCAGATTTTAAGACGTTCGTTCCGTTATTTTGGCGATATTGAGGCTTTTTTGGGGGCAATATTAAGACCTTTCGTGCCATTTAGGTATATTTGTATTCCTGGCGATCGATAGCGAGCCTGTAATTTTAGAAGGAGGTAGGCGATGTAGGGGTGGTGTTTTAGAAGGTAGGTAGGCGATGTAGGGGTGGTGTTTTAGAAGGTAGGTAGGCGATGTAGGGGTGGTGTTTTAGAAGGTAGGTAGGCGATGTAGGGGTGGTGTTTTAGAAGGAGGTAGGCGATGTAGGGGTGGTGTTTTAGAAGGTAGGTAGGCGATGTAGGGGTGGTGTTTTATAAGTAGTTAGGCGATTTAGGGGTGGTGTTTTAAGAAGGTATTTAGGCGATGTAGGGGGTGGTGTTTTAGAAGGTAGGTAGGCGATGTAGGGGTGGTGTTTTAGAAGGTAGGTAGGCGATGTAGGGGTGGTGTTTTAGAAGGTAGGTAGGCGATGTAGGGGTGGTGTTTTAGAAGGTAGGTAGGCGATGTCAGGGTGTGTTTTATAAGGGTATGTAGCGATGTAGGGGTGGTGTTTTAGAAGGTAGGTAGGCGATGTAGGGGTGGTGTTTTTCAAGGTAGTTTAGAGGGCGATGGTAGTTGTTGGTGTTTTAGAAGGTAGGTAGGCGATGTAGGGGTGGTGGGTTTTTTTATAAGCTTGGTGGAGGTCTAGAGAGGAAACTACAAACACATTTTTGATGAATAAATATGTAGAGCAAAAGCAAGAACTACCCCCTTAAAATATATGATCAAATTACAGTACTCTGTTTATAGAAAATCATTGTTGTTAAGGGGAGGTTTCCACTTGAAGGACTTTTTTCTTGACCCCTTTCTCCCTCATGTCTAGCCCCATCGCTTTTGAGATTTTAAGACGTTTGCCCCATTACTTTGGTGTTTTTAAGAATTTCCGCCCCATTCTGTCAATTTTAAGACCTTTCGTGGCATGTAGGTGTCGATTTTATCCTGGCGAGCGATAGCGAGCCTGTTATTTAAGAGGAACCGGGTCATTTTTCTACCGAAAAATGTACAAATTTATCTTGAAAGGGGCTCAAGGGGGTGTAATCTTAAGCTTGATGGATATCTAGAGACCAAACTAACAACCTCTCCTTAATAAACAGTATATATATATAGTTTTGTAGTTGATACATATCTATATATAGTTTTGTAGTTGATATATATCTATATATAGTTTTGTAGTTGATATATCTATAATTATATAGTTTTGTAGTTGATATATAGAACATTATATTGATCAATTCGTTTCCCCTGCTATATTTCCATCAATAAAAACAGTTGAAGTTCCCGAATACGGATGAGTGGGGCTGGAGACTATGGTACGCGAGTGTACCTCAATTCAAATCAATTTACCTAAAACAATGTTAACTTTGAAGTGCCAATATATAACAACTACACACACTTCCATGGCTGTTCCTCTTAAGGGGAGGTTTTTAGTTTGTTTCCTAGACTTCCATCAAGCTTGAAATTTCACCCCCTTTCAAGATAAATTTGTACATTTTTCGGTAGAAAAATGTCCCGGCCGAAGGCCGATTCCTCTTAAATTGCAGGCTCGCTATCGCTCGCCAGGAAGAAATCGACACCCTAAATGTGACGAAAGGTCTTAAAAGTGACATAAAGCTGGGTGAAAGTTCTTAAAAATCGCCAAACTAATGGGGCGAACGTCTTAAAATCTCAAAAGCAATGGGGCTAAACATGAGGGAGAAGGGGGTCAAGAAAAAAATCCCTCAAGTGGAAATCTCCCCTTAACGAACACCATAGTCTCTAGCTCATTCACTAATACTCGAGGACTTCACCTATTTTTAGTTACACACACACACACACACAC
This sequence comes from Paralithodes platypus, assembly GCA_032716605.1. Taxonomy (NCBI): domain Eukaryota; kingdom Metazoa; phylum Arthropoda; class Malacostraca; order Decapoda; family Lithodidae; genus Paralithodes; species Paralithodes platypus. Next base: position 5,798,206 of record CM064569.1, on the reverse strand, counting down.
ACACACACACCCACACACCCACACACACGCGCGCGCGCGCCACACACACACACACACACACACACACACACACACACACACACACACACGCGCCACACACACACATATATATATATATATATATATATATATATATATATTTATTTATATTGAAAACCAAGTTCTTTCCAAAAATTAAATCTAGATAGTTATTCAGTAATACCATAAATAAATACATAGAGTGTCCACGAATTCTAATGAGTGGGCTACAGACTATGGTATCCGAGTGTACGGTCGCGCTAATAATTCATGGCTCAGCTGTCATTACGTTTGGCTCGCTCTGTGCTGTATTAATGTCTGTCAGATGATGACTAGGGTGGGTAAGTGTAGGAACATGTTGGTATATCTCACTAAAAAAAAAAAAAAATCATGTGTAGATATTGCTGGTACTAATTATTGATCAATACATAATCGATGCCGAGTCATCACTTATGAGCGCGACTGTACAATATTAACTCAATCTACATAGCTCACACGTGCCTTACAGCTTGTCAATAATTATCCAAATAC
>CM064569.1:5757864-5797557 GCA_032716605.1 Paralithodes platypus | reverse complement strand
GCTATCGCTCGCCAAGAAAAAATCTACACCTAAATGGCACGAATGGTCTTAAAATTGACTTAAATGGGGTGAGGGTTCTTAAAATCGTCAAACTAATGGGGCGAACGTCTTAAAATCTCAAAAGCAACGGTGCTAAACATGAGGGAGAAAGGGGTTCAGAAAAAAATCCTCCAGGTGGATATCTCCCCATAATTATCCGCAATTGCAATACATGAAAAGTGGCGATGGAAAGGTATTAGGGTTAAGGGGAGACCGGCCGTTTTTCTGGACCTTCTTTTCCCTCATGTTTAGCCCCACTAGTTTTCAGATTTTAAGACGTTTGGCCCATTAGTTTGGCGATATTGATATATTTAGCTCCATTTTGTTGTAAATTTTAAGACCTATCGTGCCATTTAGGTGTCTATTTTTTCCTGGCTAGCGATAGCGACCCTGTAATTATAAGAGGAACCAGCCTTCGGCCAGGGCATTTTTCTACCGAAAAATGTATAAATTTATCTTGAGGGTGTGTCTAGGGGGTATTTTTCTAAGTTTGAGGGAGGTCTAGCGAGAAAACTAAACAAATAAATTAATAAAAAAATTAGTAGACCAAAAAACCAGTCCGTCTCCCCTTAAGGGGAGGTTTCCACTAGAGGGATTTTTTTCGAACTTCCTTCTCCCTCATGTTTAGCCCCATTGCTTTTGAGATTTTAAGACGTTCGCCCCATTAGTTTGACGATTTTAAGAACTTTCGCCCCATTTATGTCACTTTTAAGACCTTTCGTGCCATTTAGGTGTCGATTTTTTCCTGGCGAGCGAAAGCGAGCCTGTAATTTAAGAGGAAACGGCCTTCGGCCGGGACATTTTTCTACCGAAAAAGGTACACATTTATCTTGAATGAGGGTCAAGGGGGTGTAATTTCAAGCTTGATGGAAGTCTAGGAAACACACTAAAAACCTCCCCTTAAATGAGTAATCCGTATGCAGGGAACGAAAGAAAGAACATTATTAACAAAATCTTACTCAGGTGTACACAGATCTCAAAATGATAGCCAGTTAGTTAGGTAGTTAAAATAGGACTTCAGAGGCTATCAACCCTTCTGGGTTATCAAGGGAGCCCAGACGGTATTGTGCAGCATGATTTACTGGTTCGGCTCAATGGTTTCAGGAAGGGGTTTAGTTTGCTCTCTAAACCTCTATCAAACTTTAAAAAAACACCCACAAAACTCCCATTCGATATAAATTTTTACATTTTTCGGTAGAAAAATGTCCCGGCCGAAGGCCGATTCCTCTTCTAATACAGGCTCGCTATCTCTCGCCAAGAAAAAATCGAAACCTAAATGGCACGAAAGAAATAGGGCAAAAGGTCTGAAAATCGCCAAACTAATGGGGCGAATGTCTTGAAATCTCCTAACTAAACATGAGGGAGAAGGAAGACTCGAAAAACCAACGGCCTCCCCTTAAGGGGAGGTTTTTAGTATGTTTCCTACTCCTCCAGCAATCTAAAAATGTCACCCCCTTGAACCCCTTTCCAGATAAATTTGTACATTTTGTACATAAGGCCGGTTGCTCTTAAATTACAGGCTCGCTTTCGCTCGCCAGGATAAAATCGACACCCAAATGGCACGAAAGATCTTAAAATTGACAGAATGGGGCGTAAATTCTTAAAATCGCCAAACTAATGGGGCGAACGTCTTAAAATCTCAAAAGCAAAGGGGCTAGACATGAGGGAGAAAGGAGTCAAGAAAAAAGTCCCTCAAGTGGATATCTCCCCTTAAGCCGCCAGCACACTGTAAGTCAAGAATAGCGTAAGGACTGGAGCCCCTTTTGCGAAAACTCCATTCCCTTGATAGCCAGATTCATATAACAAACGCGTCAAACAACACAATGGGTCATACAATATTGCAGGGAAATTAAAGAAAACGGGATGATTGAACGCTGATCATTAAGAAAACGGGATTATTGAACGCTGATAATTAGGGGCAGACGAAAACAAATGGAAGGCAAAATTTTTTGAAGTGTTCATTAATCCGGTAAAAAGGGGACCAATTTAGAGATACAAAAATGCTTGCGAGGGTAAAAATAGCCACGTGAGTCGAAAACAAGCCTAATGAGAGAGAGAGAGAGGTTGGCTAGATTGTTAATAAAAAGATTAATAGACTGGTAGGGAGAGAGAGAGAGAGAGAGAGAGAGAGAGAGAGAGAGAGAAACAAAACAAATCAAATAATGCTGGTAAACTTTACGATAATTTCAAAGTTTTTTTTAAATGTTAGCCTGTGAAAAGAAAATAGGGTCAAAAGGAGACGAACGCCAACAGAAGACAAAATCATTCTTGTAATAACTAAAATAAACTTGGAGAAAAAATTGAAAATATTCAAGGCATGGAAAAGAGGTCCAATGGTAAACAAAGATATGATTTTAGAAAATAAGTAAAAAATAAATATATATATATATATATATATATATATATAATATAATATAATATATATATATATATATATATATATATATATATATATTGTTACGTATCTTGATCCTCAAGTGGTTAACTTGATGCATCTAGATAGCACAGAGATATAATTATATAAAGGTATCAGTCAGCTGAAGGCAAAACAAAAGTAAAATCTAATAACATTATTTCCTGTTGTTGCTTCCTTTCCTTTTGGATCTTAGGACTTAGTATCCTTTATTGACTGATACTCTTTAATTATGAAAAATACTGAAACTAATTTAAGTCATGTAGTATTTATAAAGAATTATTATTTAACCGAAGCTTAGTAGGCTATGGTTATGAACCGAAGAAGTTATATCTAAAGAAGGACTATTAATTCTATAAAAAGTCTTGAAAGATAAATATTAAAGTAAGAATATTTCTGTCTCTTACCCTTTTTGAAATGAATAGATAGTTTTCTTATATGTCCTTTTATTTATATTTAATGTAGTTATTATTCTTGGTAGATAGATAGACATAAAAAGTTAGATATATATTTAATAATTAGTTAAATGTATTTCTTAACCACGTAACATTGAGGTTTGATTATGAGTAAATTAAGTTACAGGATTGCTTCATAGATTCGATTCAGGTCTCACTCAAATAATATGAAAAGCAAAAATAATATTTTGAAGCTAAACAAATTTTCTTCAGCTTAGGAAATCACTGGAAGTAATATTAACACAGCCATGTTAGTCTAAGGCGATATTACTAATATGAGACAATAGCATCACCGTACTAAGCACCGTTAAGCAATGTAAGCTTAATTAAAATAAAATGAAAGAACTCGTAAGTATTAACTGCGGGGAGACTCTTAAGAGTTCCCCGGCGGACTGCGGGGAGACTCTTAAGAGTCAGAGAAAAAAAAATCAACTTTTGACATCGATTTTTTTTTTTTTTTTTTTTTTTATTGGCCCCTGGGCCATGCAAAATCTCAGTCCTCTACCTCCCCTCCTTCCCCACTTTCCTCCTCTCCTTCAGTTATCACCTATTTTCCCTGTTATTCCCTTATTCTGAGGTATATTTTCGTGCTAACATTAGAAATCCGGTTACAGGATGTGGTCATCACTGATAGCAAGCGAATGCAAGAGAGAGAGAGAGAGAGAGAGTATCGATCGATTGTGTCTCAGTGGCCTTGGGGGAAATTGGCGGGAAAGCAGCTTGCCTCACCCATACATTATACAACTCGCGGGCTATATCTCCGGTTTTGACCATTCAAACGCTGTTTTCACTCGTTTTATTATTGTTTCAGGTTAATACCTTTATAATCAACCCATAATAGGCGCATATGGATAAGTATTAATGCTATTAATGGTACAATGAATATTTTAGTGACGGAAACACCTCAAATACGTCAGCACAGGGGGACGTTTCCAATTACCCCCATGCGCACTTGTTAGGTTAATATAAAATAATAGTATTACTTTCATCATAACCCAATTACTTAAAGAGTTGCTTTAGTCCACAAGTTAGTCAACTAAAATAGTTAACTACATAATAATAGCGTTAACGTTAATTCCCAATCACATATCTCACTAACCAACATAACGTAAGTGTTTACACCGAACACACTTAACACACACTTATATAATCTGACTGACAGTCACAATCCCATTATAATACTTCACCCCGTCTTCCTCCAGCTGCAAGTTCACCTTCCCCAACCCCAAATGAGACTAATTTGAATGCCCACTACTCGGGTCTTATATACTAAACAATGATGGTGTAGGAACGAATCAGGAGGCGAGTGATGGTGCGCGCCCCTATCATAGCTCCTCGAGTTGCATAGCAGGTGCGTGGTCCAATGGGGCCTCCTGGCGTCGATCATACGTCATAGCGTCGGGTCATCGAAGTAGTTTGCAGGGTCCCCTATGACGCACGCAGGTGTGAAGGCTTGTTTGCTGGTATGCGGACGAGCTGGTTTCCCACTCGCTAGTTCGCTCGCTGGTCTGCTTCGCCGCTTGGGTAGTTTGACACTCCTTCAACTCTAATTCTAACTCTTAAATTAACATACAGGGCTCCGTTGTCAGACTTCCCCCCTAGAAAAGAGTTTAAAGGTGGGGGCTCATGGGTTGAGGTAAACAAGGACAAATAATCGCCAACCTGCATATAATTATCTTGTAAAATGCAATGTCACTGAAATAATTATTAACAATGGTATAAAGGATTTTGCGGATCGTCTATACCGGGCCTGTGACGTCATAGTGACGTCACACCAGTATCCTTAGCCTAGACTGGATGGTGGACTTACAATCTTGTGACGTCACAGGCCCGGTACAGACGATCCACAAAATCCTTTATACCATTGTTAATAATTATTTCCGTGCCATTGCATTTTGCAAGATAATTATGTACAGCTTGGCGATTATAATTCCATGTTTACCTCAACTCATGAGCCCCCACCTTTAAGGAGTATAGTACATAATATTAAACATAATACATAAATAGATTCACCACCAGATTGGCAACAGCAAGATTATAATGAGGATATAATAAGGATATCACCCAAAGTAGGCAACGTCTCCAGGTACCACATCAGAACATAGCCGGAACGTAGCTGGAGCGTTATTCGAACTGCAAGGCATCTCACAGCTGAAGGCTTGACAGCGCACTACTAAAGCATGATATTTACCTCGCTACAAGGGAGAGCTAATTGCCAAAATCCTCTCATTAAAATAATCTTACTGCTGGATGAGGCCAACCCGGTAAATGTAATCTTTAACAGATACGTGATAGGCAATCGGCTAGCACGTTCTGGACCCCCTTAATATGTTTGACATCCAGGGAGTATTCCTGCAGCAACAAACTCCACCTGGTCAGTCGTTGGTTTTTATTTTGGAACTTATGCAAAAAAATTAAGGGGTGATGGTCAGTATACACAGTTTGCACATAGACAGCAAAGTATTGAAGGGATAAAATTAATGCTAACAGCTCCTTCTCAATGACTGAATAGTTACGTTGGGCAGAATTTAATTTTTTACTGAAATAGCACACAGGATGCAATACCTCACAGTCGTCTTCCTGGAGCAACACTGCACCAACCCCGGTATTGCTCGCATCCACTGCTAGGGAAAAAGATCTGTTAAAATCAGGAGCTCGGAGTACAGGATAATTAGATAATATATATTTGGTAGCAATAAAGGCCTCTTCACATTCAGAGGACCACTCAAACTTCACATCCTTACGGAGAAGATCTGTCAGGGGAGCTGTCAACTTTGAAAATTTAAGATGAAACGCCTATAATAACCAATCATGCCTAGGTACCTTTGGATATGTTTCTTAGTGCTAGGAGTTGGGAATTCTAGAATAGACTCTACCTTTGCTTGAGGAGGTGCAACCTGCCCCTGACCTACCGTATATCCTAGATACTGGACCGTACTCTTTACAAAGGTGCATTTCTTAAGATTAACCACCAGATTGGCATCAGCAAGATTTAAGAACAGCAATCTAAGTTGGTAAAGATGCTCCTCCCATGACTGTGAAAAGATAAGAATATCATCGATGTAGACAACGCACCCAGGTACCCCTTCAGTCACCAAATTCATGAGGCGCTGGAATGTAGCTGTAGCGTTTTTCAAGCCGTAGGGCATTACGTTACAGCAGAAGGCTTGATTGTTGACTACAAAGCATGATATTTCCCTCGCTCTAGGGGTGAGTGCTACTTGCCAATATCCCTTCATTAAGTCAATCTTGCTGATATAGGTGGCTGTACCAATCTGGTCAATGCAGTCGTCGATCCGTGGCAGTGGGTAGGTATCGTTCTTTGTGACAGCATTGACTTGCCTATAGTCCATACATAACCTATGGCTCCCGTCTGGCTTTGGCACAAGTATGACCGGACTACTCCACTGGCTTAAGGCCCTTGTGATCAGCTCATTAGATAACATAAGTCAAGCTCGACCTGCAGTATACTCCTGCGTTGTGGCGAGACACGGTAGGGGGATAGTTTAATGGGAGTTGCATCCCCTACGTCGATGTCGTGCACGGCCAAAGAAGTGAGCCCTGGAGTATCACGGAACACACTGGGAGACTGAGATAAAACAGAGATTAGTTGGTTCGCTTGATCAGAGGGAAGATGACATAGTTTAGATGGTAATTCCCCCCAAGCTACTGAATTATACTGAAAGTTGGATAGGCTACATGACAAGTCAAAGTCTGCATGGATACCTTCAGGCTCTGGAACAGTCTGTTGCGGGTCAGTAAGAGAACTGAAGACTTCGTCCGCACCAGGCTGTCCACAGGTCCTGACATTCACTGCCACAGTGGGAGAATCTGGAGGAGAGGAATCAGGGGACCTATGGTAGGGTTTCAAAATATTTATATGGAATACTTGCGTGGGCTTTCTCCTGTCTGGGGTAGTTACTAGATAATCGGTAATGCTCACCCTCTGAATGATCTTATATGGGCCCCTGAACTTGGCAGATAAAGGTTGGCCAAAAAGGGGAGCAGGACCAAAACCTCATCACCGGGCTGAAACTCCCTCTCACGGGCTTTTCGGTCATACCATTTCTTCATGGAGCTTTTAGCCACTGTCCAGTTTTGAGCGGCAAACTCACATGAGGATCTCAGCCGGGTTTTGAAATCTGAAACATAATTGAGGAGGTTTTGGTTCCCCTCCTGGCCAACTAGGCTATCCTGCAATAGTTGCAAAGGACCTCTTACCTGGTGACCGAAAACTAGCTCATTAGGGGAAAAACCCAGGGATTCAGTTGGAACCTCACGAGTAGCAAATAAAAGAAAAGGTACCCCCTTATCCCACTCAACTCCGGTCTCTGTACAATACTTACGTAACATTCCCTTTAATGTCTGATGATATCGTTCGAGAACCCCTAGACTCTCTGGGTGGTAGGTGCTAGACTTAACATGCTCGATACCCAACTCCTTCAGGGACTGCTGAAAAATGTTAGAGGTAAAATTAGTTCCTTGATCACTTTGCACCTCATGGGGGAAACCCATTCTGGTGAAGAATTTGAGCAGTTCCTTGATGACAGTTGGAGCAGAGGTAGTCCTTAAGGGTATAGCCTCTGGGTAGCGAGTTGCCATGTCCATGATAGTTAATAAATAAATGTTACCTTGGGAAGTCTTAGGCAATGGGCCTACAATGTCCACTACCACCCGAGTAAAAGGATTCTCGAAAACGGGCAAGGGCACCAGAGGATGTACAGGCACCTTCTGATTGGGTTTTCCTGTCATCTGGCAAGTGTGACACACTCTACAAAACTCCACCACATCTGCACGCATTCCTGGCCAGTAAAAGTGGGCTCTGATTCTGTCTAGAGTTTTTCTCACACCTAGGTGTCCTGCCAATGGTATACAATGTGCCATTTCCATGATATCTCCACGACAAGGTTTGGGGACTACTACTTGATGGACGTCCCAAGCCCCGTCATCGATTGGTCTGTGTGGCTGTCTCCATCTACGCCACAATACTCCTCCTTTGAGGTAGAAACATTCACCACCCTCCTTCTCACATTCCTCTTCACTCACGGACCTGGCAGCTAACTCCTTGCATTCACTATCATCTCTCTGTAGCTCTACCAGGCCACTAGGACAATTTGGAGGGGTTTCATGGTCATCGTTAGGGTCAAGATGAGCCATAAAGGTGTCGGATAAATCCACCTCAGTCACATCATCAGGCACAGTTGGAGCGTCATTCACACTCTCATCATCCCTTTCATCAACTCTTACATTCGGTACATTTCTGTCTGAGGGAACTGCTACTTGAAACATTGAACGTGTGACCGCACACACAGGGAAAACTGTTGGCATCTCCTTTTCGAGCTCACCGGTTAGTGGCTCGTTAACAGGGGAAAGTGACAAAATGGGGTCTGGTCGGACCTTCTCACCTGCTACATCATTCCCCAAAAGGAGTGTTACCCCAGGCACAGGGATATCTTGGGACCTACACAAAGCTATGGTGGCCTCACCCTGTAGTAACTCACATTCAATTTCTCCTTTTACCAAGTGTGCATAAAACTGGCCTCCAGCACCTCTCATTACAACTGGTTCGCCAGGTGGGCACTCAGTGTAAGGATTCACCATGAGGGTGCTAGTAGAACCGGTGTCTCTCAGAATTTTTACCTCATGCATGCAACCATTTAATCTCACGTTGCCAGATGAAATAAAGGGACGGTAACTGTCCTGCACTGATGGTGAAATTATTATTGGCTTAACCCTAGTGGGTTGCACCACACATGCTACTACACCCCTGTCTAGATGATTTACGTTAGTTGCTAGGTACTCCTTCTGTCGGGAGTCCTGTATTAAAGGAACTTTTGGTGCTAGGTACTCTTTCTGTCGGGAGTCCTGCATTACAGGCACATATGGAGTTTGAGATACGGCGGCAACTGTCTGCCCCGATCTCTCTGTTCTCTCCTTGGCCCAGCACTGATAAGCTAGGTGGCCTCTCTGGCCACAAAAAGTACATACTTTAGGGGATACGGGAACGTTCCCTCTTTGAGCATTACTATTAATTTGGGCCCCACCTCTGTTACCATTGCCCTGAGTCGCATTTTTAGTTGGAGGAACAATTCTATTGTGGCTAGCTGGGGAAGACGTTACAGGCTTGTGACTGGGTCTGTCAGATTTGTGATTGGGATACTTAAAATTAGAACTAGAATTATCGTAGGGCTTCTTTCCACGAAATTTGTTGTTGAGCACGTATGTGTCAGCCATGTCAGCGGCGTCGGCAAGACAATCTACCTTTTTCCCCTTTAAATGATAGGATACAGAAGAATCAATTTTCCATAGGAAATTTTCTAACAGGACCAACTCCTTCAGATCGTTGTAGCTTGTGACTTTCTTACTCTTGACCCAATGATTGAAAGTTTTAGTCATGGTCCTGGCAAATACCTTATGGGTTTCTTCTACTTTCTTCTGGTTTTTAAGGAAAGATTGCCTGTAAGCCTCAGGCTGCAATTGATAGGTTTTTAGGATAGCTTCTTTGAGATTGTCATAATCCTGCCTAACTTCTGCTACTTCTGACAAATACGTGGCTCGAGCCTGCCCTGTCAAAATGGTTTGTAACATAAAGGGCCATTGATCTCTTGTCCACTTCATACCTCCAGCAACTTCCTCAAACAAAACAAAGAAATCCTGCACATTATCCTCAGTGAAAGGTGGAATGACACTAGTCATAGTCAATCCCAGAGGGGGAGCAATTAAGGGAGTATTTGTATTGACATTTAGTTGAGCTATACGATATTGATATTCATAATGTTCGGTCTTTATTCTGGCTTCTTCGATATTTGCTTTTATTCTGGCTTCTTCGGTATTTGCTTTGGCTTTTATGCTGGCTTCTTCGTTATTTATTCTGGCTAGTTCTATTTTTAGTTTGGCTTGTTCTAGTTCGAATATTTGATCACCGGTCAAACCAGGTGGCAATTGTATATCAAGTTGGCTAGGTTTACTCGGGATCCCACCAACTGCTCCGTCTCCCTCCCCGCCTTCTACAGGGAACAAGTGGGTTTTTATGGTCTGAGCCACCTCTACTTTAGACATGTTTGAGACAATTAACTGGAGATGTGAGGCAAGCACTTTCAGTTCAGATTTTGACAGACTGTCAATATCAGGGGCTGTGGGTTCTGATTCTATGAAAACTCTAGCATCTTCGTCATTAATTAGATGAGGCATGATTAATATTTGATTTTTAAGTAGTGAAACAGTAATGAAACTGAGTGAAACTATGAAACGTATCCTGGCGAGGTCGCCACTCTTCTGTTACATATCTTGATCCTCAAGTGGTTAACTTGATGAATCTAGATAGCACAGATATACATTAAGGTATCAGTCAGCTGAAGGCAAAACAAAAGTAAAATCTAATAACATTATTTCCTGTTGTTGCTTCCTTTCCTTTTGAATCTTAGGACTTAGTATCCTTTATTGACTGATACTCTTTAATTATGAAAAATACTGAAACTAATTAAAGTCATGTAGTATTTATAAAGAATTATTATTTAACCGAAGCTTAGTAGGCTATGGTTATGAACCGAAGAAGTTATATCTAAAGAAGGACTATTAATTCTATAAAAAGTCTTGAAAGATAAATATTAAAGTAAGAATATTTCTGTCTCTTACCCTTTTTTTAAATGAATAGATAGTTTTCTTATATGTCCTTTTATTTATATTTAATGTAGTTATTATTCTTGGTTCTTGTCTTACGTTAATAGTATTATATTATTATTATCATCAGGATTAATATCAAAGTCACATAAAAAGTTAGATATATATATTTAATAATTAGTTAAATGTATTTCTTAACCACGTAACATTGATGTTTGATTATGAGTAAATCAAGTTACAGGATCGCTTCATAGATTCGATTCAGGTCTCACTCAAATAATATGAAAAGCAAAAATAATATCTTGAAGCTAAACAAAGTTTCTTCAGCTTAGGAAATCACTAGAAGTAATATTAACACAGCCATGTTAGTCTAAGGCGATATTACTAATATGAGACAATAGCATCACCGTACTAAGCACCGTTAAGCAATGTAAGCTTAATTAAAAGAAAATGAAAGAACTCGTAAGTATTAATATAAAACAATAGTATTACTTTCATCATAACCCAATTACTTAAAGAGTTGCTTTAGTCCACAAGTTAGTCAACTAAAATAGTTAAGTACATAATAATAGCGTTAACGTTAATTCCCAATCACATATCTCACTAACCAACATAATGTAAGTGTTTACACCGAACACACTTAACACACACTTATATAATCTGACTGACAGTCAGAATCCCATTATAATACTTCACCCCGTCTTCCTCCAGCTGCAAGTTCACCTTCCCCAACTCCAAATGAGACTGATTTGAATGCCCACTACTCGGGTCTTATATACTAAACAATGATGGTGTAGGAATGAATCAGGAGGCGAGTGATGGTGCGCGCCCCTATCATAGCTCCTCGAGTTGCATAGCAGGTGCGTGGTCCAATGGGGGCTCCTGGCGTCGATCATACGTCATAGCGTCGGGTCATCGAAGTAGTTTGCAGGGTCCCCTATGACGCACGCAGGTGTGAAGGCTTGTTTGCTGGTATGCGGACGAGCTGGTTTCCCACTCGCTAGTTCGCTCGCTGGTCTGCTTCGCCGCTTGGGTAGTTTGACACTCCTTCAACTCTAATTCTAACTCTTAAATTAACATACAGGGCTCCGTATGTCAGAATATATATATATTATATATATATATATATATATATATATATATATATATATATATATATTATTAAATCAGTTCGTGTGTCTGTCTGTTTATCTGTCTGTGCGTTCTGAATAGGCGGCCGCAGTTTTGGACCTGGGGAGCTGAAACTTTGCATGTGGGTGTCAATTGACTTAGGTCAGGTCATAGAGGGGGCGAGGCTACGATCGGAGGTCGTTTCGAGGCCGAAATTGAAACAAAAAATGAACAAAAATGAACAAAATTGCCGTTTGGGGCAGAAGGAGGCCTCCGATCGAAAAGGTGTATGGAACGAAATTTGTTCGCAGCCCCCCAAAATAGGAGTACGGATGAGGTCAGATCCAAAATCGGAGGTCATTTAGCGGCCGAAATCGAGGTCGCCGTTTAATGAGGCACAGGGAGGTCGAGGCCGATGATTATGGTAGTAGCAGGCGGCCGCAGTTTTGGACCTGGGAGCTGAAACTTTGCATGTGGGTGTCAATTGCCCTGGGTCAGGTCATATAGGGGGCGAGGCCACGATCGGAGGTCATTTCAAGGCCGAAATTGAAAGAAAACAAAATTAAAAAAATGGCCGTTTGGGGCAGAAGGAGGCCTCTGATCGAAAAGGTGTATGGAACGAAAGTTGTTTGTAGCCCCCCATTTACAAAATGGGGCGGATGAGGTCAGATCCAAAATCGGAGGTCATTTAGCGGCCGAAATCGAGGTAGTCGTTTAATGAGGCACAGGGAGGTCGAGGCCGGTGATTATGGTAGTAGTAATATTGTGATGATTGTGGTAGTAGTGGTGGTGATTACGGTGGTACAGTATTATTACCCGGGCAACGCCGGGTACCCCTGCTAGTATATTATTAAATCAGTTCGTGTGTCTGTTTGTCTGTCTGTGTGTTCTTAATAGGCGGCCGCAGTTTTGGACCTTGGGAGCTGAAACTTTGCATGTGGGTGTCAACTGACCTGGGTCAGATCATAGAGGAGGCGAGGCCACGATCGGAGGTCGTTTCGAGGCCGAAATTGAAAAAGAAATGAACAAAATTGCCGTTTGGGGCAGAAGGAGGCCTCCGATCGAAAAGGTGTATAGGACGAAAGTTGTTCGCAGCCCCCCAAAATGGGGGTACGGATGAGGTCAGATCCAAATTCGGAGGTCATTTAGCGGCCGAAATCGAGGTCGCCGTTTAATGAGGCACAGGGAGGTTGAGGCTGGTGATTATGGTAGTAGTAGTATTGTGATGATTGTGGTACTAGTGATTGATGATGGTGATTATGGTAGTAGAATTTAAACCCGGGCAACGCCGGATACCCCTGCTAGTATATATATATATATATATATACTGTATATATATATATATATATATATATATATATATATATATATATTACGTATCTTGATCCTCAAGTGGTTAACTTGATGAATCTAGATAGCAAAGAGATTTCCTGTTGTTGCTTCCTTTCCTTTTGGATCTTAGATACTTTATTGACTGATACTCTTTAATTATGGAAAAATACTGAAACTAATTAAAGTCATGTAGTATTTATAAAGAATTATTATTTAACCAAAGCTTAGTAGGCTATGGTTATGAACCGAATAAGTTATATCTAAAGAAGGACTGTTAATTATATATCACGTCTTGAAAGATATATATTAAGGTAAGAATATTTCTGTCTCTTACCCTTTTTGAAATTAATAGATGGTTTTCTTATATCATGTCCTTTTATTTATATTTAATGTAGTTATTATTCTTGGATCTTGTTTTACGTTAATAGTATTATATTATTATTATCAGGATTAATATCAAAGTCACATAAAAAGTTAGATATATTTAATAATTAGATAAATGTATTTCTTAACCACGTATTATTGAGGTTTGATTATGAGTAAATTAAGTTACAGGATCGCTTCATAGATTCGATTCAGGTCTCACTCAAATAATATGGAAAGCAAAAATAATATTTTGAAGCTAAAAAAAAATTCTTCAGCTTAGGAAATCACTAGAAGTAACATTAAAACAGCCATGTTAGTCTAAGGCGATATTACTAATATGAGACAATAGTATCACCGTACTTGTTCTTACCAGCAATGTAAGCTTAATTAAAAGAAAATTATGAACTCGCAAGTATTAATATAAAACAATAGTATTACTTTTATCATAACCCAATTACTTAAAGAGTTGCTTTAGTCCACAAGTCAGTCAACTAAAATAGTTAAGTACATAATAATAGCGTTAACGTTAATTCCCAATCACATATCTCACTAACCAACATAACGTAAGTGTTTACACCGAACACACTTAACACACACTTATATAATCTGACTGACAGTCACAATCCCATTATAATACTTCACCCCGTCTTCCTCCAGCTGCAAGTTCACCTTCCCAACTCCAAATGAGACTGATTTGAATGCCCACTACTCGGGTCTTATATACTATGCAATGATGGTGTAGGAACGAATCAGGAGGCGGGGGATGGTGCGCGCCCCAATCACAGCTCCTCTGGTTGCGTAACAGGTGCGTGGTCCAATGGCGTTGATTGGCGTTGATCATCGTCATAGCGTCGGGTCCTCGAAGTAGTTTGCAGGGTCCCCATATGACGCACGCAGGTGTGAAGGCTTGTTTGCTGGTATGCAGACGAGCTGGTTTCTCACTCGCTGGTTCGCTCGCTGGTCTGCTTCGCCGCCTGGGTAATTCGGCACTCCTTCAACTCTTAATTCTAACTCTTAAATAAACATACAGGGCTCCGTATGTCAGAATATATATATATATATATATAACACGTGGATGGGTAGATGGGTCGCTTTTCTGGTCCCCCTTCTTCCTCATGTTTAGCCCATTAGTTCTAAGATTTTAAGATGTTTGCCCCATTAGTTTGTCGATTTCAAGACCTTTCGCCCCATTTCTTTGTCAATATTAACACCTTTAGTGCTATTTTGGTCTTGATTTTTTTTCCTAGCGAACGGTAGTGAGCCTGTAATTTTGGAAGAACTGGCCATATTGCTATCGAAAAATGTGCAAATTAATCTAGAAAGGGGATCTAATGGATGGTTTTTTTTTTTTTTAAGTTTGATGGAGGTCTAGAGAAAAAACTAAAACACATATATATATATATGAAATAATCGACCAAAAAAAAAAAAATCAGCCTTAAACGCAAACAAACCCAAAGAGAAATAATTGGTAAACATAGAGTCTACTATTTTTTTTTTTTTTTTAGTAGGTTAATAATATACACAAAACTTGATAATCGAAGTATAATAAGATGTAATGTAAAATAGAATAAACTAGGATACCAATAAACAAAAATATAGTCATCCAAATATAATAATACATCAAACCAAATGCGAAAAATAAAGTAATCAAGTAAAATAATAAAAAACAAAACTGTGAACTAGGGGTAAACTATGAACAAATAAAATAATCTAGTATAATAATAAAACACTGAAAACTGTGAACTAGGGGTAAACTATGAACAAATAAAATTATCTAGTAAAATAATAAAACACTGAAAACGGTGAACTAGGGGTAAACTATGAACAAATAAAATAATCTAGTAAAATAATAAAACACTGAAAACGGTGAACTAGGGGTAAACTATGAACAAATAAAATAATCTAGTAAAATAATAAACAACAAACGGTAACCTAGGGATACACTATGAAAACAAAAATAATAAGTAATCTAGTATAATAATATACAAACTACGACAAGCTAGGGATAAACTATGAAAACAAAATAATGTAGTATGACAACAAACACAAATAATGGTAAAGTAGGGGTAAACTATGACATAAATAAAGTAATATAGTATAATGATAAACACAAAAAACGTTAAACCTGGGATAAACTATGAAAACAAAGTAATCTAGTATAATCATAAACTCACAGAAAACGATAAACTAGGGATAAACTATGAACAAATAAAGTAATCTAGTATTATGATAAACACAACAAACGTTAAACCTGGGATAAACTATGAAAACAAAGCAATCTAGTATAATAATACACACAACACGTTAAACAAAGTAATCTATTATAATAATAAACACAGCAAACGGTAAGTTAGGGATTAACTGAACACAAATATAGTAATTTAGTATAATAAACACAAAACACGGTAAACAAAGTAATTTAGTATAATAATAAATACAACAAATGGTAAACTAGGATTACCTATTATACAATAAAGTAATTTAGTATAATAATAAATACAACAAATGGTAAACTAGGATTACCTATTATACAATAAAGTAATTTAGTATAATAATAAATACAACAAATGGTAAACTAGGATTACCTATTATACAATAAAGTAATCTAGTATAATAATAATAAAAAAAAAAAGGGTAAACTAGGGATAAACTATGAACAAAATAAAGTAATCCAGTATAATAAAGACACAAAACGGTAAACCTGGGATTAACTATGATAATAAAGTAATCTCTATAATAATCAACACAACAAACGATAAACTAAGTACCGGTAGTCTAGTATACTAATAAACACACAGAAAACGGTAAACTAGGAATAACTATGATAAAATATAGTATTCTAGTATAATAATAAACACAAAATACGACAAACTAGAGGTAAGATATGAAAAATAAGTAATTTAGTATAATAATACATACACAAAAAATGGTAAACTAGGGATAAACTATGTAAAAATAAAGTAATCTAGTATAATAAACACACACAAAACGGGTAAACTAAGGATAAACTAATAAAAAGAGGTTCGCACAATAACAGTCCGGGGCCCCACTTATCAGCCTTCCCGCTCTGTTATTACACAACGGAGAAAATTACCACCCTTTGTTTGGCCACGTTATAAAAACTGAGGGGTAAATATAAGAGAGTTAACCCCGGAGGAAGGAGGAGGTTAAGGGGAGATGGGTCGTTTTTCGGGACCCCTTTCTCCCTCGTGTTCAGCCCCATTAGTTTTCAGATTGTATGACGTTCGGCCCATTAGTTTGGCGGTTTTAATACCTTTCGCCCCATTTCGTTGTCAATTTTAAGACCTTTCGTGCCATTTGGGTGTCGATTTTTCCTGGCGAGCGATAGCGAGCTTGTAATTTTAAGAGTAACCGGCCTTCGGCCTGGACATTTTTCTACCGAACAATTTACACATTTATCTTGAAGGGGGGTCTAGGGGGTGCTTTTCTAAGTTTGATGGAGGTCTAGCGAGGAAACTAAAAAATAAATGAATAAATTAATTAATAGACCAAACACAGGTCAGTAACTCCTTAACCCATTCAGTACCAGGGACGTCCTTTTCATCATATTCTGGTGATTATTAGACGATTTTATTCAGCTTGGGAAGGCCCTCTAGCAATGGTAAGGCTTCCAACTATCTCAACCAACCCTTTAAACTACCACATATCCTTCCCCAGCTGCATAATATATATCGTCTAAATATTTTTTTTTTCTATGTGATTGAGGGAGGCAAAAGGCATAACTGCCTATAGCGAGTGCCTCCCCCATAGTTGAAAGAGTGACAGGGCCAAAATCAAGGGACGTTCGAGCCAAAATGCCTGGACACACGGAGTTTGAAGCAATTTAAGTCATAGGAAGAGGGAAAGACTGATTCTGGGAGAGAGTTCCAGAGCTCAGATGTTGAGTAGAAGAAAGTTTGAGAGTAACGTTTCACTCTTGGGTTGGAGAGTTGCACAGAGTAGGGGTGGGATTGAGTTGCAAGACGGGTACCACGTGCCCTACGTAAAGGAGGTGGTATGCACTGGGATAGCTCTGAGGAACACTGATTATTATAGTAGCGATAGAATAGCGAGAGAGATGCAACATTGCGGCGGAGAGAGAGAGATTGCAGAGAGTTGGTGAGTGGACGGGAGTTAATGATACGAAAGGCCTTCCTTTCAACTTTGTCTAGGAGAGCGGTGTGAGAGGAACCTCCCCACACATGTGAACAATACTCAATACAAGGGCGCACTATGCCCCTGTACAGAGCAAGAAGCTGTGCAGGGGAAAAGAACCCCCTAAGGCGGTTGAGCACACCCAGCTTCTGGGAGGCTGCCTTAGCAAGACTGGTAATATGGTCCTTCCAAATGAGAGCAGAAGAAAAAGAGACACCAAGAATATTGAGAGAAGATGAAGGGTTGATTTTTGTATTGTTGAAGAATAAGGGATAGTCCGCTGGGAGATCCTGACGGGTAGATAGATGGAGAAATTGGGTTTTGGAAGCATTAAAGTTAACAAGGTTTTCTCTGCCCCAATTGGAAATAGTATTTAGATCAGAATTTAAGAGTTCTATGGCTTCATTACGTTTGTCGTTGAGGGATTGCTGGCTGGGGCGTTCTGAAAAACTAAAGGAGTAGTGTAAGGTTGAGGTGTCTGCGTATGAATGGATGGGAATTAAGGTACAGTTAAGGAGATCATTTATAAAAATTAGAAAGAGAATAGGAGATAGGACAGAGCCCTGAGGAACACCGGAGTTTATAGGGTGAGGAAGTGAACAATGGCCGTCCACAACCGCAGCTATGGAACGGCCGGAAAGGAAAGTAGAGACAAAGGCACAGATGGAGGGATAGAAACCGAAGGAGGGTAGTTTAGAAATTAAAGATTTATGCCAGACTCTATCGAAGGCTTTCGATATGTCTAGTGCAATAGAATATAGCTAGAATAAAATATAACACACGTCGCTGGTACTCAAAGGGTTAAATGCAGTGAGGGATTATCAGCTAGAGCGTACCTTATATGATCATGAAGCCACAAAAGGACTCCCTGGTACAGTCGCACTAATAAGTGATGTCTTGGCACCAAGTAAGTTTTAATCAATAATTGGTATCAGCAATATCTAAGCTTCATTTCTTCATATCGAGTGAAATCTACAAAAAGTTTTCCTACACTTACCCACCCTATTCAACATCTGACAGACATTAATACAACACAGAGCAAGCCAAACGTAATGACAGCTGGTACATGACTTATTAGCGCGACCGTACAGTGTAAACCAATTAATACAACACATAGCAAGCCAAACGTAATGACAGCTGGTACATGACTTATTAACGCGACCGTACAGTGTAAAACAATGAATACAAGACATAGCAAGCCAAACGTAATGACAGCTGGTACATGACTTATTAACGCGACCGTACAGTGTAAAACAATTAATACAACACATAGCAAGCCAAACGTAATGACAGCTGGTACATGACTTATTAACGCGACCGTACAGTGTAAACCAATGAATACAACACATAGCAAGCCAAACGTAATGACAGCTGGTACATGACTTATTAACGCGACCGTACAGTGTAAACCAATGAATACAAGACATAGCAAGCCAAACGTAATGACAGCTGGTACATGACTTATTAACGCGACCGTACAGTGTAAAACAATTAATACAACACATAGCAAGCCAAACGTAATGACAGCTGGTACATGACTTATTAACGCGACCGTACAGTGTAAACCAATGAATACAACACATAGCAAGCCAAACGTAATGACAGCTGGTACATGACTTATTAACGCGACCGTACAGTGTAAAGCAATTAATACAACACATAGCAAGCCAAACGTAATGACAGCTGGTACATGACTTATTAGCGCGACCGTACAGTGTAAAACAAACCTCCTGGTCCAATATCAACCCTAGAACATCAAACATTAACCTCTGAAGCGTACACAATAGATAAATAATTAATAAGAAACTTCATTTGGGTTCGGGATAGTTTCGGAAACTTAAGGGAGCTCAGACGGTATTGTGCAGCATAATTTACTGGTTCGGCTCAATGGCTTAAGGAGGGGGTTTAGTTTGCTCTCTAAACCTCTATCAAACTTAACCCTCTCACATTCTTGACGCAATTTTGAGCCTATTAGGGATACTTTAAAGCCTTTGTTACCATCAGGGGTATTTAGAAATCTTTAGTGTAGTTACTTTAAACTCTGCAGTTGTCTTTGAGTTAACTGTGGGCAGAAAACTAATTTTGGAGAGGTAATTATAAGAGTGAGAGAACTCTATTTCTTATTGCTAATCTGGCAACCTCTGCGTCATATGGTCGTGAGAGGGTTAAAAAAAACACCCACAAGACTCCCTTTCGATATAAATTTGTACATTTTTCGGGAGAGAAATGTCCCGGCCGAAGGCCGATTCCTCTTTCATAACAGGCTCGCTATCGCTTGCCAGGAAAAAAATTGACACCTAAATAGCACGAAAGGTCTTAATATTGGCAAAGAAATGGGGCGAAAGGTATTAAAACCGCCAAACTAAAGAGGCGAATGTCTTGAAATCTTATAACTAATAGGGCTAAACATGAGGGAGGAGGAGGAGGACTTGAGAAACCAACTGCCTCCCCTGAAAGCCACGACTTATGATTATCTTAACACTTAACCCCTTCTGTACCCCGACGTCCTTTTCATTATATTCTGGAAACTATTAGACGATTTTAGTCAGCTTAGGAAGGACGTCTACCCCTTAAGAGGTGACGGACTATCTCAATTAATCCTTTTTAGCTAACATGCATTCTTCCTAAGCTTCATAAAATTGTCTAAATGTAGCGCAAATCTAATACTAAAGACGTTGACGGTACAGCAGGGGTTAAGCGTATACTGGGGATCTAGCCGCAACACCGACCACCGTATTTGGCGTATATATGCATATAAATAATGATAAGCTACGACAATGTGGTAACTTGTAATAAAGATCGTTATCTCCTTGTGATCTCGAGCTGATAATCTGAGGTAATTTAAGGGGAGGCAGTTGGTTTCTCGAGTCCTCCTCCTCCCTCATGTTTAGCCCTATTAGTTATGAGATTTCAAGACATTCGGCCAATAGTTTGGCTTTGTCAGACCTTTTTCCCCATTTCTTTGTGAATATTAAGACCTTTCGTGCCATTTAGGTGTTTATTTTTTTTCCTGGCGAGCGATAGCGAGCCTGTATTTGAAGAGGAGTCGGCCTTCGGCCGAGAAATTTTTCTACCGATAAATGTACACATTTATATCGAAGGGGGGTCTTGTAGGTGTTTTTTAAAGTTTGATAGAGGTTTAGAGAGCAAACTAAAGCCCTTCCTTAAACCTTTGATTACACAGTACTCCACACGGAAATTGGCTTGACTGTCTGGCTTGGGCACTCCCTCCTTTACTATCTTTCCTCCAAAGTTACTCCTTCCACCCTTTCTTCTTCCGTTTTCTTTGGGAGCTCCTTCATCGGATCTTAGCATAAGGAGGGGTTTCACACGAACGCATTTTTCGGCAATTTCTGGATCGGCAATTTTTTTTTTTTTCGTATTTCGGGAGTATTTTACTCTGGGGTCATTGTCTACACTGTAGATATATTAATTTAAGGTACCGGTAATGAAAATCTTATTTTTTTTTAAATACAAAGCTTCTACACTAGAATTGCTCCAAAACGTTGCTTGATAAAGTGCTCGTACGAATCCAGCCATTGTTTTGGTTGTGTGGAAGTCAACATGAACGATTTTCCGTCATATAACTCAGCCGCCATGTTTTCGTATGTCAACTTCATATATATACTGTATAGTGAATGCATATAGGCTACTTAAGGGGAGATCTCCACTTGAGGGATTTTTTTCTTGACCCCTTTCTTCCTTATGTTTAGCCCCATTGCTTTTGATATTATAAAACGTTTGCCCCATTAGTTTAGCGATTTTAAGACCTTTAGTGCAATTCAGGTGTCGATTTTATCCTGGCGAGCGATAGCGAGCCTGTAATTTAAGAGGAACTGGCCTTCGACCGGGACATTTTTCTACCGAAAAATGTACAAATTTGTCTTGAAAGGGACTCAAGGGGGTGTAATTTTAAGCTTGATGGAGGTCTAGGGAACCAACTAAATACCTCCCCTTAACCCATTCAGTACCGGTGACGTCTTTTTAATAGTATACTGGCAACTATTAGACGATTATATTTAGCTTAAGAATGACGTATACTCATTGTAAGGCAACAGACAGACTATCTCAAGCAATCCTTTTAGATAGCTTATGTCTTTCCTAAGCTTCGTAAAATCTGCAAAAGGCAGCTGAAATTGAAACAAAAAGACGTCACCGGTACTGTAGGGGTTAAGGAGAGGTTTTTAGTTTGGTCTCTAGACCTCCATCAAGCTTAAGATTACACCCCCTTGAGCCCCTTTCAAGATAAATTTGTACATTTTTCGGTAGAAAAATGTCCCGGGTGAAAGCCGGTTCCTCTTAAATTACAGGCTCGCTATCGCTCGCCAGGATAAAATCGACACCTAAATGGCACGAAAGGTCTTAAAATTGACAGACATGGGTTGAAAGTTAATAAAATCGTCAAAATAATGGGGCAAACGTCTTAAAATTAGAAAAACAATGGGGCTAAACATGAGGGAGAAAGGAATCCATAAAAAAATCCCTCAAGTGGAAATCTCCCCGTAATAAAAGTTTTGCAAAGGTCTGTCTGTCTGTTCACTCTGCTAATCTTGGTTAGTTTGTATTTAGTGAAATTAGGAAGATCATTTATATTGCCAACCCAAATTAGGTAAAGTTGCTCAAATGTGGATTTTGTTTCGCAGGTGGTGGATGCGTTAGGAAGTTGGAGTCGTAATCGTCGCTGCAGGTGTCCCTCTCGTGTTATGGGGTAAGTACTGTGTCTTGCATGTTCCTTGCTTAACCCCTTCTGTACCGGTGACGTCTTTTTTATTTTATATAAGCTATATTTAGACGATTTTGTGCAGATTAAACCTTTCAGTAGGATGCTATTTGTACCCTTTCTGGGATAGCCTACTTAAAAACCTTTCTGACCATCAGGGTTTAGAAATCTTTCGTTTAGTTACTTTAACCTCTGCAGTTCTATTTGAGTGAGTTGTGGGCAGAAAACTAATTTTGGCGAGGTAATTATGAGATTGAGATAACTCTATTTCTGAATGCTATGCGGCAACCCCCGAGTCGACAGGGTTAAGCAGGATCTGTGGTAGTAAATATGGTTAAGTGAGATAGTTCGAAGCCTGTTAATTGCTGGAGGCCATTTTTAAACTGACTAAAATCGTCTAGTAGTAGCCAGATTAATACTAAAAGGACGTCACCGGTACTGAAAGGGTTAAGATAGATAAATTCTGTATACCAATTATGTATATCAATATATCCCCTACATGGACTTTGTGGAGATTATGTGATCCTCATTCTGTTTGTTTGTAAGCAGGATTTCTCATTTGGTACCCGTATAGAGGCGATTATATTATGACTACCATCCGATGACCCCCTCCCCCGCCCCCTCACCACCCCCATTCACGTACCGTTTTCCCCCCATTTTGTGTTGTATTTATTTTTCATAATTTTTGTATTATGATTTGTTATAATTGTTTTATTTTTTTAGCTGGTGTGTGTGTGTGTGTGTGTGTGTGTGTGTGTGTGTGTGTGTGTGTGTGTGTGTGTGTGTGTGTGTGTGTGTGTGTGTGTGTGTGTGTGGTGTGTGTGTGTGTGTGTGTGTGTGGTGTGTGTTGTGTGTGTGTGTGTGTGTGTGTGTGTGTGTTGTGTGTGTGTGTGTGTGTGTGTGTGTGTGTGTGTGTGTGTGAGAGAGAGAGAGAGAGAGAGAGAGAGAGAGAGAGAGAGAGAGAGAGAGAGAGGAGAGAGAGAGAGAGAGAGAGAGAGAGAGAGAGGAGAGAGAGAGAGAGAGAGAGAGAGAGAGAGAGAGAGAGAAGAGAGAGAGGAGAAGAGAGAGAGAGAGAGAGAGAGAGAGAGAGAGAGAGAGAGAGAGAGAGAGAGAGAGAGAGAGAGAGAGAGAGAGAGAGAGAGAGAGAATATTACCTGTACGCACTGTAAGTATTTGACACTTTAACTGTACACTCTCGTTACACCTGGCACAACCAATTACCTAAGGACTGGCCAATTTAACCCTTCACCTTATCTCGCGCATTAACCCCTTCTGTACCGGTGACGTCCTTATAACTTTATTCTGGCTACTATTAGACGATTTTTACTCAGTTAAAAAAGACCTGCAGCAATTAACAGGCTTCGAACTGTCCCACTTAACCCTTTTTACTAACACATGTCCTTCTTAAGATGCACACAATCGTCTAAATATAGCTACAATAAAATTAATAAGACGTTGCCGGTACAGAATGGGTTAAGGGGAGGTTTTAGTTTATTACCTTAACCTCCATCACACTTAAAATTAAACCCCCTTGACCCCCTTTCAAGATAAATGTGTACATTTTTCGGTAGAAAAATGTCCAGGCCGAAGGCCGGTTCCTCTTAAATTACAGGCTCGCTATCGCTCGCCAGAAAGAAATCGACACCTAAATGGCACGAAAGGTCTTAAAATTGTCAGAAATGGGGTGAAAGTTCTTAAAATCGCTAAACTAATTGGGCGAAAGTGGTTAAAATCTCAAAAGCAATGGGGCTAAACATGAGGGAGAAAGGGGTCAAGAGAAAAAAATCCCTCAAGTGGATATCTCCCTTAAGCAGAAGTGGTGTGTTGTCCTTAACCCTCTCAGTACCGGTGACGTCCTTTTCATTATTATTTTGGTAACTGTCAGACGATTATATTCTGTTTAGGAAGGTGTCTACCAAATAAGGGGAGATTTCCACTTGAGGGATTTTTTTCTTGACCCCTTTCTCCCTCATGGTTAGCCCCATTGCTTTTGATATTTTAAGACGTTTGCCCCATTAGTTTGGCGATTTTAAGAGCCTTCGCCCCATTTGTCAATTTTAAGACTTTTCGTGCCATTTAGGTGTCGATTTTTTCCTGGCGAGCGATAGCGAGCCTGTAATTTAAGAGGACCAGGCCTTCGGCCGGGACATTTTTCTACCGAAAAATGTACGAATTTATCTTGAAAGGGGGTCTAGGGGCTGTAATGTTAAGCTTGATGGAAGTCTAGCGAACTAACTAAAAACCTCCCCTTAATTAAATGACAACAGACGATCTCAATAAATTATTTTAGCTACCAGGTATCCTTCCTAAGCTTCATAAAATCTTCTAAATGTAGCTAGAAAAGGAAAAAAAAACACGTCGCCGGTACGGAAGGGGTTAACCCCTGCATTACCGTGCCGTCTTTTTAACTTTATTCTGGCTACTATTATATATTTGTATTCAGTTTAAATAGGGCCTCCAGATAATAACAGGCTTCTAACTATCCCACTGAACCATTGTTACAACCACAGATCCTTCTAAACTACACAAAACCGTCTACATATAGCTAGAATAAACTTTATAAGACGTTGCCGGTACAGAAGGGGTTAAGAAGCTGAAAGTTAATGTAATAAGCTTTCCTTCTTAGATAATTAGATAATTAGCTAATTTTTTTCTTTGTAAATGAGGGAGACAAAAGGCATAACTGCCTGCAGCGAGTGCCTCCCCCAGATTTCAAGGAGTGACAGGGCCGAAATCAAGGGACGTTCTAGCTAAAATGCCTGGACACACGGAGTTTGAAGCAATTTAAGTCATAGGAAGAAGGAAAGACTGATTCTGGGAGAGAGTTCCAGAGCTCAGCAGTTGAATAGAAGAAAGTCTGAGAATAGCGTTTCACTCTTGGGTTGGAGAATTGCACAAAGTAGGGGTGGGATTGTGTTGCAAGGCGGGTACTATGTACCCTACGTAGAGGAGGTGGTATACACTGGGAAAGCTCCGAGGAACACTGATTATTGTAGTAGCGATAAAATAGCGAGAGAGATGCAACATTGCGGCAAAGAGAGAGAGATTGCAGAGAATTGGTGAGTAGACGGTAGTTAATGATACGAAAAGCTTTCCTTTCTACTTTATCTAGGAGTGCGGTGTGAGAGGATCCTCCCCACACATGTGAACAATACTCAATACACGGACGCACTGTGCCCCTGTACAGAACAAGTAGCTGCGCAGTGGTAAAGAATCCCTTGAGGCGGTTGAGCACCCCCAGCTTCTGGGAGGCTGCCTTAGCGAGACTGGTAATATGGTCTTTCCAAGTGAAAGCGGAAGAAAAAGAGACACCGAAAACATTGAGGGAAGATGAAGGGTTGATTTTTGTATTGTTGAAGAATAAGGGATAGTCCTCTGGAGGTTCCTGATGGGTAGTAAGATGGATAAATTGAGTTTTGGAAGCATTAAATGTAACAAGGTTTTCTCTACCCCAATTGGAAATAGTAGCTAGATCAGAAGATAAGCATTTTATGGCTTCATTACGTTTACTTTTGAGGGACTGCTGGCTGGGGCGTTCTGGAAAACTAATTGAGTGGTGTAAAGTAGAGTCGTCTGCATACGAATGGATTGGACTAGATGTACAGTTGAGAAGATCATTTATGAAAATTTGAAAGAGAATAGGAGATAGGACAGAACCCTGAGGAACACCGGAGTTGATAGGATGAGCAATTGAGCGATGGCCGTCCACAACCGTAGCTATGGAACGGCCGGAAAGGAAATTAGAGACAAAGGCACAGATGGAGGGACAGAAACCGAAGGAGGGCAGTTTGGAAATTAAAGATTTGTGCTAGACTCTATCGAAGGCCTTCAATATGTCTAGTGCAACAGAAAAAGTCTCGCCGAAATCCCGAAAGTTGGATAACCAGAAGTTAGTAAGGTATGAAAGAAGATCACCAGTAGAGCAACACTTAAGGAAGCCATACTGGCGATCTGAGAGCAGATTATGAGAAGAGAAATGCTTAAGAAGTTTGGAAGCAAGAATAGTTTAAAAAACTTTAGAGATACAAGACATGAGAGCAATTGGACGATAGTTGGAGTGTTGAGAGCAGTCACCCTTCTTTGGGACAGGTTGAATGAGAACAAACTTCCAGCAAGAAGGAAAGACGTTAGAGGAGAGACAGAGACGAAAGAGTTTGCCTAGGCAGGGAGTCAGCACGGAAGCACAGTTTTTAAGTACAACATGAGGAACACCGTCCGGACCGTACGCCTTCTTAGTATTAAGCCCAGAGAGGGTAGAAAGTACATCTTTAGAAGAGATTAGGATATTAGGCATAAGTAGGAGAGAGGGCGGTGGAGAGGGAGGAATAGCACCGGAATCATCCAAGGTAGAGGTGATGGCAAAAGTTTGACCAAAAAGTTCAGCTTTGTCAGAGCAAGAAGTGATGGTTGTGCCATCAGAGTGGAAAAGGGGAGGGAAAGACGAGGAAGAAAAGTTATTGGAGAGGTTTTTGGCTAGATGCTAGAAAGCTTGGGAAGAGCTAGAGTTGGATAGTTCAGTGCATTTATTATTGGTGAAAGAGTGCTTGGCAAGTCGAAGAACAGATTTGGCTTGATTCCGGGCAGAAACATAGGAAGAATGAGATTCTTGAGTTTTAAGGCGTCGGTACCGTTTGATTGCTTCCTCCTTGTTGTGGACAGCAGTAGAACAAGCGTGAGTAAACCAAGATTTGTTTGCATTAGACTGAGAGAAAGAAAATGGAATGTATGCTTCCATGTCCGAGAGGATTACCTCGGTAATGCGTTCAGCACTCTCCGAGGGCCCTCGGCCACGGAAGCAGAAGTCATTCCATGGGAAATCATTTCGTTGGCTGTTATCATCATAGTATTCCCACATGTATGACCTAAACAAATATAGTCTACCCATTTTTAAAGTGAATGATAGCAAGTTCTACAACATAAATCAACATCTAATTTTTTGGTGGGTACCAATAAACGATTTTTTTTGAAAGGATCTATGGTTGTCATAGAGTTAATTTAGATAGTGTTAAGGGAGCCCACCTCGCTTTTTTCTCTTTCTCTCCCTCTCTCTTTGGCTTGTATCCATTCGGCCCCATTCAGCCTACTGTTTTAAGACGCTTACCCCCATCCAGGTGTCAATATTTTCCTGGCGAGCGGTAGCGAGTCAACATATATATATATATATTTTTAATTTGACAGCAAGCTAAATTTGTACATTTTTCGATAGAAAAATGTCTCCGGCGAAGTCGGATTTCTTCATACAAAGCTGGCTCGCTATCGCTCACCAGAAAGAAATTCACACCTGGATGGGGGTAAACGTCTTAAAACAGTAGGCTGGATGGGGCCGAATGGATACAAGCCAGGGAAAGAGAGAAAAGGAGGGAAACACAAAAACAAAACGGTGACCCCCCACCTTAAGCCTTTTGATCCGTAAACGCCCCTCACAGACTGATTGATGTTGTGAAAAAGTGTGTAAATGGTAGCCAGAAATATATTTAACCCTTTGAGTACCAGCGACGTGTGTTATATTTTATTCTAACTCTATGTAAGGGGAGATGGGCCGTTTTTCTGGACCACTTTCTCCCTCATTATTAGCCCCATTAGTTTTCAGATGTTAAGAGGTTTGCCCCATTAGTTAGTCGATTTTAAGACCTTTCGCCCCATTTCTTCATCAATATTTAGACCTTTCGTGCTATTTAGGTGTCAATTTTTTCCCTGGCGAACGATAGTGAGCCTGTAATGTTGGAAGCACCGGCCTTCGGCCGGGAAGTTTTTCTACCGAAAAATTTACAAATTAATCTAGAAGGGGGATCTAATGGATGTTTTTTTTTAAATTTGATGGAGGTCTAGGGAGGAAACTAGAACAACAATGAATACATGCAAAAATCACCCAAAAGGTGAACCATCCTCCCTTAAACGATATTATGCAGATTGGGAAGGATCTCTGGTAGTTAAAAGGGTTGGTTGAGATAGTTTGATGCCCCATTATTGCTAGAGGGCCTTCCTAAGCTGAATAAAATCGTCTAATAGTTGACAAAATATGCTGAAAAAGACGTCCCTGGTACTGAACGAGTTAAGGGGAGGCGGACCGTTTTTCTGGACCCACTTCTCCCTATTGTTTAGCCCCACTAGTTTTGAGATTATAAGACGTTCGGCACATTAGTTTGGCGATTTTAACACCTTTCGCTCCATTTCGTTGTCAATTTTAAGACCTTTCGTGCCATTTAGGTGTCGATTATTTCCTGGCGAGTGATAGCGAGCCTGCAATTTTAAGAGGAACCGGCCTTCGGCCAGGACATATTTCTACCGAAAAATGTACAAATTTATCTTATTTATTTTAGTTTCCTCCCTAGACCTCCATCAAGCTTACAAAAACACCCCTAGGGGTGTTTTTGTAAGCTTGATGGTGGTCTAGGGAGGAAACTAAACAAATATATGAATACATGATGTAATAGTCCAAACAAATGGCCAGTCTCCCCTTAACTTGCGTCATCACTTTGAATCCCGCCGTTGCCGCTAGACTTTTTTGCAAATTGTGAACAGTTTAATTCGAGCCTCGCCTCCCACTTGAGCCCGTATTGCGCCGTAATTGCGCTTAGGGGAGGGATGGACGTATTTATTTGATTATTATATATATATACTGTATATATGTTTTTTGTTTCCTCCCTACACCTCCATCAACCTTAAAAGAAACACCACGTAGACCCCCCTTTGATTTCAATTTGTACATTTTTCGGTAGAATAATATACCAGCCGAAGGCCGGTTCCTCCTAAGATTACAGGCTCGCGTTCGCTCGCCAGGAAAAAATTGACACCTACATGGTACGAACGGTCCTAATATTGACAAAGAAATGGGGTGAAAGGGCTTCAAATCACCAAACAAAATGAACGAACATATTAAACTCTGAAAACTAATAGGACTAAGCATTAGAGAGAATGGGGTCCAGAAAAAGCACCCCTCCCCCTTACCCTTTGTTCCGACTGGTAACTGCTCATTTCGCTCACTGGCCAACTACAAAAGAAACCTTGATAATTGTGTAACAGTTTTATCCTGAACGAAGCATTGGGGTAAACGGCCTAGCGATGTGGCAATATGCTAATAAAGTTAGTTAATCTGTTATTTAAGATGCCTTACCTATTCCAACGAATATTATATACCGTACAATGTATATATATATATATATATACCGGTATATATATATATATATATATATATATATATATATATATATATATATATATATATATATATATATATATATATATATATAAAGATAGATAGATAAATAGATAATACTGTATATATATATTAGGGGAGGTGTGGTGGAGTGGTCTTGCCACTGGCCTGGTAATCCAAAGGTCCCGGGTTCAAATCCCGATGTATCAATGGGAAGATATTATTGGGATGGAATTTGTGCTGTACCTGGTATCAGTGCATTACCACAAGCCCACCGAAACGTCAATAAAATACCCTCATTGTTCCCTGATTAAATAGCACTGTATGAATATTCCCATATTCAAAATATGCTATAGGGGTGCAATGCCTGGTGAATTATCAGCTCAACAGGTGGCGTTGTGGGTGTTTAAGTGTGAGAGTCCGAGTGTAGGGGGTGAGACAGTGAAGCACGGGAACGAGGTGGCTTCAGAGATGGGGTCGTTTCGGGCCATGAGTACAAAGGAAGGAAATCAAGCAACAACAGATCTAGTGACCCTTCTAGGTTGCTTGTCCTCCAAAACACTGAGGATCAAGTGTCCAAACAGTGGTTTAGAGTGGGTAAGGGAACATTGGAAAGGGAACTACTGCCCTGCCACTAACGTGGCAGGACTAGGAAGTTAGTAGGGGACATATGGGTTAGTAACTGAGGGGAGGATAAAGTTATTCATTTACAAACGCAGTCAGTCGCGGGTTTGATGCGAGATATTTGTCTAGGCGGAATTTAAATGAATCAACGGTGCTGCAGTCTATAACGTCTCGGGGAAGCCCATTCCACAAGTTGACAACTCGATTGAAGAAGAAATTCTTAGATTCGTGCGAGTTAAAAGATTTACCAATAATTTTGCAACCGTTTCCCCGCGTGTAATTAGATTGGTCGATAGTGAAGTACTTACTACAGTTCATATTGTCGATGCCTTTGATGATTTTGAACACTTGAATTAAGTCGCCTCTTAATCTGCGCTGGGTTAAAGGAAATAGATTTAATTCTCTAAGACGCTCTTCGTATGGTTTGTTCTTTAGGCTAGGTATCATTTTGGTAACTCTACGTTGAACTCGTTCTAGCTTGTTTATATCTTTTTGGTAATAAGGGCACCAGGATTGAACGCAGTATTCCAGAAGAGGGCGGACTAAGGAATTGTAAAGGGTTAGGATAACTTCTTTGGATTTATGCTCAAATGACCTGCCTATAAAGCCAATTATTTTGTTTGCCTTCTTAACAACTTCTGAACATTGTTGACTCGGTTTTAGGTTACTCGATATTGTTACTCCCAGATCGGTTTCTCTGTTTACATTCTTAAGCTGAGTGCCATTCATCGAATAGTTTGCTTTCTCATTTAGGTATCCGACATGTAGTACTTTACATTTATCCGCATTGAAACTCATTTGCCAAATTTGGGCCCAACATGACAATTTATCTAGATTGTGTTGCATATCGTCAACTTGTTCTTTTGAGAGTACGCTATTTGCAATTTTTGTATCGTCAGCAAATTTTGAGATTGTGCAGGTGAGAGACCCTCATCTATGTCGTTGATGTAAATTAGAAAGAGAATTGGTCCTAGTACCGATCCCTGGGGTACCCCGCTACTTACATTGGTCCATTTAGATGCCTTACCGTTTATGACTACCCTTTGCTTTCTGTTGCTGAGCCAATTTTCTATCCATTTCAACACATCGTCTTGTATTCCGAGTGAGCACCGTGCCTCATGTGAAGGCAAGATGGCAGGTGCTCGTTGTACTCTACGTGCTTCACATGTCTCACTCCCTAGACTGGAACAAGACCTCACGGGCTTCACTATTCATTGTAAAGCGGTGAATGTTAAGGCTCTCAGCCTATGCCCGAGAGGAAGTAAGTTGGAAAAAAAAAAAATAAAAAAAAAAATAAATAAATAAAAATAATAATGAAACTTGCCGATTCACGTTGCAGTTGCTTGTGTGTTCATAGGGGTGGGCTGAAAACTACGGCATCCGGGTGTACAGTCGCGCTAATAAGTGATGTCTCGGCACCAAGTATGTTTTTATCAATAATTGGTATCAGCAATATCTAAGCTTCATTTCTTCATATTGAGTGAAATAAACAAACACGTGCCTACACTTAACCATTCTATTCAACATCTGACAGACATTAATACAGCACAGAGCGAGCCAAACGTAATGACAACTGGAACATGACTTATTAGCGCCAACGTACATATTTGAGAGTAAACGCGGTGTCACACGAAGGATGCTTTCCATCAATTTTTACGAGCAATTGTTGGCTTTAAAATCTTAGTAATAAATCGTAGGCTTGTGCATATTTCTGTAACTGTCTTCATAGCGTAATGCATAAGTGCGCGGAATTTCGATGTGAGTATCCTGGGTTCGAGTCCTTGGAGTGCCACATGTATTTGTTGATTTCATTAATTGAGTTTAGAGGTGAAGTTTGTTGGTGGGAAAAAAACGTAATAATTAGATGATGATTTAGCCACCTTATACAATCTACCTTATATCTAGTTACCGATTACAATGCGATCAAAACTCAAAACAGTGCGAGAAAAAAATTGCTTATCGAAAATTGCCGGAAAATACGCTCGAGTGACACTGCCTTTAACCCTTCCTCCCCGGGTGTCATTTTAATATGACACTACGGCAGATGGGCAGGTACCCGGGTGTCATTTTAATATACAGTAAGCTTGAAAGCCTATTCAGCTTGGTCTGAACGCCGTGCGTCCGACGCATGTAAACAAAGCCGATCGTTGCGTCACCGCACCTCCGAAAACAAGAAGGAGAAGACTCGTTTGTTATTGTATGTCTGTATGTCGTTGTTTCAGTAGTGAAAAGATCGTCGTATTGCTAACATTGCCTGAAAATGCTCTCCACTAAAATCGTCATCACAACTGAACCAGTTGACTTAGAGAGCTCTACTCAACGCCAGTCTACAGATTGGAAACCGCACTACGTTTATAGATGCGTGGGAAATTTCTAACAGTTAAAATTAACCAAAATACGGTAGCCTAGGCCTAGACGTTTTTCGGCCAGATCGCCCGGGTACGCCGCACTGTCATTAGGAGAGCTAGCCCGGGCCAGGAGGGTTAAGGGGGTACCTGTAGTGCTTGGTTTTTGGTCTCTATATTTATTTATTAATATATTTGTTTAGTTTCCTCGCTAGACCCCCATCAAGCTTAAAAAAAAAAAAAAAAAAACACCCCCTACAACCCCTTTCAAGATAAAATTGTACATTTTTCGGCCTTTTAAAAAATTGCAGACTAGCTATCGCTCGTCAGAAAAAAATTGACACCTAAATAGCACGAAAGGTCTTAATATTGACAACAAAATGAGGCGAAAGGTCTCAAAATCGCCAAACTAACGGAACGAACGTCTTAAAACCTCAAAACTAATATGCTAAAGATGAGCAAGAAGGGGGTCCAGAAAAAGCGAGTAGTACCCCCTTTACTATGTGCTAATGGCCCCATCGGCACCAATATGGCGGAGGTTGGCCTTTCTGTATTACCAAAGGGACTCTTTGAATAGGTTAAAGGGGTAGTGATGGATTTTTTGGTCTATATTTATTTTGTTGGTCTATATATATATTTTTTTGGTCTATATACAGTATATATTTTGTTTTGGTCTATATACAGTATATATTTTGTTTTGGTCTATATTTGTAAAAAAAAAAAAAAAATGGGGTTAGTGCCAGAGTATACTGTATACATAAAATATATACACTATGCAGTATATATTTATATACATTTATTTTTTAGTTTCCTTGCTAGATCTACATCAAGCTTAAAAAAACACCCCTTAGACCTGCTTTCAAGATTAATTTGTACCTTTTTCGGTACACAAATGTCCCGGCCGAAGGCTAGTTCCTTCTAAAATTACAGGCTCGCTATCGCTCGCCAGGAAAAATTATACATCTAATTGGCACGAAAGGTCTTAATATTGACCAAGAAATGGGGCAACAAGTCTTAAAATCACCAACGTAACAGAACGAACATTTTAAAATGTCAAAACTACTATGCTAAACATGAGGGAGAAGGAGGTCCAGAAAAAGCGACTACCTCCGCCTTTAAAAGCCTTGCTGATTATTAATGGAGGTCACCGGTTTTTTGTTTTATCTTTCTCTCCTTTTCTATCTTTCCCTTGCTTGTATCCATTCGGCCCCATTCAGCCAACTGTTTTAAGACGTTTATCCCCATCCAGGTGTCGATTGTATGGAGAAATCCGGCTTCGCCGGAGAAATTTTTCTATCGAAAAATTTACAAATTTAACTTGCTGTCAAAACAAAAATATATATATATGTTGGCTCGCTACCGCTCGCCAGAAAAATATTGACCCCTGGATGGGGGTAAATGTCTTAAAACAGTAGGCTGAATGGGGCAGAATAGATACAATCCAAAGAGAGAGGGTGGCAAAGAGAAAACAAGCGAGGTGGGCGCCCTTAAGCTGCTCGGAGCCGATTCTCATAAGCCTCTTTATGTACTTTTACCGTTAGTTTCCTACGAAGAAGATAATAATAATAATAACTAATACTAATAATAACAATAATAATAATAATAATTATAATGATAATAATACAACTAATAATAACTAATAATAATAATAATGATAATAATACAAATAATAATAACTAATAATAATAATAACAATAATAATAATACCGGTAATAATTTTTATTGTAATTATGATAATTATTATACTAAAAATAACTAATAATAATAAAATAATAATAATAATAATAATTATAATACTAATAATAATTTACAGAGGCATGTTTTGGTGAAGTCCATTCCTAATAGTATTGTATCACTATTACGTTATAGATTATACTATAAATATGTGTATTGGTAATATTGTAGGTCTACCTTAATAATACAAATACTAATACAAATAATAATAATAATAATAAGTTACAGAGGCATGTATTTGTGAAGTATATTCCTAATATTATTGTATCACGATTAGGTTATAGATTATATCTATCTATATACTCAGGCCCAATCCCTACTAGGTTATAGATTATATCTATCTATATACTCAGGCCCAATCCTACTACTATATAGATTATATCTATCTATATACTCAGGCCCAATCCCTACTAGGTTATAGATTATATCTATCTATATACTCAGGCCCAATCCCTACTAGGTTATAGATTATATCTATCTATATACTCAGGCCCAATCCCTACTAGGTTATAGATTATATCTATCTATATACTCAGGCCCAATCCCTACTAGGTTTATAGATTATATCTATCTCTATACTCAGGCCCAATCCCTACTAGGTTATAGATTATATCTATCTATATACTCAGGCCCAATCCCTACTAGGTTATAGATTATATCTATCTATATACTCAGGCCCAATCCCTACTAGGTTATAGATTATATCTATCTATACTCAGGCCCAATCCCTACTAGGTTATAGATTATATCTATCTATATACTCAGGCCCAATCCCTACTAGGTTATAGATTATATCTATCTATATACTCAGGCCCAATCCCTACTAGGTTATAGATTATATCTATCTATATACTCAGGCCCAATCCCTACTAGGTTATAGATTATATCTATCTATATACTCAGGCCCAATCCCTACTAGGTTATAGATTATATCTATCTATATACTCAGGCCCCAATCCCTACTAGGTTATAGATTATATATCTATATACTCAGGCCCAATCCCTACTAGGTTATAGATTATATCTATCTATATACTCAGGCCCAATCCCTACTAGGTTATAGATTATATCTATCTATATACTCAGGCCCAATCCCTACTAGGTTATAGATTATATCTATCTATATACTCAGGCCCAATCCCTACTAGGTTATAGATTATATCTATCTATATACTCAGGCCCAATCCCTACTAGGTTATAGATTATATCTATCTATATACTCAGGCCCAATCCCTACTAGGTTATAGATTATATCTATCTATATACTCAGGCCCAATCCCTACTAGGTTATAGATTATATCTATCTATATACTCAGGCCCAATCCCTACTAGGTTATAGATTATATCTATCTATATACTCAGGCCCAATCCCTACTTTTCCTTTTTTTTTTCTTTTTTTTTTTGGTGTGGGGGGGGGGGGGGGGCGACTCAAGACAGAACAAGAACAGGGACAGCACAAAACACAACGGAAAACAATGAACACACAAAAAACAGACACCCAAATTCACACACATCTACTGTATATAGATTATATAGATATGATTATTGGTAATATCGTTTTCTTATGAGTACCTATGTTAGATTCACATGAGAAGACACAATGGTGACGCCTTAAGGGGAGAAGGGCGTATTTATTGGATCATTTTTAAAATTTGTTATTATTTTTTCCTCCCTAGACCTCCATCAAGCTTAAACAAACATTTATTAGATCCCCCTTCAAGAATAATGTGTAAATTTTTTCGGTAGAAAAATGTCCTGGTCGAAGGCCGGTTCTTTCAAAATTACAGCCTCACTATCGTTCACCAGGAAAAAAAATCGACACCTAAATAGCACGAAAGGTCTTAATATTGACACAGAAATGGGGTGAAAGGTCTTAAAATCGACAAACTAATGGGGGCAAACATCTTAAAATCTAAAAACTAATGGGGCTAAACATGAGGGAGAAGGGGGTCTAGAAAAACGACCCATGTCCCCTTAATGAGAAGGTTACAAAGTTGGTGTTTAGTCTTTAACCACTAATATTCTCTCTCTCTCTCTCTCTCTCTCTCTCTCTCTCTCTCTCTCTCTCTCTCTCCTCTATCTATCTCTCTATCATTTCCACTGTCTCTCTCTCACAGACACACACACACACACACACACATACACACACACGCACTCTCTTTCTCTCCCTCCCTCCCTCCCTCCCTCCCTCCCCCCCCCCCCCCCCCCCCCCCCCCCCCTCCACTTCACGGTACGCTGACATCCAATGAACCTTACAATATCCCTCCGCCTTACATGTTGCCGTAATTTTCTAGATGGTTGGCCAACAGACCGACCTAACATCCCACTGGTGCGGAGATATCCTATAATGACATGGATCGACCAACCTCCGCCATTTTGGCGCTACTGGTGATATGTTCCTCTCTCTTCTTACACTAAAATATCTCCATGCTCACTTTTTGGTCGATTTTTTCATATATTTATGATTTTTCTGGTTTCCTCCCTAGACCGCCATAACATAATAATAATAATAATAATAATAATAATAATAATAATAATAATACAAAAAATGGATCCCTCTTCAAGATATACAGTATTTGTAATTTTTTCGGTAGAAAAAATAATGTCCCACTGTAAAAATTACAGGCTCGCTTTTACTCGCCAGAAAAATATCGACACCTAATTGACACGAAAGGTCTAAATATTGACA
The DNA here is from genome assembly GCA_032716605.1 of Paralithodes platypus. Classification (NCBI taxonomy): domain Eukaryota; kingdom Metazoa; phylum Arthropoda; class Malacostraca; order Decapoda; family Lithodidae; genus Paralithodes; species Paralithodes platypus. The sequence goes on along the minus strand of CM064569.1, from coordinate 5,760,799 downwards.
AAGAAATCGGGCGTAAAGTTTGAAAATCGCCAAACCAATGGGCCGATCGTCTTAAAATCTAAAAACCAATGAGGCTAAACATGAGGGAGAAGGGGGCCAGAAAAAGAGGCCTATCTCCCCTTAATCAACAGTCGGGGATATGGGTACAGAATATATAGTTTAGTCTTTGGATATACATTGTACAGTCGTGCTAATAAGTCATGTCCCAGCTGTTAGTATATGTGGCTCGCTCTGTGCTGTATTAATGTCTGTCAGATGGTGAATAAGACAAGTAAGTGGAGAATCGTGTTTGTATAGCTCACTCGAAACGAATAAATCAAGTTTTAGATATTGCTGATACCAATTATTGATCGAAACATACTTGGTGCCGAGACATCACTTATTAGGCCAACTGTACACGATCAAAAATATAATGATACCTCGTTCTTGAAAATTGCCAAAGTAATGGGGCCAAATATGAGGGAGAAGGGGATAATGAGTTATGTACAAACAACCAATATGCCATCTAAAGAACAAGGTGGCCCAGCCCATTTACTATCAAAAATAGTCTGTTCATTCTAGGTTGGGCAGAAATGGTAAGCTCTAACCTCTGTAACTTAAAAAGGGCTAAAGCAAATGAGCTGTCAAATCATACCCATATTCCCTAGTCAATTATTCCTATGTGGTAGATATATTTGCGCGATTACTCTAGTCCTTTTTGATTTATGAGAGGTTAGGGGTTACGATTTCTGCCCAACCTAGAATGAACATTCTATACAATACAGGATCTCTCGGCCCGTCTACACAGTGTTCTCTCCAGCTGACATCAATCAGTTCCTATTATGGTTCACTTCGCTAGTAGGCTCTTATCTGCTACAGCCACGTAGCCCACCCTATTAGTTATTATACTAATTATTATACCAGCCGTCCGGCTGGCTCAGTTGATAGCTTGCCTGATTCCCATCTTGAAGGTCTCGCGTTCAATCCCCGCTCAGATTGAAAAGTTTTTCTGGGATACAGCCGGCGGTTACCATCTCCCCATGAGCAAGGGGGATGGGTAATGGTCTCTGGTAGACTAAAGAAAGCCAAGCGCTTGTGAATCCTCGAAGGAGGAGATACGGGCGCTACATAAGTAACCAGAAGATTATTATTATTATTATTTACTATCTATCTATCTATATGCTCAGGACCAATCCCCACTTTTCCTATTTTTATTTTTATTTTATTTGTTTTATTTTATTTTATATATACGGTATATTTTTTTTCTTGAGGGTGGCCGACTCAAGACAGAGCAAGAACAGGGAAAACACAAAACACAACATAAAACAACGAACAAACACAGATAAACACAAACTCACACACATCTAGGTCACCCAGGAGAAGACCCAGAGACCAGGGTCACCAAGGTTGCTCCAGCACTCCCCCGGCCCCCGACCACCCGGAGCTGTTCCGATCTCGGCAGGCAGACTTGCAGCGGAGCCGAAGCCACAAGCCCGTCCACCATACTTCCAGGCGCACCCTTCATATTAATCGTCTCCCCGGGCCAGGCGCCTGATGGACTATTATCAAGTCCAACTTGCGCTCGACCCCTTCCCCCAAATGACCATGTGTTCACTCAACTATTCACAAGCATTCTCCATTCATTCTTATTTATTACCACTTCCTTTGCCTGATCTATAGTCATTCCTCTATCATCCAAAGCTTGTCTTACACAGTCTCTTCATCTCAATTGGGGTTTTCCTGCCCTTCTATCTCCCCTTGTATCTGACTCACATATTCTCTTTGTAAGCCTTTCATCTCTCATTCGTTCAACATGACCATACCAGCTCAGCACCCTACTGTCCACTCTGGCTGACAAATGTTCCTGCTGCCCCACTCTCCTACGTATCTCTTCATTCCTCAATCCGTCTCTACGAGTAACTTCACACATATTCCTCAAGCAGCTCATCTCCATCACATCCAGCTTTCTTCTCTCCTTTTTCTTCAGAGCCCATGTCTCAGCCCCATACATCACTGTTGGCACAACAATTCCTTGATACATTGCACTTTTTACTTTCATTCCGAGATTTCTCTTCCACATACTTCCCATTGCTCCGAAAACCTTCCTTCTTCACACACTCTCTGTTTTACCTCCATTTCTGTACCTCCACTCCTGCTTATTATACTAATATTTGTTATTTATTTCATATACTAAGCCATGCTGAACCTAATCATAAGCCAACCTCCCACTTGGAAGTTATTAATGACGATGATTATAATAATAATAATATTAATTGTTGTACTTATTTCTTAATACAATGTTCTACTAGGGTAGGAATAAGATAGATATCTAGATTTTTCCACCAAGAGGGCAGGGTTGATTTTATTCAATCCTTATTCCTGGTCTTGGGTCATATCTAAAAATCTTAAGAGTTCATAATCCATTGGTAGGTAATTGATTTTTTTGTTTTTTTAAGAAGCTATTATGTCCTTTCTTGGGAGATTCTCGAATGATCATTTATCACAGGCATCATTTCTAACCTCATCCTCCCCGAATATGTTGGTTTAGCCACGGGGAAAGGAATAAAAAGAAAAGAGATCGGGCGTTTTTTCTCCGTGATGTGAAAGACTGATCGAAGCGAGTTATATATCTCCCTCACCCTCTTCAGAAATCTCTCTCCGGGTGTCGGTGCTGGTCACTCGATATTCACCTATTTTACCCTCAGTTCCTCAGTGTGTTATCTTTCTCGGGTGTAACTTTGAGATTCGCGAGTGAGGGTGAGTGGCCAGGATTTACATATCACGTCATTTTGGTGCCTCAGATGTCGAAGACGAAGGTATTTATTTTAATTTTGATTATGAACAAGAAGAAGGTATTTATTTGATTTGATATAATGAACAAGAAGAATGTATTTATTGTATTTTGTTATTATGAACAACATATATCCAAAGATCAAGCAATGTGTCCTGTATCATA
>CM064569.1:5657864-5755364 GCA_032716605.1 Paralithodes platypus | reverse complement strand
AACAGGTCTAGTGACCCTTCTAGGCTGCTTGTCCTCCAAAACACTGAGGATCAAGTGTCCAAAGAGTGGGTAAGGGAACATTGGAAAGGGAACTAATGTCCGTGGCAGGATTAGGAAGTTAGTAGAGGACAGATGGGTTAGTAACTGAGGGGAGGATAAAATAAAGTTATTCATTTACAAACGCAGTCAGTCGCGGGTTTGAAGCGAGATATTTGTCTAGGCGAAATTTAAATGAATCAACGGTGCTGCAGTCTATAACATCTCGGGGAAGCCAATTCCATAAGTTGACAACTCGATTGAAGAAGACATTTTTAGCTTCGTGTAAGTTAAAAGATTTACCAATAATTTTGCACCCGTTTCCCCGCGTGTAATTAGATTGGTCGATAGTGAAGTACTTACTACAGTTCATATTGTCGATGCCTTTGATGATTTTGAACACTTTAATTAAGTCACCTCTTAATCTGCGCTGGGTTAAAGGAAATAGATTTAATTCTCTAAAACGCTCCTCGTATGGTTTGTTCTTTAGGCTAGGTATAATTTTGGTAACTCTATGTTGAACTCGTTCTAGCTTGTCTATATCTTTTTGGTAATAAGGGCACCAGGATTGAACGCAGTATTCCAGAAGAGGGCGGACTAAGGAATAGTAAAGGGTTAGGATAACGTCTTTGGATTTATGTTCAAATGACCTGGCTATAAAGCCAATTATTTTGTTTGCCTTCTTAACAACTTTTGAACAATGTTGACTCGGTTTTAGGTTACTCGATATTGTTACTCCCAGATCGGTTTCTCTGTTTACATTCTTAAGCTGAGTGCCATTCATCAAATAGTTTGATTTCTCATTTAGGTATCTGATATGTAGTACTTACATTTATCCGCATTGAAACTCATTTGCCAAATTTGGGCCCAATATGACAACTTATCTAGATTGTGTTGCATATCGTCAACTTGCTCTTTTGAGAGTACGCTATTTGCAATTTTTGTATTGTCAGTAAATTTTGAGATTGTACAGGTGAGACCCTCATCTATGTCGTTGATATAAATTAGAAAGATAATTGGTCCTAGTACCGCTCCCTGGGGTACCCCGCTACTTACATTGGTCCATTTAGATGCCTTACCGTTTATGACTACTCTTTGCTTTCTGTTGCTGAGCCAATTTTTTATACATTTCAACACACCGTCTTGTATTCCATGCACTTTTAGTTTTAGCAGTAAACGTTTGTGGGGAACTTTGTCAAAGGCCTTTTGAAAATCAAGGTATATAACATCTACAGCTTTACTCTCATCGTAGAGGTTGAGGATATCGTGGAAGAAGTCTAAGAGGTTTGTTAAACAGGAACGTTTGCTACGAAAGCCGTGTTGAGTATCTTTAAGTATGTTATTTTCCTCTAAGTGATTTACGAGTCTGTCTCTTATAAGTGTTTCTAGCATTTTACATACAACTGAGGTTAAGCTAATTGGAGGATAGTTACTGGGTAGGGATTTGCTGCCTTTTTTTAATATCGGTGTTATGTTGGCTAGCTTCCACTGATGAGGCATAGTTCCAGACTGCAAGGATTTATTGAATAGCAATGTCAGTGGTTTAGAGAGCTCATCTTTAGCTTCCTTTAGGACTCTAGGTGAGATTGTATCAGGTCCAGGCGTTTTATTTACCTTGAGTTTATCTAAACAATTCAATACTTCTCTCTCTGTAACGGTGATATTGCTTAGAACATCTGAATTATCATTCTGAATCGGCAATGGTGTAGGGATATCACTGAGGTCTTCCGTTGTAAAAACTGATGCAAAGAAGGCATTGAGGGCATTACTCATTTGTACTTCGTCTTTGGTGTATTCTCCATTTTCATCGACTAACGGTCCAACAGTGGAAGTAACTACTTTTGTCTTTCTGATATAACTATAGAATTCTTTCGGGTTTGTTTTACTTTGATTCGCAACATGTAGCTCCAGGCTTTGCGTCGTAGCTCTACATATTTCACCCGTTCTTCGTCATTTTGTAAGGATTTTAATCTATCATTAGCAAACTTTTTAGCAAGCAGACAGTTTGAAATATCTTTATTCCACCATTTGGGCTTATTATTATGGCCTGTACGCCGTATTTTCGATGGTATGCAGTCCTGCACTGCTTTTAGGAAAGTGGTTTCGAATAACTCCCAAGATGTATTTATGTCGTTATTGTTAATTAAAAAGCTCCAGTCAGTTTCTTTAAACATAGTTCTAAGTTCATGAAAGTTTGAGAGAGAGAGAGAGAGAGAGAGAGAGAGAGTACAAAGGAGTACAAAGGAAATCAAGCAACAACAGATCTAGTGACCCTTCTAGGTTGCTTGTCCTCCAAAACACTGAGGATCAAGTGTCCAAACAGTGGTTTAGAGTGGGTAAGGGAACATTGGAAAGGGAATTACTGCCCTGGAACTAATGTCCGTGGCAGGATTAGGAAGTTAGTAGGGGACAGATGGGTTAGTAAAGGGGGGGATAAAATAAAGTTATTAATTTACAAACGCAGTCAGTCGCGGGTTTGAAGCGAGATATTTGTCTAGGCGGAGTTTAAATGAATCAACGGTGATGCAGTCTATAATGTTTCGGGGAAGCCCATTCCACAAGTTGACAACTCGATTGAAGAAGAAATTCTTAGATTCGTGTGAGTTAAAAGATTTACCAATAATTTTGCAACCGTTTCCCGGCGTGTAATTAGATTGGTCGATAGTGAAGTACTTACTACAGTTCATATTGTCGATGCCTTTGATGATTTTGAACACTTGAATTAAGTCACCTCTTAATCTGCGCTGGGTTAAAGGAAATAGATTTAATTCTCTAAGACGCTCTTCGTATGGTTTGTTCTTTAGGCTAGGTATAATTTTGGTAACTCTACGTTGAACTCGTTCTAGCTTGTTTATATCTTTTTGGTAATAAGGGCACCAGGATTGAACGCAGTATTCCAGAAGAGGGCGGACTAAGGAATTGTAAAGGGTTAGGATAACTTCTTTGGATTTATGCTCAAATGACCTGCCTATAAAGCCAATTATTTTGTTTGCCTTCTTAACAACTTCTGAACATTGTTGACTCGGTTTTAGGTTACTCGATATTGTTACTCCCAGATCGGTTTCTCTGTTTACATTCTTAAGCTGAGTGCCATTCATCGAATAGTTTGCTTTCTCATTTAGGTATCCGATATGTAGTACTTTATATTTATCCGCATTGAAACTCATTTGCCAAATTTGGGCCCAATGTGACAATTTATCTAGATTGTGTTGCATATCGTCAACTTGTTCCTTTGAGAGTACGCTATTTGCAATTTTTGTATCGTCAGCAAATTTTGAGATTGTACAGGTGAGGCCCTCATCTATGTCGTTGATGTAAATTAGAAAGAGAGAGAGAGAGAGAGAGAGAGAGAGAGAGAGAGAGAGTGAACAACTCCAAAATAAGATAATATAATAAGGCAGCCATCTTGTAGGATATAATATTAAATCCCTATATGATGGTACTGATATTCTCCCTGGACGACAAAATACACTGTACAGTATATTGATTACTTAATTTTATACTTCATTGTAACAATAAAGTAACACATAACACAATATATGTCATGGTGTATCGGTTATGTGTGCTATTTGAACATGGAAACGATTAAGATACTAATTATGTGTGAAATATTTGGTACCATTAACCCCATTACCACCATGACGTAATTTGCATCATATTATGGTTGCCATTAGACAATTTTCTTTAGTTCACAATCTACCTCGACGACTCACATGGGTAAATACGGTCTCAAATAAACCCTCTCAATAACATAAGTCCTTCTTAAAATGCATAAAAAAAGCGTCATGGAGCTGAAGGGGTTAAGGATACATTTTCATAGTGTATATAATTTATGTTTAGCAATGTGTTCAAAAGGAAGTCATTTATAGCGCTGGTATCTCCCGTTTTCTTTACATAGCTCTATCATTTTCCTAGATTACTCCCCCCCCCCCCTTCCCCTCCCCTCCCCCAAACCTCCATTATATATATTTTTAGCCCGCTGTCCTCATAGATCTCTATTTTCTCTCTATACTTAGCTCTCTCACACCAAGGAGTCGAAACCTTTGCCTGGTTGGTCGAGTATGTATGGCGTCTTATCTCCCTGTGATCTTCGTATCTTAAGTGCCGACATCGTAATTCTAGCACCATATGTATATATATATATATATACCGTATATATATATATATATATATATATATATACCGTATATATATATATATATAATATACTGTATATATATAATGAATTTGGCTTTTTTGGCTTTGGGGGAGACACTCGTTACAGGCAACCTGCCTTTTGTCTCCTTCACACAGGAAAAGCATATACATATATATTTATTTTCTTCTTCTTCCTCTTCTGGCTAGCATTACTGTAGATGATATTATTGAGCTTAAGGAAGGTCTCCTATTTTGAAAGAATTAACTTTGGGGAATGGGTCGCTCTCGCTTCCAATTTTTCTCAAGAAAGTATATATATTTTTTTCTATGTGATTGAGGGAGGCAAAAGGCATTACTGCCTATAGCGAGTGCCTCCCCCATAGTTGAAAGAGTGACAGGGCCAAAACCAAGGGACGTTCGAGCCAAAATGCCTGGACACACGGAGTTTGAAGCAATTTAAGTCATAGGAAGAGGGAAAGACTGATTCTGGGAGAGAGTTCCAGAGCTCAGCTGTTGAGTAGAAGAAAGTTTGAGAGTAACGTTTCACTCTTGGGTTGGAGAGTTCCACAGAGTAGGGGTGGGATTGAGTTGCAAGACGGGTACCACGTGCCCTACGTAAAGGAGCTGGTATGCACTGGGATAGCTCTGAGGAACACTGATTATTATAGTAGCGATAGAATAGCGAGAGAGATGCAACATTGCGGCGGAGAGAGAGAGATTGCAGAGAGTTGGTGAGTGGACGGGAGTTAATGATACGAAAGGCCTTCCTTTCAACTTTGTCTAGGAGAGCGGTGTGAGAGGAACCTCCCCACACATGTGAACAATACTCAATACAAGAGTGCACTATGCCCCTGTACAGAGCAAGAAGCTGTGCTGGGGAAAAGAACCCCCTAAGGCGGTTGAGCACACCCAGCTTCTGGGAGGCTGCCTTAGCAAGACTGGTAATATGGTCCTTCCAAATGAGAGCAGAAGAAAAAGAGACACCAAGAATATTGAGAGAAGATGAAGGGTTGATTTTTGTATTGTTGAAGAATAAGGGATAGTCCGCTGGGAGATCCTGACGGGTAGATAGATGGAGAAATTGGGTTTTGGAAGCATTAAAGTTAACAAGGTTTTCTCTGCCCCAATTGGAAATAGTATTTAGATCAGAATTTAAGAGTTCTATGGCTTCATTACGTTTGTCGTTGAGGAATTGCTGGCTGGGGCGTTCTGAAAAACTAATGGAGTAGTGTAAGGTTGAGTCGTCTGCGTATGAATGGATGGGAATTAAGGTACAGTTAAGGAGATCATTTATAAAAATTAGAAAGAGAATAGGAGATAGGACAGAGCCCTGAGGAACACCAGAGTTTATAGGGTGAGGAAGTGAACAATGGCCGTCCACAACCGCGGCTATGGAACGGCCGGAAAGGAAATTAGAGACAAAGGCACAGATGGAGGGATAGAAACCGAAGGACGGTAGTTTAGAAATTAAAGATTTATGCCAGACTCTATCGAAGGCTTTCGATATGTCTAGTGCAATAGAAAAAGTCTCACCGAAGTCCCGAAAGGAGGATGACCAAGAGTTAGTAAGATATGAAAGAAGATCACCAGTAGAGCGACCCTTAAGGAAGCCATACTGGCGATCTGAGAGCAGATTATGAGAAGAGAAATGCTTAAGAAATTTGGAAGCAAGAATAGTTTCAAAAACTTTAGAAAGACAAGAGATGAGAGCAATTGGACGATAGTTGGAGGGTTGAGAGCGGTCACCCTTCTTTGGGACAGGTTGAATTTAAGGGGAGATGGGTTGTTTTTCTTGACCCCCTTCTCCCTCATGTTTAGCCCCATTAGTTTTCAGATTTTAAGATGTTTGCCCCATTAGTTTGTCGATTTTAAGACCTTTCGCCCCATTTCTTTGTCAATATTAAGACCTTTCGTGCAATGTAGGTGTCGATTCTATTTTCTCCTGGCGAATGATAGCGAGCCTGTAATTATGGACGGCTGGACATTTTTCTACCGACAACTTTACAAATTAATCTAGAAGGGGGATCTAACGGATGTTTTTTAAGTTTAAATGGAGATCTAGGGAGGGAAACTAGAGAAATAATGAATATATTAAAAATCGACCAAAAAGTGAACCATCTTAAGGATTGCCGTTCCCGTAGTAATTATTATGATTATTAAAGTCTTCAGGAATTATGATTATTAAAGTCTTCAGGTATTATGATTATTAAAGTCTTCAGGAATTATGATTATTAAAGTCTTCAGGAATTATTATTATTAAAGTCTTCAGGAATTATGATTATTAAAGTCTTCAGGAATTATTATTATTAAAGTCGTCAGGAATTATTATTATTAAAGTCTTCAGGAATTATGATTATTAAAGTCGTCAGGAATTATGATTATTAAAGTCGTCAGGAATTATGATTATTAAAGTCTTCAGGAATTATGATTATTAAAGTCTTCAGGAATTATCACACTTAAGGGGAGGTTTTTAGTTGATTCCCTAGACTTCCATCAAGCTTAAAATTACTCTCCCTAGACCCCCTTTCAAGATAAATTTGTACATTTTTCGGTAGAAAAATGTCCTGGCTGAAAGCCGGTTCCTCTAATATTACAGGCTCGCTATCGCTCGCCAGGATAAAATCGACACCTACATGGCACGAAAGGTCTTAAAATTGACAGAAATGGGTCGAAAGTTCTTAAAATCGTCAAAATAATGGGGCGAACGTCTTAAAATTAGAAAAGCAATGGGGCTAAACATGAGGGAGAAAGGAGTCAAGAAAAAAATCTCTCAAGTGGATATCTCCCCTTAAAGCCCCCTCCTGCACACATACTATGTAACTAACATTATATAAATTACACCTTATATTTATCATTAGCTGTATAATTAAAGAATCTCTTGCCTTGTAATTACACCTTATATTTATCATTAGCTGTACAAAATTAAAGAATCTCTTGCCTTGTAATTACACCTTATATTTATCATTAGCTGTACAAAATTAAAGAATCTCTTGCCTTGTAATTAGTAGCTCGTATAAAGACATTAAGGGGGGGACACCGGATTTGTTTTATCTTTCTCCTTTTCTCTCTTTCTCTGGCTAGTATCCATTCAGCCTACTGTTTTAAGACGTTTACCCCCATCCAGATGTCAATATTTTCCTGGCGAGCAGTAGCGAGCCAGCATATATATATTTTTGTTTTGACGGCAAGCTAAATTTGTAAATTTTTCGACAGAAAAATGTCTCCGGCGAAGCCGGAGACATCCATACAATGCTGGCTCGCTATCGCTCGCCAGGAAGAAATCGACACCTGGATAGGGATAAACGTCTTAAAACAGTTGGCTGAATAGGGCCGAATGGATACAAGCCAGGGAAAGAGAGAAAAGGAGAGAAAGATAAAACAAATCTGGTGACCCCCTTAAAGGGAGATGGGCGTATTTATTTGCTTATTGTTTTATCTTATTATTATTTGTTTAGTTTCCTCCCTAGACCTCCATCGAGCTGTAAAAAGACCCTCCCCCCCTAGATCCCCCTTCAAGATAAATTTGTACACCTTTCGGTAGAAAAATGTCCTGATTGAAGGCCGGTTATTCTTAAAATTACAGGCTCGCTTTCGCTTGGCAGGAAAAAAGCGACACCTATTTGGCACGAAAGGTCTTAATACTGATAAATAAATGTGGTGTAAAGTCTTAAACTCGCCAAACTAATTGAATGAACGTCTTAAAATCTCAGAATGAATGGGGCTACACATGACGAGAAGGGGGGCCAGAAAAACCGGCCCATCCCAGAGATTGCGATCACGGTACGTTAGTGTGTTCGTTACTGTTTTGTTTCCTGGTTTCTGTACTTACACACACACATACACAAACACACATATACTGTATATACACACACACACGTACACACACACACACACACACGCACACACTCACATGTACGCACATTGTAGTACCTGCACCCTCTTGACCCTGACCATACCAAAACAGTTTCTGTATGTATGTATGTTTGTGTGCATACGTGAGCGTTTGTGTATACGGACATGTGCACACTTACTGCATGTTCTTATGTTCCTATATATGTATGTATATGTATGTGCGCACGTACGTGTATATACGTATGTTCTGTATATGAGTAAGTAAACAAATGTGTATATGTACTGTATATCACTTACTCTCATGGTTATTTTATGATAATTTGTATTCTGCACATGCATCATTATTGTATTTATTTATTTTGTTTTTAAACTAAGCTTACCATCCTCATATCTGTACATCTCATGTTCATCCACTATTTGTAAAATGTGTATTTTCAGCTCATGAGGCTGCCATCCTTTAATAAACCGTTTATTATTATTATTATTATTATTATTACACGCGCACGCACACACACACTCACACTCACACTCACACGTACACATCTGCTCATCAATTATCTACCTAGTATATGCATTTTGTTGGTGCATTAAGGAAAAGAAACGACATATGTCCTAGAATTATACTTCATGGTATATGTATATGGGTATGGTGTCTCGAGTTCGAATCCCGGGAGGACCATATCCTTTTATTAGTTTATTCAAGTACATTGGGGTTTGTAATTTATGATTAATGTTAAGAACGGGGTGTTACTTATATGTATCTCTTATGTACTGGACACGGCTTTTTAATGCTATTCTGGCTACTCGGAGAAGATTTTAGTTAGTTTAAAAAGGGCCTCCATGAATTAACAGCCTTCGAAGTATCCCACCAATTCCTGTTTACTACCACAGATTCTTCTTTAATGGCACAAAATGTTGTAAATATAGATATAATATGATTAAAAAGACGTCCCCGGTACAGAAGGGGTTAACCCACTCAGTAGCGGTGTCGTACTTTTATCTTCATCTTGGCTACTAGTAGACGATTTTATTCAGTTTAACAATGGCCTTCAACAATTAATACAGTCTCTGAACTATCTCACTTAACCCTTTTTACTACCTATGATCCTTCTTAATTTCAAATTCAAAGTCAAAATAGTTTATTGTCACAAATTAATATTACAGACAATTTTACAGTAAATAGTTCGATTTACAAATTGTGACAATGAGGATGTGATGCCCTGCGGTCCTCATATTTTTCATAAATTACATAACTTTCCATAAAGAGATAACAACTAAAAGAGTACATGCATGAGTTCATAGTATTGCTTTTACAATAAGTTCAATTGCGTTCATACCCCCCAAAAAATCACTCTTCAGAGTTAATTATTTATTTAGTAAATGAATCTTAAGTATTTTCTTGTATAAACTAAAACTACATTGTGTGTCTATATTATCCATTGTGTTGTTCCATACTTGTACACCTTTATGTCTAAAAGATCTGTTCATTATATTTGTCCTAGCTATTGGTACAGTTTGCCGCACATATTCTATTCCGTTGGGGTCGTGATTTGACAGCGCTGCACCCACCTCCCCAAACCCCCTCTCCCTCACTCCACCTCCTACCAATAGGAGAGGGAGTGAGGGAAGGGGGTTGGGGAAGTGGATGTAGCTCTGCCAAATCACGACCCCAACGGAATGGATATGTGCGGCAAACTGTACATGTAATTTATTTCTGTTTCTAGTCATGTGCTGATGTATATTTATGTTTCTGGTGAACATATCACTTATTATCAGCGGTGTAGCATCATTAATAACCTTAGGCATCAGTTTGGCAATTGAGAACTCGTATACATCCACAAATGGCAGTATTTATAGTGAGTTAAATATTGGCCCCGTGTGCTCCCTAAAATGCGCTGATTTAATTATTCTCACAGCTATTTTTTGTAATATTACTAATGGATTTATGTTGCACTGACTTGTTGCACCCCAAACCTCTATACCGTATGTTATATATTGAACTGCAAAAAACGTTCTCAATATAGCATGGATATACTTAGCATTATATAATGGTGCTGAAGGGGATAAAGGCTGTGCAGAATATACATGGTCCATTTCCTCCAGTCCAACTTCCATCATAATTTAATGAACACTTGGGTTTTACGGTCTCACACACTCCCGAGGTCGTTAGCTTTACTCTCAACTCTTGGGTTATCGCGGCACACTCTTACTCTCTCTCAACTCTTGGGTTATCGCGGTACACTCTTACTCTCTCTCAACTCTTGGGTTATCACGGCACACGCTTACTCTCTCAACTCTTGGGTTATCGCGGTACACTCTTACTCTCTCTCAACTCTTGGGTTATCGCGGTACACTCTTACTCTCTCTCAACTCTTGGGTTATCGCGGTACACTCTTACTCTCTCTCAACTCTTGGGTTATCGCGGTACACTCTTACTCTCTCTCAACTCTTGGGTTATCACAGTACACTCTTACTCTCTCTCAACTCTTGGATTATCGCGGTACACTCTCATTCTAAGAGTTCAAGTTCAGCCGTTATGTGCAAATATAACCTTTAATTATAAATTTAATTGTCCAGCGTATGTACAGTCAAGAACATAAATGGTGACACACCCATATGAACCACTATCGAACGCAAACGAGACAATACAATGCTATATTATAGCCCAGATGCTTGAGTACTTGATTTAAAAGGTTCAACGATTCGAATTGGTGTAATCCTTTATATGATTACGATTGTGTCTTTTGTTATTCTATGTGTTAATCTTTTTATTATTTTGTTATTCTATGTATTAATCTTTTTATTATTTTGTTATTCTATGTATTAATCTTTTTATTATTTTGTTATTCTATGTATTAATCTTTTTATTATTTTGTTATTCTATGTATTAATCTTTTTATTATTTTGTTATTCTATGTATTAATCTTTTTATTATTTTGTTATTCTATGTATTAATCTTTTATTATTTTGTTATTCTATGTATTAATCTTTTATTATTTTGTTATTCTATGTATTAATGTTTTTATTATTTTGTTATTCTATGTATTAATCTTTTTATTATTTTGTTATTCTATGTATTAATGTTTTTATTATTTTGTTATTCTATGTATTAATCTTTTTATTATTTTGTTATTCTATGTATTAATCTTTTTATTATTTTGTTATTCTATGTATTAATCTTTTTATTATTTTGTTATTCTATGTATTAATCTTTTTATTATTTTATTATTCTATGTATTAATCTTTTTATTAGTTTGTTATTCTATGTATTAATCTTTTTATTATTTTGTTATTCTATGTATTAATCTTTTTATTATTTTATTATTCTATGTATTAATCTTTTTATGTTGCTATCCATCCATTTTTAACTGTCAGGGCACTTAACACTAGCTGGCCCTACGTCTAGTGGGTTATTACGAGATATGGTTTGATTAGTAATAAAGATTTTGCTTGCTTTTGTTCGAGCAATGCATTTTATTTTGCCCCCCTAGGCATAAAAAAACGCCTTCCCAGACTTCCTTCAAACTAAACGATTCCCAACCAGACCTTCTTCAAGCTAAATTTGTTCATTTTTCGATAGAAAAATATCCCGGCATATGGCCGCTTCCTAATAAGATTCAGGCTTGCTGTCGCTCGCCCAGAACAAATCGACACCTGAATGGGATCAAGTTTCTTATTAACGCATAAACTAATGGGGTGTAACGTCCTATGATCTCCAAACTAATTGTGAATAAAAGGGGAGGCTGAAAAAAGCCCACCCTTGGACCAAATAGTGTTAAAGGGAGATGGGCTGGTTTTCTGGCACCCCTTCTCCCTCGTGTTTAGCCCCATTGTTTTTAAGATTATATGACGTTCGGCCCATTATTCTGGATATTTTAAGACTTTACGCCCCATTTCTTAGTAAATAATATGTTCTTTCGTGCCATTTAGGTGTCGATTTTTTCTTGGCGAGCGTTAGCGAGCCTGTAATTTTAAGAGTAATCGGCCTTCGGCCGGGACATTTTTCTACCAAAAAAATATACACATTTATCTTGAAGGGGGTTCTAAGGGGTGTTTTTACAGCTTGATGAAGGTCTAGGGAGGAAACTAAAACAAAATAAAGAACAAAAAACACTAAGCAAATACATAAGCCCATCTCCCCTTAAATAGTACAAGTTGAGGCATTATGTGGGCCTCATTAATGGGGTTAAGGCAGGTTATTCCACTTATCTGCTATCCTTTCCTTCCACTATTATTTGTTGGGGTTTTGCTGTCTATTAGCATTAAGTCTTGGCCACCTCGCATGGATCGCAAGGCTTGTGTGGTCAGTATTATCTATCTGAATGTTTATAAGGCTATGTAATTCTCTCTCTCTCTCTCTCAGCAGAGTAGTCATGAATGGTTAGGAATCTAAATGGACCAATGTAAGTAGCGGGGTATCCCAGGGATCGGTACTAGGACCAATGATCTTTCTAATTTACATCAATGACATAGATGAGGGTCTCGCCTGTACAATCTCAAAGTTTGCTGATGATACAAAAATTGCAAATAGCGTACTCTCAAAAGAACAAGTTGACGATATGCAACACAATCTAGATAAGTTATCATGTTGGGCCCAAATTTGGCAAATGAGTTTCAATGCGGATAAATGTAAAGTACTACATATCGGATACCTAAATGAGAAAGCAAACTAGTCAATGAATGGCACTCAGCTTAAGAGTGTAGACAGAGAAACCGATCTGGGAGTAACAATATCGAGTAACCTAAAACCGAGTCAACAATGTTCAGAAGTTGTTAAGAAGGCAAACAAAATAATTGGCTTTATAGGCAGGTCATTTGTGCATAAATCCAAAGAAGTTACCCTAACACTTTACAATTCCATAGTCCGCCCTCTTCTGGAAAACTGCGTTCAATCCTGGTGCCCTTATTACCAAAAGATATAGACAAGCTAGAACGAGTTCAACGTAGAGTTACCAAAATGATACCTAACCTAAAGAACAAACCATACGAAGAGCGTCTTAGAGAATTAAATTAATTTCCTTTAACCCAGCTAAATTAAGAGGCGACTTAATTCAAGTGTTCAAAATCATCAAAGGCATCGACAAGTGAACTGTAGTAAGTACTTCACTATTGACCAATTTAATTACATGCAGGGGCAACCGTTGCAAAATTATTGGTAAATCTTTTAACTCGCACGAATCGAAGAATTTCTTTTTCAATCGACTTGTGGAATGGGCTTCCCCGAGATGTTATAGACTGCAGCACCGTTGATTCCTTTAAGCTTCGCCTAGACATATATCTTGCATCAAACCTGCGACTGACTACGTTTGTAAATGAATAACTTTATTTTATGCCCCCCAGATTTATCAAGGATTATTGCGTATATATATTATTAAGACGTCACTCTCTTTTTCCCAGATATACGAAAGATCACTTATAACTGTGTTATGTTATTAACCTATCTGTCCTCTACTAACTTCCTAATCATGCCACGGACATTATTTCCAGGGAAGTAGTTCCCTTTCCAATGTTCCCTTACCCACTCTAAACCACTGATTGGACACTTGATCCTCAGTGCCCATTAGTTTGGCGATTTTAACACCTTTCCCCCCATTTCGTTGTCAATTTTAAGACCTTCCGTGCCATTTAGGTGTCGTTATTTCCTGGCGAGCGAAAGCGAGCCTGCAATTGTAAGAGGAATCGGCCTTCTGCCGGGAAATGTTTCTACCGAAAAAAGTACAAATTTATTTTGAAGGGGGGTCTAGGGAGTGTTATGGAGATCTAGGGAGGCTACTAAAAAAATATATGAATACATGAATTAAGGGTAGGCCACACCTTGACACCCCCAATCTTTCAAAAATCCTAAAACCCCCTTAATTTTATGTTTTTTAAATATGTTTGTTATTATATTAGTTAGTAGTACTATCCTCTATATGCTCACCGAAATTGGTTGCTTTTCTATGTTTTTTTTATATTTTATTTAATTAATGTTGTTTTTCCATTAAAATTCCCAATTTCATATTAAAACCTCTTGAAACCTCTTGAAACGTGGATAGGCATTGGTAAACCACATATTTCACAAAGAGTCGTTATAATATCACGGTTTTCATTAATATAAAGTGCCCCAAAATTACTTTTGTGCATTATCGTATAATTAAATTAATTAATTCTCGAAATGTTTCCTATATTATGTTCAATAGTTCGGTCCCATGAATAGAAAACGCAATTTTACCATGACTTGTTGCTTATATAGGTGTGTTGCATATGTGTGCATCATTATACATATATAAGTCAATAAATACTCGTGGCAGAGGGGCTAGGTGAAAAATGTAATTAAAAGTTACAGGAGATTCCATTTCTAACATTCATTTTAGTGGTCTTGGCGGAAAAAAAATTCAATTACTCCTCTTATTATCATTTTCTCTGCGCACGCTCTATAAGAGAAAACAAAATAACTGCGAATTTCATGGTAAACTATTTTATTTTATAATATTTTACTATTTAGACTGGATTCTGAAATTTGTGGTTTTGTACTTCATAATGTTATGATAGACATAACTTGACATATGACATTATTTTATATATATACTGTATATATATATATATATATATATATATATATATATATATATATATATATATACGTATATATATATATATATATATATATATATATATATATATATATATATATACTGTATATATATATGCATGTATATTCATAGATATCATATTTTTTCATATTTATTGATATTTATCTTTTATTTATATTTGCATTATTATTTATTTATTTTTGTTTGGCCTTTACCGACGAAAGGTACAAAATGTTTCCCTATATATGACTTCAAGGTCACATACTACTGTACTACTGTTGTGTTGAACATCCAGCTGGTAGGCCTATTTATGGCTGGTGGGGTGGGGTGGGGGGGGGGGGGGGGGTGTAGATGCATTTTTGCACACTAAATATGGTTACACATGTTCTTCTTGACCAAATGAACATTTTAAGAAGAAAGAAAAAAAAAATCTAAATTCCATTGAAAATTTTGGGCTCAAGGTGTGGCCTACCCCTAACAAACGGTCTGCCTCCCCTTAAGATAGTATTTACCCCTTTAGTCGCAGAGGTAGATGTTTAGCTAAAGAAAGACATCTAATGCTAACCAGAATAAGATACGTCATCGTGCTGAAGGGTATGACAGATTATTCCACAAGGGGTTATATATTCCGCAGTTCCTACTTTACGACGTTCAGTAACTACGTAGCCAACCTCAATTCTGAAGATACTGCTTGATGTAATAAAGGTAATGTTGATCAAATTAAGTCGTTTATATTTACTGTAGCCTCTATTTAAGGGGGGATGACCGTATTGAAGGGGGGATGAGCGTATTTATTGAAGGGGGGATGAGCGTATTTAAGGGGGGATGAGCGTATTTATTGAAGGGGGGATGAGCGTATTTAAGGGGGGATGAGCGTATTTGAGGGGGGATGAGCATATTTGAGGGGGGATGAGCGTATTTATTTGCTTGTTTATGTATATTTTTATTATTATATTAGTTTCCTCCCTAGACCTCCATCAAACTTAAAAAACACTCGCCCACGACCCTCCTTCAAGATTAATTTGTACATTTTTCGATAGAAAAATGTCCCGGCTGAAGGCTGGTTTCTCTTAAATTAAAGGCTCGCTCTCGCTCGCCAGGAAAAAATGGACACCTAAATGACACGAAAAGTCTTAATATTGACAAAGAAATACGGCGATAGGTCTTATAATCGCCAAAGAAATACGGCGATAGGTCTTATAATCGCCAAACTAATGGGTCAAAACATGAGGAAGAAGGGGGATCAGAAAAACGGCTCCTCTCCCCTTAATGTAGATGTATAATTACGTAGTTTATATTTACTGGAACCTCTATTTAAAGTTAATTAGAGATGATACAGAAGCTACTTCAATTAACTAGAGTTACATAGACGTTTTAGGGATACACATTAAAGTACGTTCCTTAAAACAGACTCTAATACAAAGTAACTAAAGCACTTAAGGGGAGGTTTTTAGTTTGTTTCCTACTCCTCCAGCAATCTAAAAAAATCACCTCCTTGACCCCTTTCAAGATAAATATGTACATTTTTCGGTAGAAAAATTTCCCGGCCGAAGGCCGATTCCTCTTAAATTGCAGGCTCGCTATCGCTCGCCAGGAAAAAAATCGATACCTAAATGGGACGAAAGGTCTTAAAAGTGACATAAATTGGGTGAAAGTTCTTAAAATCGCCAAAGTAATGGGGCGAACGTCTTAAAATCTCAAAAGCAATGGGGCTAAACATGAGGGAGAAAGGAGTCAAGAAAAAAGTCCCTCAAGTGAAAATCTCCCCTTAAGGAGATGGGCCGTTTTTCTGGTCCCCCTTCTTCCTCATGTTTAGCCCCATGAGTTTTCAGATTTTAAGAAGTTCGACCCATTAGTTTGGTGATTTTAAGAACTTTCTCCCTATTTCTTTGTCAATATTAGGACATTTCGTTCCATTTAGGTGTCGATTTTTTCCTGGCGAGCGAGCGATAGTGAGCCTGTAATTGTAGGAGGAACCGGCCTTCGGCTGGGACATTTTTCAAAATGTCTACAAGGGGATTTATTTTTTAAAGTTTGATGGAGGTCTAGGGAGGAATCTGAAAACAAAATAATAAAACAAATACATTAGCAAATCCCCCCACAGTTGGCTTATTTACCGTATTTCACTTGTTTGGTGTCCTGGGTTCGAATCCCGGGAAGATCACTTGCTTTAATAATTTCCTTTGGGGTTGATTAGTGGTAAGAATGATGTTACTTATTAAATCCTACATTCACAGCGAGTTTCTAGACTACACAAGTTAACTCTGGAACTCTCTCCCTCAATCAATCTTTCCTTCATCCTATGACTTAGACAGCTTTAAACTTCGTGTGTCCAGGCATTTTGATTTCAACGTCCCTTGAATTTGGCTCCGTCACTCTTTTAACTTGGGGGGGAGACACTCGCTACAGGCAACCTGCCATTTGTCTCCTCCATACACATAGAAAACAAAAACTTTTATTGGTGACCGGTCAACTCAACCAGTAGACCATTTCAACCAGTAGCTCTCAACCAGTACCAAATCAAGCAATACGGTTAGGTTGTTGCACTCAGAAAGTCACGTTTTAACCCCTTCTGTACCGGCGACATCCTTTTAACTTTTCTATGGCAACTCTTAGACGATGTTATTCAGTTTAAACAGGACCTCCAGCAATTAACAGGCTTCGAACTATCTCACTTAACCCTTTTCACGACCTCTGACCCTTCTTAAACTGCTCAAAGCCGTCTAAATATAGCTAGATAAAAAATCAAAAGACGTCACCGGTACGGAAGGGGTTAAGAGTGGGGTCTGTCAGGAAATGATTGAAGACTGTCTGACATGGGGGCGTCAGGTGGGTTGTGGAAGTCCGTATTATTACCTGGGTGTGTGTGTGTGTTTGTGTGATACTGTGTGTGTGCATGTATGTGATTGTGTGAGGCTGGTTGTGTGTGTGTGAGTGTGATACTGTGTGTGTGTGTGTGTGTGGGTGTATGATTGTGTGAGACTGTGTGTGTGTGTGTGTGTTTGATACTGTGTGTGTGTGTGTGTGTGTGTGTGTGTGTTGTGTGAGAGAGAGATTTACGCATATTTACATAGATAAACTGACCGCACAGACCTTACGATCACTGTGAGGTGGTCAGGACTATTTTAACAGACCTAGTAAAACCCCAAATAAAGACAATGGAAGACAAGAATAGCAAAACAGAGAATGATGATTGCTTCTGCTGGGGACGACTGGAAAGAGAGAGAGTGAGAGTGTGTGTGTGAGAGTGAGAGAGAGAGTGTGTGTGTGTGTGTGTGTGTGCGCGAGTGAGAGAGAGTGAGTTACATGAATTTACATAGATAGAAACAAAAATGAAATAATGCATCATGAATTTATGAAGTGCTTTACAGAATTACACGTTTTTTAATGTTTCAAGAACACATTACATTTAGGCAATATTCCTCTGATAAATGTCAATCTTACCGGAAGCCTAATAAAATATGTCCTATCGTTAAGGGGGGTGACCTGCTTTTGTTATTTCCTTTTCTCTCTTTTCCTGGCTTGTATCCATTCCAGCCCAGCGTTTTAAGCCGTTTATCCCCATCCAGATGTCGATTTTTTTTCCTGGCGAGCGGTAGCGAGCCAACATATTTTGTTTTAAAAATGTTTGACAGCAGGCGAATCTTGTACATTTTTACGGATTTCTATATATTATGCTGGCTCGCTATCGCTCGCCAGGAAACACTGAACACCTGGATGGGGATAAACGTCTTAAAACAGTAGGTTGAATGATGCCGAATGGATATAAGCCAGAGAAAGAGAGAAAAGGAGATAAAAAAAGCTGGATGGGTGGGTGGGTGTGCCTATTTGTATTTATCTATTTGTAGTATACAGGAGTTGAGCTTTTTAGGCTCGTATTGTCTCGCTTCCTGAGTTACAATTATCTAACTTTGCCTTAAAAATATAAATATTTTTGGCACACACCACTTCCTCTTCCAACTGATTCCATTTACTTATACTTCTGTAAGGGAAACTATACTTTCTCACATCTCCTTTACATCTTCCTTTCATTAGCTTATATCTATGCCCCCTAGTTCTACCATTATCTTTCACAATATAACCCTTCTTGTCCACCTTTTCGAGTCCTCTCACACATTTGTACATCATAATCATATCGCCTCTCTCCCTCCTATCCATTAGAGATGGTAAATCTAATTTCTTTAATCTCTCCTCATATGGTAATTCTCTCAGTTCTGGTATCATCCTAGTTGCAGCTCTCTGAACCTTCTCCAGCTTCTGTATATGCTTTTTTAGATGTGGTGCCCACACCACTGCCGCATACTCCAGTCTTGGTCTCACCAATGTTTTTATTATTTTCCGCAGCATCTCCTCGTTTATATAGTTAAATGCTATTTTTATTCTGTTTAGCAGTCCATATGTTTCTCCCACTATCTTATTAATATGATTCTCAGGTGAAAGATCACTCCTAACAGTTATCCCTAAGTCCTTTTCTTTCTCTGATGGGTTAATAGTGTTTTCTCCTAACTTATATTCCATATGAGGCCTTCTTTTACTTACTCCCATTTCCACTACATGACATTTATTTGTGTTGAATTCCATTTTCTACTTCTTGCTCCATTGATCTATCCTATCCAAATCCCTCTGTAATTCCCTACCACTGTTTTCATCTTCTATACGCTTCATGATCTTGGCATCATCTGCAAACATATTCATATATGCATTTATATCCTTTGGCATGTCGTTAATGTATATTAGAAACATTATGGGAGCCAGCACCGCTCCCTGCGGAACTCCACTTGTGACATCTTTCCACGTAGAAAATTTATCTCTGATAGTAGTCCTCATCTGTCTCCCTGAAAGATAGTCCTCCATCCAATTTAACAAACTACCCTGAATCCCTCCATACTCTTTTAATTTCCACTTCAGCCTGCTATGCGATACTCTGTCAAAAGCTTTCTTTTCATGTCAATATATACGCAGTCCACCCATCCATCTCTCTCTTGTAATATGTCAACCACTCTGTCATAAAAACTGAGTAGATTTGTAACACATGAGGTACCCTCCCTGAATCCAAATTGCCTGTTAGATAGTAGATTATTCTTTTCCAAGTAAATCATCCATCTTTTCTTAATTATTTTCTCACAGATTTTGCACACTATACTAGTAAGTGACACAGGTCGATAATTCAATGGATGTTCCCTGTTCCCACCTTTATAAATCGGTACAATGTTGGCTCTCTTCCAGTCCATTGGTAATTTTCCCACTTCCAGAGAGTATTTCATTATCTCATATAAGGGTTTCACTAGTTCGTCAGTACATTCTTTCAAAATCCATCCCGCTACATTGTCAGGTCCCACTGCTTTTTTCACATCTAGTCCTTTCATTATTTCTACTAGCTCCTCTGGGAGAAAATTAATCTCTCCCAGTTTATCACCAATTTCACCTACCGGTACTTCTTCAAAGTTATCACCTTTAGTATATACTGAGTGTAGTGTATTGTTCATAATTTCACACATATTCTGGTCATCATCATAAGTGGTCCCTTCAACCTCACTATTCTATCCCTTACCTCCATTTTACTATTTATAAACCTATAGAACAGCTTAGGATCACTCTCACATTTGTTCACAATGTTCTTCTCATATTCTCTGGCTTCTTGTCTCCTGATTGTAGCATATTTAGCATATTTATTCTCAATTTCACTCAATAAATTCTGGTGTTCCCCAGGGATCAGATAAATTCAAAAATAAACACTGCAATTTCTCTGGCAGCTGAGAGCGCCCATGAATTTACACTTTCTCCTCCACAATGCAGAACTTCTGCTTATCAGATCATTTATACAAACTTACAATCAACAAATGTTTAAATCCAGTTGTTACAAACATTTTATGAATGGAGGATGCCTTTAGGCACATGGACCTTTTTGTTTTATCCTTCCTCCGTTCATTGTCTCTTAAAAAAAAAAAAAAAAAAAAAAAAAATATACATTTCTTAATCTCTTGTATCTGTTCCAAGTTTCTCTATTACACCTTTTTCTAGCTGCCTTCCACGCTTGGTCTCTCTTTTCCTTGGCTTTCCTACATTTTTCATTAAACCAATCCTTTTCCTTCGCTGACCTATTACCTTGTTTACGGACATATTTATTAACTCCTTCTTCATATATTGTTTTAAATACTCCATACTTCTCGTCTACACTATTTCTCTGATATATTTCACTCCAGTCAACATCTCTAAAGTATTGTCTCAGTGATTGGTAGTCTCCTTTTGCATAGTCAAACCTAGTTTCCTTGTGCTCCTCCCTCTCCTCCATATTGGAATAACCCAATAGGATTTCTATGTCCATTACAACGTGATCGTTCTTGCCTAAAGGTGGTAAGTAATTTATATCAGAAATTACATCTGGGTCTCTAGTAAACATTAGGTCCAATCTGGATGCTTCATCATTTCCCCTTCTTCTTGTATTTTCCTTTATATTTTGCACCAATAAATTTTCTGTTACCATATCCAGTAGCCTATACCCCCACGAGTTCACGTTGCTACCAGCTTCTCTCTGCTCCCAATCCACCTCTTTACAGTTGAAGTCCCCTACTATAATTAATTCATTGGTTCTACGAGTTATTTTTTCAATACAAATAATCATCTCATCTTTGATAAATTTGTATTCCTCCTCTTCACAAGCCCCTGTGTAGGGCGGCATGTAGGCCACTACAATATCCGCCTTTTGATTGTCATCATCTGTCAATTCTACTGCTAATATTTCCGCTTTACTATTATTCAGATCAATCATTCTTGTTTTCAATTTATTATGTGTAAGAATTAGCACCCCTCCCCCCATCTTGTCTTCTCTATCCCTTCTCCAGATATTATAGTTGTTCCATCCCATTCCCTCCAAACTTATCCCTTTATTTAGTTTAGTTTCACATAGACAAAATATTAAGGGCTCTTCCTGTCTGATGTAATCATTTATTTCTAATTTCTTTGATAGCAGCCCATCCACATTGCTATAGACCATCTTGCACCTGTTGCTTTTACCATTATGATTGATATTCCCTGTCTTTATCCTACTGTTTCCCCTTCCTGTTGCACCTCTCCCTCCTATCCTTCTTCCTGTACCACCACTTCTTTTCTCCCCCCTTCCGCCATTATCTTCTCTCCCTTCTTCAAGTACCACTTCCTTACTTTCCCATCCATGTTTCTGTAGAAAAAATCCCCCTTCTCCACTTCTGATCTATTATCGTTCTTTTCTTTGACTTCTCTATTTATTTCTCTAAATTTTTCCCTCTCTTCCGCATTTAGATCTTTCCTTAGTTTAACATTTCTGTATTCCCCCTCCTGACTTAACTTCCAGCTGGATCTGAGTACCTCCTCTGCTACTTTGGTTGACTTAAATCTAATCTTCATTGGCCTCATTTCTCCTTTCTTGTATTTCCCTAGTATCCAACAATCCTCTACCTCTCTCTTCCATCCATCCTTATCTTGTCTATCTATCACATCAATCATCTTCTCAACTTTCTTCATCTCCACACCCTTTCTCGTATTTCTATCTAATATTTCCCCTTCTACATCTCCAAACATAATTACACATCTCTTCTTATCAATAATATCACTGACCTGTTTCTCATTTTGTCTGATGGCATTAACTACCCTCTTGTTCAGGTTCTCCTCCTGCTGTCCCTTTTGCTCCTCAATAATTGCTTTTAGTTGTACCTCTGCTTCACCCACTCGATCACCCCAGACATTTTTCATTTGAGATACCTCTTCCTCCACTTTTTGTGTCCTGTCCTGATTTGTTTCCACTCCTTGTTTTAGCCTAGCATTCTCCTCCCTCAATTCACGAATCTCTCTCTCAGCCCTCTCCCTATACCCATCATCTATCTCTTTCACTCTCTCATTTAAATGTTCTTTGTATTCCTTAATCTGTTCTTTTAAAGCCACATTCTCAGATACCAATTCGTTGACCCTAGCAGTTAAACCATTTAAACCCTCCCCCGGGACACAGCTCTCTTCCACTACAGTCCCAATGGTCTTCCTCCACCCCTCCATTTCCTTTCTCCACTTTATCAGCCCCATCAGATTCCTGTTCAGGAAGGTGATCTGGTCCTCCTTACCTTCAGGAAAGCCTGAATAATCTCCTTTCTCGTCATAAAAACATTCCCCACTCATATCCGTGGCTTCGATGTCAGCCTTTGATGTCACCCAATACAATAACACAGAAACGGCATCTCTGTTTTGGCGTGTGTGTGTGTGTGTGTGTGTGTGTGTGTGTGTGTGTGTGTGTGTGCACGCGCGCGCGCGCGCGGCCCCCCCCCCCCCCACACCAGGATGTTAAATGTGTGTGCGTTGGCACACAAACTCTCATTCACACACCCACACTCTCTCTCTCTTTCTCTCTCATACGCACATGCACACACACACACACACGCACACACACAGACAGTCACACACACACACACACACACACACACACACACACAGTCACTCGCCAAAACAGAGATGCCATTTCTGTGTTATTGTATTTTTCACCAGGGATTTAGGGGAAAGAGGAAAACATTTTAGCTACCCAGGTCAGCATTTCTAAAGGGCTAACTAAAATAATGCATTACACAAAAACAGTAACCCTTTTGTCGTTGGATTACCTAGTTATTCGTAGGATAATATTACATTCAATTATATATATTTATATACTGTATATATATATATATACTGTATCTGTTTTTGTTTGTTGTGTTTTACTTGTAATGCGATTTGCTGTAGGCCTATGTGTAGGTTTGAAAGTTATCATCTCTCTCTCACTTTTTTTTTTCTCTCTCTCTCTCTCTCTCTCTCTCTCTCTCTCTCTCTCTCTCTCTCTCTCTCTCTCTCACACACACTTGGTAGTTTTAAGTAACTCTTCTGTAGAATAGCTTAAGTAGTAAATATTGTTAATGTATAGTATGCACTGAGTGTTTATTTATTTATTTATTGATTGCTTGATTATTGTATTCTATATTCCAACACTCCCTCTCGGGCATAGGCTGAAAGCTTGTACACGTACAGTACATTCTACCGCTCAACACGGTGAAGCCCGGGAGGTCTTGTTCCAGTCTAGGGAAAAATACATGTGAAGCACCAATTCACGGCTCGAAGCAGCACCATCTCTGAAGCTGCTTCGCCGGCTCACCTCTAGCCTCGGACCCTCACTCTCAGAACGCCACCTATTGAGCAATTAACTCACTAGGCATTACCCCCCTGTAACATATTTTGAATATGGGAATATTCATACAGTGCTATTTAATCAGAGAACAATTATTATTTATTTTTTGTTGGGCTTTATGGTAATGCACTGATACTAGGGTATAGCACAAATTCCATCACAATAATATTTTCCCATTGACATATCAGGGTTCGAATCCAATATGTCCATTGGATTACCAGTCCAGTGGCAAGACCAGTTCACCACACCTCTCTTGCATTAAACAATCTTTATTGGTATATTTGCATGTTATGGTTTGTTCCTTGAACGGTCAGCAAGCATTCGGAACTAGTACCGTAACAATAACTCCAAGCATATATAATTTCGCCGAAATATTATAAATCTACACATATATATATTTGCCGAAATATAAGACTTAACTCTACGCATTTATAGATTTACCGGAATGCATTAAGTGATTACTTGAAAGTAAATCTAATATATATTATTTTACCCTGACCCTGACCCTGACCCTGACCCTGACCCTGACCCTGACCCTGACCGAAATTCACGACCAATTTCATTAAACTCTGGCTCGCATTTTGTTAAGACGATCAACTATACTTTAGAAAGAAATATTTCCTGCAACCAACAAACAAATTATTTACCGCCGGAGTTGATGCTCTTACCGCTAATATCATATTTTGTGCCTACCTCAACCTCCCAACTTGTTGGAAAATATTGATGGGGTTAATATGGGTATCTGTCTACACTGTTAAAATCGTCCTTGCGAAATATAATACGTATATTATAGAATTATCAAGTATATCTCACAAATACACGTGAGCTAATACATGTTTATATACTCCCAGCCAGACTCGAACCACCGACATTCAAAATGAGTGTCCAAGCTGTTAATCTTTACTACACAACGGCGTATTAAAGGAATTACAAGCTTAAGCTCGTTCTGAGTGTTGGAGGTTCGAGTCCGGCCTGGGAGTATATTATACAAATAATAGAACTAATAGTATGTAATAGTATACTGTATAATATAACTAATAGTATGTAATAGTATACTGTATAATAGAACTAATAGTATGTAATAGTATACTGTATAATAGAACTAATAGTATGTAGTAGTATACTGTATAATAGAACTAATAGTATGTAATAGTATACTGTATAATAGAACTAATAGTATGTAATAGTATACTGTATAATTGCATAAATATAATAATATTCATAATATGTTATTACCAAACAGTACATATAAAAGTGTGTAATATATACTTGTTTTTGTTTTACAATTCAAACACATATTTTGAGATTTGGGAACACCTTTACGATTTCTATTGTATATTTACTGTATGTATTCTATTATGAATGACAAAACAGTGAAATTGTCAAGAATGTTTTCATATTAAAACCCATAAAATATTATCCATTGTTATGTAATTCATGTGTTCGCATAAATCTAAGAACTTCTTCTTTAATCGAGTTGTCAACCTGTGTAATGGGCTTCCCCGAGATGTTATAGACTGCAACACCATTGATTCTTTTCAAGTTCGCCTAGACAACCACCTCGCCCGAAACTCACGGATGTCTGTATTTGTAAATGTATGCATTATATCCTTAGTACTGTATTGATATTATATTAACTTAATTGAATTCACACTGCATCATATCCACTCTGAGAAACTGTTGGATGCTTAAAACAGCAGTAACTTAGAGAGCAAGTAACCTCGAGGGGTTGCAAGACCTGTTGTTTCTTGATTTCCATTTTACTCCTTTGTACTCCTTTGTATATTGCACACATCCTGTTTACATTGTATTTATCCGTCTGTTTCTCTGTTATTCCTTTAGTCTGTCTGTCTGTCTGTTTCTCTGTTATTCCTTTAGTCTGTCTGTCTGTCTGTTTCTCTGTTATTCCTTTAGTCTGTCTGTCTGTCTGTTTCTCTGTTATTCCTTTAGTCTGTCTGTCTGTCTGTTTCTCTGTTATTCCTTTAGTCTGTCTGTCTGTTTCTCTGTTATTCCTTTAGTCTGTCTGTCTGTCTGTTTCTCTGTTATTCCTTTAGTCTGTCTGTCTGTCTGTTTCTCTGTTATTCCTTTAGTCTGTCTGTCTGTCTGTTTCTCTGTTACTCCTTCTAGTCTGTCTGTCTGTCTGTGTTACTCCTTCTAGTCTGTCTGTCTGTCTGTCTGTTTCTCTGTTATTCCTTTAGTCTGTCTGTCTGTCTGTTTCTCTGTTATTCCTTTAGTCTGTCTGTCTGTTTCTCTGTTATTCCTTTAGTCTGTCTGTCTGTCTGTTTCTCTGTTATTCCTTTAGTCTGTCTGTCTGTCTGTTTCTCTGTTATTCCTTTAGTCTGTCTGTCAGTTTCTCTGTTATTCCTTTAGTCTGTCTGTCTGTCACTGTTATTCCTTTAGCCTGTCTGTCTGTCTGTCTGTTATTCCTTTAGTCTGTCTGTTTGTCTGTTTCTCTGTTATTCCTTTAGTCTGTCTGTCTGTTTCTCCGTTATTCCTTTAGTCTGTCTGTTTCTCTGTTATTCCTTTAGTCTGTCTGTCTGTCACTGTTATTCCTTTAGTCGGTCTGTCTGTCTGTTTCTGTTATTCCTTTAGGCTGTCTGTCTGTTTCCCTGTTATTCCTTTAGTCTGTCTGTCTGTTTCTCTGTTATTCCTTTAGTCTGTCTGTCTGTTTCTCTGATATTCCTTTAGTTTGTTTGTCTGTTTCTCTGTTATTCCTTTAGTCTGTCTGTCTGTTTCTCTGTTATTCCTTTAATCTGTCTTGTCTGTTTTTCTGATATTCCTTTAGTCTGTCTGTCTGTTTCTCTGTTATATCTTTAGTCGGTCTGTCTGTTTCTCTGTTATATCTTTAGTCTGTCTGTCTGTTTCTCTGTCCACCTATCTGCTAGGCTGTTGCTCCTTCACTGCCACTAGTTTTGTTATATTATTTATCCCAATGTAAAGTTTAATGTATGGAGAAATTATGTCGCTCTGTCTATCCGTTTTGTCTGTCTCTTTGGTATTTCCTGTGGCTGTCTGTCTTACCTATGTGTCTGTTTGTTAGTATATCCCTGCCACTCTTTGTTTATCACCCAAATTTTCTAAAGATGTACTTTCGGCCCTCTCTGGACTTAATACTTAGAATTAGGCATGCGGTCCGGATTGTATTCCTCCTGTTGTACTCAAAAACTGTTCTTCCGTGCTGACTCCCTGCCTAGGCAAACTCTTTCAAAGGAGTACAAGGAAGTACAAAGGAAATGAAGCAACAACAGGTCTAGTGACCCCTCTAGGCTGCTTGTCCTCCAAAACACTGAGGGTCAAGTGTCCAAACAGTGGTTTAGAGGGGGTAAGGGCAAATTGGAAAGGGTACTACTGCCCAGAAACTAATGTCCGTGACAGGATTAGGAAGTTTGTAGGGGACAGATGGGTTAGTAACATAACACAGTTATATGAATCTAAGGGAGGAATATAATAAAGTTATTCATTTACAAACGCAGTCAGTCGCGGGTTTGATGCAAGATATATGTCTAGGCGAAGTTTAAAAGAATCAACGGTGCTGCAGTCTATAACGTCTCGGGGAATCCCATTCCACAAGCTGACAACTCGATTGAAGAAGACATTCTTAGATTCGTGAGAGTTAAAAGATATACCAATAATTTTGCAACCGTTTCCCTGCGTGTAATTAGATTGGTCGATAGTGAAGTACTTACTACAGTTCATATTGTCGATGCCTTTGATTAATTTGAATACTTGAATTAAGTCGCCTCTTAATCTGCACTGGGTTAAAGGAAATAGATTTAATTCTCTAAGACGCTCCTCGTATGGTTTGTTCTTTAGGCTAGGTATCATTTTGGTAACTCTACGTTGAACTCGTTCTAGCTTGTTTATATCTTTTTGGTAATAAGGGAACCAGGATTGAACGCAGTATTCCAGAAGAGGGCGGACTAAGGAATTGTAAAGAGTTAGGATAACTTCTTTAGATCTATGCTCAAATGACCTGCCTATAAAGCCATTTATTATGTTTGCCTTCTTAACAATTTCTGAACATTGTTGACTCGGTTTTAGGTTACTCGATATTGTTACTCCCAGATCGGTTTCTCTGTCTACACTCTTAAGCTGAGTGCCATTCATCGAATAGTTTGCTTCCTCATCTTGGTATCCGATATGTAGTACTTTACATTTATCCGCATTGAAACTCATTTGCCAAATTTGGGCCCAACACGACAACTTATCTAGATTGTGTTGCATATCGTCAACTTGTTCTTTTGAGAGTTCGCTATTTGCAATTTTTGTATCGTCAGCAAACTTTGAGATTGTACACGTGAGACCCTCATCTATGTCGTTGATGTAAATTAGAAAGATCATTGGTCCTAGTATCGATCCCTGGGGTACCCTGCTAGTTACATTGGTCCATGTAGATGTCTTACCGTTTATGACTACTCTTTGCTTTCTGTCGCGGAGCCAATTTTCTATCCATTTCAACACACCGTCTTGTATTCCATGCGCTTTTAGTTTTAGCTGTAAACGTTTGTGGGGAACTTTGTCAAAGGCCTTTTGAAAATCAAGTTATATTATGTACCTTGATTTTCAAAAGGCCTATGACAAAGTTCCCCATAAACGTTTACTGCTAAAACTAAAAGCGCATGTAATACAAGACGGTGTGTTGAAATGGATAGAAAATTGGCTCAGCGACAGAAAGCAAAGAGTAGTCAGCTTTACTCTCATCATAGAGGTTAAGGATATCATGAAAGAAGTCTAAGCAATTTGTTAAGCAAGAGCGTTTCTTTCGAAAGCCGTGTTGAGTATCTTTAAGTATGCCATTTTCCTCTAAGTGATTTACGAGTCTGCGTCTTATGAGTGTTTCTAGCATTTTACATACAACTGAGGTTAAGCTAATTGGACGATAGTTACTGGTAGGGATATGCTGCCTTTTTTTAATATTGGTGTTACATTGGTTAGCTTCCACTGATCAGGCATAGTTCCAGACTGCAAGGATTTATTGAATAACAATGTCAGTGGTTTGGAGAGCTCATCCTTAGCTTCCACTAGAACTCTAGGTGAGATTGTATCAGGTCCAGGCGTTTTATTTACCTTGAGTTTATCTAAACAATTCAATAATTCTCTCTCTGTAATGGTGATATTGCTTAGAAAATCAGAATTATCAATCTGAATCGGCGATGCTGTAGGGATATCACTGAGGTCTTCTGTTGTAAAAACTGGTGCAAAGAAGTTATTGAGGTCATTACTCATTTGTACTCGTCTTTGGTGTATTCTCCATTTTCACTGACTAACTAGTTGAAGTAACTACTTTTTTCTTTCTGATATAACTATAGAATTCTTTCGGGTTTGTTTTACTTTGATTCGCAACATGTAATTCCAGGGTATTTTTTTACTTTGCTTAATTAACTTTTTTACTTTGCGTCGTAGTTCTACCAATTTCACTCGTTCTGCGTCATTTTGTGAGGATTTTAGTTTATCATTAGCAAACTTTTTAGCAAGCAGACAGTCTGAAATATCTTTATTTGGGCTTATCATTATGGCCTGTACGCCGTAATTTCGATGATATGCATTCTTGCACTGCTTTTAGGTAGGTGGTTGGAAATAATTCCCAAGATGTATTTATGTCGTTATTGTTAATTAGAAAGCTCCAGTCAGTTTCTTTAAACATAGCTCTAAGTTTACGAAAGTTATCTATCCTCTAACGTTTTTCCTTCTTGCTGGAAGTTTGCTCTCATTCAACCTGTCCCAAAGAAGGGTGATGGCTCTCAACCCTCCAATTATCGTCCAATTGCTCTTATATCTTACATCTCTAAAGTTATTAAAACTATTCTTACCACAACATTTCTTAAGCATTTATCTTCCCATAATCTATTTTCAGATCACCAGTACGGTTTCTTTAACCCTTAATTAGCGGCTCACCACATAAGTCGAGTTAAATAAAGCTGGACTATGTGGCGGCACTCGACATAGGTCGAGTGGCAATTTCAGCACGTAATGTTGCTGAGAGAGAGAGACAAGTGGTGGCAGGAGAGTAGCGAGCGTATGACTGCTCCAGACCACCGCGGCGAACATACTGACACGAATCCCAGCTCCCTCCTCCCTCTCTCACTCGCTATATAAGGAATTGTATCGGGAAAGTGGCTAATTACATGCTTTTTGCACTCGCGTTGCACGGTTATTGCAAGAAAACTAGCCATCATAAAAGGATCGTTATGGTGTCATTCGAAAGCTCTGTTTATGCCCTTTCAGGGATAGGTACTTGTTTTACGTTCTGGGTCTTATTTAGGCATGAAAATGATCACAGCCCTATTTTGGCTAAAAACACCCCGCTGGGCGGTACATATAAATAAACCGCATAGGCCGCTCGTAAGGTGTTAAGGGCCGCTCTACTTGTGATCTTCTTGCCTATCTTACTAACTCTTGGTCATCCTCCTTTCGGGACTTTTGGTGAGACATTTTCTATTGCTCTAAGACACATTGAAAGCCTTCGATAGAGTCTGGCACAAATCTTTAATTTCCAAACCACCCTCCTTCGGTTTCTATTCCGCTCGCTGTGTCTTTGTCTCTAATTTCCTTTCAGACATCTCCATAGCTGCAGTCGTGGACGGCCATCGTTCACCTCCTCAACCTATCAACTCCGGTGTTCCTCAGGGTTCTGTCCTATCTACAATTCTTTTTTCTAATATTTATCAATGATCTCAACTGTACCTGTAGTCCCATCCATTCTTATGCTGATGACTCTACCTTACACTATTCAACTAGTTTTTCCCATCAACCCAGCATGCAAGCACTCGTAATCAAACGTGGCGAGGCCACGTGGCTCGCTTGGTGTAGTGACTAGCGTCTCGGACTTCCACCCAGAAGGCCCGGGTTCGCGCCCACGCTCGGCGCATTAAAGATTTTTCACAAGCACTGAGTCGTTACCATCCCTCATGAGCAAAGGGATGGGGTAGTAGTACAGGACCCCAATAGAAATACGCCTAATCGGCCTTATTGAGCTATCCTTAGCTAGCTTAGCATGCGCTAGCTTTAAGAACTATTATTATTATTATTATTATTATAGAATGCCTATTTTCTGATCTTTCAATAATTTCTGATTGGGGCAGAGAAAATTTTGTTACATTCAACGCCTCCAAGACCCAGTTTCTCCCTCTATCTCTCCATCACAATCTTCCACAAGACAATCCACTATTCTTCAACAACACACAACTCAACCCTTCATCTTCTCTCAACATTCTAGCTGTATCTTTTCCTTCTGACCTTTCTTGGAAAGATCATATTACCACTCTTGGTAAAACAGCTTACCAAAAGTTTGGTGTTACCAACCGTCTCCGTGGGTTCTACACCCCCCGCACAGCTTCTTGCTCTGTATCAGGGCACAGTGCGCCCCTGTATTGAGTATTGTTCGCATGTGTGGGGAGGCTCCACCCAAACTGCGCTTCTTGAACGAGAAGAATCAAATGCATTTCGCCTCATTAACTCGCCTCCTCTTACTAGTTCCCTACAATCTCTTTCTACACACCTCAATGTTGAATCTCTGTCATTATTTTATCGCTATTACGACAACCAGTGTTCTTCAGAGCTC
Source organism: Paralithodes platypus (assembly GCA_032716605.1). NCBI lineage: Eukaryota > Metazoa > Arthropoda > Malacostraca > Decapoda > Lithodidae > Paralithodes > Paralithodes platypus. Next base: position 5,724,031 of record CM064569.1, on the reverse strand, counting down.
TCTCAGTGTATATCCCCTCCCTTGCGGCGAGTGCGAGGCACCAGCCTTTCAACAGTCCACTCCTATTCTGTCCAGCTCTCTAACCCAAGAATTGGCAAATTTTCTCAGTCTTACTTCTACTCAACAAGTGAACTCTGGAACTCTCTCCATCAATCAATCTTTCCTTCATCCTATAACTTAGACTGATTTATACTTCGTGTGTCCAGCCATTTTGACTCCAACGTCCCTTGAATTAGGCTCTCACTCTTTTAACTTTGGGGGAGACACTCGTTGAAGGCAACCTGCCATTTGTCTCTTCCATACACATAGAAAATAAATGCTAAACTTTGTGCTAAGTTATTGTAATATAGCTATGACATTATATTTAATTTTGCAATAAGAAAAGCCACTAACTCAAAAAAGAAAAAAGAAAACAAAAATAAGAAGAAAACTTAATATGCTTCTCAAATCAGTGGCTCTGTGAAGTGAAGGCAAAGAGCAATCGATAGCCATGTCAACAAGGAGCGATCCAGGGATGTTTGTTCCTAGCTCATTAAAGGGTGGGATGGGGCGTTTTTCTGGTTCCCCTTCTCCCTCATGTGTAGCCCCCATTAGTTTTCAGATTGTATGACGGTCGGCTAATTAGTTTGGCTTTTTAAAGACTTTTCAGCCTAATTTTTTCGTAAATATATAAACTTTTCATGTCATTTAGGTGTCGATTGTTTTCCTGGAAAGCGATACCGAGCCTGTAATTTATGAGAAACCGGCCTTCTGCCGATACATGTGTTTATCGAATAATATACAAATTTATCTTGAAGGAGGGTCTTGGGGGGTGTATTTTTATGGAGGTCTAGGGAGGAAAATATTTAAACGACACAAAAATACATAAATGAGCAAATCAATACAACCCATTCCCCCTTAACTTCCTGCAAAGAAGATGAGGTGAAAGAAGCCCCTGGACGCCATTTTGGTGACCTAATTACTAAACCAAACCTTCAAGCTATTAAAATGTAAAACTTAAAAACTAAGCAAACAAAAACTGGGACAATACAATATAAAGGTAAAATAAATGATAAAATTGGCTGTGGAAATCACGCTTACTAAGATAAAATTTATAAAATAAAAGTACACAATCCACCACATAGGGTGTACATTACTACATGAGCAAGATAATCTGTTTCCCAAGCAAACTAATCGCACACATAACAACACACTATCGTCACGTTCAAGGAAATTTGGGAAGTCCGGGACGTTCTGGTAAATTTTACTTAACTCTGCATGAATAAAGAAACTACAATTAGTGTCAAAATGTTCTCTTAAAATCAAATTTGCAACTTGACAAGCCATTAACTATAGTACAAAATACAAATAGCACTCACTAATGATAGTGCTTTCGGGTAGGTATCTGTCACTCTTTCAACTCTGGGGAGGCACTTGGTGCAGGCAGTTATGCCTTTTGTCTCCCTCATTCACATAGAAAAAAACAAAAAAATACCATGCCTCAAGTGACCCCTAACAATTACTACCCTACAAATAACCTACATTTATCGTACAAATAAACTAAGGAAATTGTAAAAGCAAGCAATTGATACTATCGACAATGAATAGATACAATATAATACAGAAAACTAATTGCAAAATAAATGCCTCTCCAGACCTCCCTTCAACCTTAAAACAAAATACTACCGGTATTACTATAGTCTATTCATGATAATTAGGTTAAACATTCTGACCAATATCCTCTGGAACTTGGAAACGGATCGAGCAAATGGGCTGTAAATTTCCACACCTATTCACTAGCTGACTCTTCCCAAATGGTAGATATATGAACTTGATTACCCCAGTTGTTTTTTGAGTTATAGAGGTTAATGGTTAAGAATTGTTACCTACTTATAAGGAATGGGCTATAGTCCTACTACTACTTAGAGTAAACCCACCCCATAACCCCCATTCCTGCTTAATTGTACATTTGTCGTTGTTTTCTCCCAAATTGAAGGCCCTGAAATAAGTGTAATATAATAATAATGCATCGATAATAGTTACGCACACGCATATATATATTATATGGAGGTTAAATCACAAATACGTGTTATCAAATTATGTAGTAATACTCGCTAGGAAAAATGAAACATTGGAACACCAAGCTTCTATCTATTATCTCAAGACATCTTCAGAGTAAAACGTATTACCCTGAAGATTCCTTGAGAGAATAGACGAAAGCTTGGTGTTGCAATGTTTCATATTTTCTAGCAAGTTTTATTATATATATATATATAATACTTCCACAACATTAATATATGAAACACATATTTAACTTTGTAGAAGGTCCCCCTAAAATATCTGACAAAAACAGACAGAAAATGGCCGTGAGCAGCATAATATGATGTCAGCGTCCACCACCACACCTCATATCAGTCACATAACTTGGGAATTATAGGCCAAATTATGCAATCTTTGGAAGTGCTCAGTCACCTCCTTCTGTAAAAACTTACTCCTCAATTTGTTAACTTATATTTCTCATTTAGAACGAAGAAAACAGGTAAATACAACATAAATAAAACAATCAAGATAAGCATTTTCTTCAGTTATATATTTAATAAATAGTGAGTTCATTATATTGTTACAGTTATTTTTTTAAATTATATTCTTGTATAATTAATGTATAAACAATGGTGATATAAGGAACACCCACATTAATTTATAGCAGCATCCCTTTTCTCTCTTTCTCCGACTTTTATCCATTCGGCCCCATTCAGCCAACTGCTTTAAGACGTTTATCCCCATCCAGGTGTTGATTTCATCCTGGCGAAAGAAAGCGATCCAGTATTGTATGGAGAAATCCGGCTTCGCCGGAGACATGTACAAATTTAGCTTGCTGCCAAAACAAAAATATATATATGCTGGCTCGCTACCGCTCTGCAGGAAAATATTGACACCTGGATGGGGGTAAACGTCTTAAAACAGTAGGCTGAATGGGGCCGAATGGATACAAGCAAAAGAGAGAGGGAGAAAAAGAGAAAAAAAAGCGAGGTGGGCCCCCTTATAATTTGCCATAGCAACCCCTAATAAGAATACAACAACGAGAGTCGAAACACTGGATAGGTCGCATACCACCGCCTACAATGACGGAGGTATGCGCTCTCAATATATCCTACTAAAGCCGGTGTCACACGAGAGCTTTTATAGTCAACATTCGATGATCAACATTTGTTAGGCAATATATCTGGACTATTTTACACTGGTATCGGAAACTAGACTGATGGTAGATGAATTTAGGTGACCGAAATAGTATAAATGTTGACCTCATAAGCTGCCAGACCAGTGTTGAGGATAAATGTTGAGTGAAAAAGCGCCCTATAGCCTCCTTAATGGAACCACTTCTTTCGTGGTGCGTATCCTACCTGTTCACCAAATTCCGTGAACATCGGTTTATTACATTTTGAGATATCTTGTTTAAGGGAGCCCACCTCTTTTTTTTTTTTATCTTTCTCTCCCTCGCTCTTTGGCGCCTCTCAGCCTAAAGACGTTTACTCCTATCCAAGTGTCAACATTTTCCTGGCGAGTGATAGCAAGCCAGCTTATATATATTTTTGTTTTAACAGCAAGCTAAATGTTTATATTTTTCAATAGAAAAATGTGTCCGGCGAAGTCAGATTTCTCCATACAATGATGGCTCGCTAGCGCTCGCCAGGAAGAAATCGACACCTGAATGGGGTTACACGTCTTAAAACAGTTGGCTGAATGGGGCCGAATGGATACAAGCCAGGAAAAGAGAGACAAGTAGAGAAAGATAACAAAAACCGGTGACCCTCCTTAACGACAAACACGCAGACAAACAAACAGACAAACGGAAACAAAAACAAAAACAAAAACATTACCTCCTCGAACTTCATTGGAGGAAGTGAAAACAAATATATATACTGTATTTTATATATATATATATATATATATATATATTATATATATATATATATAATGTCATTGGGTAGCATAATATGATCGTGAGCGTCTCCATCACACCTCATCAGAGTCTCGTAAATTGGGAATTATTGGACAAATTATACAATCTTTGGAATACCTCAGCAACCTCTCTCCAACCTTGTATGTGTGTGTGTGTGTGTGTGTGTATGTGTGTGTGTGTGAGAGAGAGAGAGAGAGAGAGAGAGAGAGAGAGAGAGAGAGAGAGAGAGAGAGAGAGAGAGAGAGAGAGAGAGAGAGAGAGAGAGAGAGAGAGAGAGAGAGTTTTTTACACAACTATCAAAAGTTGCAGATCACTTTGGCTTTGATTATATGTATTTACACCAGGTGTTAATATCATAACTTAGCATATATATATAAATTTTTAATATTATTAATATTATTAATAATGTGTAATAACGGCCTGTCACACCATATATACGCGCCCACCTTTAATAATAATGTATGCATAAGTGTGTGTGCGTGTGTGTATTAGAATATAATTTGTATGTATTTGCTTGAGTTTGTTTATGTATATGTGTATATGTGTATGTGTGTATCTATGTATGTACAGTATATGTGTATGTATGTGTGCGTACATGTGTATGTATGTATGCGTTATTTATGTATATATATATGTCTATAGTGTATACCGTTTGTGGTTCGAGCCCGGCTGAGAGTATCAGGTGGATAAGAGAAGAGCATAATATGCATGTAATGTGCATATATTTATGTATATGTATGTCTGTGTGTATGTGATGTCAATGGTTCGAGCCCGGTTGAGAATATAAGGTATATAATATATATATGTACTGTACGTGTATTTGTATGGTCATATGCACATATGTATGTAAATATACGTACATATGAGCGAGAACATATTGCTCACTAGCGCAACTTCTGATTATAAATCTATGCATAAGCATTATCTATTATTAAGTGTTCGTGTATCTTCATCCATGTATTTCCACCCTTAACAATAGAACGCCCAGCTTTTCCACATTTCGCCTTCTATCACACACACACACACACACACACACACACACACACACACACACACACAGCCCGTAGCCTAGCACACACATCCACAGCCATTCCAACAGTACACACACACACACACACACACACACACACCTCCCCGTGGCGTAACTGATAGCGCGTCTGGCACACAACCAGAAGGTCCCGGGTTCGAGACCCGGGCGGGGAAGAGACATTTGGGCAAGTCTCCTAACGGTGTAGCCTCTGTTCACCTAGCAGTATAAATAGGAACCTGGAATAAGTGGACGAAGTTGTGACGTCCCATCTGGGGTTGGTGATCGGTTACAAGGTGAGATGGGTATCGTACTGGTCATCGTAAGCTACTGGTCAACCTAAGCCTTCGGGTGAGACTGGTACCGTAGTGAGAATGGTACCGTACAGATTAACCCTAAGCCTTTGTATCCAGATGTCGCCAATTGGCTAAAATACAGACTACACACACATCCACAGCCATTCCAACAATACATAAAACACTTAACATGCATTTCATGCAATACATTCCCAGTTAAGGAGGCGCGATAATAATGAGCTTAGCTCGCATTGCGTGGATTCCCCTTGACGAACAAGTAACTGAGTAACTACCGAGGATTAACCTCCCATTGTAGTAGGCTTTACCTGACCCTACCTGCACGGACTTGAACGCCGCTCCCTCTTTACCATTTACCTCTTTACCCTGACCCCACCAAAACAGTTTTTGTATGTATGTATGTTTGTGTGCATACGTGAGCGTTTGTGTATACGGACATGTGCACACTTACTGCATGTTCTTATGTTCTTATATATGTGTGTATATGTATGCGTATGTATGTGCGTACGTACGTGTATATATGTATGTTCTGTATATGAGTAAGTAAAATAATCGTGTATATGTACTGTATATCACTTACTCTCATGGTTATTTTATGATAATTTGTATTCTGCACCTGCATTATTATTGTATTTATTTTTTATTTTGTTTGTAAACTGAGCTTACCATCTTCATATCTGTACATCTCATGTTCATCCACTAAATTGTAAAATATGTATTTTCAGCTCATGAGGCTGCCATTCTTTAATAAACCGTTTATTATTATTATTATTATTATTATTATTATTATTATTATTATTACACACAATCCATCTCCTCTTTCACATGCAGGGTACAGAGGAAAAAAATTCATAATAATTCCAGAACTTTGAGAATCCCTTAAAGCTATAATCCTGGAAAAGCGATGTTGTCAGAGGAGAGTGCTTACCTAAGAGGCATGGTGCAATAGACTCTGTGATTGATGGTATTGGAGTTCCAGTTTTAGTTAGTTTGACGAGATTGTTAAAGGGTTTGTAATTCAAAGAGAGAAGTTTTTGATGTACTGAAATATATATTGTTTGACATGCAATATATATATATATATATATATTGTGGCATATTATACCCCATTTATATTTTCTTATATTTTTGTTATTGGGTTTGGCCGACTCGAGACAGAGCCCAAACAAGGACAATACAAAACAACAAGAACAAAACCAAAAATCACACATCTAGGTCGTCCAGAAGAAATACCCAGAAACCCAGGCCTATATATATATATATATATATATATATATAAAAGGGTGATACATAAATGTTACTTAAGTGTCAAGAATACTGTTATTCTCTTTAATTCCTGCTATCTCCTTCTTTATTCTTTGTTCCAGTTACCTCAATCCTTGCTTAACCTACTGCTTATCGCTTTGTCTGCGGCTTTATGTATATTATATTTGTTATGCCTTCTTTCATATTTATATATACCAGGACTTTTTAAGAGGAGATTTTCACTGAGGGATTTTTTTTTGGATCCCTTTCTCCCTCATGTTTAGATCCATTGTGTTTTAAATTTCAAGGCGTTCGACCCATTAGTTTGGTGGTTTTATGAACTTTCGCCCCCTTTTTTTTAAATTTGAAGACCTTTCGTGCCAATTAAGTGTCAATTTTTTTTCCTGGCTGGCGAAAGCGAGCCTGTAATTTAAGGGGAACCGGCTTTCGGCCGGGGAATTTTCTACCGAAAAATGTACAAATTTATCTTGAAAAGGGGTCTAGAGGGTGTAATTTTAAGCGTGATGGAGGTCTAGCGAGCAAACTAAAACCTCCCCTTAAATTTACTGATTTCTTTGGTATCATCTCTGCTACATACTGTATAGGTTTTTTTATGTTTAGTACGAGGCACTGCAAAACATGATTAGTATTCACCTTTGTGATGAGTAAAGAAACTGCTTTAATTATTGAGAGTTTAACATTCCATGTTTTGTCAATGAATTAGTTCGTTGATTTTATAAATAACCTTTGTTGAAATATTGTAACCCAAGTTCAGTATATATATATATATATATATATACCGGTATATATATATATATATATAGATATATATATATATATAATATATATATATATATATATATATATATATATATATATATATATATATAATTATATATATATATATAATACCGTATATATATATATATATATATATACCGTATATATATATATATATATACAGTATATATATATATATATATATATATATATATATATATATATATTTAATTTCATTGGTCACTGAGCGCTTAATAAATGGTGAGATATTGTGTCTATGATCAGCGTAGGGGTGCAGATACTTCTTTGACTGAGTGTACATACATACCTGATGGAATTATTCTCTTCGATTATTTAGCATTATTCCGTTGTTACCGATTTCCTTGCATTGTATTGAAGCAAAGTCTGATAAATTGCGGATACCTTTCAATCCGTTTATAGTCGAATCTTAATTTGTGCTGCTGATCTGGTGAAAGGGTTTTAGTCGCATATATATGTACCATATAAATCGTTAGTGTACACACACACACTCACACACACAAACACACACGTATATATATATGTATATATACATATACATGAGAGAGAGAGAGAGAGAGAGAGAGAGAGAGAGAGAGAGAGAGAGAGAGAGAGAGAGAGGTTAATGAATAGATAGATAGTCATTCCTACAGTAGTTGTATGTCATAAAGAAAGCACAATATACGCTATATACCTTGACTATACCTGACTCCCTGCCTAGGCAAACTCTTTCGTCTCTGTCTATCCTCTAACGTCTTCCCTTCATGCTGGAAGTTTGCTCACATTCAACCTGTCCCAAAGAAGGGTGACCGCTCTCAACCCTCCAACTATCGTCCAATTGCTCTTATCTCTTGTCTCTCTAAAGTTTTTGAAACTATTCTTGCTTCCAAATTTCTTAAGCATTTCTCTTCTCATAATCTGCTCTCAGATCGCCAGTATGGCTTCCTTAAGGGTCGCTCTACTGGTGATCTTCTTTCATATCTTACTAACTCTTGGTTATCCTCCTTTCGGGACTTCGGTGAGACTTTTTCTATTGCACTAGACATATCGAAAGCCTTCGATAGAGTCTGGCATAAATCTTTAATTTCTAAACTACCCTCCTTCGGTTTCTATCCCTCCATCTGTGCCTTTGTCTCTAATTTCCTTTCCGGCCGTTCCATAGCTGCGGTTGTGGACGGCCATTGTTAACTTCCTCACCCTATAAACTCCGGTGTTCCTCAGGGCTCTGTCCTATCTCCTATTCTCTTTCTAATTTTTATAAATGATCTCCTTAACTGTACCTTAATTCCCATCCATTCATACGCAGACGACTCAATCTTACACTACTCCATTAGTTTTTCAGAACACCCCAGCCAGCAATCCCTCAACGACAAACGTAATGAAGCCATAGAACTCTTAAATTCTTATCTAAATACTATTTCCAATTGGGGCAGAGAAAACCTTGTTAACTTTAATGCTTCCAAAACCCAATTTCTCCATCTATCTACCCGTCAGGATCTCCCAGCGGACTATCCCTTATTCTTCAACAATACAAAAATTGACCCTTCATCTTCTCTCAATATTCTTGGTGTCTCTTTTTCTTCTGCTCTCATTTGGAAGGACCATATTACCAGTCTTGCTAAGGCAGCCTCCCAGAAGCTGGGTGTGCTCAACCGCCTTAGGGGGTTCTTTTCCCCTGCACAGCTTCTTGCTCTGTACAGGGGCATAGTGCTCCCTTGTATTGAGTATTGTTCACATGTGTGGGGAGGTTCCTCTCACACCGCTCTCCTAGACAAAGTTGAAAGGAAGGCCTTTCGTATCATTAACTCCCGTCCACTCACCAACTCTCTGCAATCTCTCTCTCTCCGCCGCAATGTTGCATCTCTCTCGCTATTCTATCGCTACTATAATAATCAGTGTTCCTCAGAGCTATCCCAGTGCATACCACCTCCTTTACGTAGGGCACGTGGTACCCGTCTTGCAACTCAATCCCACCCCTACTCTGTGCAACTCTCCAACCCAAGAGTGAAACGTTACTCTCAAACTTTCTTCTACTCAACATCTGAGCTCTGGAACTCTCTCCCAGAATCGGTCTTTCCCTCTTCCTATGACTTAAATTGCTTCAAACTCCGTGTGTCCAGGCATTTTGGCTCGAACGTCCCCTGATTTTGGCCCTGTCACTCTTTCAACTATGGGGGAGGCACTCGCTATAGGCAGTTATGCCTTTTGCCTCCCTCAATCACATAGAAAAAAAAATAAAAAATAAAAAAAATACAGCTCAGCATACTAAAACACAATGTACGCTATATACAGCTCAGCAAACCAAAACACAATGTACGCTATATACAGCTCAGCATACCAAAGCACAATGTACGCTATATACAGCTCAGCATACTAAAACACAATATACGCTATATACAGCTCAGCATACCAAAGCACAATGTACGCTATATACAGTTCAGCATACCAAAACACAATGTACGCTATATACAGCTCAGCATACCAAAGCACAATGTACGCTATATACAGCTCAGCATACTAAAACACAATATACGCTATATACAGCTCAGCATACCAAAGCACAATATACGCTATATACAGCTCAGCATACCAAAACACAATGTACGCTATATACAGCTCAGCATACCAAAACACAATATACGCTATATACAGCTCAGCATACCAAAACACAATATACGCTATATACAGCTCAGCATACCAAAGCACAATGTACGCTATATACAGCTCAGCATACCAAAGCACAATGTACGCTATATACAGCTCAGCATACCAAAGCACAATGTACGCTATATACAGCTCAGCATACCAAAACACAATGTACGCTATATATAGCTCAGCATACCAAAGCACAATATACGCTATATACAGCTCAGCATACTAAAACACAATGTACGCTATATACAGCTCAGCATACCAAAGCACAATATACGCTATATACAGCTCAGCATACCAAAGCACAATATACGCTATATACAGCTCAGCATACTAAAACACAATATACGCTATATACAGCTCAGCATACCAAAGCACAATGTACGCTATATACAGCTCAGCATACCAAAACACAATGTACGCTATATACAGCTCAGCATACCAAAGCACAATATACGCGAAATACAGCTCAGCATACTAAAACACAATGTACGCTATATAGAGCTCAGCATACCAAAGCACAATATACGCTATATACAGCTCAGCATACCAAAACACAATATACGCTATATACAGCTCGGCATACCAAAACACAATGTACGCTATATACAGCTCAGCATACCAAAGCACAATATACGCTATATACAGCTCAGCATACCAAAGCACAATATACGCTATATACAGCTCAGCATACCAAAACACTATATACGCTATATACAGCTCAGCATACCAAAACACAATGTACGCTATATACAGCTCAGCATACCAAAGCACAATGTACGATATATACAGCTCAGCATACCAAAACACAGCGTATTTTCAGCATACAAGTGTGGGATAGCATTGTGTTGTCCTCGCACGAACGGAACTTTGGAAGTAAATAGTTTTGCCCGAGAGAGAGAGAGAGAGAGAGAGAGACGCAACAATTCCTGACTTTTAAAGGGGAGATGCGTCGTTTTTCTGGTCCCACTTCTCCCTCATGCTTAGCCCCATTAGTTTTCAGATTTTATAACGTTTGGCTCATTATTTTGGCAATTTTAAGACCTGTTGTCCTATTTCTTTGTTATTATTAAGACTGTTCGGGTCATTTAGGTGTCGATGTTTTCCTGGCGAACGATAGTGAGCCTGTATCATAATTGTTCTACTGAAAAATGTACAAATTGACTCTTGGGGGGAGAGGGGGGGGGGGGTATTTTTTAAGCTTGATGGAGGTCTTCGGAGGAAACTAAACCAAAATAGTAAAAATATACATAAATGACCAAATAAATACGGGCATCCCCCCTTAAATGGTCTGTTGACTGTTGTGTTTGTTGCCGAGGTTTGAACTGTCCGCCATTATTGCATTGTCCTATAGTTTTTTTCTGCTACTGGAAACTTTTAAATCCTGCCGGCCATATAACATAATAAAAGTATACCAACAATAGAATATCTCTCTCTCTCTCTCTCTCTCTCTCTCTCTCTCTCTCTCTCTCTCTCTCTCTCTCTCTCTCTCTCTCTCTCTCTCTCTCTCTCTCTCTCTCTCTCTCTCTCTCTCTCTCTCTCTCTCTCTCTCTCTCTTTCTCTCTCCCCCCCCCTCTCTCTATATATATATATATATATATTCCGGTATTTATCATGCAGCTTCATACATATTCTATTTTTGTGTTTCTTCTGTTATTCGGCAATCGTATGAACGGCAATTCAATGTTCACTTATTTGCTTCATGTTTAGTCTTAGAAACGCAAATTATATACTATATTCTGTTCCAAATAGGTAGGCCAGAAATCGTAGCCCTTTACCTCTGTAACTAAAAAAGGGCTAGAGCAAATGGGATGTAAATATCCACACATTTTCCATGGCTGACCCTTCCCAAATGGTAGAAATATTAGCTCTATTACTTTTGTCGTTTGTGAGTATAGAGATTAATGTTAAACAGTTTGGGCCTACTCTCTTGGAGTAGGAGTGGAGTGGAGTAGCAGTGCTATCATAGCTTACGTGTACTAGTTTAAACTCATGTGCTAACCACTTCATATTGTACAGTCATGTCCATGCTCACTTGAACACATCCTAATGATAAAAACATGGTGATGAACATTAGCTAGTGAATACCAGTCCGTATATTCTTTGTGGCTCAATTAGTTCATCAAAATACTTCGCCAGTTTACCATAATTGTGCGTAAATAAATAATCGTGCAAACATTTAATTTGATTAAGCTAAACTCAAATCATCGAGCTTAGTCCGTGCATACTGTATATCATGTAGTAAGAGAGATTGGCCATCTGTTTTTTTTCCTTGGGACGCCATTTTGGTAAATGATTGTTAAAGAACGAGGTTTTATATTATTTATGATCATGTTGAATGTGTTTTTGTATGTGTATGAAGGAAACAAAAGGCAGAATGCCTGTAACGAAGTGTCTCACCCAAAGCCAAAAGAGTGACAGAGCCAAATTCAAGGGACGTTGGAGTCCAAATGTCTGGACACACGAAGTTTAAAGCAGTGTAAGTCATAGGATGACGAAAAGATTGATTGAGGAAGAGTTTGAGTTCCAGAGTTCTCTTGTTGAGTAGAAGAAAGACTGAGAACATTTGCCAATGCTTGGGTTGGAGAGCTGGACAGACTAGGAGTGGGACTGTGTTGAAAGGCGGGTGCCTTGCACTCGCTGCAAGGGAGGGGGTATGCACTGAGGGAGCTCTGAAGAACACTGATTGTTGTAATAACGACATCCAAAGATCCAGCTATATAACCTGTACCAGTATTCACAATGGTCATTATGGGTATGGAGATAGTTGAGTGTAAAGAGAGGCAAATATCACCAGAGGTACCAAAATGGCGGAAGGTTGACCGATCTCTGTTACCATAGGATCTCTAACCCCAAGGCCGCCCCCCCCCCCCCCTCCCCCCCAACCCCCACCCCCTGTGCAGAGAGAGAGGCGGGCGAGCGATGAAAAGTGGGGAAAGAAGTGCCAAGAGCCGAAATGAGCGGGACAAGTTTAAAGGAATTAGCGAGTAAGGGCGAAGATTGGGGATTTAAGTGAGAGGGAATCGTGAGTCTGCCAGGGGAGATAATGCACATTGATAATAGCAATGTATTTTATCTATCTATCTATATGCTCAGGCCCAATCCCCATTTTTTCTATTTTTATTTTTATTTTTCATTTCATTCTATTTTATTATTTTTTTTCCTTTTTTCTTGGGGGTGGCCGACTCAAGACAGAGCAAGAACAGGGAAAACACAAAAACAACATAAAACAACGAACACACACAGATAAAAACACAAATTCACACACATCTAGGTCACCCAGGAGAAGACCCAGAGACCAGGGTCACCAAGGTCGCTCCAGATTTTATGAGAGCTTAAAATTATTTTGCAATTAATTATATCTGACGTTGAGTGTTCTTTGCTATTAATTGTGTCTGACGTCGTGTGTTCTTTTGCGATTAATGGTATTTAACTTCATGTGTTTCTTTGCGAGTATTTGTATCTGACATTGAGTGTTCCTTTGCGAGTAATTATGTCTTACGTCGAGTATTCCTTTATATAATGTCAAATTTTCCTTTGTGAGTAATTGTCTCTGACGTTGAGTGTTCCCTTGCGATTAGTCGTATCTGACGTTGACTGTTGCTTTGCGAATAATTATATCTGACGTCGAGTGTTCCTATTCAATTAATTGTATCTGACGGCAAGTGTTCCTTTGCGATTGCACGAGGGAGAGTTAATGGTAACCAATATAAGATAAACATTACGTCATCGTATTGTAGGGGATAAGTGTTCATTTTTACAGTGTAGGTTGTAAGTGAACTATTGACTGTGACTGTGCACGGCCAACAGTCTGGTGGTCTGGCTATAAACTCGGGGGTGGTGGACAGGCAATCTGGTCAGTCACAGTAAAAGTCCCAGGTAACTCTCTGCTAATTACCTACCACTCCCGAGGCAATTACACAAAGTAGTTAAGTGGTACCTGGCGATTTTCAAGTTCAATCATTACACTTCGACTTTTAATTTATTGTATAAGCTACGATATGTTTATAGTACATAGAATCGCACATTTAATTGTATTCGACATGTTTTCTATTCATTGTCAATAAATATACTTATGTATGGTAACTATATTTTTGCTTGAAAGCTTAGCAGTTAATTCCTCTAAAATAAATTGAAAACTAAGATACGGCCAAGTCCCCTGCATCATAAATGTTGATATATTATTTTTTATCTCAAAATTTCTTAAGCATTTATCTTCCCATAACATACTCTCAACCGCCAGTATGGCTTCCTTAAGGGCCGCTCTACTGGTGATCTTTATTATCTTACTAACTCTTGGTCATCCTCCTTTCGGGACTTCGGTGAGACTTTTTCTGTTGCGCTAGACATATCGAAGGCCTGCGATAGAGTCTGGCACAAATCCCTTATTTCCAAACTACCCTCCTTCAGTTTCTATCCCTCCATATGTGCCTTTGTCTCTCATTTAATTTCCGGCCGTTCCATAGCTGCGGTTGTGGACGGCCACCTTTAACTTCCTCAACTTATCAACTCCGGTGTTCCTCAGGGTTCTTTTCCTATCTCCAATTATCTTCCTATTATTCATTAACGACCTTCTCAACTGCACCTCCAGCCCCATTCACTCATATGCTGACGACTCTACATTACACTAGTCAACTAACCTTCCACAACAACACTCACAGCAACAACTTCAAAACTCACGTAAGGAGGCCATAAAGCACCTATCTTCTGATTTCTCTACTATCTCTAATTGGGGCAGAGAAAACTCAATTTCTCCATCTGTCTACTCGTAGCCCCCTACCAGAATACTATTACCTACTCTTCAACAACATACAAATTAACCCTTCATCTTCTCTTCATATTCTTAGTGTCTCTTTTTCTTCTGATCTCTCTTGGAATAATCATATTACCACTCTTGCTAAATCAGCTTCCCAGAAGCAGGGTGTGCTCAACCGCTTCCGGAGGTTCTTTACCCCTGCGCAGCTTCTTGCTCTTTACTGAGGCACAGTGCGTCCATGTATTGAGTATTGTTCACACGTGTGGGGAGGATCCTCTCACACAGCACTTCTAGAAAAAGTCGAAATGAAAGCCTTCCGTCTCATTATCTCACGTTCACTCGCCAGTTCTCTGCAGTTTAAATTTTCTCTCTCTTCGCCGCAATATTGCATCTCTCTCACTTGTCTTTCCGCTATTACAATAATCAGTGTTCCTCAGAGCTCTCTCAGTGTATACCACCCACTCTTCGTAGAGCACATAGCACCCGTCTTGCAACACAATCCCACCCCTACTCTGTGTAACTCTCCAACCCAAGAGTGAAACGTTATTCTCAATCTTTCTTCTATTCAACAGCTGAGCTCTTGAACTCTCTCCCAGAATCAGTCTTTCCCTCTTCCTATGACTTAAATTGCTTCAAACTCCGTGTGTCCAGGTATTTTGGCTCGAACGTCCCTGTCACTCTGTCAACGCTGGAGGAGGCACTCGCTACAGGCAGTTCTAACTTTTGTCTACCTCACTCACATAGAAAAAAAAATAAAAAAATATTCCCTTATTGTTATTAGTATGGTTACCAAAACCGATTCCAATAACTCCTACATAAAGCATACACCTACACCGAATTATCACAAATCGGCTTACATTAATATCGATACCCCAATATTCAGTCCAACTTATATAATAATTGAAACCCTTTAGAATACAAATTATCAAAAGCTATAATTCCCACATAAACATAAGCTTACACCGAATTAATTTCACAAATCGCCTTATAGTCACCGCTGGCCAAATTAAGTCCATATAATTATTATTAACTCTTTTAGTACTAGAACGCATTTTGCAATATATATATCTATATATATTTTTTGTCTATGTGAGTGAGTGAGACAAAAGGCAGAACTACCTGTAGCGAGTGCCTCCCCCAGAGTTGAAAGAGTGACAGGGCCAACATCAAGGGACGTTCGAGCCAAAATGCCTGGACACCCGGAGTTTGAAGCAATTTCAGCTGTTGAATAGAAGAAAGACTGAGAGTAACGTTTCACTCTTGGGTTCGAGAGTTGCACAGGCTAGCATTAGAAGATTTTTCTCAGATTTCGAAAGTTCAATGGGAGTAGTATGGGTTATAAATATTTCCTAACCCCTTCTGTACCGGCGACGTCTTCTTATTTTCTTCTGGCTATAATTAGACGATTTTGTGCAGTTTAAGAAGGATCTGTGGTAGTAAAAAGGGTAAAGTGAGATAGTTCGAAGCTTATCAATTGCCGGAGGCCCTTTTTAAACAATATAAAGTCGTTTAATAGTAGCCAGAATAAAGTTAAAAAGACATCGCCGGTACAGAAGGGGTAAATTATCCCTTCAACTCCCACAAGCCTTCTCCCGAGCTAAATATAATCGTCTAATAGCAGCCAATATTTAAGGAAAATGATAAATGAAGTCCGAAAAGTTGACAGCATAAATAACAACACCATATGAGGAGGAGCACTTTATTGCCAACGTTTCCCTCCTTTTCCCTCATGTTTAGCCCCATTAATTTTTAGATTATAAGACGTTCGTTCCATTAGATTGGGGATTATAAGAACTTGCACTCCATTCCTTTGTCGTTAATAATAAATGGGGAGAAAGGTCTTAAAATCGACAATAATGCAGCAAACATCTTAAAATCTGAAAACTAATGCGGCTAAGCATGAGGGAGAAGGGGGTCTAGAAAAACGACCCATCTCCCCTTAATACATTATTTTTATCTAACGAGATATTGACTTGTCCTCTTCTTGTTATATCATCTATTACAACGTTTGTATAACAAAATATGTTTGTAATTGAGAAAACTTGGCATTAGTTTTATACAGAGATATAACCGATTTCTTAGCTTGTTAGACATTATTGATAATTTAATTTAAGCTGGCTTCACACGAACGCTCTTTTCCCTCATCATTTATCCTCAACACTGGTCTGGCAGCTTATGAGGTCAACATTTGAAGTATTTCGGTCACCTAAATTCATCTACCATCAGTTTAGTTTCCGATACCAGTGCAAAATATTCCATTAATGTAGGCAGAAAAATGTTGGTCATCGAATGTTGACTATAAAAGCTCTCGTGTGATACCGGCTTAAATCAGCTGTTATTTGAGTACCGGTATAAGTTTCATAAGGTTAACAAAAAAAAAAAAATAAAAAAAAAAAAAAAGTACACCCAACATATAAACACACGATAATGATTGCAGTTGCTGTCTTGATAGCGTAATGCATAAGTGCGCGGAGTTTCGATGTGAGTATCCTAGGTTCGAGTCCTTGGAGTGCTACATGTATTTGTTGATTTCATTAATTGAGTTTAGAGGTGAAGTTGGTTGGTGGAAGAAACATAATAGTTCTGACAATAGAAGGGCAGGAAACCTAAACATACTTCTAGGAATTATTCTCATAATGGAGTAGAAATATTTGCCAGGACTATAAACTCCTTAATCTCCTGATGATTATATATGATTATATATGAGCGTATAACTTGTAGCGTTGTGTATGCACCAACATATGGGTATACTGTATATAATTGAGTCATATTTTACGGGGGATGGGCGTATTTATTTGTTCATTCATGGTTCATTTTAATATGTTTTTAGTTTCCTCCCTATACCTCCATCAGGCTTCCCCCCCCCCTTTCTTCAAGATAAATTTGTACATTTTTCGATAGAAAAATGTCCCGGTCAAAGGCCGGTTCCTCTTACATTACAGGCTCGCTAACGCTCGCCAGAAAAATATCGACACCTAAATGACACGAAAAGTCTGAATAATTACAAAGAAATAGGGCGAAAGATCTTAAAATCGCCAAACTAATGGGTCGAATTTTTTAAAACCTGAACACTAATTTGACTAAACATGAGGGAGAAGGGGGGCTAGAAAAATCGACCATCCCCCGTTTAAATACTATCTATTGCTTTTGTTTGCATACTCGTCAGATCAGTATCATATAAGAACAGGTCTCTTGCGGTTATATGTTCAGTAAATTGTCAAGACCCCAGCTTGTTTACTCAGCTATTGGGAAGATTTTGTAGCGAAATAATGATGGTGTAATGTTTAGAGTGTTTAAATTCTGTATGTGGTCACCCAGGTTCGATTCCCGGTGAATCACATGCTTGCTTTCAATAATTTCTTTGGGAGGTGTTTGGTGTTGGAGTGAAATTAATACAAATAGATTAACTATGAAAATGTAGCATTATTAGGATGTAGAGATATAGTAGTTTCTTTATTTTTTTTTTATTTTTTTTTTCAATCGGCTGGCAAGGGATTCAATTCACAGTCAGGTGAAATAAAACCGAGTAAAGCCGCTGTCACACGAGCGCTTTTTCCGTCAATTTTCCATGAGCAAGTTTGTTCTTGTATTATTTCGGGACTTTTTCGCACTGGTATCGGTAACTAGACTGAAGGTAGAGTATGTTAGGCGGTTGAATTATGATCAAGTGTAATTTTTGAAGCTGCCAGACCATAATTGCCCGTAAAAATTGCTCCCAAAACGGCTGGCTTGTGTGACTCCGGCTTAAACTCTGTTTCTTTTCAGATGACTAAATTGAATCCCTTAGCAGCTAATTTATTGATACTTAAGGGGAGGTTTTTAGTGAGTTTCCTTGACTTCCATCAAGCTTGAAATTACACCCCCTTGACCCCTTTTCAAAATATATTTGTAAATTTTTCGGAAGAAAAATTTCCCGGCCAAAGGCCGGTTCCTCTTAAATTACAGGCTCGCTATCGCTCGCCAGGAAATAATCGACACCTAAATGACACAAAAGGTCTTAAAAGTGAAATAAATGGGGCGAAAATTCTTAAAATCGCCAAACTAATGGGGCGAACGTCTTAAAATCTCAAAAGCAATGGGGCTAAACATGTGGGAGAAAGGAGTAAAGAAAAAAATCCCTCAAGTGGAAATCTCCCCTTAAAAATGTATTGATACTTCGAAAGGGGTGAAGCCACAGAGTGTGAGGTGAAGTTGAACGGTCAGTCTATGGAGATTGTCAGCTCATTTAAGTATCTGGGCGGTGTGTTGAGTAAAGATGGGACTATGGATGAAGAAGTGCGGGAGAGGGTGCAACAGGGGAAGAGGGTTGTAGGAACACTGAAAGCAGTAACAAGAAATAGGGTGGTCAGTATGGAATTGAAGAAGTCCTTGCATTACAGTGTGGTAATCCCGACACTTACTTACGGAAGCGAAGCATGGACGTTTGAGAAGAGACCAAGAGTGAGAGCGGTGGAAATGAGTTACTTGAGAAGTGCGTGCAGATTTACATGGAGGGATAGACAGATGTGACGCCTCCCGGCGCTAGCAGAATGGTTGCGTGGGGCATTGCAGCTCGCTAGCGCTCGCCAGGATGGGGGGATGGGCTACAGTTGTCCTAGAATGATCTGCTTTATGTTATTAGTGTCGTGTTGCCACAGACAGTCTAGAAATGGTCTTTGTTTTGGTCAGTGACCGCGCCTTGTATTTTATATTCGCTATAATATAAATGTTGCTTGTGTGAGAGGCGAGCGAGAGAGGGTGACGGGGTACACCTGGCAGCGGGGCGAGCTATCACGCGGCCCGCTTGGGCGCTGACGGCGTTGGCGGCCGGGTGGTCAACTAGTCCCTGCTCATCGCGGCCTCGTGTTTTTTACCAGCTCAGATCTGGCCTGACATGCGTATCGTCTACATCCTTTGCAATTCTGTCCCCCATACTCGCCACTTTGCATACTATTTCTCTCTCGCGACTTCTCCTTTCTCATTCTCTAATCTTTATTAAACTCAACATCCCTTCTGGTTTCAGCATAGACGTTCACCGTCGGCCAGTCGTATTGTACGCGAAGCTCTCAGATATTTCTATGTATTAGGCTTTAATGAGGTTTGGAGAGACGGACTTTTCCCTGTGTGTCCTCTCTCGGGAAGGTTGTAGACCGGTATATGTCTCCTTGGCAGGGTGTTGAGTGATTCTGCTTAGTTATTTAAAGCTAGACTAGGGGTAAGGTTACTGTGTCGTTGTCTCCGATGTGTGCAGTGTTAGCTAAGCCCTGCACGACATCGACAGGGACTGTGGGAGCCTAGGTTGTCTTCGGGTGGGTTTACTTTGCGAGCACAGCACTGTGGTGTGAGAGGGCCATAGCCTATCCCTCACAACATAGTGCTGCCTCTTTGTGTTGACTTCTGAGGGATCGCCAGGATAGAACTAGGTACTAGAGACCTAGATTTATCAAGAGAGCATCCCCCGTCATATAACGTAATCTTCATTATACCACCTTCGGACAACGTTAGGCTACGAGCCGCATGCTCGCCCATTGTTGCCCTGCCTTGATACCCCAGCTAGACTTTATTAACCGAGCAGACACTGGTTAGAGATAAGCCCCCATTATTATATGTATGCCACATTACTATTCACTGCACTTTTGAGCCGAGGTTGTTGTTGAGTTGCACAACCCTAGTAGGCTGTTGCGTTGCGTCACGAAGCATTTCTTTAGTTGTCGAGCATTACTACCTTTGCACAGTCTTTATTATTCGCCTGCCTATTATTACTATATGTCCTAGTATTTATTGTGACCCGTATTCTGCATTATAATTGTTCAAGATTCTTTACGAATATCTTCCCAGCATCAGACTTATTTCAGAAGTTTCCAGTTGATGTTGCAGGACTAGCATCGCACTTTCTTTAATACAGGAGTGCCAGTTATTTGAGTATCTACCGTAACGTTAAATAATCACGTTACTTATCTTTTCTTTGTGTAACCTAAACGAGTAATCTTTTACTGTTTGAGAATAGGCTGTTTCATCGAGCGTCAGCCTAGTGTGTGTGCACCAGTTACCGAGTCATAGGATACCTCGTGGTCCAGGCACGACTCAGGGCGGTAATGGTGTTTTGTTTTCCAGTGTTTAAGGCAGGGGTTGGATCTAGTGTTACCGTTGTTGCATTTTGCCATTATCTAGTCCAATGTTGAAGAGCCCTGTGTCTTTGAGAACCTGGATCGTAACACAGACGAATGACGAAGTAAGAAGGAGGTGTGGTGTGGAGGTAGATGTGCTGGAAAGTGTGAAAAGGAACACCTTGAGATGGTTCGGCCATATGGAATGTATGGGAAGCGAGAGAATGACTAAGAGGGTGTACGAGAGCGAGGTGGAAAGACAGAGAGGGAGAGGTAAACCGAAGGAGAGGTGGAAGGATGGAGTGAGGAAGTATATGGATGAAGGCGGTGCTGGTTGGGGGAGGGGTGTCGACTGACTGGGGACAGAGGTGCATGGGGGCGGTTCGTTCGTGGTCACCCCTTTGGGGATCACGGCGTCAGGCAATAGATAGATAAAATGGAACAATATGAAACGGCACGGCTATGTCTGTGTATCATATTGATACCACGTTTATATCATTAGCACCATATTTCACTAAAAATCTTCAAAATAACTGAGCAATCTTGATATGAACTTTGCAATTTACCGTCAGTTGAAATAAAACCGAATATACTCTGTGTTTGTCCAGCTGACGGTAAATTGTTATGTCTTCGGCTTGATTACTCCGCTATTAGGTAGGGTTTGTAGCAAAATATGTTATTAATTATGAAACCTTGTAATAAAATGAAGCAGAGGCATAGTAGTTTCCCACTTTTCCGTTAGATATCGATAAATCAGTTGCGATGGGATTCAATTTACCGTCAGCTGAAATAAAACCGAGTATCGTATCCGAAAACCCCAAATCATCGAGGTCCGAAATCCAGCGAGGGCCAAATCCTCCACACGGCCCACCAAAACACGGTGCGGCATACAGAGTGTTATTGTGGTGACGATGTGATCAGGGGAGAGAGACGGGCCGAATCCGAAGAAAACACAGAGGATAGTGTGTGTGAGAGAGAGAGAGAGAGAGAGAGAGAGAGAGAGAGAGAGAGAGAGAGAGAGGTGGGGGATGCGGAAACACTCGTAATTCACACGATACAATGAATAGAACCACACACTCATTCACACACACACACACGCACACACTTATTCTCGCACTTTCTCTCTCTCACAATCTCTCTCTCTTCTCCTTTTCCCCGATTATGTGGTTACCCTTACAATATAAAACAAAACATATGTTCCTTTAACCCTTTTATTTATGTATTATAATATTTACCTTTTGGTATTTAGAAAGGTACAGTGCATGTTAAATATGCCAGGAAAATCCTATCTGAAATAATGTTAGTAAATTTGACATCAAACAAATTATACGGATTCATTTGTTTGTCTTCAACTAATATTTAACCCTTTGAGTACCAGCGACGAGTTTTATATTACTGTGTATTCTAGCTATACTTAGACGATATTATGCAGCTTAGGAAGAATCTCTGGTAGTTAAAAGGGTTAGTTGAGATCGTTTGAAGCCTTATTACTGCTAGAGGTCATTCCTAAGCTAAATCAAATCGTCTAAAGGTTCCCAGAATATGATGAAAAGGACGTCTCTGGTACTGAATGGGTTAACATATCTTCTATTTGTTATTGTCCTATTTCGTCCTTTCTATTATCCTACTCTTGTATTATTGTCTCCTTAATTCATTTAATCAACGGACTATATATCTCTGGGCTTATTACTAAGAAGGTGTACGGTCCGGACGGTGTTCCTCCTGTTGTACTTAAAAACTGTGCTTCCGTGCTGACCCCCTACCTAGGCAAACTCTTTCGTCTCTGTCTCTCCTCTAACGTCTTTCCTTCTTGCTGGAAGTTTGCTCTCATTCAACCTGTCCCAAAGAAGGGTGATCGCTCTCAACCCTCCAACTATCGTCCAATTGCTCTCATCTCTTGTATCTCTAAAGTTTTTGAAACTATTCTTGCTTCCAAATTTCTTAACCATTTCTCTTCTCATAATCTGCTCTCAGATCGCCAGTATGGCTTCCTTAAGGGTCGCTCTACTGGTGATCTTCTTTCATATCTTACTAACTCTTGGTCATCCAACTTTCGGGACTTCGGTGAGACTTTTTCTGTTGCACTAGACATATCGAAGGCCTTCGATAGAGTCTGGCACAAATCTTTAATTTCCAAACTGCCCTCCTTCAGTTTCTGTCCCTCCATCTGTTCCTTTGTCTCTAATTTCCTTTCCGGCCGTTCCATAGCTGCGGTTGTGGACGGCCATCGCTCAATTCCTCATCCTATCAACTCCGGTGTTCCTCAGGGTTCTGTCCTATCTCCTATTCTCTTTCTAATTTTCATAAATGATCTTCTCAACTGTACATCTAGTCCCATTCATTCATATGCAGATGACTACTTTACACCACTCAATTAGTTTTCCAGAATGCTCCAGCCAGCAGTCCCTCAAAAGTAAACGTACCGGTATACGTATTAAAGCCATAAAATGCTTATCTTCTGATCTAGCTACTATTTCCAATTGGGGTAGAGAAAACTTTGTTGCATTTAATGCTTCCAAAACTCAATTTATCCATCTTACTACCCGTCAGGAACCGCCAGAGGACTATCCCTTATTCTTCAACAATACAAAAATCAACCCTTAATCTTCTCTCAATGTTCTCGGTGTCTCTTTTTCTTCTGCTCTCACTTGGAAAGACCATATTACCAGTCTCGCTAAGACAGCCTCCCAGAAGCTGGGTGTGCTCAACCGCCTCAAGGGGTTCTTTACCCCTGCACAGCTACTTGCTCTGTACAGGGGCACAGTGCGTCCTTGTATTGAGTATTGTTCACCTGTGTGGGGAGGATCCTCTCACACCGCACTCCTAGATAAAGTAGAAAGGAAAGCTTTTCGTATCATTAACTCCCGTCCACTCACCAACTCTCTGCAATCTCTCTCTCTTCGCCGCAATGTTGCATCTCTCTCACTGTTCTATCGCTACTACAATAATCAGTGTTCCTCGGAGCTTTCCCAGTGTATACCACCTCCTCTACGTAGGGTACGTAGTACCCGCCTTGCAACACAATCCCACCCCTACTCTGTGCAACTCTCCAACCCAAGAATGAAATGCTATTCTCAGACTTTCTTCTATTCAACAGCTGAGCTCTGGAACTCTCCCAGAATCAGTCTTTCCCTCTTCCTATGATTTAAATTGCTTCAAACTCCGTGTATCCAGGCATTTTAGCTCGAACGTCCCTTGATTTCGGCCCTGTCACTCTTTGAAATCTGGGGGAGGCACTCGCTGCAGGCAGTTATGCCTTTTGTCTCCCTCATTCACATAGAAAAAAAAACAAATTTACATATTAATTTGGTGTCCATTGTCAAAATAATTCTCACTGATCTGTGTTATTTTTCTGGTAATACTAAAATATTGTGTACCATCATTAATTTATTGATTTTCCTGCATTAATAATAATAATAACAATAATAATAATAGTAATAATAAGAAATATATTAAGAATAATATAAACATTTATAATACAAATCAACTAAAAAGAAATTTTTCATATATAATTTTTCTTTGCGAACCACAAATCATTAAGTACCAACCCCTCCCTACTCTCCTACAACATACTGCTGCCAAAGTGTGTGTGTGTGTGTATGTGTGTGTGTTTGTGTTTGTGTTTGTGTGTGTGTGTAGGTGTAGGTGTGCGAGTGACTGTGTGTGTGTATGTGTGAGTGAGAGAGAGAGAGAGAGAGAGTGAGTGTTTGTTTGTGTGTGAGTATGTGAGAGAGAGAGAGAGAGAGAGAGAGAGAGTGCGAGGGAGAGAGTGCGAGTGCGAGTGCGAGGGAGAGGGAAAGAGAGTGCCAGTCTGAGTGCGTGCGGTGGTCTATCATGAATACACTACTAAAATATTTGCATAATAAACAAAGTATTTTCCCGAAAATCTTGAGCCCTACACTAGAACTCATACTTAAATATTCTGCCAGGCTCTCTTGCGCTTTTCTGAAATTTAACACAAGGCGAGGTGGAGGGGTGGAGAGAGAGAGAGAGATTTACATTTACATTTACATTTACATAGAGTTACATATATATCCTGGCACCACATACCTTACGATCCAAACGAGGTGGTCAGGACTTAATTCTAGTAGAGATGGCATATCCGATAGAAATGGAAAGTTGAAGGAAAGGATAGAAAAGAAGAAGGCTCTCCCCCCACCCTCCGTCCCACCGGCAAGTGCCGTACATGAAAAAGGTGAAAGTGATTAACTTTGCTGGGCTTCGAAATCCCCAGAAGGAATTTACAGAAAAGATAGGAAAACACGAAAGGAAACTTTATGCAACCCTTCGCCTTACTAGTATGTACATTTTGGTGTTAATTGAGAGAGAGAGAGAGAGAGAGAGAGAGAGAGAGAGAGAGAGAGAGAGAGAGAGAGAGAACTTATCTTCTCTGACCAAATTTCCTCTACTCCTAAAGGCGGAGTCACACGAGCGATTTGTCTGTCAATTTCTATGGGCAATTCAAGTTCCGTATGAATAAATAATACCTAACTTTATCTACATTCGATCTAGTTTCCGATTAAAATGCAAATGAGCCTCCAAATCTTACGAGAACAAACTTGCTCATCGAAAATTGCCGGAAAATGTGTTCGTGTGACACCGGCTTAAGGGGGGACTGGCTGTTTGTTTGGTCTATTAATTAATGTATTCATATATTTGTTTAGTTCCCTCGCTAGACCTTAATCAAGCTTAGAAAAACACCCTCTAGATCCCCCTTGAAGATAAATTTGTACATTTTTCGGTAGAAAAATTACCCGGCCGAAGGCCAGTTCTTCTTAAAATTGCAGGTTCGCTATCGCTCGCCAGGAAATAATGTACACCTAAATGGCACGAAAGGTCTTAAAATTGACAACGAAATGGGGCGAAAGGTGTTAAAAAAATGAAACTAATGGGCCGAACGTCTTATAATTTCAAAACTAGTGGGGCTAAACATTAGGGAGAAGGGGGTCCAGAAAAACGGTATGCCTCCCCTTAACCCTGAATGGATGTGCCGATACAAAGGCCAAGCCCTAAATATTCAAGAGAAAAAAAGAGAGAGAAAGAAATAGAGAACTATAACTATAATTTCTAACCATGTGTTATACTAGAGAGAGAGAGAGAGAGAGAGAGAGAGAGAGAGAGAGAGAGAGAGAGAGAGAACGAGAGAGAGAGAGAGAGAATGAGAGAGAGAGAGAGAATGAGAGAACTACATCTATCGTATCTAACAATGTCTTCTATTAGCGAGAGAGAGAGAGTTACTCAGTTACTTGTTCGTCAAGGGGAATCCACGCAATGCGAGCTAAGCTCATTATCGCGCCTCCTTAACTGGGAATGTATTGCGTGAAATGCATGTTAAGTGTTTTATGTACTGTTGGAATGGCTGTGGATGTGTGTGTAGTCTGTATTTAGCCAATTGGCGACATCGGAAACGAAGGCTTAGGGTGGATCTATATGGTACCATTCTCACTATAGACGGTACCGTCTCGCCCGAAGGCTTAGGTAGCCATCAGCTTAGGTGAACCATATGATACCCATCTCGCCCTGTACCATTTTTGCCAACCCCAGACGGGACGTCACAACGTCGTCCACTTATTCCAGGTACCTATTTACAGCTAGGTGAACTGAGGCTAACACATGAAAGGAGACAAGCCCAATTTGTCTCGCCCGGCCGGGGATTGAACCCCCGACCCCTCGTGTGTGAGACGAGAGCTCTACCTACTAGGCTACGGGGTGTGTGTGTTTGTGTCTGTGTGTGTGTGTGTGAGTGAGTAAGAGTGAGTGAGTAAGTGTTCGTGTGTGAGTCATGCCCTCTAAATGCATGTCAGGCATCAATAAATCAAATTCCTATACACATGCAAGTTTTACTCGCTATTTTTCATGTGATCAATTTTGAGTAACGAGAGTGAACACTGTAATTTCAAGTTAAAAATGAGAAAAAGTTACAAAGAAGAAAATAATGTCTCCATAATAATAATAGATACATAACTATTAAATCATTATATATATATATATATATATATATATATATATATATATATATATATATAATCGTATAACATTAATTATCATAAATGCTCAATCATAATACATTTGTAATCATATTAATAATTACATAATACATACACATCTTAATTGAGTGAAAAACAAAACAAAAACAATCTTGAATTATTTACCCGAAAACATAAATATTTAAATATTTAGCCCCATCAGCTCGATGACGTAATGATAGTAATTGTTTGGTTACCCTTAGCTTATAATCTATAACTACGACTAAAAATGGGTAAATACCAGCTCAATATACCATCTAAATAACATGGGACCTTCGTAAAATTCATAAAATCAGCCAATTTACTCAGAATAATAGTTACAAAAGTTTCATTGAGCTGGTGATAATATTTTACACGGAAAACAGAAAACGTTAAAATGTTAAACCCCTTCTGTACCAGCGACGTGTTCTTCATGTTATTTCAGCTATATTTGGACGACTGTGTGCAGCTTAAAAAAAATCTGTGGTAGTCAAAAGGGTTAATTAAGTAAGATCGTTCAAAGCCTGTTAATTGCTGGAGGTCCTTCTTAACCCTTTGAGTACCAGTCACGTGTATTATATTGTATTCTAGCTATATTTAGACGATATTATGCAGCTTAAGAAGGATCTGTAGTAGTTAAAAGGGTAGGTTGAGATAGTTTAAAGCCTTATTATTGCTAGAGGTCCTTCCTAAGCTGAATGAAATCGTCTATTAGTTCCAGAATATGATGAAAAGGACGTCCCCGGTACTGTATGGGTTAAACAGAACAAAATCGTTTAATAGTAGCCAGCATAAAATGAAAAGGACGGAACCGGTACTGAACGGGTTAAGGAAGTCCACCTCGCTTTTTGTCTCTTTTTCTCCAGCTCTCTTTGGCTTGTATCCATTCGCCCCCATTCAGCCTACTGTTTTAAGACGTTTATCCCCATCCAGGTGTCAATATATTCTTGGCGAGCGGGAGCGAGCCTGCATATATATATATTTTTGTTTTGACAGCAAGCTAAATTTGTAAATTTTTCGATAGAAAAATTTCTCCGGCGAAGCCGGATTTCTCCATATAATGCTGGCTCGCTATCGCTCGCCAGGAAGAAATCGACACCTGGATATAAACGTCTTAAAACAATTGGCTGAATGGGGCCGAATGGATACAAGCCAGAGCAAGAGAGAAAAGGAGAGAAAGGTAAACAAAAAAAGTGACCCCCCTTAAAGAAAGCAGGACAAACTTTGCTTGGAATAACATGTGTTTATAAATAAATGATGACCAAATGAAATGCACAATATCGACCTGTGATTATACGTCTGACAAATATAACTGCAAACAAACTTTCGGTCAAGTTTATATATAAATGATGACAAATTAACTGGACAATATCGATCTGTGGTTATACGTCTGACAAATATAACTGCAAACAAACTTTCGGTCTACATCGTTGTAAAGGGTCAGCGTGGGAAAGTGCCATGGAATAGGTTTGAGGAGGGTATGGACTGGTTGAGAAGCAAGTTTAAGAAAGTTGTTTATTATTATTATTATTTTATTATTATTATTATTATTGTTATTAGCAGTAGTAGAAATAGTTTTGTATAATGATGATTATCATAAATATTTATTAATATTATTATTATGTATTATTATTATTATTATTAGGGGTTCGACTCCTACGGGGACATCATTAAACCCACTTATTCATCCAAATTCTTTTTACACGCCGGTTTTGACGCAATAACTCCAGAACCGCTTTTTGGATCGGGATCAAACTTTCACAAGAGGTGCGTTTTTGTATTGGCCAACTTTTGATATGTTAAACATCCGGCATGGCGGCGAAACAGGTCCGTGGCAGCCGATTTCCCGAAACATTTGACGCCTAAATACCGTCTCTCCCACTCATAGGAAATTATTGGGCTTTGGCATATGGACTCCACTACTAATGCTCCGCAAATGTTATAGAGAAGGTTTTGCTTTTGCATGTGGCAATCTTGAAAAAAACTCTAATTCCACTTAAAATTCCACATCTTGAAAACTGCCGATGATCAAAGCCATGTTTGCGTAGTTGGGTGAGGCTCGCGATTCCGAACGTGTTGATACCAAAAAAATATAAATGGGTGGAATAGTTTGGCCGCGGCATTGTATTCTTAACACCTTACGAGCGGCCCATGCGGTTTATTTATATGTACCGCCCAGCGGGGTGTTTTTAGCCAAAATAGGGCTGTTTACGTGATCATTTTCATGCCTAAATAAGACCCAGAACGTAAAACAAGTATCTATCCCTGAAAGGGCATAAACAGAGCTTTCGAATGACACCATAACGATCCTTTTATGATGGCTAGTTTTCTTGCAATAACCGTGCAACGCGAGTGCAAAAAGCATGTAATTAGGCACTTTCCCCATACAATTCCGTATATAGCGAGTGAGAGAGGGAGGGAGGAGGTGGGATTCGTGTCAGTAGGTTCGCCGCGGTGGTCTGGAGCAGTCATACGCTCGCTACTCTCCTGCCACCACTTGTCTCTCTCTCTCAGCAACATTACGTGTTGAAATTGCCACACGACCTATGTCGAGCGCCGCCACATAGTCCAGCTTTATTTAACTCGACTTATGTTGCTCGCCGCTAATTAAGGGTTAAATGACTTTAAAACCGTATTCGCTACCCACACAAAGTTTACCGTCTACAGTCTATAGGCTTCCACGCATCCCCCAGTTTTGCTTAATAACATAGTCTCTTTGTTATTCAGATCTATTATTATTTTTTTATTTAACTCTCTCAAAACAGTTCGAGTCCCTACGAATTCCACCAATTATTTAGCCAACCTACCTATACATACCTACCCTAACATATAATAATGATAATTCAAATTTATTTTTAGTGAATAGCAGAGTATTGGCTAAGGTTTTTAACAATTCCTCCCTTTGCCAAATGCTTTGTTTAATAACAAAGTTCTAGACCTTCAAAGTTTTGACAATTTTTGGTGTGGTGTGACTTACCTTTCCTCCTCCCTCAAACAGCAAGCAACGTTATCCGGGGTTCAAGAAGTATTGCACGCTTCCATAAAAATATATATTGTCCGGTTTTTACACAATAACTCCGGAACTGCTTGTCTGATCGGGACCAAACTTTGACACAAGGTGCAGTTTTGTATTGGGCAACTTTTGATATGATATCCAAAATGGTGGCCAGACACGCCCGTGGCAGCCTTTCACACCCAACCCATCTCGTCCTATCTAATTTTATGTTGAACTCTATTGTTCTTGATCCCACTATAGGACTCGATAGCCTATTCGACATATCTACAACTCTGTTACTAAACGAATAGAGGCAGATCCCTTGCACACCCAGTCTCTCTCTGTCGCTCGTTTGCTTGCACACCGGTACAAATGAGGCAGATCCCTTACATATGCAACTAAGATGAACATGGGAATCTGCAGAGAGACAAGTGGCCCACAAAAGGCAGATCCCTTTCACATCCAACTCATTTCGTCCATATGACTATCTGATTTTATCTTTAAATTCTCTATTGTTCTTGATCCCACTATAGCACTAGGTAGCCTATTTCACATATCTACAACTCAGTTATGAGAGAGGCAGATCCCTTACACAGCCAATCTCTCTCTCTCTCTCTTATTTACACACTTGTACAAATGAGGCAGATCCCTTACATATGCTACCAAGATGAAAATGGGAGTCTGCAGAGAGCCGATTGGCCCACACACGGCAGATCCCTTTCACACAGCCCGTAGCCTAGTAGGTAGAGATCTCGTCTCACACACGAGGCGTCGGGGGTTCAATCCCCGGCCGGGCGGAGACAAATTGGGCTTGTCTCCTTTCATGTGTTAGCCTCAGTTCACCTAGCTGTAAATAGGTACCTGGAATAAGTGGACGACGTTGTGACGTCCCATCTAGGGTTGGCAAAAATGGTACAAGGCGAGATGGGTATCATATGGCTCACCTAAGCTGATGGCTACCTAAGCCTTCGGGCGAGACGGTACCGTCTATAGTGAGAATGGTACCATACAGATCCACCCTAAGCCTTCGTTTCCGATGTCGCCAATTGGCTAAATACAGACTACACACACATCCACAGCCATTCCAACAGTACATAAAACACTTAACATGCATTTCACGCAATACATTCCCAGTTAAGGAGGCGCGATAATAATGAGCTTAGCTCGCATTGCGTGGATTCCCCTTGACGAACAAGTAACTGAGTAACTGAGTAATACACCCAACTCATCTCGTTCTGTCAAATTTTATGTTGAAGCTCTATTGTTATTGATCATACTATAGCACTCGGTAGCCTATTCCACATATTTACAACTCTTATACCAAGCGAATAGAGGCAGATCCCTTACACAGCCAATCTCTTTCTCTCGCTCTTGTTTGTTTGCACACCGGTACAAATGAGGCAATTCCCTTACACATGCAACCAAGATGAAAATGGGAGTCTGCAGAGCCAAGTGGCCCACATAAGGCAGATCCCTTTCACACCCAACCCATCTCATAAACGTTACCTGTTATTTACACTACTTACTATACACCCATGTTATCATATACCTGCAACCAAAACACAATTGTAAGAAATAAGACCATAAGAAAATGGGAGTCTGTAGAGAGCCAATTGGCCCACACAAGACAGATCCCTTTCACACCCAACCCATCTCATAAACGTTACCTGTTATTTACACTACTTACTATACACCCATGTTATCATATACCTGCAACCAAAACACAACTGTAAGAAATAGGACCATAAGAAAATGGGAGTCTGTAGAGAGTCAATTGGCCCACACAAGACAGATCCTTTTCACACCCAACCCATCTCATAAAAACTCTCTCATTTATCTCTGTCTTCCTTACATTTATGACATCCTAGTCTCTGTCTCTCACAAATGAGAACATAAGAAAACCGTAATTTATCGAGAGGCCTTCCCTAGTGGTTAAGGCCCCATTAATTGGTCTTTCCATTCACATATGCATAGCCTACGTGAGTTGCAGTTGGGATGTGTGTACATGCTTAGATTGATATGCAGGATTCGAAGTTGCATAATAAATCATAGGCAGTGTCCACCATTCTTTAACTGCCTTCGTGGTGTAATGCATAAGGTGTTGATATTCGGTGTGAGCGTCCTGGGTTCGAATCCACGGACTGCCACATGTGTTTGTAATATTTCATTAATCGATTTTAGGAGTAGAGTTGGTTGTTGGATAGAACATAATAATTGATATTGGTTCAGGAGTAATTTATCGAGAGGCCTTCCCTAGTGGTTAAGGCCCCATTAATTGCTCTTTCCATTCACATATGCATAGCCTACGTGAGTTGCAGTTGGGATGTGTGTACATGCTTAGATTGATATGCAGGATTCGAAGTTGCATAATAAATCGTAGGCAGTGTCCACCATTCTTTAACTGCCTTCGTGGTGTAATGCATAAGGTGTTGATATTCGGTGTGAGCGTCCTGGGTTCGAATCCACGGACTGCCACATGTGTTTGTAATATTTCATTAATCGATTTTAGGAGTAGAGTTGGTTGTTGGATAGAACATAATAATTTATGACATCCTAGTCTCTGTCTCTCACAAATGAGAACATAAGAAAACCGGAGTTTGCAGAGAGCCGATTGGCCCACACATGTCAGATCCCTTTCACACCCAATCCATCCAGCGCTCTCTCTCTCTCATATTTATCGCTATCTTCCTTATGTTTACGACATCCTATTCTCTCTTGCCATACTCTCTCTCTCCCTCACAAATGAGAACATAAACAAAATAAGGAAACGGGAGTCTGCAGAGAGCCGATTGACCTACACATGGCAGATCCCGTTCACACCCAACCCATCTCGTTCTATCTAATTTCAAGTTGAAGCTCTATTGTTCTTGATCCCATTATAGCACTAGGTAGCGTATTCCACATATCTACAACTCTGTTACTAAACAAATAGAGGCAAATCCCTTATACAGCCAATCTCTCCCTCTCTCGCTCATGTTTCTTTGCACAATCTGTTCCTTCTGTAGTTTCTCCATGCCCGATAAGTTAAATGATCTTTTGATATCTGTGACACAGCTTTTGTATCCAACACAATACCCTGCTTCAAAACCGCTCGAACCCCGGACAACGTTGCTTGCAACTTTACTTATTATTATTAAGTTTATGAATTTTCTATATATAATGTAATGCCATCACAACATTAGTGTGGTAGGGATTTAAGATATATGTATGGAGGAAGTGTGTGTGAATGTGTTTGTGTGTGTGTGTGTGTGTGTAGATAATTGACTTTATATATGAGAGAGAGAGAGAGAGAGAGAGAGAGAGAGAGAGAGAGAGAGAGAGAGAGAGAGAGAGAGAGAGAGAGAGAGAGAGAGAGAGTAAAAAAAGACATTACGAGTAAATTACTACTATACAGCGTCGTGACTAATGGACCTTGACACGTAAACTAACAATAACTCTACGGTCCTACCATTCCAGTTTCACTTATTTGTATGGTGAATGCCTATCCCGTAAAACATTTTAACCCCTTCAGTACCGGTGACGTCCTAGTAATATTGATGTGGCTACTATTCGACGATTTTATTCAGTATAAAAAGCTCCTCCAGCAATTAACTCTTTCACGCTTTTATGACGCAGAGATTGCCAGATTAGCAATCTGAAATAGAGTTCTCTCACTCTTATAATTATCTCTCCAAAATTAGTTTTCTGCCCACAGCTAACTCAAAGACAACTGCAGAGGTTGAAGTAACTAAACTAAAGGTTTCTAAATACCCCTGATGGTAACAAAGGCTTTAAAGTATCCCTAATAAGCTCAAAATTGTGTCATAAGCGTGAAAGGGTTAACAGACTTCAAACTATCTCGCTTAACCCATTTTACTACCACAGATCCTTCTTAAACTGCACAAAATCGTCTAAATATAGCGGGAATAAAATTAAAAAGACGTCGTTTGTATATATGGGGTTAATAGGACATAAGGTAAACAATTGAGAGATACAAAGATTGATAGATAGATAGATAGATAGAGAGAGAGAGAGAGAGAGAGAGAGAGAGAGAGAGAGAGAGAGAGAGAGAGAGAACGCCAATCATAACCTACAACATCGTGCGTGTCAGTCAACAATGTTTCAGAGCCTCGTGTGTGTCAGAGATTCATTTATTTTATATTAGTCATTGGGTAAATATTTATCGCCGAGGGTATACATATAATAAAACATAATATAACAAGGCAGAAAAAACAACACACACACACACACACACACACACACACACACATATTTATATCTAATTCATTAACAAAATAATATCCTACAATTAAACGTGGGCAATATGTTAACATGACTCATGACTACATAACTAAGCTAGATAAAAATATGTAACTAGAATACTAGGTAAATAAGTAAATAAATCACTACACAGATATAGCACATAGGGCCTACTAACGAATGCAAAAGCCAAAACTAAACCTGTGAAAATGTATGACATAAAATAGAGAAACCTTAGAAATAGAAATGAATGAATTTTGTATAATAAAGCTCGAAGAAAACAAGAATACGAGGCAAAATTGTTGTAAAGAAAACAAGAATACGAGGCAAAACTGTTGTAAAGAAAACAAGAATACGAGGCAAAACTGTTGTAAAGAAAACAAGAATACGAGGCAAAACTGTTGTAAAGAAAACAAGAATACGAGGCAAAACTGTTGTAAAGAAAACAAGAATACGAGGCAAAACTGTTGTAAAGAATACAAGAATACGAGGGCAAAACTGTTGTAAAGAAAACAAGAATACGAGGCAAAACTGTTGTAAAGAAAACAAGAATACGAGGCAAAACTGTTGTAAAGAAAACAAGAATACGAGGCAAAACTGTTGTAAAGAAAACAAGAATGCGAGGCAAAACTGTTGTAAAGAAAACAAGAATACGATGCAAAACTGTTGTAAAGAAAACAAGAATACAAGGCAAAACTGTTGTAAAGAAAACAAGAATACAAGGCAAAACTGTTGTAAAGAAAACAAGAATACAAGGCAAAACTGTTGTAAAGAAAACAAGAATACGAGGCAAAACTGTTGTAAAGAAAACGCATGCTAAAGAAACTATGTTATTAAATAAATGAGGGAGGATATACACTGCGAAGGAACTGTGTACGTGTGTGTGTGTGTGTGTGTGTGTGTGTGTGTGTGTGTGTGTGTGTGTGTGTGTGTGTGTGTGCGCTTATAGAAAGAGCCTGTGAGTGTGTGGCTGTGGGTACTTGTTATGAAAAGGTCGTGTGGGTGTTTGTGTATGTGTGTTTGTGTATGTGTGTTTGTGTATGTGTTTTTTTTTTTTGTGTGGTGGAAGAAACGCCCGCTTACAATTTAAAACAAAATTGTGCTCTGAAAACGTACTGCAAAAAAGAAAATGAATCGAAATAAAGAAAATACGAAATAGCTGGAAACTAAATCTTCTTCAATAGACTGCTCTCTGAAAAGGGGAAGAGGTAAAGGGAGAGAGAGAGAGAGAGAGAGAGAGAGAGAGAGAGAGAGAGAGAGAGAGAGAGAGAGAGAGAGAGAGAGAGAGGGAATATACGATTGGTAAATAGTGCTACAGTACATGGGTCGTAATGGCATAGGTTTTGAGGGCGATCTCAGTAATTTGAACGACAAAATTAATGATATGTAATTATATGTGTAAGAATTAATGATATGTATGATATATGTGTAAGAATTAATGTTATGTAATGATAGGTATGTCAGAATTAATTATATGTTATGATATGTATGTAAGAATTAATTATATGTATGATATGTATGTAAGAATTAATTATATGTGCAAAAATATTAACCTTTTCGGAACTTGAGGACGTACCTCTTCCATTTGTTCTGGTTATTTTTAGATTATATAATTTATTATATTCTAACCGTTTATTATATTCTATAGTATACGAATTTATATATAATGTAAAATTATAGTTGGAAACAGATGCCTGAATATACTAAAACAAAAACGTTCGAAAATATAACTCGATTAACCACTTCTATAACGGCAACGTCTTTTTATTTTCATTTTGCTATTATTAGATGATTTTGTGCAGTTAAAGAAAGGATCTGAGGTAGTTAAAAGGGTTAAGTGCTATAGTTCTAAGCTTGTTAGTTTCTGGAGGCCGTTTTAAAAGTGAATACATTCGTGTAATATTAGCAAGAGTACAGTTAAGGGGGGTCACCGTTTGTTTTATTTATCTTTCTCTTATTTGTTCTCTTTCCCTGGCTTGTATCCATTCAGCCCCATTCAGCCAACTGTTTTAAGACGTGTATCCACATCCAATTGTCGATTTCTTCCTGGCGAGCTATAGCGAGCCAGCATTGTATGGAGAAATCCGGCTTCGCCGGAGAATTTGTTCTATCGAAAAATTTACAAATTTATCTTGCTGTCAAAACAAAAATATATATATGGTGGCTGGCTACCGCTTGCATGGAAAGTATTGACACCTGGATGGGGGTAAACGTCTTAAAACAGTAGACTGAATGGGGCCGAATGGTGACAAGCCAAAGAGAGAGGGAGAGAAAGAGAAAAAAAGTGAGGCGGGCTCCCTTAAAAGGACGGCACCGGCAATGAAAGGGTTAATAGATATATATAGAACGATATCAACTGCAAGCGGACTTCTGTTCAAGCTAAAGTGATCTTAAGGGGAGATGGGTCGTTTTTCTGGTCCTCCTTCTTCCTCATGTTTAGCCCAATTTGTTTTGAGATTATATGACGTTCGGCCTATTAGTTTGGCGATTTTAACACCTTTCACCCCATTTCTTTGTCAATTTTAATACCCTTTGATCCACTTAGATGTGGATGTTATCCTGGCGAGCGTTAGCGAGCCTGTAATTTTAAGAGAAATCGGCCTTTGGCCGGGAAATTTTTCTACCGACAAATGTGCAAATTTATCTTGAAGGGAGGTCTAGGGGTGTTTTTTTAAGCTTGATAGAGGTGTAGCAAAAAAGAACTACAAAATAAATGAATATATAGATTAATTGACCAAAAAAATAACCACTATCCCTTTAATAAACAAATTAATGACATAATTGTGGAGGCTGTAAACAAATGTTCAATAGATTAAAACAAATTGAAAAGGAATGTAAATATATCTTGACAAAGATCAAGTATAGGCTACAAGCAAGTGGTGAATGTATGAATGAAGCAAAAATCACATGCACAATTATACTAAGGATAATGTACTAACCAATTATACTAAGGATAATGTACTAACCAATTATACTAAGGATAATGTACTAACCAATTATACTAAGGATAATGTACTAACCAATTATACTAAGGATAATGTACTAACTAATTATACTAAGGATAATGTACTAACCAATTATACTAAGGATAATGGTACTAACCAATTATACTAAGGATAATGTACTAACCAATTATACTAAGGATAATGGTACTAACCAATTATACTAAGGATAATGTACTAACTAATTATACTAAGGATAATGTACTAACTAATTATACTAAGGATAATGTACTAACCAATTATACTAAGGATAATGTACTAACTAATTATACTAAGGATAATGTACTAACTAATTATACTAAGGATAATGTACTAACTAATTATACTAAGGATAATGTACTAACCAATTATACTAAGGATAATGAACTAACCAATTATACTAAGGATAATGTACTAACTAATTATACTAAGGATAATGTACTAACTAATTATACTAAGGATAATGTACTAACCAATTATACTAAGGATAATGTACTAACCAAAAACAAGCAAAAGATAAATTAAAACAAACAAATATATATATAAATATATATATAAATATGATCGTTTCGTTCGTGGCCTCCGGCAAAAATAGATAGATACATGGATGTGTGTGAGTGTGTATATATACGTGTGTGTATTTGTTTGTGTGTGCTTAATGGAGGTCGAACATGTGTAATGGAAGGGCAAATTTGGAGAATGGCGGTAATGCGTGTTTGTTATTACAAGAAATGTATTTGCGTATTGGAAAATTATGATTGCTTGGCCGGTAGAGATGTTTGCTGATTGATGGAAGAACGTGTGTGTGTGTGTGTGCGTGCGGGAAAATCATTCTTGTGATGGATGTGAATTGTGTATGAGAGAGAGAGTGAGAGTGTGTGTGTTTCCGGATTGGAAGTTGTAATGTTGTCGAATACGTGGGATGAAAGGAATATGCTGTGGAATTGGCTAGAGAGAGAGTGAGTGCGTGAGATTGTGAGTGAGTGTGTGTTATATTGAACCCAGTGTATTTGTGGTAGAGTGTGTGGGCTGTAGGGAGTATGTTGTTGAATTGGCCAGAGGTGCGTGGAATGAGAAAGAGAATGAACAAAAAGAAAGAGAGAGAGAGAGAGAGAGAGAGAGAGAGAGAGAGAGAGAGAGAGAGAGAGAGAAGAGAGAGAGAGAGAGAGAGAGAGAGAGAGAGAGAGAGAGAGAGAGAGAGAGAGAGAGAGAGAGAGAGAGAGAGAGAGAGAGAGAGAGAGAGAGAGAGAGAGAGAGAGAGAGAGAGAGAGAGAGAGAGAGAGAGAGAGAGAGAGAGAGAGCGAGAGAGAGAGAGAGAGAGCATGTGAGGAAGGGGGATTGTATTTAAATTAACGAAGTCAAGTGTAGCATGAAACAGAAAATTATCTAACAGGGACAAATGGAAGGGTTTATATTGAGTACCGGTAATTATTCCGATACAAAACAGACGGATTATATTGAACACTTTTGATTGTGAATCCAAATTACACATACGCCCTACACTGTAAAAATACCACTTATATGTAACGAAATGGTACGTATAAAGAGTGTTATAATCGCTTATGTGTTCTAATATGGAAAGTTAAATCGAAGAACACTGATAATTAATACCATTTTTGTTTGTTTTACAATTCAGGATTCAAATGTTTACAGTGTACAATCATGCTAATAAGTGATGTCTCAGCACCAAGTATGTTTTGATTAATAATTGGTATCAGCAATTTCTAAGCTTCATTTCTTCATATCGACTGAAATGTATAAACATGTTCCTACACTTACCCACTCTATTCACCATCTGACAGACATTAATACAACACAGAGCAAGCCAAACGTAATGATAGCTGGGACATGACTTATTAGCGCAACTGTACAAAACGCACTCGCATGAAACAAATAATATAGTTTTCAATCGAGTTGTAAATGTATAGAATGGACTTCCTAGTAATGTCATTGAATTTATGGAAGGACGTTTAGGAGCTTCATCTCACTTTAAGGGGAGATACTTCACTTTTTGTCAATTTATTAATGTATTTATTATTTTTTCTAGTTTCCTCGCTAGACCTCCATCAAGCTTAAAATGAAGCCCCCTAGACCCCCTTTCAAGATAAATTTGTACATTTTTCGGTAGAAAATGTCCTGGCCGAAGGCCAATTCCTCTTAAATTAGTACGCTATCGCCCGCCATGAAAAAATAGAGACCTAATTGGCAGGAAAGGTCTTAAAATTGACAGAAATAGGGCGAAAGTTCATAACATCGCCAAACTAATGGGTCTAAAGATGAAGGAGAAGGTGGTCTAGAAAAGCGCCTCTTCTCCCCTTAATACATTAATGGACATGCAGCAGGCTTGACATCCCCCATCCCTAGGGTAGCATTTGACCATCAGAACCAATATATCATTACTTTATACTCCTCGCTCCCCTATCCCTGGACGGTAGGGTATTTATGATCAAGCTAGGTTGTTATCATTTAGCCCATTCACCACGATGACTTAAGGGGGCAGTGACCGTTTGTTTGGTCTATTAATTCATTTATTCATATATATTTTTAGTTTCCTCCCTAGACCTCCATCAAGCTTAGAAAAACACTCCCTAGACCCCCCTCAAGATAGATTTGTACATGTTTCGGTAGAAAAATGTCCCGGCCAAAGGCCGATTCCTCATAAAATTACAGGCTCGCTATCGCTCGCCAGGAAATAATCGACACCTAAATGGCACAAAGGGACCTAATATGGAACCAACGTCTTAAAATCTTAAAACTAGCGTAGCTAAACATTAGGGGAAAGGGGTCCAGAAAAACAGTCTGTCTCCCCTTTACTTTCATCTTATGCTGGTTACCATTGAACGATTTTCTTTAGCGTATAATCTACCTTAATTTCTAAGGGGTACATACGAACTCAATAAACCCTCTGAATAGCATAGGTCGTTATTTAACTACTTAAAATTGTCTAACTTTAGCCAGAATTTAACGAAAAAGGGATCGTCGTGCTTAAGCAGTTAAACTTTCAATCCAAATATATAACTCTCTCTCTCTCTCTCTCTCTCTATATATATATATATATATATATATATATATATATATATATATATATATATATATATATATATATATATATATATATATATATATAATTTATCTTCCCATAACCTACTCTCAGATCGCCAGTATTGCTCCCTTAACCCGGGAACTGCCGGGAGACTCTTAAGAGTTCCCCCGGCGGACTGCGGGGAGACTCTTAAGAGTGAGTGAAAAAAAAAAATCAACTTTTGACATCGAAAAAAAAAAAAATATATTTATTTATTTATTTTTTTGGCCCCTGGGCCATGCAAAATCTCAGTCCTCTACCTCCCCTCCTTCCCCACTTTCCTCCTCTCCTTCAGTTATCACCTATTTTCCCTGTTATTCCCTTATTCTGAGGTATATTTTCGTGCTAACATTAGCGAGTTGCAAGCAGGGTGTTGTCATCACTGATGGCAAGCGAGTGCAAGAGAGAGAGAGAGAGTATCGATCGACTGTGTCTCAGTGGCCTTGGGGGAAATTGGCGGGAAAGCAGCTTGCCTCACCCATACATTATACAACTCGCGGCCTATATCTCCGATTTTGACCATCCAAACGCTGTTTTCACTCATTTTATTGTTGTTTCAGGTTAATACCTTTATAATCAACCCATAATAGGCGCATATGGATAAGTATTAATGCTATTAATGGTACAATGAATATTTTAGTGACGGAAACACCTCAAATACATGCGCACAGGGAGAGGTGTCTAATTACCCCCATGCGCACTTCAGAGGTTAAGGGCCGCTCTATGGGTGATCTTCTTTCTTATCATACTAAATCTTCGTCATCCTCCAGGACTTCGGTGAGACTTTTTCTGTTGTGCTAGACATATCGAAGGCCTTCAATAGAGTCTGGCAGAAATCCCTTATTTCCAAACTACCCTCCTACGGTTTCTATCCCTCCATCTGTACCTTTGTCTCCAATTTTCTTTCCGGCCATTCCATAGCTGCGATTGTGGACGGCCACCGTTCATTTCCTCAACCTATCAACTCTGGTGTTCCTCAGGGTTCTTGCCTATCTTCAATTATCTTCCTGTTATTCATTAACGACCTTCTCAACTGCACCTCCAGCCCCATTCACTCATATGCTGACGACTCTACACTATTCAACTAGCCTTCCACACAATTATTCACAGCAGAAACTCCAAAACTCACGTAAGGAAGCTATAAAACATCTATCTTCTGATCTCTCTACTATTTATAATTGGGGCAGAGAAGACCTTGTTAATTTCAATGCTCCCAAAACTCAATTTCTAAATCTGTCTACTCGTCGCCCCCTTCCAGAAAACTATGACCTACCGGTACTCTTCAG
The DNA here is from genome assembly GCA_032716605.1 of Paralithodes platypus. Taxonomy (NCBI): domain Eukaryota; kingdom Metazoa; phylum Arthropoda; class Malacostraca; order Decapoda; family Lithodidae; genus Paralithodes; species Paralithodes platypus. The sequence goes on along the minus strand of CM064569.1, from coordinate 5,682,625 downwards.
CAATATATAAATTAACCCTTCATCTTCTCTTCATATTCTTGGTGTCTCATTTTCTTCTGATCTCTCTTGGAAAGATCATATTACCACTCTAGCTAAAACAGCTTCCCAGACGCTGGGTGTGCTCAACCGCCTCCAGGGGTTCTTAACCCCTGTGTAGCTTCTTGCTCTGTACAGGGGCATAGTGCGTCTATATATTAAGTATTGTTCACACGTGTAGGGAGGATTCTTTCATACAGCACTTCTAGACAAAGTAGAAAAGAATTCTTCCGTCTCATTAACTCACGTCCACTCACCAATTCTCTGCAGTCTCTCTCTTTTCGCCGCAATGTTGCATCTCTCTCCCTATTCTACCACTATTACAATAATCAGTGTCCCTCAGAGCTTTCTCAGTGTATAACACCCCCTCTTCGTAGAGCACGTAACACCCGTCTTGCAACACAATCCCACCCCTAGTCTGTGCAACTCTCCAACCCATGAGAGAAACGTTATTCTCAGTCTTTCTTCTATTCAACAGCTGAGCTCTGAAACTCTCCCAGAATCAGTCTTTCCCTCTTCCTATGACTTAAATTGCTTCAAACTCTGTGTGTCCAGGCATTTTGGCTCGAACGTCCCTTGATTTTGGCCCTGTCACTCTTTCAACTCTGGGTGAGGCACTCGCTACAGGCAATTCTGCCTTTTGTCTCTCACTCACATAGGGAAAAAAAACATAAATAGGTACATAGATAGTTAGGAAGTTAAATAGATAAAGGTGGAAATTAGAGGGTTGTTGTTGTTCCCCAGGTTGTCTGACCGAACAGCACCAAGGTCCTGAGCAAGGCCAAGGCCATAACCAAGCGCCCCCACAGAACCCTCTCAGCTTTACCACTATGAAAGCCCAGGTGATCGAAGCCGCTCCCAGGTGAGGGGCTGATGGAAATGTAGAGGGTTAATTGAGATAGTTGTTACCCATTTTATTCCCACAGATCCATCCTAAGCTGAATATAATTGTCTAATGATAGCCAGAATAACCTAATAAAACACGCCACAACTCTCATGGGGTTAGCCTCTTCTGTACCGGCAATGTCTTTTTAACTATAATCTGGCAACTATTTGACGATTTTAGTCAGTTTCAAAAGGCTTCGAACTATCTCACTTTAACCATTTTTACTACCACAGATCCTTCTTAAACTGCACCCAATCCTCTAAATCTAGCTAGAATATAATACAAAAGACGTAAGGGGTTAAAAGAGGGGGTTAATAATTGTGGATTGATTGGGGATATGAATGATAAGGTGGGTGATAGGAAAGTTGAGGGAGTGGTGGGAGGGTGGGGGGTACCATCAGAGGTGAATGGAAATGGTAGTGCACTTGTGGACATATGTGTGGGGAGGAGGCTGTGGATAGCCAACACCTTCCGACACAGAATGATCCACAGGTACACGTGGACACGGATGTTGACGATGAAGGATAAGACAGTGGTGGAACGAAAGTCATTGATTGATTATGTATGTGTGGATGAACGAATGAAGAAATCTGTGATGGATGCTAGGGTGTATAGGGGTATTGGAGGGAGTCTGTCTGATCATTATGTAGTGGTAGCTAAGGTTAGGATACAAAATAAGTGGGTGAGGAGAGCTGGAGGGAGGCGAGAGGAGGGTGGAATGGTGAGGAGGGTGGAGAGGTTGCAGGAGGAGGAAGTCAGGGAGGAGTACAGGAGAGCAGTGGAAAGACGACTAGGTGGGTTCGACCTGGAAGTTATGGAGGAGATGAGCAAGGTGTTTAAGGATGAGATCTGTGCAGCATGTGAGGAGGTGTGTGGAGTGAGGAGAAGAGGGAGGGGAGTGAAAGGTACAGCATGGTGGACAGAAGAGGTAAGAATAGCTGTGGAAGAAAAGAAGAAAGCATATAGAGAGTGGTTGGGTAGTAGAGGGAATGAAGATTTCGAGAGACAGAAACGAGCGAGGTACGTGGAGAGTAAGAGGGTGGTGAAGAGAGTAGTGAAGGAAAGTAAGAGAAGAGTAGATGAGGAATTTGGAAGGAATCTGAGTGTAAAATGGAGGGAGAGTAAGAAACTGTTCTGGAAAGAAGTCAAGAAAGTTAGGGAAGGTAGCAAGGGAAACAGTAAGGGTGTGAAAGATAAGAATGGGAGAATGCTAGCCGAGAAGCAAGAGAGAGTCGAAAGATGGAGGGAGTACTTCAAGGACTGAAGAGCCAGCAAACATAGCTGGATATGGTATGGGAGGGAGAAGAAGAGAAGTAGTGGAGGAGGAGGTGGGGATCAGGAGGTCAGAAGTGTGGGAAGCCATGAAAAGAGTGAAGTTGGGGAAAGCACCAGGAATAGATGGAGTGTGTGGGGAAATGTTGTGGTATGGTGGTAAGATAGTGATAGAATGGGTATGGAAAATGTGCAAACTAGCATGGGAGAAGGGGAGTGCACCCGATGACTGGAAGACTGGCATAATAGTCCCCCTATATAAGGGCAAAGGGGAAAGAGGAGTGTGTGGTAACCACCGAGGAATATGTCTTCTAAGCGTAGTAGGGAAGGTATACAGTAGGGTATTTATTGAGAGAGTGAGAGTGAGAACGGAGAAATGGATAGGCGACGAGCAGGGAGGTTTTAGGAAGGGAAGAGGATGTGTAGATCAGATTTGTACCCTGAATTGTGTTGTGGAGAAATATCTGGAGAAGAAACAAAAGGTGTATGTTGCCTTTATGGACATGGAGAAGGCCTATGACAGAGTGGATAGAGAAGGTTTGTGGAAAGTATTTAGAATATACGGAGTAGAGGGCAAGTTGCTGAAAGCAGTGAAGAGCATAATTGAGGGTGCAAAGGCGGCAGTATGTGTGGAGAGTGAGCAGAGCGAGTTCTTTGACCTGAGTGTTGGGATGAAACAGGGGTGTGTGATGTCCCCGTGGTTGTTTACTGTATATATAGATGGAGTCATGAAAGAAATACTATCAAGAGCAGTGGATGTTGGTGTATCGCTGAAAAGGGAGGGAATTGAGTGGAAGCTACCTATACTGCTGTTTGCGGATGATACAGTTCTAATGAGTGATAATGGATGGGAGTTGCAGGGTCTGGTAAATGAGTTTGGAACAGTGTGCGAAAAACGGAATTTGAAGGTAAATGCGGGGAAGAGCAAGGTTATGGTCTTCGAAAGGGGTGAAATCACAGAGTGTGAGGTGAAGCTGAACGGTCAGGCTATGGAGATCGTCAACTCTTTTAAGTATCTGGGCAGTGTGTTGAGTAAAGATGGGACTATGGATGAAGAAGTGCAGGAGAGGGTACAACAGGGGAAGAGGGTTGTAGGAACGGTAAAAGCAGTAACAAGAAATAGGGTGGTCAGTATGGAAGTGAAGAAGTCCTTGCATGACAGTGTGGTAATCTCGACACTGACTTACGGAAGCGAAGCATGGACGTTGGTTGAGAGACTCAGACCAAGAGTGAGAGCAGTGGAAATGAATTACTTAAGGAGTGTGTGCAGAGTTACATGGAGGGATAGACAGACTAATGAGGAAGTAAGAAGGAGGTGTGGTGTGGAGGTAGATGTGCTGGAAAGTGTGAAAAGGAACAACTTGAGATGGTTCGGCCATATGGAATGTATGGAAAGCGAGAGAATGACTAAGAGGGTGTACGAGAGCGAGGTGGAGGGACAGAGAGGGAGAGGTAGACCGAATGAGAGGTGGAAGGATGGAGTGAGGAATTACATGAACGAAAGCGGTGTTGGTTGGGGGGAGGGGCGTCGACTGACTGGGGACAGAGGTGCATGGGGACGGTTCGTTCGTGGCCACCCCTTCGGGGATCACGGCGTTAGGCAATAGATAGATAGATAGAATAATTGCGACTGTAATAATCTCTCTCCAGATTACCTGCTTCATCTCCCAGCCAAGAATAAATCCTCATTATAATCACTTAAGGGGACAGTCGTTATTTTGGGGGGTCTATTTATTTATGTACTCATTTATTTTTTTTGTTTCTTCGCTAGACCTTCATCAAGCTTAAAAAACACTCCGTTGACCCCCCCCCCCCTTCAAGACAGATTTGTACATTTTTAGGTATAAACATTTCCCGGCCGAATGCCGGTTTTTCTTAAAATTACAGGCTCGCTATCATTGGCCAGGTAAAAATCGACACATAAATGGCACGAAAGGTCTTGATATTGATATGTAAAGGGGACGAAAGGTCTTAAAATTGCCAAACTAATGGGGCGGACGTCTTAAAATATGAAAACTAATGGGGCTAAACATGAGGAAGAAAGGGGACCAGAAAAACGGCCCATCTCCCCTTAATAGAAAGCTGTGAAAAGATGGGGAAGCCTGCATTGAGAAAAGCGTAGTTTAAGGGAGCTCACCTCGCTTTGTTTCTCTTTCTCTTTCTCTCTCTCTTCGGCTTCTATCCATTCGGCCCCATGCAGCCAACTGTTTTAAGACGTTTATCTCCATCCAGGTATCAATTTCTTCCTGGCGAGCGATAGCGAGCCAGCATTGTATGGAGAAATTCGGCTTCGCCGGAGACATTTTTCTTTCGATAAATGTACAAATTTAACTTGCTGTCAAAAACAAAAATATATATATGCTGGCTTGCTACCGCTCGCCAGGAAAATATTGACACCTGGATGGGGGTAAACGTCTTAAAACAGTAGGCTGAATGGGGCAGAATGCATACAAGCCAAAGAGAGAGAGAGAGGGAGAGAAAGAGAAAAAAGCGAGGTGGGCTCCCTTAAGAAAAGTGAGGTTTAATCAGCGGTGAAATACTGAAAGGAAGGAAAAAAGTCAGTGGTTGGGATTAAATGGCTCAAAGGTTACCAAGGGATTAGAACAAAATTAACGCAATCTGATCCGACGTCTTGTGGGTTATTGTGATAATAAGTCGTAGGCGTGTGCATAAACCTTTAATTGTCTTGGTGGTGTAATGGTTAGAGTGTTTAAAAATATGTGTTTGATAACCCAGGTTCGAATCCCGGTGGATCACATATATGCTTTCATTAATTTCATTGGGTGCTTGGTGTTGTGGTGTCATTGGTGAAATTAATTAAAAACAAATTATATAACTATATATATATATATATATATATATATATATATTTCTTGTAGGTTACAGGCTCACTATCGTTTGTCCACAAAATAATCGATACCTGAATATGGTTAAACGTCTTTTTATCGCCAAACTAATGGAATGAAGCCAGGTAAATCCAAAAAGATCCCCCCGCGGCCCATATACAGTTAAGGGGGGATGGTTCACTTTTTGGTCGATTTTTTCATCTATTTATATTTACTTGTTTCCTCCCTAGACCTCCACCAAAACGTAAAACACCACCTTCAGCATCCCCCTTCAAGAAATATTAGTACATTTTTCGGTAGAAACAATTTCCGGCCGAAGGCCTGTTGCTCGTAGATTATAGGCTCGCTATCGCTCACCAGGAAAATATCGACACCTAACTGACACGAAAAGTCTTAATATTGACAAGAAAAGGAGCGAAAGGTAATACAGTACAATTGCCAAACGAATGGGCTGAACGTCTTCAAATCTGAAAAACTAAAGGGGCTAAGCATGAAGGAGAAGGGGGACCAGAAAAGCGACCCCTCTCCCCTTAATCAACAGGGAAATGCTCCTCAAAGGAAGGAATCAAATCATTGGTTGGATTAAAGAGCCCAAGGATTACCACCGGCTTAGAACAGAATACATGAACTGGACTGAGGGATGGGTCATATGGATTAAGGGAACACTGACTGCTTTTTTGGCCTATAAATTCATTCATTCATAAATTCTCAGTTTCCCAGCTAGACCTCCCTCGAACTTAGAAAAACATCACCTAGACCCTCCCCCCCCCCCCCCCCCTCAACATAAATGTGTACATTTCTCGATAGAAAAATTTCCTAGCCGAAGGCCGCTTCCTCTTACAATTACAGGCTCGCTATCGCTCGGCAGGAAAAAAATCGATACCTAAATGGCACGATAGGTCTTTAAATCGCCAAACAAATGGGCTTAACGTCTACAAATCTCAAAACTAATGAGAATAAACACGAGGGAGAAAGGTGACCAGATAAACGGTCTGTCTTCCCTTAAACTAGGAAGGGGTGAAAGTGGATTAGGTGGAATAAACTAAGGTGGAGTGAAAGTGGATTAGCTGGAATAAACTAAGGTGGAGTGAAAGTGGATTAGGTGAAATAAATTAAGGTGGGGTGAAAGTGGATTAGGTGAAATAAACTAAGGTGGAGTGAAAGTGGATTAGGTGAAATAAACTAAGGTGGGGTGAAAGTTGATTAGGTGGAATAAACTAAGGTGGAGTGAAAGTGGATTAGGTGAAATAAACTAAGGTGGGTGAAAGTTGATTAGGTGGAATATACTAAGGTGGGGTGAAAGTGGATTAAGTGGAATATATTAAGGTAGGGTGAAAGTGGATTAGGTGGAATAAACTAAGGTGGGGTGAAAGTGGATTAGGTGGAATAAACTAAGGAGGGGTGCAAGTTGATTAGGTGGAATAAACTAAGGTGGGGTGAAAGTGGATTAGGTGGAATAAACTAAGGTAGGGTGAAAGTGGATTAGGTGGAATAAACTAAGGTGGGGTGAAAGTGGATTAGGTGGAATAAACTAAGGAGGGGTGACAGTAGATTAGGTGGAATAAATAGGAGGGGGTGAAAGTGGATGAGGTGGAATAAACTAAGGTGGGGTGAAAGTGGATTAGGTGGAATAAACTAAGGTGGAGTGCAAGTGGATTAGGAAGTTCTATCGCTATACCATTAAGGGGAGAGTAGATATTTGTGTTGGTCTATTTATATATTCATTTATTTCTTTTAGAGTTTTCCGTAGACCTCCATCAAGCGTAAACAAAAAACTTCCATTAGATCCCCCTTCTAGATTAATTTGTAAAAAAAAATCGGTAGAAAAATTTACCGGCCGAAGGCCGGTCCTTCCAAAATGACAGGCTCATTATCGTTCGCCAGGAAAACAATCGACACCTAAATAGAACGTAAAGGTCTTAATATTGACAGAGAAATGAGGCGAAAGGTCTTAAAATCGCCAAACTAATGGGCCGAACGCCATAAAATCTGAAAACTAATGGAACTAAATGTGACGAACAAGGGGGACCAGAACAACGGCCCATCTCCCCTTAAGCTATTAGGGGGCGAAAGTGGATTAGGAAGTTCTTTCGTTATGCCATTAGCCTAAACATTTTGTAATCTTATTCTGGTTATTATAAGACGATTATATTAAGGGAAGATTTCCACTTGAGGGTTTTTTTTCTTTACCCCTTTCTCCCTCATGTTTAGCCCCATTGTTTTTGAGATTTTAAGATGTTTGCCCCATTAGTTTGGCGATTTTAAGACATTTCCCCCCATTTATATCACTTTTAAGACCTGTCATCCCATTTAGGTGTCGATTTTTTCCTGGCGAGCGATAGCGAGCCTGTAACTTAAGAGGAACCGGCCTTTGGCCGGGAAATTTTTCTACCGAAAAAAGTACAAATTTATCTTGAAAGGGGTCAAGGGGGTGTAATTTCAAGCTTGATGGAAGTCTAGGAAACACACTAAAAACCTCCCCTTAAGGTTAGGAAGATTAACATTAAAAACAAATATATATTTCTGTTTCTAACTTAGCGGGTAATTTACTCTCTTCATGGCGTATCTCTCGATATGTATGGAAAAATGAATAAATAAATATAATAATATATAAATTAAAATAGTGTTTTTTTCCCATCTGATGTTCAATTGAACCCCTTAGCATCTGATTATCGATTATTAATGGGAATATATGGTACTGCTATGTCTATGATGCGTCATGTAAATGGGAATATATGGTACTGCTATGTCTATGATGCGTCATGTAAATGGGAATATATGGTACTGCTATGTCTATCATGCGTCATGTAAATGGGAATATATGGTACTGCTATGTCTATCATGCGTCATGTAAATGGGAATATATGGTACTGCTATGTCTATCATGCGTCATGTAAATGGGATTATATGGTACTGCTATGTCTATGATGCGTCATGTAAATGGGAATATGGTACTGCTATGTCTATCATGCGTCATGTAAATGGGAATATATGGTACTGCTATGTCTATGATGCGTCATGTAAATGGGAATATATGGTACTGCTATGTCTATCATGCGTCATGTAAATGGGAATATATGGTACTGCTATGTCTATCATGCGTCATGTAAATGGGAATATATGGTACTGCTATGTCTATCATGCGTCATGTAAATGGGAATATATGGTACTGCTATGTCTATGATGCGTCATGTAAATGGGAATATATGGTACTGCTATGTCTATGATGCGTCATGTAAATGGGAATATATGGTACTGCTATGTCTATGATGCGTCATGTAAATGGGAATATATGGTACTGCTATGTCTATCATGCGTCATGTAAATGGGAATATATGGTACTGCTATGTCTATGATGCGTCATGTAAATGGGAATATATGGTACTGCTATGTCTATGATGCGTCATGTAAATGGGAATATATGGTACTGCTATGTCTATGATGCGTCATGTAAATGGAATATATGGTACTGCTATGTCTATGATGCGTCATGTAAATGGGAATATATGGTACTGCTATGTCTATGATGCGTCATGTAAATGGGAATATATGGTACTGCTATGTCTATGATGCGTCATGTAAATGCCATGTCTAAATAATTACCAACATATTTCGCTACAAAATCTTGGTACAAGTTGAGTAATTGCCGACTTGCGAGTTTGGCTCTATAAGGAAGTTGGAGCTGTAGACAACGATGTTTAACATAATTTACAGCTAAAATACGGTCGTAGTACATTTATAAATACATAAAACCCAATTCAACATACCATTTATCCATCAGAAACGTACATTATTATTGCATTTCTGTCTAATATAATCGATGTTTACGGCTCCAACTTCCTTATAGCCTGAAACTCGCAAGTGGTCAATTAGGATGGCGAGATAGCAGTTTACCAGCAACTGGGAACAAAACCAGACAATAATATTTCGTTGTAACATATTAGTACCAAGTTTTCATGAAATTTAACCATGTATACCTACAAAATATTCATAACATATACATAATCAGGAGAAGCACACATCAATGTACTCGCAGCTATAACACACACACACACGCACACACAAACTCACTCTCTTTTTTTCTCTCTCTCACACACACACACACACACACACACACACACCCACCCACCCACCCACCACCCACCCACCACCCACCCACCACCCACCCACCCACCCAAACCCACCCACCCACCCACCCCCACACCACCCACCCACCACCACCCACCACCCACACCCACCCACCCACCCACCACACAACCCACACCACCACACAACCACCCACCCACCCATCCACACCAACCCACACGGAGCTCAATCAACGTGTGTAGGGGGATTATACAGTAGATAACATGGTAAAGTCACTTCCAATAGCTCGGGGACCAGGTTTACCTTAATTTAAGCATATACATTTATCCGAGATTTATACATGCATGGAGGGTGTTGTATAATGAATGATACAGGGCTCTTTGAATGAGAATGAGGAGGCTTTCATAATCGCGTAGTCACATGAGGTTATTTTTATTATTGGTTGTATTTTCTGACAATTTTTTTTTTTTTTTTTGTACACTGAATGGTCAACTTTACTGGGATATTTTCTTAGTTCTATTACACTGAATGGACATCTTAACCGAGTGTAGATTATCTTAAGGGGACAGTGGTTCATTTTGGGGGTCTATTTATTTATATATTCATTTATTTGCGAGTTTCCACGCTAGACCTTCAATAAGCTTAGACAAACACTCCCTAGACCCCCTTTCAAGATAATTTTGTACGTTTTTCGATAGAAAAATATCCCGGCCAAAGGCCGGGTTTTCTTGAAATTACAGGCCCGCTATGGCTTGCCAGGAAAAAATCGACACCTAAATAGCACGAAAAGGTCTTGATATAGATATAGAAATGGGGCGAAAGTTTTAAAATCGACAAATTAATGGGGCAAACTTCTTAAAATTTCAGAACTAAGGGGCTAAGCACGAGGGAGAAGGGGGGCCAGAAAAACCGGCCCATCCCCTTTATAAATGTGCTTATAACTGTGAAATTAATCCTACTAATACTGTATATCCAACGTTCTCTCTATATAAATTAATCCTACTAATACTGTATATCCAACGTTCTCTATATAAATTAATCCTACTAATACTGTATATCCAACGTTCTCTCTATATAAATTAATCCTACTAATACTGTATATCCAACGTTCTCTCTATAAATTAATCCTACTAATACTGTATATCCAACGTTCTCTCTATATAAATTAATCCTACTAATACTGTATATCCAACGTTCTCTCTATATAAATTAATCCTACTAATACTGTATATCCAACGTTCTCTCTATAAATTAATCCTACTAATACTGTATATCCAACGTTCTCTCTATATAAATTAATCCTACTAATACTGTATATCCAACGTTCTCTCTATATAAATTAATCCTACTAATACTGTATATCCAACGTTCTCTCTATATAAATTAATCCTACTAATACTGTATATCCAACGTTCTCTCTATTTACGCGTCTACGATTGCCAAGCTAATATTTGACTTCCTCCAAAACACACAACTTCTCATCAAGCTTGTTTGCGAACTTCATACTCTGCCTGTGCCGTGTGGAGGGGAAGACGAGCGATCCTGTAGCAATTGAGATCAGACACCTTTTTCTTTGGAGGTAATTTTGGTGCCATAAGTTTCAAACGGCGGTTTATTTATTTATGAATGTATTTATGTAATATATTATATATATATATATATATATATATATATATATATTACAACAGAACAGGTAGCGCATTTGTCAACTTAATTTGTATTGTTAACGGTCACATACCTTATAAACCATTAATATTTCTATAGGTAGCGCCAACGAACTTGACAATAATCTTGACCCCTTAACTCTCTGTAACTCAAAAGGGTCTAGAGGAAACTGGCTGTAAACATCAACACCTTTTTCCTGTTGGACTCTTCCCAAATTATAAAAACGTCAGCCCAATTGCTTTCATTCAGTTTGAGTTATAGGAAGTTAAGGAGTCAAGATTATTATCAAGTTTGCTGTCGCTACCTCTAGTTATTTACGGGTTAGGAGGCGTGGTGGGGGGCGTTGTGTGGGTTTGGCATTGGTGGGCGTGGTGGGGGCATTGTGTGGCGTGTGGGGGGCATTGGTGGGCGTGGTAGGGGGCATTGGTGGCGTGGTGAGGTGCATTGAGAGGCGAGGGGTGGGACATTAGGGGTGCGGGGAGTAGTGTAGGCATGGTGGGGGGCGGGGCATTGAAGGATTTGGTGGGGGGCATTTATGGAGCGCCGGGAGGCATTGGGGCGTGGTGTGGGGGGCATTAGGGGGCGCGGAGAGGCATTACAGGCATGGCGGGGAGGGAAGGGGGGGGGGGGGGGGCATTGGGGGCCTTATGTGCTAATTAGTGAGTTTACCCAGCCACTTTACCTCTGTCAGTAACTGTTATCCTCTGAGTCAACATTATCCTGCTAGGGAGAGAAAGAGATATTTACATATATTTACTTAGATACACAGACTACACAGACCTTGCGGTCCCTACTAGGTAGTCCGGACCTAATGCTAAAATAGAGTTTCCTACAAGTGGAAGGCAAGGATAGCAAAGAATAAGGCTCTCTCCCCACCCACCTCTCCCTCCGACCGTTGGTCGGCATGAAATTAAGTTGGGTAAGAAGTCCCCCAGCAGAATGAGAAAAACTTCTACTGGTAAATTTATAGTAAAGAACGAAGATGAGAAATATTATATACTACTGATGCTTAACCTATGTTTGTTTCTTTGTTCTTTTCTTTTTTTAACCTACATTATTCCCACCTCCTCAAAATTAATGTCTAGACTTCTTTTGAATGTGTCAATTGTGTTACATTGTACCACTTTCTCAGGCAATTTGTTCCACTCGATGACCACACTGTAGGTGAAGAAGTGCTTTGTGACATCGAGATTCGCCCTCCTGGTTTGTATTTTCATTCCATTTCCCCGAGTTTATGAATTATCTATTTTGAAAAGTTAATCTACATCAATTTTGACAAATCCCTTTAGTATCTTGAAACACTCGATTAATTGACCTCGCAATCTTCTTTTCTTAAGTGAAAATAAATTCAATTTGTTTAGTCTTTCATGATAAGATTTATTTCTTAGTGACGGAATCAACTTTATCGCTCTACGCGGCACAGACTCGAGTTTCTCAATGTCCTTGCTCAGACAAGGAGACCAAAATTGCACGCCATATTCAAGATGGGGTCTCACTATGCTTTTAAATAAAGGTACTATAATGTTCTCATTTTTATAAGTAAAATTTATCTTAATATATCCCAATGCTCGATTGGCCTTATTCGCAGCTGCTGCACATTGATCTGAGGTCTTTAGGTGGTTTTCAGATATAAGAACCCCCAGGTCTTTAACTAATGCACTTGTTTTGATTGGCTGCCGCTATCCTTTCATCTTGTATTCATATTTTTAGTTTTTACTACCTATTTGCAAGACCTGGCATTTGTCAACATTGAATGGCATCTGCCATTTTTCCTACCACTCTACTATTATTTAGTTCAACATCGATGTAATTTATATAGATTAGAAACAAAATATTCCCCAGGACCGATCCCTGAGGCACTCCACTATAAACTGGCTCCCACTCAGATTCTACTCCATTTATCACAAGTCTCTGCCTTCTGTTTGTCAGCCAGCTTTTTAACCATGCATGAATGTTTCCTCTAATGCCCAACATTTTCAACTTCTTTAATAATTTTCCATGAGGTATCTTATCAAATGCCTTTTGGAAATCTAAGTAAATTATGTCTAATGATTTAGTAGAGTCGTTATATGTAAATAGTTTATGATACAATTCTATCAAATTTGTTAGGCATGACTTACTGGATCTAAAGCCATGTTGGTTTTCTCTGATTAATTTGTTTGACTCCACATAATCTACTATCTTGTCTCTCAGAATTGTTTCCATAATTTTTCCTATGATTGACGTTAAACTGATTGGTCAATAATTACTTATTGGGCTGTATTTCCTTTCTTAAATATTGGAGTGATATTTGCGGTTTTCCAATCACAAGGTACGGCTATTTCATCTTTCACGTTTTTTAGAATTCTTGGCTGAATATTATCCGGCCCAGGGGTTTTGTTAGTATTTAAATTGTTCAGCTTACATAACACATCACTTTTGCTTATGGTAAAGTTTCCTATTTCATGTGTTGTTACGCATGAGAGAGAGAGAGAGAGTATGTGTGTGTGTGTGTGTGTATGTGTGTGTGTGAGAGAGAGAGAGAGAGAGAGAGAGAGAGAGAGAGAGAGAGAGAGAGAGAGAGAGAGAGAGAGAGAGAGAGAGAGAGATAGAGAGAAGGGGAGTTGGGGGGAGCGTTCTAGCAAGGTAGAATTGAACACGAGCCTGTCTTATCTGAGGCATGGGTAAAGCTCGGTTCACACATGCACGAATTAACGTCACGTCCGCCCCCCGACCAAGAAAATAGGCAGGACGGCATCAATCTGGAGGCCCCATGTGGCCACGATGGCCACTAGGGCCGTTCCAACGTTTTTTTGCCGCCGTTCTCATCCCGTTAATCGTCGTCTAAACGCCGCCAGGCTGCGTCTAGACGACGACTGCTCCCGTGTGTGTTGTGTGTGTCCTGTGGGTGTCCCCGACATAACACGTTTTCTGGCAGTTGCCCCGACCCACACGGACCATTTTATGCTGCACAAAAATGACGCCGCCTAGGCACGGCGAATTAAGGGGTCGGGGACGGACGGGACGTTAATTCATGCATGTGTGAACCGAGCTTAAAGCTCGGTTCACACATACACGAATTAAAGTCCCGTCCGTCCCCGACCCCTTAATTCGCTGTGCCTAGGCGGCGTCCTTTTTGTGTAGCATAAAATGGTCCGTGTGGGTCGTGGGTCGGGGCAACTGCTAGAAAACGTGGTATGTCGAGGACACCCACAGGACACACACGGGAGCAAGACGACTGCTTCCGTGTGTGTTCCGTGGGTGTCCCGGCAAAAAAACTTTGGAACGGCCCTAGTGGCCATCGTGGCCACATGGGGCCTCCTGATTGATGCTGTCCTGCCTATTTTCTTGGTCGGGGACGGACGTGACGTTAATTCGTGCATGTGTGTGAACGAGCTTTAATACGAGAGAGAGAGAGAGAGAGAGAGAGAGAGAGAGAGAGAGAGAGAGAGAGAGAGAGAGAGAGAGAGAGAGAGAGAGAGAGAGAGAGAGAGAGAGAGAGGAATGTAAGGAAGGAGAGGCAGAGAGAGAGAGGAGAGGGAGGAGATAGACAGAGAGAGAGAGAGAGAGAGAGAGAGAGAGAGAGAGAGAGAGAGAGAGAGAGAGAGAGAGAGAGAGTACAAAGTACAAAGGAAATCAAGCAACAACAGGTCTAGTGACCCTTCTAGGCTGCTTGTCCTCCAAAACACTGAGGATCAAGTGTCCAAACAGTGGTTTAGAGTGGGTAAGGGAACATTGGAAAGGGAACTACTGCCCTGGAACTAATGTCCGTGGCAGGACTAGGAAGTTAGTAGGGGACATATGGGTTAGTAACTGAGGGGAGGATAAAATAAATTTATTCATTTACAAACGCAGTCAGTCGCGGGTTTGATGCGAGATATTTGTCTAGGCAGAGTTTAAATGAATCAACGGTGCTGCAGTCTATAACGTCTCGGGGAAGCCCATTCCACAAGTTGACAACTCGATTGAAGAAGAAATTCTTAGATTCGTGAGAGTTAAAAGATTTACCAATAATTTTGCAACCGTTTCCCCGCGTGTAATTAGATTGGTCGATAGTGAAGTACTTACTACAGTTCATATTGTCGATGCCTTTGATGATTTTGAACACTTGAATTAAGTCACCTCTTAATCTGTGCTGGGTTAAAGGAAATAGATTTAATTCTCTAAGACGCTCTTCGCTCTTCGTATGGTTTGTTCTTTAGGCTAGGTATCATTTTGGTAACTCTACGTTGAACTCGTTCTAGCTTGTTTATGTCTTTTTGGTAATAAGGGCACCAGCATTGAACGCAGTATTCCAGAAGAGGGCGGACTAAGGAATTGTAAAGGGTTAGGATAACGTCTTTGGATTTATGCTCAAATGATCTGCCTATAAAGCCAATTATTTTGTTTGCCTTCTTAACAACTTCTGAACATTGTTGACTCGGTTTTAGGTTACTCGATATAGTTACTCCCAGATCGGTTTCTCTGTTTACATTCTTAAGCTGAGTGCCATTCATCGAATAGTTTGCTTTCTCATTTTGGTATCCGATATGTAGTACTTTACATTTATCCGCATTGAAACTCATTTGCCAAATTTGGGCCCAATGTGACAATTTATCTAGATTGTGTTGCATATCGTCAACTTGTTCTTTTGAGAGTACGCTATTTGCAATTTTTGTATCGTCAGCAAATTTTGAGATTGTACAGGTGAGACCCTCATCTATGTCGTTGATGTAGATTAGAAAGAGAATTGGTCCTAGTACCGATCCCTGGGGTACCCCGCTACTTACATTGGTCCATTTAGATGCCTTACTGTTTATGACTACTCTTTGCTTTCTGTCGCTGAGCCAATTTTCTATCCATTCCATGCGCTTTTAGTTTTAGCAGTAAACGTTTGTGGGGAACTTTGTCAAAGGCCTTTTGAAAATCAAGGTATATAATATCTACAGATTTACTCTCATCGTAGAGGTTGAGGATATCGTGGAAGAAGTCTAAGAGGTTTGTTAAACAGGAACGTTTTTTACGAAAGCCGCGTTGAGTATCTTTAAGTATGTTATTTTCCTCTAAGTGATTTACGAGTCTGTCTCTTATGACCGTTTCTAGCATTTTACATACAACTGAGGTTAAGCTAATTGGACGATAGTTACTGGGTAGGGATTTGCCGCCTTTTTTGAATATCGGTGTTGCGTTGGCTATCTTCCACTGATCAGGCATAGTTCCAGACTGCAAGGATTTATTGAATAGTAATGTCAGTGGTTTGGAGAGCTCATCCTTAGCTTCCTTTAGAACTCTAGGCGAGATTGTATCAGGTCCAGGCGTTTTATTTACCTTGAGTTTATCTAAACAATTCAATACTTCTCTCTCTGTAACGGTGATATTGCTTAGAACATCTGAATTATCAATCTGAATCGGCGATGCTGTAGGGATATCACTGAGGTCTTCTGTTGTAAAAACTGATGCAAAGAAGGTATTGAAGGCATTACTCATTTGTACTTCGTCTTTGGTGTATTCTCCATTTTCATCGACTAACGGTCCAACAGTTGAAGTAACTACTTTTTTCTTTCTGATATAACTATAGAATTCTTTCGGGTTTGTTTTACTTTGATTCGCAATATGTAACTCTAGGGTCTTTTTACTTTGCTTAATTACCTTTTTGGCTTTGCGTCGTAGCTCTACAAATTTCACCCGTTCTTTGTCATTTTGTGAGGATTTTAATCTACCATTAGCAAAAAAATTTAGCAAGCAGGCAGTTTGAAATATCTTTATTCCACCATTTGGGCTTATTATTATGGCCTGGGCGCCGTATTTTCGATGGTATGCAGTCTTGCACTGCTTTTAGGTAAGTGGTTTCGAATAACTTCCAAGATGTATTTATGTCGTTATTGTTAATTAAAAAACTCCAGTCAGTTTCTTTAAACATAGCTCTTAAGTTTATAAAAGTTTGCTTTCTTGAAATTAGGGACTTTTTCTATGCTACTATTTGGTTCGTTACTAGTAAAGTTTAAAGTGAAAGTTATCGTACGATGGTCGCTGTTACTGAATTCATCACCAACATTCAAATTCTCTATTAATTCTTCTTTTGTTGCAAGTACAATGTCAAGAACGTTATTACCACGGGTCGGTGTTCGAACAAATTGATAAAGCGAACTCTCTTGCAAGTTCGTATACAAGTCATGTCCGGAGTGTGAAGTAAGAGTATCGCCCCACTTGGTCACAGGTAAATTAAAGTCGCCAAAAATTACGGTATCTTGTGAGTTACTTACATCTGCAATTTGTTCGTAAATTTCTCGGTCAGTTTGCACTGATTGAGCTGGAGGTCTGTATATTAACGCAAGTATTATTTTTGTATCTTTATTATTCTTTATTAGCACAAAAGATGTGTCGACGTTCACAATTTGAGGATATGACAAGAGGGTAGGGTTAAGACTTTCTTTGATATAAAGTAAAACGCCACCTCCATTTCGATTTATTCAGCTTTTCTCAAATATTACATAACCGGGAAGTGAATACTCTGCTAAAAAGTCTCTATCTTCTTTATTGAGCCAAGATTCTGTTATGCCAATCACATCATAATTTTCTGTAAACACTAGCTCCTCTAAATCTGAAAATTTATTGCGTATGCTACGAGCGTTTGCATAGAAAACCTTTAAATTTGTTATTTTAGAACTCACGGAACGCTCTTTAATAATATTGTTGGTTTTTGTCAGATCTACATGTATGTTCATGGCTGTCCTCGGTCCTCGCTGTCTTCGGTCCTTATCGCTGGTGGTCCTCGGTTGCCTCTGTTTTTTGCTTGGCGTTGGATGATTATGTCACTGCTGCTTCTTCTCGGATGGCGTTTTTTTATCCATGGCTGCGGACCGCTTCGTGTAGGAGACGACCCATGCGTGCTGAACCCACAGGGTTTAAATGAGTGCCATCCTTGCGGAACAGAGTAGGCTGGTTATAGAAATTATCCCAGAGGTTGATGAATTCAACTTCTTCCTTCAGACACAAATATTTTAGTCGGCTATTTGTGCTGAAGGCCTTGTCGTAGAATTTGTCAGGTGCGTCGATCTTGGGGAGAATGCCTGAGATGATGATATTCCTTGACTTGTTTTTGTAGTGCTGGATCATCTTGCGATATTTCTCCATCAACTCTTCGGATCTGGTGCGCATGATGTCATTTGAACCAGCATGGATGACAAAAAGGGTATTTTCGTTTGCATCCTTTGTGGTATCTTCGAAGGCTTCCACAATGTTGTCCAGTCCAGCTCCTGGGATGCAAAATCTTTTTCGTCGATTTGGGACTCTGTCGCAGAACTCTTCGACCTGTCCTCGTAGGATAGAATCCCCAACGAGCCTGGTCTCTTCTGGTTCGTCTTCCTCTCTACCAAGATCTCAAATCTGTTTGACATTGTGACTGGTAGATGAGACCTTTTCTGCGTTGGTCGTGCACCGTTCCTCACTGGTGTAAATCCGGAAATCTGTGGTGGCGAGACTCTGCGTACAGGTCGGGGAGAGGAGTGATTAGAACGGGGGCGAGGGGTTGGTACTGTTCGTGCTAGCAGGCTTCTTGCACGAGGAGTGGGGGAAAGACTAAGGTGAACAGGGCGGCTGTCCTGGTTTGATGTCGGCTCAGGTTCATCAGAAGGAGTTGGATTGTTGGCAGATGACGTTGGGGTGGTGGTGGATGCTGGAGTTGAAACAATTGGAGTTAGTGATACTCCAACGTTGAGTGTTACAAATTCTTGGAGTGATTCCAGCTTCCTGGTGAGGGCGTTGATCTTGTTGTGGGCTTCATCCAATTTTGCTGTCAAATCCTCTCGTTGCTGGCAGAGTCGGCAGACTTGTGGATCGGCAGGAGCAAACATGCAAGCACCAAACCTACCGGCGCCGTTGGTACAGGCACGAGGCATGGTGACGATCACTTTCTTCAGATCACTTCACTCGTTTAAAAACACTTAACTCACTTTACAAACACTAAACTCACTTTAAAAACACTTATCTCACTTTAAAAACACTTAACTCACTTCAGGTCACTTCACTTACATAAATAGGCCTAACTGAAAACAAAAAAATTGAAATACGCACAAATAGGTTATCAGCGGTGATACCCTAACAGAAAATTAAAACAAAACAAAATTAAATTTAAATACGCAGTGATAATCGAACCGAAAACAATTTTACTTTTATTTAAACAGAAATAGGCCACCAGGGGTGATAGCCTATCCTAACCGAAAACAAAAATAACCAAAAACAAAAATTATGAAATACCGGTACGCAGAAATAGGCCACCAGCAGGCCACCAGCGGTGATAGCCTAACTGAAAATTTAAAAATTTAAGTACGCAGAAATAGGCTACCAGGGATGATAGCCTAGACTAACCAAAAACAAAAATAACCGAAAACAAAAATTATGAAATACCGGTACGCAGAAATAGGCCACCAGCGGTGATAGCCTAACTGAAAATTAAAAAATTTAAGTACACAAAAATAGGCCACCAGGGATGATAGCCTAGACTAACCAAAAACAAAAATAACCTAACCTTAAACAAATATATATATAACAGAATATGTAACTAAATATACAATTCACCAAATAGAGATTATATAAAAATAAAGTGTGACTGCACACAAGGGGTTAATATACTGTGTCAACAGATGGACCTGGTGTCGCTGTAGCCTAGTAAAGCAGTAGCCTACTCTTTTTAGATACAAAAGTGTATCAGTCAAAGGTTACTACGAGATCGTGCAAGTAACAACTAAAATTACAGATATATATACAGTAACTACAGTAGGATAGTAAGTACAATATCTACAAGAGTTAATAATAAAAAACAGATTGGCTGGCTATAGGCTAGGCTAGGTTTGGGTTAGGTTAAAAGCTTGGCAAGTTGGGTTAGGCTAGGTTAGTTTGTACAAATACCACCCTTAGCTTAAAGTAAAATCAGTCTGAGGAGAAAAAGTCAAGAATATATCTAGGGGGAAAAGATAAATGAATGCACTTAAATTTGGTACACAATTGGCTGGAATTTAATATGTTTAATCCCCCCAAAAAGTTTGTTTACAAAATGGCGTCGGCGTTAGTCCCTGTAGGCAGGTTAGTTAGTAAACAATATTGTTTATTAGCAAATTAATATGCAAAGCTTTACTTACATACAAGGCAGTTAAATAGATACTTACTACAGTAGGTAATGGGTAAAATTAGGGGCTACGATTTGATATAAAATAGTAAGAGAGCGTTTGTTTACAAAACAAAACAAAAGAAATCAATAGATGGCGCTAGTGGCGCCCTGTCCGAGCAGGAGTCTTGTGATAAACACAAAGTTTATCAGTCAATACACAGCGAAATATCGTGCAGTGTTACTTACTAAGCTACAGGATGGTTAAACGTGCTCTTAACCACCTTTCATGCACAAGAATGAAGAGGATGAGTAATTAATACTCAAATTATGATCGATATCGTGAGAGCGTGGACAGAGCGTCTGCAGCGTCTGGCGGTAGCGAGTGGTCGAGTGATGAGTGGGTGAGTGAGTGAGAGTGAGAGAGAGTGAAGAAAACAAGAATATGCATACGTATTATACATTACAAAGAAAGCTTGCTGGAGAGTGCTGAATAATTTAGCGTATATAAGCTGAAGAAACATTACAACTGCCTAATATATATATATATATATATATCGGTATATAAAGTATTCGGCAAGACCAGTGCAAGAGATTATTGTACTATTCGATTGAACTTACATGTTAACCCTTTTAGTTAGTATTAGACTATTTCAGCAGATTACAATGAATCTTTAAATCAATTGGATAATAATGTATCTTAATTAACCTTATAACTTCCACAGCTCATTCTTAAGTACAAAACAATTGTCTAATCATAGCCGGCATAAAATATGAAGTTGTGTTATAATATACAGACATTATGAATTGCTATGTATATGTGAATTGCTCAGTCAATCAGTGAAACATTAACCCTTTCAAGCTACAATACGCGTTTCTGTTCTGTTTTCTGGCTACTATTAGACGATTTTATTCAGATTAGTAACGGTATACGGAAGTCAAAGGGTTGATTGAGATAGTATTTACCCTTTTAATACCCACAGATCCTTCCTAAGCTGCATAAAATCGTCTAATGATAGCCAAAATGTAACTGCTAAAACGCGTCAGAGCTTCAAGGGTTAACAAGCACTTAACATTATTTGGTCTGACGACTTTTGTGTTGTAATATTTTGTGTAATTATTATTGAGGATTTTATTTACTTTCATCATTTTCAAGCAATGTATTTTAGTTTTTCCCCTAGGCTAACAAAAACGCATTACGAAAATTACTTCAAAGTTAGAAATGCCCATCCAGTTTCCCCTAAGTTACACTGTCGCTTGTCGCTGTCGCTTGCCCAGAAACAAATCGACACCTGAATGGGGCGTACCGTCTTATTTCGCCAAACTAATGGGCTCAAATGTCTTGAAAATATAAACTAATAAAGCAAAACAGGGTTAATAATACCTCTCAAAAGAAACGGTTAAAACTCATAACTTACATTGCTTGTGAAAACATATATGAAGTGGGAAGCAGACAAAGCCGTATTAAGTGTTCTGGAGGGATTAATACGGATTATTGAGATTATAGGAATTATTATAAGCTCTCTTGTGTTACTGGAAATATACTAATAAGATTGTGATGAGAGAGTCATTGCTTCTTGGAATAGGGGGATCGTATATATATATATATATATATATACCGGTATTAACCCGTACAGCCCCAGCGACGCGTCTGACGCGTCGGCGATGTATGTAACGCACAGCCCCAGCGACGCGTCTGACGAGTCACCCTAATTGCTCCGACCGTAACCTCAGGTGTAGCCATTCGAGAGGGCTCAGATTTGTATGGGAACTGTGTACATATCCCACGCAACCGTGCCGATGGTTGAAAACTCTCAAAGTCCACGTGCGTGCGCGTGAGCGCGCAATAACCTGTTTTTTTGGGGTAATTGCCTTCAATTTTTTACTCTTGCAAAATATGTTTTCGGGGGCTCTGTAGGACCATTCTTTAAGCTTTTTGAGCGGTTTTTCGTGGTTTTTCCTTCATTCCTAACCCATTCGCTATTGTTTCTGGAATAAAACCATTTTTTGAAAACCGGCCGGGTTCTGATGAACAAACATTACAAAACTAGCCGGGGCTCCACGGGTTAAGTATATATTACAAATACACGTGAACCACTAAATGTTTTATTATCTCAGTGGGGTTCGAACTGCCGACCGTCAGGACGATAAAAGTTTATTAAAGCGTCGGCTATTGTCCTGACGGTCGGCGGTTCGAACCCCACTGATAGATTAAAACATTTTGTGGCTCACGTGTATTTGTGATATATACTTAACCCTTTATTAGCGGCGCGCATCATATGTCGAGTGAAAGAAATTTGGACTATGTGGCGGCTCACACCATAAGTCGTGTGGCAATTTCAGCACGTAATGTTGCTGAGAGAGAGAGACAAGTGGTGGCAGGAGAGTAGCGAGCGTATGACTGCTCCAGACCACCGCGGTGGACCAACTGACATGAATCCCACCCTCCTCCACCCTCTCACACTCGCTACATAGTGAAATGTATGGGGAAAGTACCGAATTACATGGTTTTTGCACTCGTGTTGCGCGGTTGTTGCAAGAAAACTAGCGGTCATACAAGGATCGTTGTGGTGTCATTGGAAAGCTCTGTTTATGCCTTTTCAGGGATAGATACTTGTTTTATGCTCTGGGTCTTATTTAGGCATGAAAATGACCACGTAAACAGCCCTATTTTGGGTAAAAACACCCCGCTGGTGGCTACATATTATTTACCGCCTAGGCCGCTCGTTAGGTGTTAATATTAATGACTCTCATGCTTGGTGGGTTAGAATTAAATTATATCAATTTCGGCCCGAGTTGCATCGGGACACTTAGAAATCCTTGTATGGTATTCTGAAATATGGATCCTACAACTAGGTATGAATTGAAATTACATTCGCCTTGTGGGTTTCCCTTCTTAACATAAATATGATAGAAGGTTAAGTGTCTTTTAGACTGCCGTGGTGGAGTTGGTTAAAGCGTCGGCTATCGTCCTGACGGTCGACGGTTCGCAACCCACTAAGAGATTAAAATATATATATATATACAGTATAATACTGATATAGTTCTAGTTAAAATGGTGAGTTACCTATGAACAAATAATATGAGTACAAGTCCAAATCCAATAGATAGATGGAAGCTTTCAAAGTTTCACATGATTTGAATATTGACGTTTCAATTTTGTTAAGTGATAACAAATATTTGAAAAGGTTCCGTTTCTTAATTGAACTATTATTGTTTCAATTTACTTTGGTTTATGGAAAGTCAACACTCAAGCCTCACACACACACACACACACACACACACATATATATATATATATATATATTGTATATACAGTATATATTAAACTATCAGAGTATCAGTATATTAACTTTTTCAAATGTGTAGTTTTTTTTCCATCAGTGCAATGCCATTACTCTTTTCGCTCAAATATTTTATAGGTTTTCACTTGGTAAAAATAGGAGAAGTAATTCCCAATAGGTATAGCCAACAAACCTCGCTATTCCAATGTAGGGTACCCGTTTGAGAGAGGGTACCGGTGACCTGAAGTATGGACGCAATGTTGTTTGTACCTCCCGCTTTACCGCCATTTTGTTTCTACCCCGCCCTTTACCCCATACCACACCATTATTTGTACACTATATTTTTCAGTTTATCGATCCTCGTCCCTGGTTGTCCTCGGTCCTTGATCCTCGTCCCTGATGGTCCTCGGGCCTCGCTGTCCTCGATCCTAGTTCCTGGTGGTCCTTGGTTGGCTCTGCTTTTTTTCTAAAAATCCTTTACTGTGTCGTGAAGCAGGGGTCCAAATCTTGCTGGTTCAACGCTTACTGTACCGGCGACGTCTTATTAATTCTATTCGAACTATATTTAGACAATTTATTGCAGCCTATTAAGGATCTGTGTTCGTAAAAAGGGTTAATTGGGATTGTCGAAGTCTTCTAATTGCTCGAGGTCCCTTTCAAACTGAATAAAATCGTGTTATAGTACAGTAGCTAGCATAAAATTAAAAAGACGGGTGGCCGATCTCCATAACTCTAGGGGTTCTCACTCCAACGTTCAATAAAACACCAATATGGCTAAGGGGGTACTACTCGCTTATTCTGGACCCCCTTCTCCCTCATGTTTAGCATCTTAGTTTTGAGATTTTATGACGTTCGTTCCATTAGTTTGGCAATTTTGAGACCTCTCGCCTCATTTGTTTATCAATATGATGACATTTCGTGCCCTTTAGGTGTCAATTTCTTCCTGGCGAGCGATAGCGAGCCTCTAATTTTAGAAGAAACCGGCCTGTGGCCGTGAAATTTGTCTACCGAAAAATTTACAAATTTACCTTGAAAGGGGGTCTAGGGGGTGTTTTTCTAAGCTTGATGGAGATCCAGCGAGGAAACTCAATAATACTTAAATATAATATATATATATAGGCCTACATTATATATATATATATATATATATATATATATATATATATATATATATATATATATATAAGTATGTATACATATTGTTACGCTGGCCAGCTTGCCAGAATGTACTTGTGACTCGCTAGCACTCGCCACGGCAGTGAAATGGGCTATAATAATCGTAGAACGATGTTTTTTCTTTCTTAGTGTTCATGGTGTCACAGACAGATCAGTGTTTGCCTTTATTCTTGTCTGTGACATTTGGAAGTATTTTATATCATTGATAGAGTTATAAGATATGTAGTGTGATAGTTGCAAGGAGAGAGAGAGGGAAGAGCGAGGTGGTAGTATGTGCGTGTGTATGTACGTGTGCATTCCTCGCTTGGGCGGGGCCACCCGCTCCCTATTGGATGGCGGGCCTGGCGTGTCATATGACGCCTGCTTTTCATGACGTAGTTGCCTGTGATTGGAGGCCGCTGTCCTAGCTCGCTGTCCCTCATCTCTCCTCAGAGCTTGGTATGTTGCGC
>CM064569.1:5593345-5657764 GCA_032716605.1 Paralithodes platypus | reverse complement strand
AAGGATTAGGGAACGGTATGTAATTACGGTCTCAGTATCCCATTATCACAAGCTTTTCGGGTTATCATTAGACGATTTTATGCCGATTAGGAAGGATCTCTAGGAATCAAAAGGGTTAAAACTTATTTACCTATTTAAAACTCACTCAAGTTCTTCCTAAACTGAATACAATATGAGATTTAGCTAAACACTTATAACACAAATAAACTGTCCTTTCACCATCGCGCATCAGTACTTGTGCAGACAGTATCTTGGTTGACTAGACCACATTGTCAGTGGAACTATAATTATATATATATATATATAGTATAATACAGCTATTGTATAGCTAATGCCTATCGATACACACACACACACACACACACACACACACACACATACACACACACACCTAAGAACACACACACCTAAAAACACAGCCTTATCTGTACTTCTCTCACCTGTCTTATATCTATGTAAATTAGACAAATACAATATTTAGATAATGAGAGCGTTTTACGTTTTGCCTGTGTGTGTGCTTGCGAGCATGTGTGTGTGTGTGTGTGCTTGTGTCTTTGTGTATGTGTGTATGTGTGTGTGATACAGTCCTGGGAAAATTGCAAATTGGACAATATGTGTAAAACCAAACAAACATATAAAAACAATTGAATACAAACAATCATATGCGTTAGTGAGCATGGCTATTGGATAACGCTGGTGTCACACGAGCGCTTTTTATGGCCTTTGTTTATGCAATCGTGGTCAGGCTACCATAAAATATATCAATACATAACTAAATAGAGACAATAGTGGTAATATAACACATAATATATATACAGTAATATATAACATAATAGTGGTGATGGGCTGGTCTATCAGAGTGAGAACTAAGCGATCTTTGCCATACCCATAGCTTACTCTGACTATTCCTTTTACTTATATATTTTCTAGATCCCAAGTGACGGCGTCTTTTCTGTGGATTGACCTCCCAATCTACCAAGATTGGAAGCCAAAGCGTCACATTTTTCCTTTGCCCCTCAACTTTCTCTTCATAATTGCTGAGGGGCACAGGGCCCTGGGTGGGGTTTTGGTTTCCCGGGCGTTTCCGCACCCTCCTCAGCTCCCAGCCATGGAGTGGCTTCGGTCACCCAGGCTTTATTGTGGTCCGCAGGCGAGGGTTCTGTGGGGGCGCTCGGCTATTGGCTTTGCTCGGGGCCTTGGGGCTGTTCGGCCAGGCAGCTTGGGGAACAACAACAACAACTAAATAGACTAAAATAAATACCATTACTCCCTTAACCCCTTCTTTACCGGAGACATCTTTTTACTGGACGATTGTGTTTAGTTTCAGAAGGTCTCCAGCAATTAAAAGGCTTCGAACTATCTCGCTTAACCATTTTTACTACCACACACGCTTCTTAAGCTGCTCAAAATTGTCCAAAACAAGCTAGAATAATATAAAAAATGACGTCTGCGGTACAGAAAGGGTTAATACAACAGAAAGATTGATAGCCTCTGAAGTCCTATTTTACCTAACTAACTCCACCTATGATTGATAGCCTCTGAAGTCCTATTTTACCTAACTAACTCCACTTATGATTGATAGCCTCTGAAGTCCTATTTTACCTAACTAACTCCACTTATGATTGATAGCCTCTGAAGTCCTATTTTACCTAACTAACTCCACTTATGCGTCACTGCGTTTTAGTCGGGTTTAGCGGCAGATTGAATCATCCGGGTAATTTCACGAGGTAAGTTAGATTATACTGGAGGTTGTTGATGGTCTTATGGTGGTATTAACAACTTAGGGGGGGTCACCGGCTGCTTTGTATCTCTCTCTCCTTTTCTCTCTTTCCCTGGCTTGTATCCATTCGGCCCCATTCAGCCAACTATTGTAAGACGTTTATCCCCATCCAGGTGTCAATTTCTTCCTGACGAGCGATAGCGAGCCAGCATTGTATGGAGAAATCCGGCTTCGCCGGAGAAATTTTTCTATCGAAAAATTAATAAATTTAGCCTGCTGTCAAAACAAAAATATATATTTGCTGGTTAGCTTCCGCTCGCAAGGAAAATATTGGATGGGGGTAAACGTTTTAAAACAGTAGGCTGAATGGGGCCGAATGGATACAAGCCAAAGAGAGAGGGAGAGAAAGAGAAAAAACAGCGAGGTGGGCTCCCTTAATGCAGGAATGGATTTCCTAGTAGTCAGTTTCGCTTTTATTATTATTATTATTATTATTATTATTATTATTATTATTTTTGTTTACAATTATTATTCTTTGTTTACAATTATCATTCTTTGTTTACAATTATTATTTTTGTTTACAATTATTTGTCTTTGTTTACAATTATTATTTTTGTTTACAATTATTATTCTTTGTTTACAATTATTATTCTTTGTTTACAATTATTATTTTTGTTTACAATTATTATTCTTTGTTTACAATTATTATTTTTGTTTACAATTATTATTTTTGTTTACAATTATTATTTTTGTTTACAATTATTATTTTTGTTTACAATTATTATTCTTTGTTTTCTGTTGTGTTTTGTGTTGTCCCTATTCTTGCTCTGTCTTGAGTAGGGCCCCCCCCCCCCCTCTGCCCCCCCCCCCCCAAAAAAAAAAAAAATGAAAAGTGTGGATTGGCCCTGAGTTAAGGGGAGATTTCCACTTGAGGGATTTTTTCTTTACCCCTTTCTCCCTCATGTTTAGCCCCTTTGCTTTTGAGATTTTAAGACGTTCGCCCCATTAGTTTGGCGATTTTAAGAACTTTCACCCCATTTATGTCACTTTTAAGACATTTCGTCCCATTTAGGTGTCGATTTTTTCCTGGCGAGCGATAGCGAGCCTGTGATTTAAGTGGAACCGGCCTTTGGCCGGGAAATTTTTCTACCGAAAAATGTACAAATTTAGCTTGAAATGGGGTCATGGGGGTGTAATTTCAAGCTTGATGGAAATCTAGGGAATCAACTAAAAACCTCCCCTTTAATGGATGGATGGACAATTATTATGAACATTTTATCGTGGCATGGGTACAAACTAAATATAATTCGTATCATTGCGTTTATAGTGTATCATAGTACATTAATGAGCAGACTTAGTAAGATAATTCAATAATTTGGGTTGAGTAACATTTTGAATGGATCAGATCAAGCTTCCTCTTTCTACCCTGTCCTTTCTTTCCTGCATATAACTTAGGTAGATTAGATACAAGTAGCTTTATTAGGATTAATAAGTATGTTGTTTCTAGCTTTTCTTTAACTTTTGCTACTCCTGTGTACAGTCGCGCTAATAAGTGGTGTCTCGGCACCAAGTATGTTTTGATCTATAATTTTGATCTATGGTATCAGCAATATCTAAGCTTCCTTTCTTCATATCGAACGAAATATACAACCATGTTAATCCTACATTTACCCACCCTATTCAACATCTGACAGACATTACCAGAGCAAACCAAACGTAATGACAGCTGGGACATGACTTATTAGCACAACTGTACATTATTATCAAAATAGTGGATAGATTGGTCAGTAGTAATTTATTTTATTTTATATCATTATATTTGTTTGTGAATTTGGGTTTTGTTTTTGTGTTGTTTGTGTTGTGTTGTGTTGTCCCTGTTTGGGCTCTGTCTCGAGTCGGCCACCCCCAGTACAAAAACAAAATAAAATACAATATAATATGATACAATAAAATAAAAAGGGGTATGTGCCTGTGTACATAGATAAATAGAGAGATATGTGTGTGTTTGTAGGTGTAGGAATATAGAGAGATACGTGTGTGTTTGTAGGTGTAGGAATATAGAGAGATACGTGTGTGTTTGTAGGTGTAGGAATATAGAGAGATACGTGTGTGTTTGTAGGTGTAGGAATATAGAGAGATACGTGTGTGTTTGTAGGTGTAGGAATATAGAGAGATACGTGTGTGTTTGTAGGTGTAGGAATATAGAGAGATACGTGTGTGTTTGTAGGTGTAGGAATATAGAGAGATACGTGTGTGTTTGTAGGTGTAGGAATATAGAGAGATACGTGTGTGTTTGTAGGTGTAGGAATATAGAGAACAAAATATTCTACAAAAATTTCACAATTACCGACAGACAAAGGTTGTACACTTTTTTCCCGAACAATTCTGATACGCTGACGAATTATTTTGACACAATCTCTTTTTAATGGGGGATAGGCGTATTTATTTTCACCTGTATATACAGTATATATATATATATATATATATATATATATATATATATATATATAATTGTATATATATATGTCTGTATATCATTATTTCTTATAGTTTCCTCCCTAGACCTCCATCAAGCTTAACAAGACCCTCCGTCAAGATAAATTTGTAAATTTTTCGATAACAAAAATGCCCCGGTCGGAGGTCGGTTACCACTTTATTACAGGCTCGCTGTCATTTGCCATGAAAAAATCGACACCTAAATGATATGTAAGGTTTCACCACACCACCAAACACCTCCAATGAAATTAATGAAATATTTGACAAAGAAATAGCGCGTAAATTCTTAAAATCGCCAAGCTAATGGGGCTAAACATGAGGAAGAAGGGGGATCAGAAAAAAGACCCATTACCCCTTAAGCACACATGCCCGAGGCCATGCTCTCCCTTAATCACTGTTTAGATTTTATCATATACAAGTTTACCAGCTGTTTGTCCCGGTGGTAGCAACTTCCTACAATTATATTTAGACTGTATTTGAATATCTCTGTCTGTCTGTCTGTCTGTCTGTCTGTCTGTCTGTCTGTCTGTCTGTCTGTCTGTCTGTCTGTCTGTCTGTCTCTCTCTCTCTCTCTCTCTCTATCTCCCTATATCTAGAGACAGTCTGGCTCGAATAAGGAGATAAACACACCAAACACGCTAGGAAATAACAAGCAAGTAGTTTTTGTCAGAGTTAATGCCATGCTATGCATTAAAGTTTGTCTGACATGAACAAAATGGCTAGTATATTATATGTTCGACAACATTTATATTTAGAGATAAATGTACGTACTGTATAAGTAACACCCCGTTCTTAACACAATTTTTCTTCTATGTTTTTCTTTCGCTTCGTCATTCAATTCTTCTAATCTTGTCCGATTTCACCTCAGAACTTTGTATATTCTTAGTGTATATAATTATATACAGTATATATATATATATATATATATATATATATATAATAAGAATATACAAAGTTCTGAGGTGAAGCCGGACAAGATTACAGGAATTGAAAGACGAAGCGAAAGAAAAAATATTGAAGAAAAATTGTGCTTTAAAGATATTAAGGGAGGAATCAAAGGTTAACCTTGTACATACGACACAAATACCTGAATTAGACGAAGGTTAGCGAGATTAACCTTGATCATAAACCCGTGATTAAATTCGTTGAAGCTTTACGTTTGAGGGAAGTGAAAGAGAAGGAACGAAAAAATTATAACCTTCGAAAGATGAACGGGGAGGACAGCTAACAATATATCAGAAGAGGGGGGGGGGAGGAGCAAAAGAGACAGAGAGAGAAAGAGAGAGAGAGAGAGAGAGAGAGAGAGAGAGAGAGAGAGAGTGTGAGAGAGAGGTGTGAAGGGGGAAGGAGGGAGAGAGAATAACACACATTTGCAGAGGTGAACACGTCACACAGGCCCTACGAGCCAATGGAAGTGGTCATGGCTTAATTCCAATAGAAGCAGCAAAATTCCAAATAGAGGACAGTATAAGAAAAGTATAGCAGAGAGAGAGAGAGAGAGAGAGAGAGAGAGAGAGAGAGAGAGAGAGAGAGAGAGAGAGAGAGAGAGAGAGAGAGAGAGCAAATGATAAGTGGTATTGGAGAACTGCCTGTCGAACAAAGTTGAAGGCACTGTCGACAAATTGAAGAACAAGAGTGCTGGACAAAATATAACTTTTATTGTTAACATTGAATTGCTATATACAGTATGTATTGGTTATAGTCATATTCGATATAAATGTATTTATTCAAGTAGTTTGCGCAGTAAATTCCGCGTAGACTAAAAATATTTACTTAAGCCGGTATCACACGAGAGCTTTTATAGTCAACATTCGATGATCAAAACATGTCTGGCAACATTTCTGGAATATTTTGCACTGGTATCGGAAACTCGATTGATGATGCATGAATTTAGGTGACCGAATTTTTTTAAATGTTGACCTCATAAGCTGCCAGAGCAGTGTTGAGGATAAATGTTGAGTGAAAAAGTGCTCGTGTGATACCGGCTTAACAATACATACAAGATATGATCAACCTTTTATATTTCTTTTCTATCTTCCGGCTCTTACATGACGATTTTATTGACATTAGAAAGGGTCTATGGAACTCACATGGTCAATTGAATCAGAATATACCATTTCACTTTACACAGATCCTTCGTAAGCTGTGTGCAATAGTGTAATGATAGCCAGGAAAATATATTTGTGAAAACGCGTCATAACCTTCACGGGATTAAACACAATTCACAACATTTTCTAAAACAGCAGCATGGAATATTTTTTATTTATTTTTTTTGAGAGAGGACAAATTACGCAAAAATAGAATTTACTGAAGGATAAAATTAATTTCCGTGAAACAGCGAGAGAGAGAGAGAGAGAGAGAGAGAGAGAGAGAGAGAGAGAGAGAGAGAGAGAGAGAGAGAAAGTATGTGAATGTGGAAGTAAAAAATAGCAAAGAAGAGAGAGAGAGAGAGAGAGAGAGAGAGAGAGAGAGAGAGAGAGAGAGAGCGAGAGAAGGAAAGAAAGAAAGGTAGGTAGGAAGGAAGGAAGGAAGGAAGGAAGAAAGAAAGAGAAAGAGAGAGAGAGAGAAGTGGTATTGGAGAACTGTCTATCGAACAGAGCTGAGGCCATTCTCGACAAGTGGAGGAATAAGAGTGCTAGTAAAAATACTTAAGAAGTATATGTATTTTTTCTGAACCCCTTTCTCCTTCATGTTGAGCCCCATTAGTTTTCATGTTTTAAGACTTTCGCCCATTTTCTTGCCGTTATGAAAACCTTTCAGGCAATTTAGGAGTCGAGCCTGTAATTTAAGAGGAACCGGCCTTCGGCCGGAAAAATGTTCTACCGAAAAAGAAAAAAAATGTTACCTCGAAGAGGTCTTGGGGGGTCTTTTAAGCTTGATAGAGGTCTAGGGAGAAAACTAAAATCCTCCCTTAAAATGGGGGTGAGTTAATTTCTCACTAGCTAAAAAAAAACGACTGGGAGTTGGAGCAAACGTTAACCCATTCAATACCGGTTCTATTAAGTTTACTCTGCCTACTGTCAGACGGTTGTATTCAGTTAAAAAAGGGTATTCAGCCATTAACAGGCTTCGAACTATTTCACTTAACCATAATTACTACAACGGATCCTTCTTAAGGGGGGATGGTTCACTTTCTGGGCGTTTTTGCATATATTCATTATTTTTCTAGTTTCTTCCCTAGACCTCCATCAAGATTAGAGAAACCGCCCCAAGATAAATTTGTACATTTTTCGGTAGAAAAATTTCCTGGCCGAAGGCCGGTTCCTCTTAAAATTGCAGGCTCGTTATCGCTCGCCAGGAAATACTCGACATCTAAATGGCACGAAAGGTCTTAAAATTGACAACGAAATGATGCGAAAGGTGTTAAAATCGCCAAACTAATGGGCCGAACGTCTTATAATCTCAAAACTAGTGGGGCTAAACATTAGGGAGAAGGGGATCCAGAAAAATAGTCTGCCTCCCCTTAACAGGCTTCGAACTATTTCACTTCACCATTATCACTGCGACGGATCCATCTTATAAACAACGGTACACACTCGTCTACACATAGCTAGAATAAAGTTTAAGGGGAGGATGGGCCGGTTTTCTGGACCACTTTCTCCCTCATGTTTAGCCCCATGAGTTTTCAGATGTTAAGATGTTTGCCCTATTAGTTAGTCGATTTTTAGACCTTTCGCCCCATTTCTTCGTCAATATTTAGACCTTTCGAGCTATTTAGGTGTCGATTTTTTCCCTGGTGAACGATAGTGAGCTTGTAATGCTAGAAAAACCGGCCTTGGGCCGGGAAATTTTTCTACCGAAAAATGTACAAATTCATCTAGAAGGGGGATCTAATGGATGTTTTTTTAAATTTGATGGAGGTCTAGGGAGGAGACTAGACAAATAATGAATACATGCAAAAATCGCCCAAAAAGTGAACCATCCCCCCTTCAAGACATCACTGGTACAAAAAGGGTGTGTTGATCCCTTCACCACCATGACGTAATTGTCCACCATATTCTGGTTACCATTAGACGATTTTCTGTAGTTTATAATCTACCTCTAGTACGACTGAAAGGGATAAATACGATCTCAATAAACCCTCTCAATAATATAGGTACTTCCGAAACTGCATAAAATCATCACATTTTAGCCAGAATCAAAGGTAAAAAGGCGTCATGGTACTGAAGGGGTTAAAAAGGCGTCATGGTGCTGAAGGGGTTAAAAAGGCGTCATGGTGCTGAAGGGGTTAAAAAGGCGTCATGGTGCTGAAGGGGTTAAATGCAATACATACTTGAGTTGGGTGATTTGTTTCAGTGTGATGATGTCTCCCCTTCTTTATATTCTGACTATCATGACCCCTAAGCCCCATATCCTTGTCAATGTTAAGACCTTTCGTGCCATTTAGGTGACCGGTTCTCTCCTGGCGAGCGATAGCGAGCCTGAAATTAAGGAGGAACCGACCTTCGCTACCGAATAAAGCAAACAAACATATATTTATCTTGAAGGAGAGAGAGAGAGAGAGAGAGAGAGAGAGAGAGGTTATTAGTAAGTTGGAGCTGTAAATTCCTATCGAGAGTTGAGTTGTGAGCGGGGAACAATAAGTCATAATTGCTTCTGGAGTTATAATGAGCGCACAGGAGTGGAGGCATATAATTAGGCCTTTTAATGTGTAGGGGAGATGGGGCGTTATTATGGTCCCCTTTCTACCTCATGCTTAGCCCCATTAGTTTTCAGCTATTAAGATGTTTGCCCCTGTCGATTTTAAGACATTACGCCCCATTTATTTGTCAATATTAAGACCTTTCGTGCTATTTAGGTGTCGATTTTTTTACTAGCGAACGATAGTGAGCCTGTAATTTTGGAACAACCGGCCTTAGGCCGTGACATTTTTCTATCGAAAAATTTATAAATCTACAAGGGGGATCTAATAGATGTTTTTTTTAAGTTTGATGGAGGTCTAGGGAGGAAACTAAAAAAATAATGAAATCATGAAAAAATCGACCAAAAAGTTAACCATTCCCCCTTAATGATAAGCTGGGGAGTAAGACAAAAAAAGAACATGAATACGATTGAGGAATTTCTTATAAGTAAGTTCCCTAAGTATGTGAAGAAAGTTTAGTAAGATTAGCTCGGACTGTATTGTTATCGTGCATCTTCATGAATATGTAAGGACATTATTATCTATAGTTAGACATGGAGATATATGCATCTTTGATACTTACTATATTATTGTCAAGCATTTAAAACTATGACCTTAACTTACGTTTATAATTATATGTATGTATGATTATATGTACATTTGATATACAATATATATATATATATATATATATATATATATATATATACTGTATATATATATATATATATATATATATATATTATATATATATAAATATTAAGCATATATCACAAATTCACGTGAGCCACTAAATGTTTCTAATCTCTCAGTGGGGTTCGAACCGCCGACCGTCAGGACTGCCGTGGTGTAGTTGATTAAAGCGTCGGCTATCGTCCTGACAGTCGGCGGTTCGAACCCCACTGAGAGATTAGAAACATATATATATATATATATATATATATATATATATATATTTATTTATTTATTTATTTATTTATTTGACGTTCAACGGGATCATTTTACATCAGCTAGTGAATAACCTATAGATACTGAACTGTATTGCATCCAATCATTCAACTAATATGATCAAATACGGAGTCTCGGCAACGCATGTGATATATCTAGTAATTGACTAAAGGAATTAAAATCTAAAAGAAGAATGGTATAAGAAAAACTTAGATATGTATTACGAATAGTGTTTGTGAATGAACTTTAGTCTGTTTTACTTCAGCTGTCGGTAAATTGAATCCCCTAGCAGCTAATTTATCGATGCCTAATGGACAAATATGAAACTATCATATCTCTACATCATATTAAGACCAAGTTTATATAATTAGCCCCATATTTTACCACAAGATCTTCACAATTACTGAGAAATATTGATGGGACTTTGCAATTTACCGTCAGTTGAAAAGAAACAGACTGTAGTTCAGAAAATAGAATGGCATGTAATCGTATTGTTGGAATGAACAGCAAACAAAACCCTAGTATGTAAGTCACGAGTACTCTCCAACTCAGGAGTGAAATGTTATTCTCAGTCTTTCTTCTATTCAACTGCTGCGGTCTGGAACTCTCTCCCAGAATCAGTTTTTCCCTCTTCCTATGACTTAAATTGCTTCAAACTCCGTGTGTCCACGCATTTCGGCTCGGACGTCCCTTGATGTTGGCCCTGTCACTGTTTCAACTCTGGGTAAGGCACTCGCTGCGGGTAGTTCTGCATTTTGTCTCCCTCAAAAAAAAAAAAAAAAAAAAAGTCCTACAGTACCCTAACCAACTCTACCATATATCACTTCCACACCACATAACTGATTCTCCGACTGTGTGCTCTCAACGTTGACTTTACATGGTTCGTTAACTTCTCTGTATGTACTGTGCTGGCAACCTCATATATAGGCCTTAGGGGGAGATGGATCGATTTTCTTGATCCCCTTCTCCCTCATGTTTATCACCATTAGTTTTCAGATTTCAAGATGTTTGCCCCATTAATGTGTCGATTTTAAGACCTTCCGCCCCATTTCATTGTCAATATTGTGACCTTTCGTGCTATTTAGGTGTCGATTTTGTTTTCCTGGCGAACGATAGTGTACCTGTAATTTTGAAAGAATCGGGCTTCGGCCGGGAAATTTGTCTACCAAAAAATGTACAAATAATTCCAGAAGGGGAATCTAATGGATGTTGTTTTTAAGTTTGATGGAGGTCTAGAAAAAAAAAAAATACCTGAAAAAATCGACCGAAAAGTTAACCATCCCACCTAAAACCAAAAGTAGATTTGTCGTTGATGTTTAAGGCTCGTATTTCATTAGCGTTTTTTTTATTTTTCATTGTGACTACTGTATTCAGTTTTGGAAAGACTTCAAAGTTATAAGAGAATTGGTATATATAATTTTTGCCCCCTCTGACATCAAGCAAGTCCTATCTAAGATTACAAAAATTGTCTAGTGTTAAGCAGCATCTAATTAATTTGACGCCTTTATAGTGAATAATTGTATGCTTGGATTTGTGTCATCCATAAATTCAAATCAGAATAGTAATATATAATATATAATTTATATATATATGATATGTATATATATATACAGTATATATACATATCATTTGTAACATCGTTCTTTACCCCAATAACACCTCAAATTACATTAATGAAAACATTTGATTCTCCCAGGATTCAAACCCAGGATATCACATACAGAAATTACACGTTCTAACTATTACACCATCAAGACAGTTATTATATCAGAGAAGCAGATGACTTTTTTAATTAGTCCACGTCAATAACAGCAGCCAGACTTTTGTTCTGTTTTCTATACTTCACTAACAGACACAAGCTTACATATAATATTTTGATATCATGATTCATAATATATAATATATATATATATATATATATATATATATATATGTATATATATACTGAATATATATATATTTGTATCTTCCTTCTCTACTCCAATCGGCCTTCTCCCCTGCCTTTGAACCCACCTCTCCGGCCTTCACTAACCATTTGTTATGCTAAGCTTCCACTCTCGGGGGCCGCTGGTAGCCTCTAATGCGGCCCAAATAATTTACTGGGCCGGGAGGACAAGAAAAATCAGGAGTCCATTTTGTGTAAGAGGGAGGCTGAGGCGAGGCATTAATCTGAAACCTGGGGCCTAGAGGCGCTATGGTAACGGAGATCAGCTACCGTACGCCATTTTGGGTGCTGCTGGGGTTTCTCTCTCTCTCTCTCTCTCTCTCTCTCTCTTTCACTATCTCTATCTCTCTCGCGCGCTCTCTCGCTTTCAAACATTCCTCCTTTGAGCAATTATGTTTTATAGGCGAGAGATTCAGCGCACGAGTAAATGAAACGTGGCAGGCTAGGACCGTAGACTTATTTCGTTATTATTCACCAGGATCAGTCGCTATCACTCTGCTGTATTTTTGTATTTTACTACCTCGCCACACACATATATACTGTACATACAGTATATATATATACCGGCATATATACAGTATACTGTATATACTGTTTGTTCTCTCTCTCTCTCACTCTCTCTCTCTCTCTCTCTCTCTCTCTCTCTCCAAACTTCATCACCATCTTGGGGTGTTTACAAGGGAACTTCACACGCCGACATACACTTTGATGAATTAATTATGCTTGGCAAACTCAATAGCTCTCCTACACAACAGCCGGTCTGCTCAAATTGCGAGCTAATTATATCCCGGTACATGATTCGAACGCTCAACCCTTTAACCCCTCCAGCACCATGACGTCTTTTTAACTTTAATTCTGGCTAAAACTAGACGATTTTATGCAGTTTATGAAGGACCTGTGTTATTCAGAGGGTTTACTGAAATTGTATGTACCCCTTTGAGTCCTAGATATAGATTGTAAGCTGAAGAAAATCGTCTAATGGTAACCAAAATAAGATCAAAATGACGTCATGGTACTGAAGGGGTTAAGAATTGGTGATGGCTATTTGTATTTGATTTCAGCTACATTCGCCTGATTTTATGAAGCTTCGGAAGGATCTATGGTAGTTAAAGGGATTAAGCGGGATAGTCTGCAGACTTTTAA
The DNA here is from genome assembly GCA_032716605.1 of Paralithodes platypus. Classification (NCBI taxonomy): domain Eukaryota; kingdom Metazoa; phylum Arthropoda; class Malacostraca; order Decapoda; family Lithodidae; genus Paralithodes; species Paralithodes platypus. Next base: position 5,644,891 of record CM064569.1, on the reverse strand, counting down.
TGTGTTGACAACCACCCAAAGTTGATTAAAATCGTATTATATTGGTCAGAATATAATGAAAAGGACGTCACCGAATCTGAACGGCTTAATTTGAAGATAAAGTATACATATAAATAGTGTTTCTTAGTATGTGTGCATTATATTGAATACATAAACGATTGAAACACCTATTATGGGTATATAATGGACCCGGGTTCGAATCCCAATATGTCAATGGAAAAATATTATAGGGATGGAATTTGTGCTGTACCTAGTTTCAGTGCATTACCACAGCACACCGAAATGCCAAAACAAAATACCCTCATTGTTTCCTGATTAAATAGCACTGTATGAATATTCCCATATTCAAAATATGCTACAGGGGGGCAATGCCTTGTTTGTTAATTGCTCAATAGGTGGCGTTCTGAGAGTGAGGGTCCGAGCCTGGTGAGTGAGGCTGTGAAGCGCGGGGGCGAAGTAGCTTCAGAGATGGAGTTGGGTTCGAGCCGTGAGTGGGTGCTTCGCATGTCTCACTTCCTAGACTGGAACAAGACCTCACGGGCCTCACCGTGTTCAGCGGTAGAGTGTAAAGGCTATCAGCCTATGCCCGAGAGGGAGTAGCTGGAATATAGAAAGAAAAAAAAAATACAGTAATATGTAATACAATAAAGCGTTAAATTCTTACACTGTAGTTATCCCTTGGAATCTCTGATGACTCTTTTATTTTCTGTTGTTTGGCTATTACCAGAAGATTGTATTCATATTAGGAAGGGTATATGGAAGTCAGAGGAGTAGTTGGAATCGTCTTCACAGTAATAATTCCCACAGATTGTTCCTAAATTGCATATAATCGTCTAATGACTCATATAGATCAAATTCACTGACAAGAATAATTAGCACCGAAAATTAGCTAATTAACAACGCATGCGACATAGAATTGGCCACCAAATTAATTGTCGAGCAAGAGAGAGAGAGAGAGAGATAGTGAGAGTGAGTTGGAGTGAGTGAGAGAGAGAGTGAGATAAAGGGAGAGTGGGAGTGAGTGAGAGAGAGAGAGTGAGATAAAGGGAGAGAGAGTGTGAGTGAGTTAGAGGGAGAGAGAGAGAGAGTGAATGAGTGTGTGTGAGAGTGAGTGTGAGTGAGTGAGTGAGTACCTGACTGACTGACTGACCAAATGTGTGTGTGTGTGTGTGTGTGACAAAGAGAGAGAGAGAGAGTGAGAGTGTGTGCGTGCGTGTACCTGTGTGTGAGAGAAAGAGAGTCTAGCAGTAATTTCGATGTCGCAATAAATATTGAGAGTGAGAAATACTGACCGTGTCGCGGTGACTTAGGGTCTTCGTTAACTCGCTAAGAAAAAAGTTCCTGGTACACAAAAGGGTCGTCACTGAATTATTGAGAGAGAGAGAGAGAGAGAGAGAGAGAGAGAGAGAGAGAGAGAGAGAGAGAGAGAGAGAGAGAGAGAGAGAGAGAGAGAGCGAGAGAGAGAGAGGAATATTTACATTTGTCCACATAACATATACTGTAGAGCTTATACTTCAAACGATTCATCATGAGTAAATATATAGAAAAAGTAGTGCAAACAACGATATCATAGATGGAGAGAGAGAGAGAGAGAGAGAGAGAGAGAGAGAGAGAGAGAGAGAGAGAGAGAGAGAGAGAGAGAGAGAGAGATGAGAGGAAGACGAAGAATATAACCATGGGTGTATCACAAGTCAATATGTGTGGTGGGTGCAACGATTTCATGACATACTCAACAATTTCTGTTCAATATATATATCTTATAAAGCCTATATATTCCCTATACTGTATCATTTCTACCGCATAAATACCTTCTATAAAAGTGTATATTCTCCGTTATACTTTGTCACTTCTACTCCATAAATATCTTCTATAAAACCTGTATATTCTTCGTCGTCAGTCGTTCCCATTCAGTTTTTATCTTAAGGGGGGTCACCTGCTTTTTTCTCTCTTTCTCTCCTTATCTCTCTCTCTCTCTGGCTTGTATCCATTCGGCCCCATTCAGCCAACTGTTTTAAGATGTTTATTCCCATCCAGGTGCCGAATTTTTCCTGGCAAGCGGTAGCGAGCCAGCATTATATGGAGAAATCCGGCTTCGCCGGAGAAATTTTTCTATCGAAAAATGTACAAATCTAACTTGCTGTCCAAACAAAAATACACATATGCTGGCTCGCTACCGCTCGCCAGGAAAATATTGACACCTGGATGGGGGTAAAAGTCTTAAAAGAGTAGGCTGAATGGGGCCGAATGGATACAAGCCAAAGAGAGAGGGAGAGCAAGAGAAAAAAAGCGAGGTGGACCCCCTTAAGATCTCCTTCCTTCTGCCTCTCCCCCTCTTAAATCAATGAACATATGTCACCCTCTTCTTTCTCGGGGACAGCTGGACTTATCGCTTGGAGAAATCGTGTCGCGTCATTTATTATTGTGGACATAGTATATCGACTTATTAATACTTACTAATACTTAATAATAATAATAATAATAATAATATAATAATAATAATAATGATAATAATAATAATAATATTAATAATTATAATAGGTGTTCAAACTGTAACCAAATATATAGAACTTGTGCATAAAGTGTTCTTCTAGGGTGCAGAAAGTGTTCCAAAATCGTAACTTGTGTTTACATTTCCTTGGTGTATTAAAAAGGTCGTGTAAAATGTGTCTTTAAGGTGTTTAACTTGATAGTAATGTGCAAATATTGCCTTCATCACAAAATAAGGGAGCAGACCAGCAGAAAATATGATGCCTAAAATATTGAGAGAAGGTGATGGGTTGAATTGTAGGTTGTTGAAGAATGTTATATATATATATATATATATATATATATATATATATATATATATATATATACACACACACAATAAAGGGAACTTTCAGTTTGTTTGTTTCTTCACGATCTACTCCCTCAGTTTTCAAGCCCATACTTGATATGCATACTGAGAGGGAGCCAAAAATTGGCTTTAAGTGAAAACAAAAATTGCCCCTCTAACCTCTCTGAAATACATCACAACACCCTACAGAGGCAGACCATACAGAACAAAGGCCTCACAATAATCACTGGTTGCACAGCTACCACACCTACAGACCACCTACACCAGGAAACTAAAATCCTCAAAATCAAGGATCACCTTGATATGAGAGGCAAGGAATTCCTTGCCGCAGCCTCCACAAACCAACACCATCCATTCCATACATAGCGGAACATCCACACACACCCAGAAATATCAAAGCAACACCTAAAACTCAATATCATACAAAAATACTGTCTTCTCTCCCCACTTGCCAACCCCAACCCAGCCTTCAGAAGCATATCCATACTCAAATCACCCACCGATCCATCCAATCACAACACTCAGCTACATGCACGGCCCCCTGAAATCCATCCCTCAGAATCCCTTCTTTCCCGTGAGTACAGAATCCACCTGTCTAGACTGCGATATGGACACCATCCAGCCCTTCTGAGTTATCAGAAGAGGATGGATGCCTCCGTCCAGGAGACCTGTCCGGGTTGTAACACATCACCGCACACTAGCAAGCACATTATGGAAGACTGCCTAACACACAACAACTTACGGCAACAACACAACACACACACCTTGAGAGCTTTGTAGGAAAACTCGGTGTCAGCCATGGCCTTCCTTAGGAGCTCGGGACTGTTCAGCCAGGCAGCGTGTTTTTATTTTTTGTATTTATTTATTTATTTATTTATTTATTTATTTATTTGTGAGTGAGGGAGACAAAAGGCAGAACTGCCTGTAGCGAGTGCCTCCCCCAGTGTTGAAAGAGTGACAGAGCCAAAATCAAGGGACGTTTGAGCCAAAATGCCTGGACACACGGAGTTTGAATCAATTTAAGTTATAGGAAGAGGGAAAGACTGATTCTGGGAGAGAGTTCCAGAGCTCAGCTGTTTAATAGAAGAAAGACAGAGTAACGTTTCACTCTTGGGTTGGAGAGTTGCACAGAGTATGGGTGGGATTGTGTTGCAAGACTGGTACCACGTACCCTACGTAGAGGAGGTGGTATTCACTGGGAGAGCTCTGAGGAGCACTAATTATTGTAGTAGCGATAGAATAGCGAGAGAGATGCAACATTGTGGCGAAGAGAGAGAGATTGCAGAGAGTTGGTGAGTAGACGAGAGTTAATGATACGAAAGGCCTTCCTTTCCACTTTGTCTAGGAGTACGGTGTGAGAGGATCCACCCCACACATGTGAACAAAACTCAATGCAAGGACGCACTGTGCCCTTATACAGAGCAAGAAGCTGTGCAGGGGTAAAGAACCCTTTGAGGCGAATGAGCACACCCAGCTTCTGGGAGGCTGCCTTAGCAAGATTAGTAATATGGTCCTTCCAAGTGAGAGCAGAAGAAAAAGAAACACCAAGAATGTTGAGAGAAGATGAAGGATTGATTTTTGTATTGTTGAAGAATAAGAGATAGTCCTCTGGGAGTTCCCGACGGGTAGTAAAGTGGAGAAATTGGATTTTGGAAGCATTAAAGGTAACTAGGTTTTCTCTGCCCCAATTGGATATAGTAGTTGGCTCAGAGGATAAGTGTTGTATAGCTTCATTACGTTCGTCTTTGAGGGATTGCTGGCTGGGGCGTTCTGGAAAACTAATTGAGTAGTGTAAGGTAGAGTCGTCTGCGTATGAATGGATGGGACTGGAGGTACAGTTGAGAAGATCATTTATGAAAATTAGAAGGAGAATGGGAGATAGGACAAAGCCCTGAGGAACACCGGAGTTGATAGCATGAGGAAGTGAGCGATGGCCGTCCACAACCGCAGCTATGGAACGGCCGGAAAAGAAATTAGAGACAATAGCACAGATGGAGGGAGAAACCGAAGGAGGGTAGTTTAGAAATTAAAGATTTGTGCCAGACTCAATCAAAGGCTTTCGATATGTCTAGCATAATAGAAAAGCTCTCACCGAAGTCCCGAAAGGAGCATGACCAAGAGTTAGTAAGACATGAAAGAAGATCACCAGTAGAGCGACCCTTAACCCCTTCTGTACTGGGCGATGTCTTCTTCACTCTATTCTGGCGATTATTAAACTATTTTATTCATTCTGAAAAGGGCCTCCAGCAATTAACCGGCTTCTATTATCTCACTTAACCATTATTACTACCACAGATCCTTCTTAAACCACAAAATCGTCTAAATATAGCTAAAGTAAATTTAAAAAGTCGTGGCCGGTACAGAAGGGGTTAAGGAAGCCATACTGGCGATCTGAGAGTAGATTATGGGAAGAGCAACTTCGAGCAACTATTGTAAATACTGTAAAATACATTGGTGTTCAAACATTTATGACAAAATAGAGTAATTGAGGTGATGGTAATCTACTGATTGTGTTCATCCCCTAGACTTTCCTATTTAAACTAAAATGTGTAATATCCCGGTAAATATGATAAATTTCCAAAACCGTCACATAGTAAAGTATATTTATTATTGCTAGGTCTATTCATTCTGAAATTTATGAAAGGTATTTATGAAACACCCTGTATATGTATATATATATATATATATATATATATATTTTCCCCCTAACCTGATAGCTAAAAAAAACGCTATACCTCGTAAACTTTGTCAGGTTATTCTTGTGCCTCTCCGTATAAACATTTCCGTGACCCATTTAACAACCCAATTAGTTCACTGTGGGATTAAACTCTAATGGCCAATTTCGTTCACCGTTTTCACTACATTTTTATATTCGTCCGTAAAGGTGTCCCATGAATAAATATACCTTTGTATATATATATATATATATATATATATATATATATATATATATATCTATCTATCTATCTATATGCTCAGGCCCAATCCCCATTTTGGGGGTAGCCGACTCAAGACAGAGCAAGAACAGGGAAAACACAAAAACAACATAAAACAAAAAAAAACACAGATAAAAAACACAAACTCACACATCCAGGTCACCCAGGAGAAGACCCAGAGACCAGGGTTACCAAGGTCGCTCCAGCACTCCCCCGCCCCCTGACCACCCGGAGAGGTTCCGATCTCGGCAGGCAGACATGCAGCGGAGCCAAAGCCACAAGCCCTCCCACCACACTTCCAGGCACACCCTTCATATTAATCGTCCCCCCGGGCCAGGTGCCTGGTGGGGACTATTATCTAGTCGAACTTGCGCCCGACCCCTTACTCCAAATGACCACGTGTTCACTCAACTATTCACAAGCATTCTCCATTCACTCCTGTCCACCACCACTTCCCCTGCCTGATCTATAGTCATTCCTCTATCATCCAAAGCCTTTCTTACACAGTCTCTCCATCTCAATGGGGGTCTTCCTGCCCTTCTATCTCCCCTTGTACCTGACTCACATATTCTCTTTGTAAGCCTTTCATCTCCCATTCGTTCAACATGACCATACCAGCTCAGCACCCTTCTGTCCACTCTGGCTGACAAATGTTCCTGCTGCCCCACTCTCCTACGTATCTCTTCATTCCTCAATCTGGCTCTACGAGTAACTCCACACATACTCCTCAAGCAGCTCATCTCCATCACATCCAGCCCTCTTTTCTCCTTTTTCTTCAGAGCCCATGTCTCAGCCCCATACATCACTGTTGGCACAACAATTCCTTGATGCAGTGCACTTTTTACTTTCACTCCGAGATTTCTCGTCTTCCACATGCTTCCCATTGCTCCGAAAACCTTCCTTCCTTCACACACTCTCTGTTTTACCTCCACTTCCATACCTCCACTCCTGCTTATCGTTCCTCCTAGATATTTAAAACACTCTACTTGTTCCAATATTTCCCCATCCAGCCTCACATCTAGATTCACCCTATGCTCTCCCCTATTACACACCATTACTTTACTTTTATTGACGTTCACCTTCACTTTTCCTCCTTCCACAAACCACACCAAACTCTTTGACTACCCGCTGCAGTTTCTCATCAGAATCCGCCACCAATGCTGTGTCATCAGCGAACAGCAACTGATTCAACTCCCAATCTCTACCATTCTTTCCTACTAAACCCAATCCTCTTCCCATAGTTCTCCTTTTCACCTCCCTCACCACACCATCCATAAACATATTAAACAGCCATGGTGACATTACACAACCCTGTCGCAAACCTACCTTTACCTCAAACCATTCACTCAACTCACCATATATATATATATATATATATATATATATATATAATATATATATATATGGAGAGAGAGAGAGAGAGAGAGAGAGAGAGAGAGAGAGAGAGAGAGAGAGAGAGAGAGAGACAGAGAGCCAGAGAGAGAGAGTGTGAGAGAGAGAGAGAGAGAGAGAGAGAGAGAGAGTGATACAGAGAGAGAGAGAGAGAGAGAGAGAGAGAGAGAGAGAGCTGTATATAAATTTATATCGGTAAACATATTCCTTTAAGTTTTGCCTTGAACATTTATTCATTTTCGTATCTGCCAATCTGAATTTCTCAATAGTGTTAATTCTTCCCTTCCCCTTGTCCTTCTCCTGCTCCCTATGTCCTTGTATCACCAGCACCAATTTTCACACAAACAATCCCGTGTTGACTCGCTCATTATCGCTCTCCTTCGTTCATTATTTATCGTGTTTTTCTTTTCCGATTTTCCCCTTCCCCTTCTTCTCTCTCTCTCTGTCCGCCGTCTTTCACTCTCTCATTATCTCTCTTCTTCGTTCACACTTTAGAATATTTTTATTTTCTGCTTTTACCTCACTCACAAAGCAGTATTAACCCTTCCAAGCTCCAATACGCATTTCTGTTTTGTTTTCGGGTAATTATTAGACGATTTTATTCAGATTATGAAGGGTATAATTATGGAAGTCAGAGGGTTGATTGAGATAGTCTTTACCCTTTTAATACCCACAGATCCTTCCTAAGCTGCATAAAATCGTCTAATTATAGCCAAAAATGAACTGCTAAAACGCGTCAGAGCTTAAAGGGGTTAAGCCATTTTTTCGCACTGGTGTTGGTAACGAGACTGAATGTAGATTATTTTAGGCGGCTGAATTCTGAAGAAGTATTTTTTTTAGCATCCAGACCATAATTGCCCGTACAAATTGCTGGAAAAAGGGCTCGTGTGACTCCGGCTTTAGACTAGTCTTAGGTTATAATTCCATCATTTGTTTGTATGAGGCAGCCTATTGTTTACCATGCCTACAGGGTATTATACAAGGTGGTGGAAAATTAGCTTAAACTTGTCATTACTGTGACTCTGACCGTACCGTTCACTGGTGGTTGAGCACGTTTTGGTTTGTGTGTGTGTATGAGTGTGTGAGAGAGAAATATATATATATATATATATATATATATATATATATATATATATATATATAGAGAGAGAGAGAGAGAGATATTGTGCGTATAGAAGGTAGGGTAATATGTGTGTTCGTGTGTAAGAACTAAAGGTACGTATGTATGTATTTTTATGTTGGGCAGTGAAAGGTGTATGTATGTTTATAGAATTATAAGGGAATAGACAATGGGTGAGGAGACAACTGGCTGTGTGTATTTAATGGTTGTGTGTGTGTGTGTGTGTGTGTGTATAAGTGTGCGAATGAGTGTGTTATTCACAACAAAGACAGCCACAAACCTAATTTTGTAAAGGGGTATTTATAGCTAGTGTTTGCCATGTCATGTTAGGTTTGGTTAAGGGGGGTCACCGTTTTTTTTAAATCTTTCTCTCCTTATCTTTCTTTCCATAGCTTGTACCCATTCGGCCCCATTCAACCAACTGTTTTAAGACGTTTATCACCATCCAGGTGTCGATTTCTTCCTGGCGAGCAATAGCGAGCCAGCATTGTATGGAGATATCCGGCTTCGACGGAGAAATTTTTCTATCGAAAAATTTACAAATTTAGCTTGCTGTCAAAACAAAAATATATATATGCTGACTCGCTACCGCTCACCAGGAAAATATTGACACCTGGATGGAGGTAAACGTCTTAAAACAGTAGGCTGAATGGGGCCGAATGGATACAAGTCAAAGAGAGAGGGAGAGAAAGAGAAAAAAGCGAGGTGAGCTCCCTTAAGTTAAGTTACGATAGATTACGAAATGAAGTCTAGTTTGGTCTGAGGTTAGTTTGGTTGTGGCCGTTTTGGAGTGTTGTTGTTTTGATTTGAAAGTTTGTAGAAGATATTTTTGGTCGACATAACACCCTCCATGCAGTCCATACGTCCAATTAACAGTGTGTGTGTGAGAGAGAGAGAGAGAGAGAGAGAGAGAGAGAGAGAGTATTTGTTATTCTATTTGTAATACATCATTACTCCACAATATCTCAACTTTCTTCATATCATGTTGTTATTCCTGGGCTGTTTAAAATCGTCTGGAGGTAACACAAACATGTTCATTGGTCCCTTTCGTATTAAGGAAATTGGTTGTTAATTAGTAACTTATCATGCATGATTTTATTCCTTTCAATTATATCTCGTCTTCTTAATTTATCGCTAGCTACTATTAACTGACTTTATTTAACTTTAGAAAGACATGTCACTGTCAGATATCTAACATATGTATATGCAGTATATATACACAGTAGTACACTGTATCTGTATAAACCTCTATTTTCTAAGACTTAGCAATAGTCTCTCGTAGGCAGGGATTACATATTCCGAAGACCTCGCCACCCGCGGGATATATTCGATGAGAAAGATGATATGATAATGGAACCTGGCTGAGTAGGTGAAGGTAGGGGAGACGTGTGTGAGAGAGAGAGAGAGAGAGAGAGAGAGAGAGAGAGAGAGAGAGAGAGAGAGAGATATCATTAGTTAATAGGGAACGGATACATAAAATATACGGGCTAGAGGACAGGGCAAATCGACTGTAAACTACATCATTATCTAAGCCTCTCGATACTTTTTATGTAAAATTAATAGGTCTCTTCCCTCACCCCCCCCCCCCCCCCCCTCTCTCGCTCTCTTTCTCTCTCTCTATCTATCGCTCTCTCTCACACATACACACACCTACACACACACATACACACACACCTTTTCTATTGCGCTAGCCATATCAGAGTCTGGCACACATTTTTAATTTCTAAACTACCCTCCTTCGGTTTCTATCCCTCTATCTGTGCCTTTGTCTCTAATTTCCTTTCCGGCCGTTCCATAGCTGCGGTTGTGGATGGCCATCGCTCACTTCCTCATCCTATCAACTCCGGTGTTCCTCAGGGATCTGTCCTATCTCCCATTCTTATTCTAATTTTCATAAATGATCTTCTCAACTGTACAGTTGGTCAAAGTTCCAGCTGATCCATACTCGTTCTGGGGCTCGCAGAATTATCTGGCAATACGTTAGGAAGGAGGTGTGTCTTACAAAGAATGTGATTGGTAGATCTGATTTCGGCTATATCATTGTTAGCACATATACTAAACAAGGAAAAGTAAGCCTATCTCAAATAAATATGCGTACATCGCTATGTATGATCTCGAACATTCACCCAAAGTTCGTAGATTTGCTTAAATATTCAAGTTATTATATCCATTGATTGGCAACGCATATACAACCTTCTGGCTGCCACAACATACTTTACTCGATTTTATAAGAATAGCCTACATATTTCTGTTTTATTGGTGGCTGCTTAATGAAGGAGCATTTAGTCTTCACAACGTGAACATTACATAGTCTGATTTGCAGTAATATACAAGACAGACACAGGTAACACATTAATGGCAAGTGGTATCTCTGCACCACTACACCAGTATTGCCAGTTAATTCTGCGAGCCCCAGAGCGAACTTTGACCAACTGTACCTCCAGCCCCATCCATTCTTGCCCAGACGACTCTACCTTACACTACACAATTAGTTTTCCAGAACGCCCCAGCCAGCAGTCCCTCAAAAACAAACGTAATGAAGCCATAGAACACTTATCTTCTGATCTAACTACTATTTCCAGTTGGGGCAGAGAAAACCTAGTTGCCTTAAATGCTTCCAAGACTCAATTTATCCACCTTACTACCTGTTGAGAACCCCCAGAGGACTATCCCTTATATTTCAACAATACAAAAATCAATCCTTCATCTTCTCTCAATATTCTTGGTGTCTCTTTTTCTACTGCTCTCACTTGGAAGGGCCATATTACAAGTCTTGCTAAGGCAGCTTCGCAGAAGCTGGGTGTGCTCAACCGCCTCAAGGGGTTCTTTACCCCTGCGCAGCTTCTTGGCCTGTATAGGGGCACAGTGCGTCCTTGTATTGAGTATTGTTCACATGTGTGGGGAGGATCCTCTCACACTGCACTCCTAGACAAAGTAGAAAGGAAGGCCTTTCGTATCATTAACTTCCGCCCACTCACCAACTCTCTGCAATCTCTCTCTATTCGCCGCATTGTTGCAACTCTCGTGATTATATAGCTACTACAATAAGCAGTGTTCCTCAGAGCTCTCCCAGTGTATACCACCTCCTCTACGTAGGGTACCTGGTACCCGTCTTGCAACACAATCCCACCCCTACTCTGTGCAACTTTCCAACCCAAGAGTGAAAAGTTACTCTGTCTTTCTTCCATTCAGCAGCCGAGCTCTGGAATTCTCTCCCAGAATCAGTCTGTCCCTCTTCCTATGACTTAAATTGCATCAAACTCCGTGTGTCCAGGCATTTTGGCTCTAACGTCCCTTGATTTTGGCCCTGTCACTATTTCAACTCTGGGGGAGGCACTCGTTACAGTCAGTTCTGCCTTCTGTCTCCCTCACATAGAACAAAAACCACACCCACACACACACACTCTGCCTATCACCATTTAACAAGCCACTCTATCAAGTAATTACCCTACTCTTTCAAAGCAAACTTCCACTTTAATTCATGGACATCTTGCAAGGCTCTAATGATCTGTGATTCCACAGAACTTGTGTCAAAGTCTGGTGAACTTGCAGGTAAGGATTAACCTGTTTTTTGGGTGGTAATTATTGTCCCTTGACCTCTTCTCCTCTCTGTCCTCATTCCTGCATTGGGTGGTAATTATTGTCCCTTGACCTCTTCTCCTCTCTGTCCTCATTCCTGCATTGCCATTTGTCCCTTGTCCTGCATTTTTCCCTCACTTTATTATCTCCCTTATGCCCCATTTGTCTTCCATATCAACTCCTTCAGGGGGGATGGTTCACTTTATGCCCCATTTATCTTCCATATCAACTCCTTCAGGAGGGATGGTTCACTTTTTGGCCGATTTGTGCATGTATTCATTATTGTTCTAGTTTCCTCCCTAGACCTCCATCAAATAAAAAAACAAAACAAAAACATCCATTAGATCCCCCTTCTAGATTAATTTTCAAATTTTTCGGTAGAAAAATGGCCCGGCCGAAGGCCGCTTCTTCCAACATTACAGGCTCACTATCGTTCGCCAGAGAAAAAATCGACACCTAAATAGCACGAAAGGTCTAAATATTGACGAAGAAATGGGGCGAAAGGTCTTAAAATCGACTAACTAATAGGGCAAACATCTTAACATCTGAAAAATAATGGGGCTAAACACGAGGGAGAAAGTAGTCCAGAAAACCAACCCATCCCTCCTTAAACCCTTCCGTACCGGTGACGTCTTTTATATTTTATTCCAGCTTTATTTAGACGATTGTATGCTGCTTAATTAAGAAGGATCTGTGGTAGTACAATGGGTTAAGTGAGATAATTCCAAGCCTGTTAATAGCTGGAGAGAGAGAGAGAGAGAGAGAGAGAGAGAGAGAGAGAGAGAGAATATTATCGTCTAATAGTAGCCAAAATGAAGTTGAAAAGACTTTTCGTGCCATTTAGGTTTTTTTTTTTTCTGGCGAGCGATAGCGAGCCTGTAATTTAAGAGCAACCGGCCTTGAGCCGGGAAATTTTTCTACCGAAAAATGTACATGTTTATCTTGAAAAGGGGTCTAGGGGGTGTAAGTTTTAGTTTTCCAACTATTACCAGACGATTTTATTCAGATTAAGAAGGGCATATGGAAGTCAGAGGGTTAATTGAGACATGCTTTACCCTTTTAACTCCCACAGATCCTTTCTAAGCTGGATAGAATCGTCTAACGATAGCTAAAATGCGTCACAATCTTTAAAGGGTTAACACTTTCATTCGCACTAGCTGTTCCGACGTTTAATGTTGTTGTTGTTGTTGTTCCCTAAGCTGCCTGGCCGAACAGCCCCGAGTCCCTGAGAAAGGCCATGGCCACGATCGGGCTTTCCCACAGAGCTCTCATTGAGTGTAGATTGTGTTGTTGGCGTAAGTGGTTGTGTGAAATGCAGTCTTCTATGATGTGTTTAATGGTATGGGGTGCTGTGTTACATCCCGGGCAGGCGTCGACAACGGAGTCATCCAGTCTCTTCTGATAGCTCAGGAGAGCTGGATGGTGTCCGCATCTCAGCCTGGCCAGGTGGACTCTGTCCTCGCGAGGAAGGGAGGATTCGGAAGGATGGATTTCGGGAGGTCGTGCATGCAGCTGTGTGTTGTCTGTGAGTGAGTGGATGGATCGGTGAGAGATATGAGTATGGATGTGCTTCTGGATGTTGGTTCGGGGTGGGCAGGGAGGGAGAGAGGACAATAATTGTGTGTGATACCGTGTGCTGGGTGTTGTTTTGATATTTCTTGGTGTCTGTGGGTGTGTTGCCATGTAGTTTAGTGGGTGGTCTTGGTTCGTGGAGGCTGCTGCCAGGAATTGAGTGCCTCTCATGTCCAGATGGTCTTTGACTTTGAGGATTTTGGTTTCTTGATGTAGGTGATCTGTGGGTGCAGTAGCTGTGCAGCCTGTAATGATCTTCAGGGCTTTGTTTTGAATAGTCTGTAAGGTCTTATGATGTGTTTCAGCTAGGTTAGAAGCCCAGGCTGGGCTTGCGTATTCCATCACTGATCTTATGTATTGTTTATATACTGTGGTGGTAGTTTCTTTGTTGTGTCCAAATTTTGTGTGAGCAAGTGACCTGAGGGCGTTAAGTCTGGGTGTCAGTTTCTTTTTAATGTTTGTGGTGTGCTGTTTGAATGTCATATGAGTATCATATGTTACTCCTAGGATTTTGGGTGTGTGTGTATGTGTTAGGGGTGTGTTGTTTATGGTGAGTTGAGGGATGTATTCGTGTTCTCCTGTCCAACTTGTGAGCAGGGTTTGCGGTGGATTTGGCTGGGGCTAGATTAAGTCTGTTTGTAGTGCACCAGCCATGTAGTGTGTTGAGATAGGGTTGAAGGAGATCTGTTGCTCTTTTTGGGTCATGGTGTGTGCATGTGAGTGTTATGTCATCTGCATAGGAGGCTAAGTTTATTTGGGGCGTATTGGGTGTAGTTATATCGTGCATGTACAGATTGAAGAGTGCGGGCGATAGGACGGATCCTTGTGGGACTCCGTTTGGAAAGTTTCTGATTTTAGATGACTGACCGGCAAAAGATACGTGTGCACATCTGCCTGCTAGGAAGTTGGCCAGCCACCGTTTTGTGTTGTTGTGCATGTTTGTGTTGTAGATTTTGTTTGTTAGGTTGTGGCGGGGGATGGCATCGAAGGCTTTACTAATGTCGAGTGTGGCTAATAGTGATCTGTGTGGTGGTCTAGCTGAATTGATGCCGTCGAAAGCTCTTTGTGTAAGGTCTGTGAGAAGAGTGTTTGTGGAGTGCAGTGGCCTAAAGCCATGTTGTGTTGGAGCTAGGGGTAGGTCAGGTGTAATTAGTTGTAATACTAGGCGTTCCATGACTTTGGAGGGGGAGCAAAGGAGTGTGATGGGGCGGTGCGAGGAGGGTAGCGTGGGGTCTTTGTTGGGTTTGGGGAAAGTGATGATGATACCATGCTTCCAAATGTCTGGTATTGTGTTGTGGAATAGCTGTAGTTTGATATGTTAGTGAGTGCTTGTATGCCTTGTGGTCCCAGGTGTCTGAGGTGTATGTTGCTTATGTTGTCTAGGCCACAGGCGGGTGAGTGCTTGAGATTGTTGATGATATGCTTTGTCTGGTGATTGGTGAAGGGTGTATAGTCAGGGTCTGTGGGGAATTGTCTCTTACGTCGGATGACACGTCGGTCGTCTTTGTGAGGTTTTAGGTGGCTGACATGTGAAAAGTGATTGATGAGAGTGTTTGCTTGTTGTTTACATGAAGGAGTAGAGTCTGTTGTTGTGATTGCAGCATGTGATTGTGTTGTGTTGCTGTTGGAAAGTGTGATGCTGTTTAGTGTTTTGTATAGTTTTTTGGGGTTTGTTTTGTGATCAAGTGTTTGTAGGAAGTTATTCCAATTTAGTTTTTGTTGTTCTTGTATTTTGTTGTTAGTTTGGGTGTTGAGTGCTTGAATTTGTTGTGTGATGTCTTGTGTGTGGGGTGCTGGGGAGTGTTTCAGTATGTCGCGTTGTCTGATGAGGTTTTGAATTTCTGGTGTGAAGTTGGGGTTGTGTCTTTTTCTGTTACCTCTTGGAATGTGTTTCTTGTCAGCGTTTTGGATAGTTTTTATTGAGTATGTGTACAGCATTGTTGATGTTAGTGATGGGTGTACTGTTTAGAGTTGTGAAGTGTTGTTCTGTCTCATTTGTGAATGCTTCCCAGTTAGCTCTTTTATAATTGGTGTATGTGTGTTTGTGGCTAGCTGGGGTGAGTCTGGTTTTGGTGGTGATAATGATCGGGAGGTGGTCAGAGCCTAAGGTTCTGACCACCCTCCAGGATGTTGTGGGGGCGAGTTCTGGGGAGCAAAAGGTGATGTCTGGAGATGATGGGTTATAGAGGGCTTGGTGAGGAATATGGGTATGTTGATGGATGTCGTTAAGGATGATGAGGTTATCGGTTTGGTTTTGTAGTACCAGCCCTCTGTCTGTGTCGGGGTTGTCGACAAACCAGGCCGACGTCTTGGCGTTGAAGTCACCACCCAGGATGATGTGTGGGGTGTGTGGGGTGTTTGTGATGTGTTGTAAGTGTGGTCTGTATTCATTTGGTACTGTAGGGGATGTTTGGGGAGGGATGTATGTGTTTATGATGGTTATGTTGGAGTTGTTGCCAGTGCGTATTTTAATTGACTGTATTTCTGTTGTGTTATCATTTGGGGGGGAGGAGTGATTTGGTTTGTACACTGGTTACTATGTATGATATTTCTTTGTGTACCAGGGTGATGAGTCCACCGCCCCCGCCGACAGCCCGGTCTTGTCTGATGGTGGTGAAATTATGAAATGTGGGTGTTTTTTGTGTTGTGCGGAGTTTTGTTTCTTGTAAGATGGCAATGTGTATGTTGTGTTGTTTGATGAAGTGTGAGAGTTCGTGTTTCTTTGTGTTGATGCCATCTATGTTCAGTTGAAGAATGTTAATGTTATGTGCACGATGTACGTTGGGTGCTGCTGCACGGGTCCTTGGAGCGGCTTCGGTCGCGCCGGGAATTTCCGACGTTTAATTCAAGCATTATACAACTGTATTGGATTGATTATTATTTTACCCTAGATATTCAATTTATTCACTGGGTTAAGGGGAGGTTTTTAGTTTGGTCCCTAGATATCCATCAAGCTTAAGATTACACCCCTTTGAGTCCCTTTCAAGATACATTTGTACATTTTTCGGTAGAAAAATGTCCCGGCTGAAAGCCGGTTCCTCTTAAATTACAGGCTCGCTATCGCTCGCTAGGATAAAATCGACACCTAAATTGCACGAAAGGTCTTAACATTGACGGAAATGGGGCGAAAGTTCTTAAAATCGCCAAACTAATGGGGTGACTGTCTTAAAATCTCAAAAGCAATGGGGCTAAACATGAGGGAGAAAGGGGTCCAGAAAAAAATCCCTCAAGTCGATATCTCCCCTTAAGGGGGGGATTGAGCGGATATATTTCCTCATGGAGATATATTTTCACTTTTTGTTTTAAATTTCCTCCCTAATCCTCCATCAAGCTGCCCCCCCCCCCCCCCCCCCCCCAGGACCCTCCTTCAATTTGTTTTGTTTTTCGATAGAATAATATCCCAGCCGAAGGTCGGTTCCTCTTAAATTACAGGCTCACTATCGCTCACCAGGAACATGTTACAGGCTCACTATCGCTCACCAGGAACATGTTACAGGCTCACTATCGCTCACCAGGAACATGTTACAGGCTCACTATCGCTCACCAGGCACATATTACAGGCTCACTATCGCTCACCAGGAACATATTACAGGCTCACTATCGCTCACCAGGCACATATTACAGGCTCACTATCGCTCACCAGGAACATGTTACAGGCTCACTATCGCTCACCAGGAACATATCGACTCCTAAATGACACCAAAAGTCATAATATTAACATAGAAACGAGGCGAAAGATCTTAAAATCATCAAACTAATGGGCCGAACGTCGTAAACTAATGAGGCTAAACCTGAGGGAGAAAGGGGACCAGAAAAACGACCCATCTCCCCTTAAACGTAATGATAAAGTCAACGCCGGAAGCCGGGAAGTCGGACTGACACGATTTATGGTGCAATTCTCCGGTGAAAACCCTCCCACCAGCTTTACTGCAAATTCCCTGAAAATCTCTCTCTCTCTCCCTCTCTCTCTCTCTCTGTCACTAACTCACTTTGACTCTCTCCCTCTCTCTCTCTCTCTCTCTCTCTCTCTCAGCTTATCTTGATATTATATACATTATGTACTGAACGATTGGTATGGTAATAATCCAATCATTTTGAAGGGATGTATATTTACGTTACAAGATAAAGGTAAATGTGTGGTCATATACTCTCTCTCTCTCTCTCTCTCTCTCACTTTTCCCCCACCATTAATGCCCCCCCCCCCCCCCCCACCTCCTCCACCTCTCACCTTGTCTCTTATACTTAACCGTAATCTTCTTGACCGTCTTATACACATTACCTCGCCCCTAATCCACTTTTACGCCGGAGCTCTAACCCTCTCAGCCACCCAGTCTCTAATATTTGTGCCTTATTTTGTTTCCTGTATTTTATGCTTTATTTTTGCTTGTCTATTATTTTATTTCCTGCCGATGCTCCTGGTGATGTATAGCATATTGTGTGTGTGTGTGTGTGTGTGTGTGTGTCTTTATGTTAGTGTGTGTGTTTGTGTGTCTGTATGTTATTGTGTGTGTGTGTGTGTGAGAGAGAGAGAGAAAGAGAGAGAGAGATTAACTTACACAACGCAATCATGGACAATATATTTAATTACATCTATTGACCGTACGAGAGCTGAATTGAATAGTTAAGAATACAGAAATGTATTACCTCATATCACACCCATTAACCCCTTCCGTACCTGCGACGTCTTTTTAAGTATATTTCAGCTATATTTAGACGATTTTATGCAGTGAAGGAAGAATCTACGGTAGTAAAGGCGGCATCACACGAGCGCTTTTTCACTCAACATTTACCCTAAACACTGGTCTGGCAGCTTATGAGGTCAACATTTAGAATATTTCGGTCGCCTAAATCCGTCTAGCAACAGCCTAGTTTCCAATACCAGTGCACAATATTCCAGAAATGTTGTCAGAAAAATGTTGATCATCGAGTGTTCACTATAAAAGATCTCGTGTGGTACCGGCTTAAATGTGGTTACGTGAGATGGTTCGAAGCCCGTTATTGGCCGGAGACCCTTTGACAACTTAATAAAACTGTCTAATAGTAGCCAACATTAAATTATAAAGACGTCGTCGGCACAGAAGGGGTTAAAACAACAAAACATTATAATAGAGGAATCCAAAGTTTCTAAAAGAGGTGGACACACGCGAACCTTTCTGGCTTTTAAGGGGGGATGGGCCGGTTTTCTGGACCCCCTTGTCCCTAATGTTTAGCCCCACTTGTTATTAGATTAAAAGATGTTCGGCCCATTAGTTTGGCGATTTTAACACCTTTCGACCCATTTTGTTGTCAATTTTAAGACCTTTCGTGCCATTTAGGTGTCGATTATTTCCTGGCGAGCGATAACGAACCTGCAATCTTAAGAGGAAGCGGCCCTCGGCCGGGATATTTGTCTACCGAAAAATGTACAAATTTATCTTGAAGGGGGGTCTAGGCCGAGTTTGTCTAAGCTTGATGGAGGTCTAGGGAGGAAACTAAATAAAACATATGAATAAATGAATTAATAGACCAAACAAACGGCCAGTCTCCCCTTAAGCATAATTTTTAAGTGCTACTTTGCGTAAGCCATTAACGGGAAAGTGCATTAAGGCGATGTCACACGAGCGCTTTTTCCAACAATTTTCGATGAGCAACTTTTTCCTCGCAATATCTTGGGGCTCATTTGCACTGACATCGGAAACTGGATTGAGGTTAGATTATTTTCAACATCGTTCTTAGCACCAATAACACTCCAAATGAAATTAATGGCAACATGTGACTCTCCCAGGACTCGAACCTAGGATATCACATACAGAACTTACACATTCTAACCATTAGACCATCAAGACAGTTATTAGTACAACACATGACCACGATTGATATCCATTTATCGAATACTGGATATTAAGGGGAGACTGACCGTTTGTTTGGTCTAATAATTCATGTATTCATATATTTAGTTTCCTCAACAGACCTCTATCAAGCTTAGAAAAACACCCCCTAGACCCCCCCCCCCCCTTCCTTCAAGATACATTTTTACATTTTTCGGTTGAACATTTTTCCGGCCGAAGGCCGGTTCCTCTTAAAATTGCAGGCTCGCTGTCGCTCGCTAGGAAATAATCGACACCTACATGGCACGAAAGGACTTGAAATTGACAACGAGCAATTGGGGCGAAAGATGTTAAAATCGCCAAACTAATGGGCCGAACGTGTTATAATCTCAAAACTAGTGGGGCTAAACATTAGGGAGAAGGGGGTCCAGAAAAACGGTCTGCCTCCCCTTAATGTAATCATGTACTGTACTCAACGGCAATGTTAGCTGGCTGAATATTGACAACACTTATATTTTGAAGCTGCCTCACTACAATTGACCACTTGCGAGTTTCGTTCTATAAGGAAGTTGGAACCGTGAACATCGATATTAAAGAGAAATGCAATAATAATGTGGGTTTCTGATGGATAAAAAGTATGATCAAGTTGGTTTTGTGTATTAATATATATATTATGACCATATTTTTGCTGATAAATCATTTGAATATTGATGGCCACGGCTCCAACTTCCTTGTAGACCTAATCTCGCAAGTGGTCAATTGCCGTAAGAAATTGACCGGAAATACGTTCGTGTGACACCGCCTATTTTAACCACGCGACTTCCCGTATTTTACATAATTCTCGTAATTTGTTTTTTGCTATGTGAATGAGGGAGACAAAATGCATAACTGCCCGTGACGAGTGCCTCCCACATTTTTTATTTTATTTTATTTTATTTATGTTTTATTAATTTGGTTTTTACTAATTTATATATGCTTCGGTGTGGCAAAAATTAATGCAATATATTATGCTAACCCTTTCAGTACCGGTGGTGTCTTTTTTTATTTTCATTTCAGCTGCCTTTAGACGATTTTATGGCGCTTAGGAAAGATATAGGGTAGCTAAAAGGATGAAATGAGGTAGTCTGTAGCTTGTCCAGGGTTATACGTCATTCTTAAGCTCAATAAAATCGTCTAATGTTTGCCAGAATATTATGAAGAAATGCGTACGTCACCGGTACTGTGTGGGCTAAGGGGAAATGTTCACTTAATTTTTTTTTTTTTTGACGAACCTCCTTCTCCCTTATGTTTAGCCCCATTAGTTTTGACATTTTAAGATATTCACTCAGTTAATTTAACGATTTTAAGACAGTTCGCCCATTTTCTGTCAAGTTTTAGAACTGCCATGACATTTGGGTGTCGATTTTTTCATGGCGAGCAATAGCGAGCCTGAAATTTAGGAGGTACCGGCCTTCGGTCGGGTAATTTTTCTACCGAAAAATTTACAAATTTATGTTTAAGAAGGGTCTTGTGGATATTTGTTTATAGCTTGATGAAGGTCTAGGAAGCAAACTAAATATCTCCTCTCAAGGGGGGATTTTTAGTTTGGTCTCTAGATATCCTCCAAGCTTAAGATTACACCCCCTTGAGCCCCTTTCAAGATAAATGTGTACATTTTTCGGTAGAAAAATGTCCCGGCTGAAAGCCGGTTCCTCTTAAATTACAGGCTCGCTATCGCTCACCAGGATTAAATCGACACCTAAATTGCACGAAAGGTCTTAAAATTGACAGAACTGGGTTGAAAGTTCTTAAAATCATCAAAATAATGGGGCGAATGTCTTAAAATTAGAAAAACAATGGGGCTAAACATGAGGGAGAAAGGAGTCAAGAAAAAACTCCCTCAAGTGGAAATCTCCCCTTAAGCCTAGCCAGGATCAGGAGAATATATATATATATATATTTGATGTACACTCGGATGCCATAGTCTCTGGCCCACTCATAAATATTCCTGGACTTCACCTATTTTTAAATATGGAAGTATATCTCTGGAAACGAATCAATTAATATCATTTTGTATACGTCAACTACAAAACGATATATACTATTTATTGAGAAAAGCAAGTTTAAAAAAAAATACATCAACTTGACAAACCATATTGCAAAACACTATAAGGGTAAAACAAAAAAGAGTGTTGGTTGTATGCTCTCTCTCTCTCTCTCTCTCTCTCTCTCTCTCTCTCTCTCTCTCTCTCTCTCTGGAAATTTAATATCCAGGAGAGCTGACGAGAAGAACGCATCCATAATACTGCTTACGAATCTTTGTCCAGTTCAAACATTGGCGAGATGAGAGTCAGCCTCTGAAAGTTGGGTTCCCTTCCCGTAGAATATAATTATAGAAGGTTAGTGGACTGGATAGATGAGGATATTGGGTGTTATTGACGTGTGTGTGTGTGTGTGTGTGTGTGTGTGTGTGTCTGTGTGTGTGTCTGTGTGTGTGTCTGTGTCTGTGTCTGTCTGTCTGTCTGTGTCTGTATGTCTGTCTGTGTGTGTGTGTCTGTGTCTGTATGTCTGTCTGTCTGTCTGTCTGTGTGTGTGCTTACCCTTACCCAGGATCGAACTAGCTGTCTGTAATCATTTTGAGCTGAAACTCTCACTTTATGAACTCTAGAACTGAGGCACTTAAACATATACTTATTTCGTGGTTTTAATTAAATTAAATTCTACAATCATATAGAGACCAATATAATAACAAACCAAAATGATTATACAAATTTACAAATTTAGCTTGCTGTCAAAACAAAAATATAAACATGATGGCTCGCTACCGCTCGCCAGGAAAATATTGACACCTGGTTGGGGGTAAACGCCTTAAAACAGTAGGCTAAATGGGGCCAAATGGATACAAGCCAAAGAGAGAGGGAGAGAAAGAGAAAAAAAGCGAGGTGAGCTCCCTTAGTAACCAGACTTCCAATCATGTGTTAAAGTGAACAAAATGAATAAAAACACCATATGATGAGGAGCACTTTATAAACACCATATGAGGAGGAGCACTTTATAAACACCATATGAGGAGGAGCACTTTATAAACACCATATGAGGAGGAGCACTTTATAAACACCATATGAGGAGGAGCACTTTATAAACACCATATGAGGAGGAGCACTTTATAAACACCATATGAGGAGGAACACTTTATAAACACCATATGAGGAGGAGCACTTTATAAACACCACCGTATGAGGAGGAGCACTTTATAAACACCGTATGAGGAGGAACACTTTATAAACACCACCATATGAGGAGGAACACTTTATAAACACCACCATATGAGGAGGAACACTTTATAAACACCACCATATGAGGAGGAGCACTTTATAAACACCATATGAGGAGGAACACTTTATTAACACCATATGAGGAGGAACACTTTATAAACACCATATGAGGAGGAGCACTTTATAAACACCATATGAGGAGGAGCACTTTATAAACACCATATGAGGAGGAACACTTTATAAACACCATATGAGGAGGAGCACTTTATAAACACCATATGAGGAGGAGCACTTTATTAACACCATATGAGGAGGAGCACTTTATAAACACCATATGAGGAGGAGCACTTTATAAACACCATACGAGGAGGAGCACTTTATAAACACCATATGGGGAGGAGCACTTTATTAACACCATATGAGGAGGAGCACTTTATTAACACCATATGAGGAGGAGCACTTTATTAACACCATATGAGGAGGAGCACTTTATTAACTCCATATGAGGAGGAGCACTTTATAAACACCATATGAGGAGGAGCATAAACACCATATGAGGAGGAGCACTTTATAAACACCATATGAGGAGGAGCACTTTATAAACACCATATGAGGAGGAGCACTTTATAAACACCATATGAGGAGGAGCACTTTATAAACACCATATGAGGAGGAGCACTTTATAAACACCATATGAGGAGGAGTACTTTATTAACACCATATGAAGAGGAACACTTTATAAACACCATATGAGGAGGAGCACTTTATAAACACCATATGAGGAGGAGCACTTTATTAACACCATATGAGGAGGAACACATAATTGCGAACGTTTTGCAGATAGTTACCGGAGGAACGTTGTCAATAGAGTGCTTCTCCTCTAATGGTTTTGTTGTCCATCCCAAATGACCACTTGCGAGTTTCAGTCTATAAGGAAGTTGGAGTTGTGGACATCGATAGTAAGCAGACATGCAATAATAATGTAAGATTCTGATCGCTAAAGAGTAGGTTGAATTGGATTTCATGTATATATAAATGAACTACAACCGTATATTAGCTGGTACTTCTGCTAAATAACGATGTCTACAGCTCCAACTTCCTTATAGAACGAAACTCGCAAGTGGGCAATTAAGTACGACAATGGTAGCGTTCAGAACAGCTACCCACTCTGCATTTGTGAGAGAGGAATGGATCTATCACTCCTATAATGGCTATATAACTCCTATAATGGATCTATCACTCCTATAATGGCTATATAACTCCTATAATGGATCTATCACTCCTATAATGGCTATATAACTCCTATAATGGATCTATAACTCCTATAATGGCTATATAACTCCTATAATGGATCTATCACTCCTATAATGGATCTATAACTCCTATAATGGCTATATAACTCCTATAATGGATCTATAACTCCTATAATGGCTATATAACTCCTATAATGGATCTATCACTCCTATAATGGATCTATCACTCCTATAATGGCTATATAACTCCTATAATGGATCTATCACTCCTATAATGGCTATATAACTCCTATAATGGATCTATAACTCCTATAATGGCTATATAACTCCTATAATGGATCTATCACTCCTATAATGGATCTATAACTCCTATAATGGCTATATAACTCCTATAATGGATCTATAACTCCTATAATGGCTATATAACTCCTATAATGGATCTATCACTCCTATAATGGCTATATAACTCCTATAATGGATCTATAACTCCTATAATGGCTATATAACTCCTATAATGGATCTATCACTCCTATAATGGATCTATAACTCCTATAATGGATCTATCACTCCTATAATGGCTATATAACTCCTATAATGGATCTATAACTCCTATAATGGCTATATAACTCCTATAATGGATCTATAACTCCTATAATGGCTATATAACTCCTATAATGGATCTATCACTCCTATAATGGATCTATAACTCCTATAATGGCTATATAACTCCTATAATGGATCTATAACTCCTATAATGGCTATATAACTCCTATAATGGATCTATAACTCCTATAATGGCTATATAACTCCTATAATGGATCTATAACTCCTATAATGGATCTATCACTCCTATAATGGCTATATAACTCCTATAATGGATCTATAACTCCTATAATGGCTATATAACTCCTATAATGGATCTATCACTCCTATAATGGCTATATAACTCCTATAATGGCTATATAACTCCTATAATGGCTATATAACTCCTATAATGGCTATATAACTCCTATAATGGCTATATAACTCCTATAATGGCTATATAACTCCTATAATGGATCTATCACTCCTATAATGGATCTATCACTCCTATAATGGCTATATA
Organism: Paralithodes platypus; assembly: GCA_032716605.1. Classification (NCBI taxonomy): domain Eukaryota; kingdom Metazoa; phylum Arthropoda; class Malacostraca; order Decapoda; family Lithodidae; genus Paralithodes; species Paralithodes platypus. The sequence goes on along the minus strand of CM064569.1, from coordinate 5,620,037 downwards.
ACTCCTATAATGGCTATATAACTCCTATAATGGATCTATCACTCCTATAATGGATCTATCACTCCTATAATGGCTATATAACTCCTATAATGGATCTATCACTCCTATAATGGCTATATAACTCCTATAATGGATCTATCACTCCTATAATGGCTATATAACTCCTATAATGGATCTATAACTCCTATAATGGATCTATAACTCCTATAATGGCTATATAACTCCTATAATGGCTATATAACTCCTATAATGGATCTATCACTCCTATAATGGATCTATAACTCCTATAATGGCTATATAACTCCTATAATGGCTATATAACTCCTATAATGGATCTATAACTCCTATAATGGATCTATAACTCCTATAATGGCTATATAACTCCTATAATGGCTATATAACTCCTATAATGGATCTATCACTCCTATAATGGCTATATAACTCCTATAATGGATCTATAACTCCTATAATGGCTATATAACTCCTATAATGGATCTATCACTCCTATAATGGCTATATAACTCCTATAATGGATCTATCACTCCTATAATGGCTATATAACTCCTATAATGGATCTATAACTCCTATAATGGCTATATAACTCCTATAATGGATCTATCACTCCTATAATGGATCTATAACTCCTATAATGGCTATATAACTCCTATAATGGATCTATCACTCCTATAATGGCTATATAACTCCTATAATGGATCTATCACTCCTATAATGGATCTATCACTCCTATAATGGATCTATAACTCCTATAATGGCTATATAACTCCTATAATGGATCTATCACTCCTATAATGGCTATATAACTCCTATAATGGATCTATAACTCCTATAATCATCTATCTCACACAATGCCGCCCGCTATATGTGGACTAATCTACCCCGGCCAATTAAAGGGTTCAGGTGGTACTTTAGGGGGTAGAGTTTGGTTTTTGGTCTATATATGTATTTATATATGTATTTATATATGTATTTACATATGTATTTATATATGTATTTATATGTATTTATATATGTATTTATATATGTATTTATATATGTATTTATATATGTATTTATATATGTATTTATATATGTATTTATATGTATTTATATATGTATTTATATGTATTTATATATGTATTTATATGTATTTATATATGTATTAATATGTATTTATAGGTATTTATATATGTATTTATATATGTATTTACATGTATTTATATATGTATTTATATATGTATTTATAGGTATTTATATATGTATTTATATATGTATTTATAGGTATTTATATATGTATTTATATATTTATTTATTTATGTATTTTTTAGTTTCCTCGCTAGACCTCCATGAAGCTTACAAAATCACTCCCTAGACCCCCTTCCAAGATTTGTACATTTTTCGGTAGAAAATGTCCCGGCCGAAGGCCAGTTCCTTCTAAAATTAGAGGCTCGCTATCGCTCGCCAGAAAAATATCGACACCTGAATGGCACAAACAGTTTTAATATTGACAAAGAAATGAGGCGAAAGGTCTCATAATAGCCAAACTAACTGAAGGAACGTGCAAAGATCCCAAAACTAATATGCTAAACATAAGGTGAAGAAGGGGGTCCAGAAAAAGCGACTACCTCCCCTTAAAGCAGGATTACTGGAGTGTCTATTCCCAGGCAGTCATTAGTGGTTCAGGTGGGGGGCCAGGGGGGGTATTGTGTGGAAGGAAGCGTGCCTCCATCATTATGACAGATTTGGTGCAACAGACGGATGGTTATACGGTTATTAAGGAGGGGTCACCGGCTTGTTTTATCTCTCTCTCCTTTTCTCTCTTTCCCTGGCTTGTATCCATTCAGCCTCATTCAGCCAACTGTTTTAAGACGTTTATCCCAATCCAGGTGTCGATTTCTTCCTGGCGAGCGATAGCGAGCCAGCATTGTATGGAGAAATCCGGCTTCACCGGAGAAATTTTTCTGTCGAAAAATGTACAAATTTAGCTTGCTGTCAAAACAAAAATATATATATGCTGGCTCGCTACCGCTCGCCAGGAAAATATTGACACCTGTATGGGGGTAAACGTCTTAGAAAAGTAGGCTGAATGGGGCCGAATGGATACAAGCCAAAGAGAGAGGGAGAGAAAGAGAACAAAAAGCGAAGTGGGCTCCCTTAACGTCCATTAATGATCACTTTGTTGAAGGGCGTGAGCTAGGAGGCTAAATGTAAGGAGGGATTTCAGGTAGAGTGTACAGTCGCGCTAATAAGTCATGACACGGCATCAATTACGTTTTGATCAATAATTGGTATCAGCAATAGCTAAGCTTCATTTCTTCATATCGAGTGAAATATACGAGCATGTTCTTACACTTGACCACCCTATTCAACATCTGACAGACATTACTACAGCACAGAGCGAGCCAAACGTAATGACAGCTGGGACATGACTTATTAGCGCGACTGTACATAAAGGATCACTTTGTTGAAGGGCGCGACATGGAGGTTAAATGCAAGGAGGGGTTTTAGGTCGAGTGTACCCCATGCGAATGTGAAGCCAGGAAAGGACTGGTAGTACAGGCGGATTTCCGACCACAGTGTCCCGCGTATATGTGTGTAAATATTGATAGGATAGGATAATTTGATAGGATATTGATAGGGTATTGATAGGATAGGATAATTTGATAGGATATTGATAGGATAGGATAATTTGATAGGATAATTTGATAGGATATTGATAGGATAATTTGATAGGATATTGATAGGATAATTTGATAGGATATTGATAGGATAATTTGATAGGATATTGATAGGATAATTTGATAGGATATTGATAGGATAATTTGATAGGATATTGATAGGATATTGATAGGATAGGATAGGATATTGATAGGATAGGATAATTTGATAGGATATTGATAGGATATTGATAGGATAGGATAATTGGGTACACTCGGATGCCATAGTCTCTAGCCCACTCATAAATATTCGGGGACTTCATCTGTTTAAGGGAAGGTTTTTAGTTTGGTCTCTAAATATCCTTCAAGCTTAAGATTACACCCCCTTGAGCCCCTTTCAAGATAAATTTGTACATTTTTCGGTGGAAAATGTCCCGGCTGAAAGCCGGTTCCTCTTAAATAACAGGCTCGCTGTCGCTCGCCAGGATAAAATCGACACCTAAATGGCACGAAAGGTCTTAAAATTGACTGAAATTGGTCGAAAGTTTTTAATATCTTCAAAATAATGGGGCGAACGTCTTAAAATTAGAAAAGCAATGGGGCTAAACATGAGGGAGAAAGGAGTCAAGAAAAAAATCCCTCAAGTGGATATCTCCCCTTAAATTAAAGTATGGAAGCATATCTCTGGAAGCGATGAATATTATTTTCTATACAAGAACCACAAACAATATATATATACGATTAATTAAAAAGCAATTTTGTCAAAATACATAACCAAATTGTGATCATTGCATGAAGAAAAACCTATGGGTCCACGAATTGTATGATGAATGGGCTAGAAACTATGGAATCCGAGTGTACCATGAACTAAAGATATGCTATCTTTGTTACCTGTACTGTACATTGTATTCTGAGGTACTGTATGGTCAGCAGGTAATTCTTCTGACAGTACAGTATGGTGGCTCTAATAACTCATGTCTCAGATGGCATTACGTTCGGCTCGTGCTTGAATAGGGTTGGGTAAGTGTAGGAAAATCGTTATATATCTCACTCAAAAAGAAGAAATCATGTGTAAATATGGCTGACACCAATTATTGATCAACACATAATTGGTGCAGAGACATCACTTAACTGTACGGTCGCGCGCTAATAAGTCATGTCCCAGCTGGCATTACGTTTGGCTTGCTCTGTACTGTATTAATGTCTGTCAGATGTTAAATAGGGTGGGTAAGTGTAGGAACATGTTTGTATATTTCAATCGATATGAAGAAACGAAGCTTATATATTGCTGATACCAATTATCGATCAACACATAATTGGTGCAGAGACATCACTTATTAGGCCAACTGTACATCGCACGGGAAATTAGCTTCACCATCTCACCTTCATACTCCCTCCCCTAGTATCGTTCCTCCAAGGGCACGGGAGACCAGCAAGTTGAAGCATTTGGTGGTTTGTTGAATATAACAGTGCAATGTGTATATTAATGAACCGAGAACATACTGACGAGGTTTTGGAGATATTGGTTTAGCTTAAGGGCAGATGGGTCGTTTTTCTAGATCCCCCTTCTCTCTCATGTTTAGCCCCATTCATTTTCAGATTTTAAGAGGTTTGCCCTATTAGTTTGTCGATAATAAGACCTTTCGCCCAATTTCTTTGTCAATATTTAGACCTTTCGTGCTACTTAGGTGTCGATTTTTGTTTTCCTGGCGAACGATAGTGAGCCTGTAATTTTTGAAGAATCGGCCTATGGCCGGGACATTGTTCTACCGAAAAATGTACAAAATAATCTACAAGGGGGATCTAATGGAATTTTTGTTTTAAGTTTGATGGAGGTCTAGCGAGGAAACTGGAAAAATAATGAATAAATAAAAACAATTACCAAAAAGTGAACCATCCCTCCTTTAAGGATAGAGAGCCATTAAATCGGTGTCACAAGAGCAAAATTCCAGCATTCTTTTAGGGCAATAATGGTCTGGCCAATGAAGGGAAAACACGAAAAAATGGATAATAACAAGCGAACATATGAACAACAAACGGAAAGAACGGAGAATACACGGAGCAATACACATAACAACGGAAAAATACGAGCAAACGGATAACAAACACGCGAACATCGGAATAGCAAACGAAACCCCCCCCCCCCCAGATATTACAGTGAAAAAACCCGGAAAACGTTCGATAAAAGGAGAAAAAACATGCGAACATTAGAAACACAAGCGGAAAAAAAGAACATCATCTACGGAAAATAGAAAAAGAAAAACGGAAAAAACACGCGAAAATACGAACAAAAAACGGAATAAACAGAACAAAAACACGAACAACGGGTAAAAACACGTGACCTAAAAAAAACACACGAATAAAAGAAAAGAAACGCAGCTGACACACAGTTGGGAAACATAGGGACTAGTACCGGAGCACTAGGTGTAATTGAAACTCTTTTTACTTTTTTTGTTTATTTTGGTATGTCGAAAACTCCAACATTCTACGTCAGAGTTAACTGGTGAGGTGGTTGGTTACACACACACACATTCACATACATACACATATATACACACATACACACACGCACACACACACACACACACACACACACTCACATATACACACACACACATACACACATACACACATACACACACACACACACACAAACCTCCCCGTGGCGTAATGGATAGCGCGTCTGGCTCACAACCAGAAGGTCCCAGGTTCGAGATCCGGGAGGGGAAGAGACATTTGGGCAAGTTTCCTAACGGTATGGCCTCTGTTCACCTAGCAGTATAAATAGGAACCTGGTATAAGTGGACAAAGTTGTGACATCCCATCTGGGGATTGGTGGTCTGTTACAAGGTGAGAAGGGTATCGTATAGGACTATAGGTCAACCTAAGCCTTTGGGTGAGACTGGTACCGTACAGATCAACCCAAACCTTTGAAATCAGATGTCGCCAATTGACTGATTACAGACTACACTCATATCCACAGTCAATGATACACAAACACATGACATGCACTTCACGTAATACATTCCCAGTTAAGGGGGCGCGATAATAATGAGCTGAAGCTCGCATTGTGTGGAATCCCCTTGACAAACAAGTTCGGGGAATCACACACACACCCACAAACACATACATATACTCACACATACATATACTCACACATACATATACTCACACATACATATACTCACACATACATATACTCACACATACATATACTCACACATACATATACTCACACATACATATACTCACACATACATACATCAACATATACACACACTCATACGCTAACACAAATACAGTATATCCACACAATTTACAGCATACATACACGCATACACCCACATCCACATGCCCCTTGCGAGGCAGCTACTATAACAAATAGGTAAAGAAAAGGAGAGTAAAGCAGGAGGAGGAGGAGGAGGAGGAGGAGGAGGAGGAAAAGAAGAAAGAACAATGGGAAGAAATGAAAGCAAGAAGAAGAAGAAGAAGAAGAAGAGGATGAAGAAGAAGAAGAAGAAGAAAGAAGAAGAAGAGGATGAAGAAGAGGATGAAGAAGAGGATGAAGAAGAGGATGAAGAAGAGGATGAAGAAGAGGATGAAGAAGAGGATGAAGAAGAAGAAGAAGAAGAAGAAGAAAGAAGAAGAAAGAAGAAGAGGATGAAGAAGAGGATGAAGAAGAGGATGAAGAAGAAGAAGAAGAAGAGGATGAAGAAGAAGAAGAGGATGAAGAAGAAGAAGAAGAAGAAGAAAGAATAGGAAGAAGAAGAAGAAGAAGAAGGCGAAACAGAAGTAAAATAAGAAGAAGAAGATTGAGCCGAAGAAAGCACCATGACAAAGACGGAACAAAGGGAAAAGAAATGAAAGCCAGAAAGCTATATGAGTGAGACAGAGAGAAATGTACGTTGAGGTTAGTGTGGACCCTAAAGGCCAATATTGTGTGCTTGGTCCGAGGGGGGTGGGTCTTTCTAGGATCTACCCTGTTTTGCTCTATTAGTTTGGAGCTTATAATACGTTTCACCCCATTAGTTTGGCGATAATAAGACGGTTCACTCTAATCTGGTGTTATTTTTGTTTCCAGGGCGAGCGCTAACAAGCCTGTAACTTAGAAGATATCGGCATTCGGCTGTGCCAGTTTTCTATATAAATTTAGCTTGAGAGAGAGAGAGAGAGAGAGAGAGAGAGAGAGAGAGAGAGAGAGAGAGATGTTGAGGATGGTGTGGACCCAAGTGGCCAAATATTGTGTTTGGTTCAGACGCCACCCACACCTAAATTGTCAAGGAAAAATGACCACACTTTCATTTTTGTTTTTTGTGAGCTGACTGGCATCATTCTATTTGTGAGCTGACTGGCATCATTCTTTATATTACGTTTTATTAATATTAAAGTTCAACTCTTTCTGTCTAATAGGACGCCTTCTTCACTTTATTCTGGTCACCACTAGACGATGTTTTGATTAGGAAAGATGTGTGAAAGTCGAAGGGTTAATTTAGATAGCATGTATAGCCTTTTGATTCCTGGAGTGATTTCCCAAGCTGGTATTTATTTTTTCCTGGCGAGCGATAGCGAGCCTGTAATTTTAGAAGGAACCGGCCATCGACCGGGAAATTTTTCTGCCGAAAAATGTATACATTTATCTTGAAAGGAGGTCTAGGGAGTCTTATTTCTTGAAAGGAGGTCTAGGGGGTCTTATTTCTTCAAAGGAGGTCAAGGGGGTCTTATTTCTTGAAAGGAGGTCTAGGGGGTCTTATTTCTTGAAAGGAGGTCTAGGGGGTCTTATTTCTTGAAAGGAGGTCTAGGGGGTCTTATTTCTTGAAAGGAGGTCAAGGGGGTCTTATTTCTTGAAAGGAGGTCTAGGGAGTCTTATTTTAAGCTTGATGGAGGTGTAGCTAGGACACTGATGAATAAATAAATACCAAAACACAAGCACTACCCCCTTAAGGGGAGGTTTCTAGTTTGTTTCCTACACCTCCAGCAATCTTAAAATTTCACCCCCTTGACCCCCTTTCAAGATAAATTTGTAAATTTTTCGGTAGAAAAATATCCCGGCCGAAGGCCGATTACTCTTAAATTACAGGCTCGCTATCGCTCGCCAGGATAAAATCGACACCTAAATGGCACGACGTCTTAAAAAGTTGACAGAATGGGGCGGAAATTCTTAAAATCACCAAACTAATGGGGCGAACGTCTTCAAAGCTCAGAAACAATGGGGCTAAACATGAGGGAGAAAGGAGTCAAGAAAAAAGTCCCTCAAGTGGAAATCTCCCCTTAAGCTTACACAACGCTGTCGATTTGTAAGCAAACATGAACACGGGAATTGTAAAATGATGGAAAATGCTTTGCAACTTTAGGACCAAAAAAAACTTATTGATTTGCATGGTGTAGCATTGCAATAGTATCGAGTAAACACTGTCCTGCTATGTAAACACAAACGATGAAATTATGTTGGTGGTGTAATGGTTTATATGCTTTTGTTCTGGGTGTGGTGTCCCGAGTTCGAATCCCGCGAGGACCATATGCTTTCACTAGTTTATTCAAGTGCATTGGGGTTTGTAATTCATGATTAATATTAAGAACGGGGTGTTACTTAATTATATATTTACAGAAATTCGAATTCAGTAAATCAGCCATTTAATACTGGAAATGTTTGCATTAATCTTTAGAAAACGTGACCAGTGTCCAATTGGAAAAAAAAACAAAAATACGAAAATAAAATAATATATATAGTATATATACTGTATATATATAAAGTAACTAAAAGCAGCAAACAGCCAACGTCAGCCACAAGAAACGCGAAAAAGGAAGAAATAGTGCGCCATAAGACACGGTGATATATTAAGGACAGAAAAGTGAGAGGACGAGGTGGGAGAGTGGTGACCACACCGGTCTGGGGGGAAATGGTGTGGGGAATGTCATGAGGAAGAACAATGAAGAGAAAGAGAGAGCGAGAGAGAGAGAGAGAGACAGAGAGAGAGAGAGAGAGACACAGAGAGAGAGAGACACAGAGAGAGACAGAGAGAGAGAGACAGTGAGAGAGAGAGAGATTAACAAAGATGCACTGAGCACACCGGTACTGAAAGGGTGGAGGAATTAGACAGGAGCATTAATTGTGACATTTTAGACATGGGGTAGTCATTGTAAGTATACGTAAATACGAACTACTTTGCAAAACAAAAAGGTGTGTCCCAGTCACAAACATACTACTACACTACTACTACTACTACTACTACTACTACTACTACTACTACTACACTACTACTACTACTACTACTACTACTACACTACTACTACTACTACTATAGGTAACGCCAACGAACTTGATAAACATTTTGATCCTTGACCTTTTAAATATCCATACCTATTTCCGGGTGGACTCTTCCCACACGATAGAAAGTTCAGCCTGATTCCATTAATATTAATACAAATAATAATAATAATAATAATAATAATAATAATAATAAAAATAATAATAATAATATTAATAATAATAAAATAATAATAAATATACATAATAAAAATAATAATAATAATAATAATAATAATAATAATAATAATAAAATAATAATAATTTAATATGCCATTACCGTTTTAATTGTTTGAATGGTGATATGATATTCCAGTCATTTTATGTGATTATGTTTTTTTCGTTTTTCTGGCCCCCTTTCATGTTTAGCCCCTTTAGTTTTCAGATGAGACATTCGGCCCATTAATTTGGCGATTTTTCAGACCTATCGCCCCATTTCTTTGTTAATATTAAGACTTTTCATGTCATTTAGGTGTTGATATTTTTCTGACGAGTGATAGCGAGCCTGTAATTTAAGGGCCGGGACATTCTCTATCGAAAAATTTACACATTTATTTTAAAGGAGGGTCGTGGGCAGATGTTTTTTAAAGCTTGATCGAGGTCTAGGGAGGAAACACAAACAAATATTAAGAAGATACATAAATGGGCCAATAAATACGCCCATCCCCCCTTAATACGCCCATCCCCCCTTAATACGCCCACCCCCCTTAAGTATTATCTCCTCTAAACCCATTGTTATTACGAGCAAGTTTATTATCCGGGTGGATGGGACTCGTCAGCCTTGGTTGGCAACCTGTCTAGGGGAGTAAACCTGATACAAATCCGTACTGTTTACCTAAGGGTAAGGCAGGTTAGTGGATGGATTAGCCAAACACCACTGAAGAAAAATAGTGCTAACAAGATACACAGAGGGCCTCGGAGTTGGACGGATCCTAAATTGAGTGGTCAATCCTGTAAGTCCTTCACTAAACTGGCTCCGGTTGTCCCTCTCACAGGGAATAGGTCCGCTTGGGGGCATTCTGTGTATGGCCACCCTCGTAAGGGGAGTAAGGCGTCCGGCAATAGATAGATAGATAGATAGATGAATAATTAAGCGAATATTGCAAAAAGGAGGAAAACAATTTGAATATATTAATGCAAATCGATGAAGCAAATTTTTCAAAACAAAATTATAAATACAATATAAACTAGGGATACTTAATAAAATATAAACTAGGGATAATTAATATAATAAAATATAAACTAGGGATAATTAATATAATAAAATATAAACTAGGGATAATTAATATAATAAAATATAAACTAGGGATAATTAATATAATAAAATATAAACTAGGGATAATTAATATAATAAAATATAAACTAGGGATAATTAATAAAATATAAACTAGGGATAATTAATATAATAAAATATAAACTAGGGATAAATAATATAATAAAATATAAACTAGGGATAATTAATATAATAAAATATAAACTAGGGATAATTAATATAATAAAATATAAACTGGGGATAATTTATATAATAAAATATAAACTAGGGATAATTAATATAATAAAATATAATAAAATATAACTGGGGATATATTATATAATAAAATATAAACTAGGGATAATTAATATAATAAAATATAAACTAGGGATAATTAATATAATAAAATATAAACTAGGGATAATTAATATAATAAAATATAAACTAGGGATAATTAATATAATAAAATATAAACTAGGGATAATTAATAAAATATAAACTAGGGATAATTAATATAATAAAATATAAACTAGGGATAATTAATAAAATATAAACTAGGGATAATTAATATAATAAAATATAAACTAGGGATAATTAATTGGTAAATGTGTGAACTGTTTATGATTATGTATATACAGAATATGCCTATTTTCAGACTTCTCAATTCTAGAAGGGTTGGCCACACACAAAGCGCCTCTAAGCCATTGTTTAGTTTGCAGGTAGTCTGGGAAGTTGTTTCTGTTAGCCCAAGGGACAAACTAAAATACAAATAAATGGCCAAAGCAACCATGATCCTCAACAATATTTTAAGACCTTTCGCCCTATTTCATTGTCAATATTAAGACTGTTCATGTCATTTAGGTGTTGATTTTATCCTGGCGAGCGATAGCGAGCCTGTAATTTAAAGATTTATTAAACATTAATTATGATGATTATTAATATTAACACATAAAATACCTGCTTATGATAACAGCGTCAGTGGTCATTATTACACAGTGCCTACCGACATGGGAGGAGGGGGGGGGGGGATTGTAGCCTTTTAGTCGAGTATAATGACATGCAGTTAGTTAAGGGAGGATGGGCGTATTTATTTGCTCATTGATGTATCATTTAATTATAGTATATATTTGCACCGCCCTATACCTCCATCAAGCTTAAAATCAAAATACTTGCCCAAGACCCTTATTCAAGACAAATTCGTACATTTTTCGATAGAATTAAAAGCTCGCTTTCGCTCGCCAGGAGAACATTAGTTTTCATATTTTAAGACGTTCGCCCCATTAATTTGTCAATATTAAGACCTTTCGTGCTATTTATGTGTCAATTTGTTTTCCTAGCGAACGATAGTGAGCCTGTAATTTTGGAAGAACCGGCCTTGGGCCGGGACATTTTTCTACCGAAAAATGTACAAACTAATCTAGAAGGGGGATCTACTGGATGTTTTTCTAAGTTTGATGAAGGTCTAGGGAGGAAAAAAGAAAAAAAAAATCTACCAAAAAGTGAAGGCGGTGCCATACGATTACTTTTTCGGCTATTTTATTTAGGGCAATTATGGTTTGGAAACTTCAACATTTAAGTATTACTAAAATTCAGCCACATAACAAAATCTACCCACAGTCTAGTTTTAGATACCAATGAAAAAGAATCCCGAGAACATTGCGAGGAAAAAAAAAATACTTGCTCATCGACAATTACTGAAAAAACGCTCGTGTGACATCTCCTTAACGCTTTCTTTACCGGTGACGTCTTTTCGATTGTATTGTATCTATGTTTAGACAATTGTGGGCGGCTAAAGAAGGATCTGTGGTAGTGAAAAGGGCTAAGAGAAATACTTCGAACCTGTTAATTGCTGGAGGCTCTTTTTAAGCTGCAAAAAAAATCGTTTAATAGAAGCCAGAATAAAACAAAAAACAAGTAACCGGTACATAACTGGCAACACAAAACAAGTAACCGGTACATAACTGGCAACACAAAACAAGTAACCGGTACATAAGTGGCAACACAAAACAAGTAACCGGTACATAAGTGGCAACACAAAACAAGTAACCGGTACATAACTGGCAACACAAAACAAGTAACCGGTACATAAGTGGCAACACAAAATAGAACACACTGTGAAAACCCTGGTATGGAAAACATCCATGCTAGAGGCGCATTTTCTAATTGTAAATATAAGTCAACATTGTATGCCTTCCAATCAGCAGCATTGTTGACTCATTGATAACAACGTGGACTTCCAAATATCTGAACAATAAATAAATATATAGTATCTTTGTTTGTTCTGTATGGTGCCGTTTATCTGGTGTACAGACCCTTATCAAAATTCGTGAACACCCTATATTCGTGAACACCCCATATTTGTCTTTATTCATGTATACCTAATTGGTTTGAGTTACCAAAGTATGTGGTCACGATTTATGGCCTACCTAAAATGAATGGTCTATAGATCTATTCCATTAGTTCGAAACAGAAATACGTATCATTAGGAAACTGATTGGTGGCAAATGTTTACGTTTTATCGATATTTATCCAATTCATAGAAAGGTACACAATATTTATGTACCTCTATACACAAGCAATCAGTGTTTATTGTATGTAATTCTGAAGTTAGTTCGAGACACATAGGCTATTTTAATTAATTATAATATATATATATATATATATATATATATATATATATATATATGTATGTGTATACATATTTTCTATTGGCGAATATATGGCGAACCGTTCGACCCATTTCCCCATTGACGATTGCCACTGAAAAACTGAAACCCTCGTCAGCTTCAACCATCCCTAGATTACTGTTGAGAGAGAGAGAGAGAGAGAGAGAGAGATCAAAATATAGGTTAAGTCTCTAATTCTATAATTCCCAAATAATAACACATTTTTGTTACTGAATTATAAGTATAAACATTTATATTTGATAAAAGAGTATCTACATTTAGAATAGGTCAGTGTGGCGTAGTTGTCTGGGAAAATAGGTCAGTGTGGCGTAGTTGTCTGGGAAAATAGGTCAGTGTGGCGTAGTTGTCTGGGAAAATAGGTCAGTGTGGCGTAGTTGTCTGGGAAAATACACTCTGAAATAATGTGGAAGAGGTTTTAAGGGAGATGGGCCGTTTTTCTGGTTCCCGTTCTTCCTCGTGTTTAGCCCCATCAGTTTTCAAATTTGAGGACGTATGTTTTCAGATGTTAAGATGTTTGCCATATTAGTTTGTCGATTTTAAGACCTACCGCCCCTGTTCCTTGTCAATATTAAGACCTTTTGTGCTATTTAGGTGTCGATTTTTGTTCCTGGTTAAGGGGAGGTTTTTAGTTTGTTTCCTACTCCTCCAGCAATCTTAAAATTTCACCCCTTCGAACCCCTTACAAGATAAATTAGTACATTTTTCGGTAGAAAAATGTTCCGGCCGAAGGCTGGTTACTCTTAAATTACAGGCTCGCTATCGATCGCCAGGATAAAATCGACACCTAAATAGCACGAAAGGAATTGACAGAATGGGGCGAAAATTCTTAAAATCACCGAACTAATGGGGCAAACGTCTTAAAATCTCAGGAGAAATGGGGCTAGACATGAGGGAGAAAGGGGTCAAGAAAAAAGTCCCTCAAGTGGATATCTCCCCTTAACGATAGTGAGCCTGTAATTTTGGAATTTTTCTACCGAAAAATATAAAAATTAATCTAGGAGGGGGATCTAATGGATGTTTTTTTTAAGTTTGATGGAGGTCTAGGGAGGAAACTAGAAAAATAGTTAATAAATGACAAAAATCGACCGAAAAGTGAACCATCCCCCCTTTAAACTAGAAGTGGGCCCTAAAAGAATTATTACCTGACGTGCAATTCCAGAAAATAAATGTGGAACTACTACCACTAACACCATATCTTTCTTCCTCTCTCTCTCTCTCATAAACACATATGCAAACTGTATCTCTATCTCTCTCATACACACACACATGCAAACTCTCTCTCTCTCTCTCTCTTACGCACACACACTCACTCTCACACACTCTCTCTACCGTACACACACATGCAAACTCTCTCTCTCTCCCTTTTTTCTCTCTCTGTCTCTCTCTCAAACACACACACTCTCTCTCTCTCTCGCTCTCATACACACATGCAAACTCTCTCTCTCTCATACACAAACATGCAAACTCACTCTCTCGCTCTCTCTCACCCAATCAAACCCACCGACCAACAAACCCATTTATCAACCCCGCCTCGTGCCGTACCTGTCATCATTCTACCTGTCAGTCGCCTGTCTGTCATTCTGTCAATCAGCTGGATTTTTCATCTTGTTTCTTTTAAATTAACCCTTTCACTAACGGGGAAGGGCTGTTGTTCTATTTCAGCTATATTTAGACGAGTTAGGAAGGTTCTGTGGTAGTTAACCCTTTGAGTACCAGCGACGTGTGTTATATTTGAATGTAGATATATTTAAACGGTATGATGCAGCTTAGGAAGGATCTGTGGTAGTTGTAAGGGTAAGTTGAGGTAGTTTGAAGTCATTATTATTAGATGTCCTTCCTAAGCTGAATATATTGGTCTAATAGTTTCCAGAATATGATGAAAAGAACGTCCCTGGTACTGAAAGGGTGAAAAGGGTTAATTGAAAAGTACTGTAGCCTCTTAATTGCTACACGTCCGTCCTAAGCTGAATAAAATCATCTAATCTATCTATCTATCTATCTATATGCTCAGGCCCAATCCCCATTTTGGGGGTAGCCGACTCAAGACAAAGCAAGAACAGGGAAAACACAAAAACAACATAAACAAAAAATAAACACAGATCAAAAACACAAACTCTCACACATCCAGGTCACCCAGGAGAAGACCCAGAGACCAGGGTTACCAAGGTCGCTCCAGCACTCCCCCGGCCCCTGACCACCCGGAAAATGTACAAATTTATCTCGAAAGGGACTCAAGGGGGTGTAATTTTAAGCTTGATGGAGGTCTAGGGAACAAACTAAATACCTCCCCTTAATTCATAGAATACTTATATATATACACACACACACACACACACATATACTGTATATATTGTATACACACACACGCACACACACACACTATCTATCTAGCTATCTATCTAACCATCTATCTATCTCTATATAATACTCACCTAAACCTCACCTAAACCTCACCTAACCTCACCTAAACCTTACCTCACCTAAACCTCACCTAAACCTTACCTCACCTAACCTCACCTAAACCTTACCTTACCTCACCTAAACCTCACCTAACCTTCACCTAAACCTCACCTAACCTAACCTAAACCTCACCTAACCTCACTTAAACCTCACCTAAACCTTACCTCACCTAAACCTCACCTAAACCTTACCTCACCTAAACCTCACCTAACCTTCACCTAAACCTCACCTAACCTAAACCTCACCTAAACCTCACCTAACCTAACCTCACCTAACCTCCCTTAAACCTCACCTAAACCTAACCTAACCTAAACCTCACCTAAACCTCACCTAAACTATTATATAAATACACACACATAGTATATAAAAAAATTAGGAATTAATTAGATGTACTGCCTGCTGTTCCAATTATACAACGAACAATGGACCAAATGTTATATCCCAGAACTCCATTGGTTTCTTTCCTATTTTGTGTACCAGCATATCCGAGTAAATTAATTTATCTCGATCTAAAACACCGGGAAAGAGAAAGGCTTTGATGGTGGCCAGAACGGTAATTAAATATTGAAAGGACAAACAACCATGATGGTAGCCCCTTGTTTGGTTTTGTTTTGTTTGTGATCTACTCGTTTTGTTTTGTTTTCTATGTGTTCGAAGAAGACAAAAAGCAAAGAAAATTGTAACACGCGTCCCTCCCAAAACTGAAAGAATAATAGCGAGCCATATACAGGGTGTTTTAAAACAACACTGCCAGACCTCATCTGCTAATTAGTAAATACAATAACGAAGAAGATTATCTAAAGACAAAATGCAAAATAATATACCATTAATGATTTAAACCGCATAGAGTAAAATAATTAGTGACACCCAGGTATGAGCTATAATCCGAACACGGGCTAGTGTCCCCCCTCCCCCCCCCCCCCCCCCCTAAATAGCCTAACTCTTGCCTCCCATCCCAGTTCGAGTTTTTCTTCGAAGCTTTGGAGTCATAACGAATCTTCTCATGTGTTTAATCATCTGCTCGGCCATGGTGCTATCTTCTTCTGTCATAGTGATTTTATTTGCCTTATAATATCACATAAATATGGATTGTCGTTATTTAGGTGTGTCTTTGCCTTTGTTATTTTATACTCGTTAAGTCCAAGTGACGTAAATTGTTTGTTTTGGGTACCATTAGATGATTTTAAATATTCATTAGTGAACACCGTATACTTGTATGTCTACAGCTACGTAAAATCGTCAAACTTCAACCATAAAACTGATAGACATATTTCGTTAGTACTCTGTGATAATAGTAACGTAATGAGGTATTTGTATTGAAACAGTAAATTGCGCAGGAACAATTTTTTCCCATTCAAACAGTTTCACGAACGATTAAATTACCTATAGAAGTGTTTGGATACTTGACCCAGACTTGAGATTCATTATTTTACCTCTTGGTCATCGTTACAAATGGTGCATATCTTTTTACGCTACTTGGATTATAATACTTAGCAGTTTTCTTCTAATTGCAAAATATCATTACCAATTTTATGTTACTTTGATTTTGTAATTATTCATATGTGATTAGGTCATTAGATATCTCCTCTTTACCTTTTTTACTTGGTAATCATTCATATTATGTATCACATGTTTTGTGCTGAGCTCAGAACCCTGTTTTGCTACATTTCTAAATAACCATTTATCTCCGTTACAATATATTTTTGGTAAAAATAGAATAGAAATATGTGTATTATATATTTTTATCAATGTGGTCGTCATACTCTGGCAGTGTTGTTTTAAAACACCCTGTATATATATATTATATAATGTATGCAGGTTCCTACTTATTTGAAGGCTCTCGAAAGGAAGAAATCGACACCTGAATGGCACCAAAAGGTCTTAAACTCGTCAAGGTAATGGGGTGAATGTCTAAAACCTATCTAAACTACTGAGGCTAAACATGAGGGCCAAGGGGGTCCAGAAAACTCCCCCATAACACTCGCCTCTTTAAGGGGGCCCACCTTGTTTGTTTTATCTCTCTTTCTCCCTCTCTCCCTGGGTGTATCTCTCTTTCTCTCTCTCTCCCTGGGTGTATCCATTCGGCCCCATTCAGCCTGTTTTAAGACGTTTATCCCCATCCAGGTGTCGATTTTTTCCTGGCAAGCGGTAGCGAGCCAGCATATTTAAAAAAACAAAAATTGACAGCAGGCTAAATTTGTACATTTTTTTATAGAAAAATTTCTCCGGCGAAGCCGGATTTCAACATACAATGCTGGCTTGCTATCGCTCGCCAGGAATAAATCGACACCTGGATGCGAATAAACGTCTTAAAACAGTTAGCTGATTGGGGCCGAATGGATACAAGCCAGAGAAAGAGAGAATAGGAAAGACAAATTAGCATGTCACCCCCTTAACGAGATACAGGACAAATATAAAAAACGAGAAAGTAAGCAAACTTCCTTCCGACCGCTTCTCTTTAATTCAACCTAACTTCCCAAACTTTACAGCCAGAATCTCTAATTAGTAGGAGATGCCTTGCAGGATGAGAGAGAGAAAGAGAGAGAGAGAGAGAGAGAGAGAGAGAGAGAGAGAGAGAGAGAGAGAGAGAGAGAGAGAGAGAGAGAGAGAGAGTGAGTGAGTGAGTGAGTGAGTGAGAGGGAGAGAGAGTGAGAGACTGAGTGTGTGAGAGAGAGAGAGAGAGAGATATTGAGAGTGAGAGATATTTCATCCTATTGTTTTGTTATTTTTATCTCTCATGGTTCTCTTGTATCCACATAACTAAGTCTGACTATAGTTAGGAATACACACACACACACACACACACCACACACACACATAAATACAGATATATAGATTAACCCCTTCTGTACCATCGCCGTCTTTTTAATTACATCATTGCTGTATTTAGACGATTTTGTGCCGTTTAAGAAGGATCTGTAGTCCAAAGGGTTAAGCTGGGATAGTTCGAATGCTGTCGAATGCTATAGAGATATAGAGACCGAAACACATCAAGAGTTGAGAGAGGAGAGAGACCAACGAACGACCATTTCTGAGGTAATGAACAGTGTGAGCGATGTGTGGGTTAAGGGGAGGTATTTAGTTTCTTCCCTAGAACTCCATCAAGCTTAAAATTACACCCCCTAGACCCCCTTTCAAGATAAATTTCGAAATGTTTCGGTAGAAAAATGTACCGGCCGAAGGCTGGTTTCTCTCAAATTACAGGCTCGCTATCGCTCGCCAGGAAAAAATCGACACCTAAATGGCACGACAGTTCTTAAAATTGATAGAAAAGGGGCGAAAGTTCTTAAAATTGATAGAAAGGGTCGAAAGTTCTTAAAATCGCCAAACTAAAGGGGGCGAGCGTCTTAAAATCTAAAAAGCAATGGGGGCTAAACATGAGAGAAAGGGGTCCAGAAAAAAATCCCTCAAATGGAAATCTCCCCGGTTTGTTTGGTCAATTAATGTCAATTAAGTCATTGTTTACATTCGATTCCCATCCTTTTCATTTCGTTTTCAAATATGGTGATTGGGCACGTTTGTTGTCATTGGGCACGTTTGTTGTCATTGGGCACGTTTGTTGTCATTGGGCACGTTTGTTGTCATTGGGCACGTCTGTTGTCATTGGGCACGTCTGTTGTCATTGGGCACGTCTGTTGTCATTGGGCACGTCTGTTGTCATTGGGCACGTTTGTTGTCATTGGGCACGTTTGTTGTCATTGGGCACGTTTGTTGTCATTGGGCACGTCTGTTGTCATTGGGCACGTTTTGTCATTGGGCACGTTTGTTGTCATTGGGCACGTTTGTTGTCATTGGGCAATTGTTGTCATTGGGCACGTTTGTTGTCATTGGGCAATTGTTGTCATTGGGCACGTTTGTTGTCATTGGGCACGTTTGTTGTCATTGGGCACGTTTGTTGTCATTGGGCACGTTTGTTGTCATTGGGCACGTTTGTTGTCATTGGGCACGTTTGTTGTCATTTTCCTTCCTATTCCTTCCCCTTGCGTCTCCTTTCACATTAAGGGGAGATGGTTCACTTTTTGGGCGATTTTTGCATATATTCATTATTTTTCTAGTTTCTTCCCTAGACCTCCACCAAATCTTTAAAAAAAACATTCATTAGATCCCCCTTCTAGATTAATTAGTAAATTTCTTGGTAGAAAAATGTTCCGGCCGAAGGCCGGTTCTTCCAACATTACAGGCTCACTATCGTTCGCCAGGGAAAAAATCGACACCTAAATAGCACGAAAGGTCTAAATATTGACGAAGAAATGGGGCAAAAGGTCTTAAAATCAACTAACTAATGGGGCAAACATCTAAACATCTGAAAACTACTAGGGTTAAATATGAGGGAGAAAGTGGTCCAGAAAACCGGCCCATCCCCCCTTAACCGTGTTGCCATTTCCCCTTTTAGTGTTTTTGATGGTGTAATTGTTAGAGTGTTTATGATCTGTATGTGGTAACCCAGGTTCGAATCCCGGGAGGATCACATGCTTTCATTAATTTCATTGGGAGGTGTTTGCTGTTGGGAGTAAAATTAAGGGAAGATGGTTCAGTTTTTGGGCGATTTTTGCATGTATTCATTATTTTTCTAGTTTCCTCCCTAGACCTCCATCACATTTACAAAAACATCCATTAGATCTCCCTTCTAGATTAATTTGTACATTTTTCGGTAGAAAAATGTCCCGGCCGAAGGCCGGTTCTTCCAACATTACAGGCTCACTATCGTTTGTGAGGGGAAAAATCGAGATCTAAATAGCACGAAAGGTCTAAATATTGACGAAGAAATGGGGCGAAAGGTGTTAAAATCGCCAAACTAATGGACCGAACGTCTTAAAATCTCAAAATTAATGGGGCTAAACATGAGGGAGAAAAGGGTCCAGCAAAACGACCCATCTCCTCTTAACACATTCGATTACCCTCCTCGTCCCTTCCCCAGGTCAACAACCTGGTATATAGGCCAATATTGGACCAGCCGCCCTGACCAACATCCAACCCTTGCCCGACCTACGGTAGGCCCTCATTCATTACCTAGGACAGGCCGGGAAGGGTTCTTAGTACCTCGGCATGATTCTCTGTGTGACTCTGTTTGCTTAAGGGGAGGTTTTTAGTTTGTTTCCTACTCCTCCAGCAATCTTAAAATTTCACCCCCTTGACCCCCTTTCAAGATAAATTTGTACACTTTTCGGTAGAAAAATGTTCCGGCCGAAGGCCGATTACTCTTAAATTACAGGCTCGCTATCGCTCGCCAGGATAAAATCGACACCTAAATGGCACGAAAGGTCTTAAAATTGACAGAATGGGGCGGAAATTCTTAAAAATCACCAAACTAATGGGGCAAACATCTTAAAATCTCAAAAGCAATGTGGTAGACATAAGGGAGAAAGGAGTCAAGAAAAAAAGTCCCTCAAGTGGAAATCTCTCCTTAAAGGTGAATTACACAAAGATGATAACAACATGAGATAAGTTATCTAGCAGAACGTTAAATGCTCTAGTATTACACCATTATCGGGAATGTCCTTAAATTTGCCCCTAACATATAAAATAAACAGGGTCAAGTTAAAGGTAAATTTCTGTTGCCTGACAACTATCGGGATTTATGACGTCATCACAATACTGGAAGGCGGGAAATTTGCAAGACAGTCAACTACCAGACGCCGTCAAATATTAAACTGTTTAATATTTGTTTTCTTTACTGCCGTAAATATACTTTATTATACACAAACCTGAGCATCTTTAATATGTTTTGATGCTTACAAAATATACATCTTACGAGGTATGCAGCTTATGCAATTCACCTTTAATTAAGCCGGTATCACACGAGCGTTTTTTCCATCAACATTTATCCTTAACACTGGTCTGGCAGCATATTAGGTTAACATTTAAGATATTTCGGTTACCTAAATTCATCCACCATCAGTTTAGTTTCCGATATCAGTGCCAAATACTCCAGAAATATTGCCAGAAAAATGGTGATCATCGAATGTTGACTATAAAAGCTCTCGTGTGATACCGGCTTTATTAAGGGGAGGTTTTTAGTTGATTCCCTAGACTTCCATCAAGCTTAAAATTACTCCCCCTTGACCCCCTTTCAAGATAAATTTGTACATTTTTCGGTAGAAAAATGTCCCGGCCGAAGGCCGGTTCCCCTTACATTACAGGCTCGCTATCGCTCGCCAGGAAAAAATCGACACCTAAATGGCACGAATGGTCTTAAAATTGACAGAAATGGGGCGAGGGTTCTTAAAATCACCAAAGTAATGGGGCAAGCGTCTTTAAATCTCACAAGCAATGGGGCTAAACATAAGGGAGAAAGAGGTTCGGAAAAAAATCCTCCAGGTGGATATCTCCCCTAAATATAGTTAATTAGTTATAATAGGACCTCAGTGGCTATCAACCCTTCTGGATTATTAAGGGGCGGTGGGCGTATTTATTTACTCGTAATTATAGTATTAATTTTATTCATGTATTACCTTCCTCCCTAGACCTCCGTCAAGCTTAAAAATTGACAACGAAATGGGGCGAAAGGTTTTAAAATCGCCAAACTAATGGGCCGGACGTCTTATAATCTCAAAACTAGTGGGGCTAAACATTAGGGAGAAGGGGGTCCACAAAAACGATCTGCCTTCCCTTAACATAATATTTCTTTGGTTTTGTTATTTATGTGTTCATATTGGGCCAGAGTTTAGAATGTATACCTATCTATTACATTAAGGGGAGGTATTTAGTTTGTTCCCTAGACCTCCATCAAGCTTAAAATTACACCCCCTTGAGTCCCTTTCAAGATAAATTTGTACATTTTTCGGTAGAAAAATGTCCCGGCCAAAGGCCGTTTCCTCTGAAATTACAGGCTCGCTATCGCTCGCCAGGATAAAATCGACACCTGAATGGCACGAAAGGTCTTAAAATGGGGTGAAAGTTCTTATTATCGCCAAACTAACGGGGCAAACGTTTTCTAATATCAAAAGCAATGGGGCTAAACATAAGGGAGAAAGGGGTCAAGAAAAAAATCCCTCAAGTGGAAATCTCCCCTTAACGACGAGATGGTTAACTTTTTGGGTGATTTTTGCATGTATTCATTATTTTTCTAGTTTCCTCCCTAGACCTCCATCAAATTAAAAAAAAAAACATCCCCTTCTAGATTAATTTGTACATTTTTCGGTAGAAGAATGTCCCTGCCGAATGCCGGTTCTTCCAACATTACAGGCTCACTAATCGTTCACCAGGGAAAAAGTCGACACCTAAATAGCACGAAAGGTCTAAATATTGACGAAGAAATGGGGCGAAAGATCTTAAAATCGACTAACTAATGGGGCAAACATCTTAACGTTTGAAAACTAATGGGGCTAAACATGAGGGATAAAGTGGTCCAGAAAACCGGCCCATGTCCCCTTAATGAACACTCCGTTCTTAACATCAATCATCCATTTCAAACCCCAATGTACTTGAAAAAACTAATGAAAGCAAATGGCCCTCCCGGGATTCGAACTAACTCGGGACACCACACCCAGAACATGAGCATCTAAACCGTTACACCACCATCAAAAATCTTTCCTTCAAATATTTCTCCTCCAAGCCACCTTCCCATAGCCCCCTATAGCAATTTTATCTCCGTATATGACCCCTCCTCTCCCAGATCATCAGCCATTGACAGGTTGGCCACCAATATTGCTGGCTAGTCCACCTGTCTTTCTTTCTCTCTCTCTCTCTCTCTCTCTCTGATTACAAGTTACACCCCAATATTGTCCACCTGTCTCCCTTTCTTTGGTCTCTATCTCCCATTCTCCCTTCTCTCTCTCTCACACTCCCTCTCTCTCTCACTCTCTCACTCTCTCTCTCTCTCTCTCTCTAATTACAAGCTACACCCCAATACTGTCCATCTCACTCCATTTCCTTCCGACCCTCGCTAGACCTACCTTCCCTCATCTATCACTTAAGACAGGAAGGGTCTGTCTTGTTCCGGAATGTTCCATAACTGTGAACTAAATTATATGGGCAATCCTGTCTCCATTTAGTTGCAAGATCATTAATTTGGTACGGTGTCATGAGGAGCCAATCATTACGCTTTCCATATTGCAGTTAGGTCGGAGTACATGATTAGATTGATATCCAAAATTCGAACATGGATATTAATCGTGTTTGTGTACTCAACCTTTAACTGTGTTGGTGGTGTAATGGTTCAGGTGCTTATGTTCTAGGTGTGGTGTCCAGAGTTCGAATCCCGGGAGGACCATATGTTTTAATTAGTTTATTAAAGTACAGTAGGGTTTGTAATTGAAGCATGATTAATGTTAAGAAGGGGGGGTGTTACTTATTTAGATATTTAGATATGGGTGGAGTTTGGTTTAATGAATGAAATGAATTAATTAGATGATTATATTGGATTCCACTTTTGATATATCATTCCACCTACGAAAATCGCTACTATACGTCATTGTCTTGAATGTAATTATACCGAAAGCATAATATGCGAGATTTTGTACCATCGTGATCATGAACACTTGAATGTCTCCTAATAATACTTGAATGTCTCCTAATAATACTTGAATGTCTCCTAATAACACTTGAATGTCTCCTAATAATACTTGAATGTCTCCTAATAATACTTGAATGTCTCCTAATGATACTTGAATGTCTCCTAATGATACTTGAATGTCTCCTAATGATACTTGAATGTCTCCTAATGATACTTGAATGTCTCCTAATGATACTTGAATGTCTCCTAATGATACTTGAATGTCTCCTAATAATACTTGAATGTCTCCTAATAATACTTGAATGTCTCCTAATAATACTTGAGTGTCTCCTAATAATACTTGAGTGTCTCCTAATAATACTTGAATGTCTCCTAATAATACTTGAATGTCTCCTAATAATACTTGAATGTCTCCTAATAATACTTGAATGTCTCCTAATAATACTTGAATGTCTCCTAATAATACTTGAATGTCTCCTAATAATACTTGAATGTCTCCTAATAATACTTGAATGTCTCCTAATAATACTTGAATGTCTCCTAATAATACTTGAATGTCTCCTAATAATGCTTGAATGTCTCCTAATAATACTTGAATGTCTCCTAAAAATACTTGAATGTCTCCTAATAATACTTGAATGTCTCCTAATGATTTATTTAATACAAGACAGTGAGCATTAGGGGAGATTTCCACTTGAGGGATTTTTTTCTGGACCCCTTTCTCCCTCATGTTTAGCCCCATTGCTTTTGAGATTTTAAGACGTTCGCCCTAGTAGTTTAGACATTTTAAGAAATGTTGCCTCATTTCTGTCAATTTTAAGACCTTTCGTGCCATTAAGGTGTCGATTTTTTCTTGTCGATAGCGAGCCTGTAATTTATGAGCAATCGGCCTCCGGCCGAGAAATTTTTCTACCGAAAAATTTACAAATTTATCATGAAAGGGGGTCTAGGGGGTGTAATTTTAAGCTTTATGAAAACGTAGGGAACAAACTAAATACCTCCCCTTAACACAACTCTCAGTAATGTGATTTTTGTCGTTCAAAATATTTCGTCGAGTCTCTTAATCAAACTTCCAAAACCTGTCCAGAAAGCCCTTAAGAATTCGCAGTTCATCCCTGCTGCCTTGTGTATTGGCTGGTGCTCTGAGGCCGACACCGACATTAATTTCAACCACACAGAGAGAGAGAGAGAGAGAGAGAGAGAGAGAGAGAGAGAGAGAGAGAGAGAGAGAGAGAGAGAGAGAGAGAGAGCTACATAGAGCTACATAGATACACAGACCACAAGGTCCTTACTAGGCAGTCTGGCCTTACAAACTATAATATGCATATATGCATATATACACATACACACATACACATACATACATATACATATATATATACATATATATACACATACATATACACATACATACATACACACATATATATACAGTATATATATACATACTGTACAGTGCACACACATACATATACATACATTTTTTTTTTTTTTTTTTTTTCATTCATATCACCCCAGCCCTCTGCAGATAGAGGTCAAGCCTTCCCTTGAAGGCGTTTATTGTGTCGCTCTCCACCACTCTCGCTGGTAGTTTATTCCACTCTGTCGCCACACTGTAGGTGAAGAAACTCTTTGTGACATCTAGGTTTGCCTTTTTGGTTTTTAATTTCATTCCATTTCCGCGAGTTTGATTAGTATTGTTTAATGTGAATAGTGCATTTACATCGACTTTGTCGAAACCTTTTAGTATCTTAAAGCACTCAATAAGCTGACCCCTCAACCTCCTCTTTTTTAATGAGAACAGGTTCAATCGTTTAAGTCTTTCTTCATATGGTTTATTTCTTAATGAGGGTATCATCTTCGTCGCTCTACGCTGTACTGACTCGAGTCTTACAATGTCCTTGATCAGATAAGGTGACCAGAACTGCACACCATATTCAAGGTGGGGCCTCACCATACTTTTGAACAGTGGCACTATTACGTTTTCATGTTTATATGTAAATTTTCGTTTAATAAAGCCCAATGCTATGTTTGCCTTATTTGCAGCTGCTATACATTGGTCGGAAGTTTTTAGGTTTTCAGATATTAGTACCCCTAGGTCTTTTACTACCGTTGCGGTTTTTATTTGTTTGCCATTCATTTCGTATTTGTATTTCATATTTCTGCTACCAACCTGCAGCACCTGCCATTTATCGACATTGAAGGGCATCTGCCATTTTTTCGACCACTCTGATATCTTGTTTAAATCAGATTGCAACGCATTTCTATCATCTTCGTTCAGGACTGTATTTCCTATTTTTGTATCGTCGGCGAATTTGGAAATGGTGTTGTTTACCCCTACATCGATATCGTTAATGTAAATGAGAAACAGGACCGGTCCAAGGACTGAACCCTGTGGAACTCCACTAGTGACAGGCTCCCACTCCGATTCCACTCCATTTATCACCACTCTCTGTCTTCTGTCTGTAAGCCAATTTTTTATCCAAGAATGAATTTCACCTTTGATACCTATCCTCTCCAGTTTAGCCAATAGTTTTCGGTGAGGCACCTTGTCGAAAGCTTTTTGAAAGTCCAAGAAGATTATATCTAGTGATTTCGTCATGTCGTTATATGTGAATAGTTTGTTATAAAATTCAATCAAATTTGTTAGGCATGACTTATTTGATCTAAAGCCGTGTTGACTATTTTTGATTAGGTTGTTTGATTCGAGGTAATCTACTATCTTATCTCTAATGATTTTTTCCATGATTTTTCCTACAATTGAAGTTAGGCTAATTGGTCTGTAATTACTCGCTTAGGCCTTGCTACCCTTCTTGTATATCGGCGTAATGTTCGCATCTTTCCAATCACTCGGTACAATCCCCTGTAGTAGTGATAAGT
>CM064569.1:5568345-5588345 GCA_032716605.1 Paralithodes platypus | reverse complement strand
GCAAATAGTCTATTGGAAAACGTTAATGGATGGAGAAACGTTGGCCAATCAGGGAGCCGAATGACGTTACTAACGAGAGCCAATTAGGGCGTTAATCGATGACGTCAGTGTGGGCCAATCAGCGCGCTCATAAATTTCGTCAACGTTAGCCAATTACGGTGCAAATATATGACGTTAAGGGGGTCACCTGCTTTTTTTGGTTTTATCTTTCTCTCCTTTTCTCTCTTTCTCTGGCTTGTATCCATTCGGCCCCATTCAGCCAACTATTTTAAGACGTTTATCCCCATCCCGGTGTCGATATCGTCCTGGCGAGCGAAAGCGAGCCAGCATTGTATGGAGAAATCCGGCTTCGCCGGAGAAATTTTTCTATCGAAAAATGTACAAATTTAGCTTGCTTTGAAAACAAAAATATATATATGCTGGCTCGCTACCGCTCGCCAGGAAAATATTGACACCTGGATGGGGATAAACGTCTTAAAACAGTAGGCTGAATGGGGCCGAATATATACAAGCCAAAGAGAGAGGGAAAGAAAGATAAAACAAAGCAGATCCCCCCCCCCCTTAATGGCAGCCAATAACAAGCCCTCCTACGTAAACCTCATTATTAACCCTTTCAGCACGATGTACGTATTGTTTAGGAAGAATAAGGGGAGGCGGTCGTTTTTCTGGTCCCCTTTCTTCCCCATGCTTAGTTCCATTATTTTTTGTTTAGATTGGTATACGTTCGGCCCATTTGATTGTCGATTTTAAGACCTTTCGTCACATTTCGTTATAAATGTTAAGACCTATCGTGCCATTTAGGTGTCGATTTTTTCCTGGCGAGCGATAGCGAGCCTGTAATTGTAAGAGGAACCGGCCTTCGGCCGGACCCTTTTTCTACTGAAAAATGTACAAATTTATGTTAAGAGGGGGTCTAGAGGATGTTTTTCTAAGTTTGAAGGATGTCTTGCGAGGAAACTAAGAATATATTAATGAATGAATGTATAGGCCAAAAAAGCAATCTGTGTCCCCTTAAGAAGGACCTATGTTAGACAGAGTGTTAATTGGGATTGTATTTACTCCTTTGAGTCCTAGAGGTTGATTGTAAGGTAAAGATAATAGTCTAATGGTAACCAGCATATGATGAAAATTACGTCATGGTACTGAAGGGGTTATAATTTAGGTTGCGTTTATATTAGCGGGTGATAGTGATATATGTAGGTTATATACTGATAGTGATATATGTAGGTTATATACTGATAGTGA
This sequence comes from Paralithodes platypus, assembly GCA_032716605.1. Taxonomy (NCBI): domain Eukaryota; kingdom Metazoa; phylum Arthropoda; class Malacostraca; order Decapoda; family Lithodidae; genus Paralithodes; species Paralithodes platypus. The sequence continues at coordinate 5,587,100 of CM064569.1, read as the reverse complement.
TATATGTAGGCTATATACTGATAGTGATATATGTAGGCTATATACTGATAGTGATATATGTAGGCTATATACTGATAGTGATATATGTAGGCTATATACTGATAGTGATATATGTAGGCTATATACTGATAGTGATATATGTAGGCTATATACTGATAGTGATATATGTAGGCTATATACTGATAGTGATATATGTAGGCTATATACTGATAGTGATATATGTAGGCTATATACTGATAGTGATATATGTAGGCTATATACTGATAGTGATATATGTAGGCTATATACTGGTAGTGATATATGTAGGCTATATACTGGTAGTGATATATGTAGGCTATACTGGTAGTGATATATGTAGGCTATATACTGGTAGTGATATATGTAGGCTATATACTGGTAGTGATATATGTAGGCTATACTGGTAGTGATATATGTAGGCTATATACTGGTAGTGATATATGTAGGCTATGTACTGGTAGTGATATATGTAGGCTATGTACTGGTAGTGATATATGTAGGCTATATACTGGTAGTGATATATGTAGGCTATATACTGGTAGTGATATATGTAGGCTATATACTGGTAGTGATATATGTAGGCTATATACTGGTAGTGATATATGTAGGCTATATACTGGTAGTGATATATGTAGGCTATGTACTGGTAGTGATATATGTAGGCTATGTACTGGTAGTGATATATGTAGGCTATGTACTGATAGTGATATATGTAGGCTATGTACTGATAGTGATATATGTAGGCTATATACTGATAGTGATATATGTAGGCTATATACTGATAGTGATATATGTAGGCTATATACTGATAGTGATATATGTAGGCTATATACTGATAGTGATATATGTAGGCTATATACTGATAGTGATATATGTAGGCTATATACTGATAGTGATATATGTAGGCTATATACTGATAGTGATATATGTAGGCTATATACTGATAGTGATATATGTAGGCTATATACTGATAGTGATATATGTAGGCTATATACTGATAGTGATATATGTAGGCTATATACTGATAGTGATATATGTAGGCTATATACTGATAGTGATATATGTAGGCTATATACTGATAGTGATATATGTAGGCTATATACTGATAGTGATATATGTAGGCTATATACTGATAGTGATATATGTAGGCTATATACTGATAGTGATATATGTAGGCTATATACTGATAGTGATATATGTAGGCTATATACTGATAGTGATATGTGTAGGCTATATACTGATAGTGATATGTGTAGGCTATATACTGATAGTGATATGTGTAGGCTATATACTGATAGTGATATGTGTAGGCTATATACTGATAGTGATATGTGTAGGCTATATACTGATAGTGATATATGTAGGCTATATACTGATAGTGATATATGTAGGCTATATACTGATAGTGATATATGTAGGCTATATACTGATAGTGATATATGTAGGCTATATACTGATAGTGATATATGTAGGCTATATACTGATAGTGATATATGTAGGCTATATACTGATAGTGATATATGTAGGCTATATACTGATAGTGATATATGTAGGCTATATACTGATAGTGATATATGTAGGCTATATACTGATAGTGATATATGTAGGCTATATACTGATAGTGATATATGTAGGCTATATACTGATAGTGATATATGTAGGCTATATACTGATAGTGATATATGTAGGCTATATACTGATAGTGATATATGTAGGCTATATACTGATATATGTTGGCTATATACTGATAGTGATATATGTAGGCTATATACTGATAGGGATATATGTAGGCTATATACTGATAGTGATATGTGTAGGCTATATACTGATAGTGATATGTGTAGGCTATATACTGATAGTGATATGTGTAGGCTATATACTGATAGTGATATGTGTAGGCTATATACTGATAGTGATATGTGTAGGCTATATACTGATAGTGATATGTGTAGGCTATATACTGATAGTGATATATGTAGGCTATATACTGATAGTGATATATGTAGGCTATATACTGATAGTGATATATGTAGGCTATATACTGATAGTGATATATGTAGGCTATATACTGATAGTGATATATGTAGGCTATATACTGATAGTGATATATGTAGGCTATATACTGATAGTGATATATGTAGGCTATATACTGATAGTGATATATGTAGGCTATATACTGATAGTGATATATGTAGGCTATATACTGATAGTGATATATGTAGGCTATATACTGATAGTGATATATGTAGGCTATATACTGATAGTGATATATGTAGGCTATATACTGATAGTGATATATGTAGGCTATATACTGATAGTGATATATGTAGGCTATATACTGATAGTGATATATGTAGGCTATATACTGATAGTGATATATGTAGGCTATATACTGATAGTGATATATGTAGGCTATATACTGATAGTGATATATGTAGGCTATATACTGATAGTGATATATGTAGGCTATATACTGATAGTGATATGTAGGCTATATACTGATAGTGATATATGTAGGCTATATACTGGTAGTGATATATGTAGGCTATATACTGGTAGTGATATATGTAGGCTATATACTGGTAGTGATATATGTAGGCTATATACTGGTAGTGATATATGTAGGCTATATACTGGTAGTGATATATGTAGGCTATATACTGGTAGTGATATATGTAGGCTATATACTGGTAGTGATATATGTAGGCTATATACTGGTAGTGATATATGTAGGCTATGTACTGATAGTGATATATGTAGGCTATGTACTGATAGTGATATATGTAGGCTATATACTGATAGTGATATATGTAGGCTATATACTGATAGTGATATATGTAGGCTATATACTGATAGTGATATATGTAGGCTATATACTGATAGTGATATATGTAGGCTATATACTGATAGTGATATATGTAGGCTATATACTGATAGTGATATATGTAGGCTATATACTGATAGTGATATATGTAGGCTATATACTGATAGTGATATATGTAGGCTATATACTGATAGTGATATATGTAGGCTATATACTGATAGTGATATATGTAGGCTATATACTGATAGTGATATATGTAGGCTATATACTGATAGTGATATATGTAGGCTATATACTGATAGTGATATATGTAGGCTATATACTGATAGTGATATATGTAGGCTATATACTGATAGTGATATATGTAGGCTATATACTGATAGTGATATATGTAGGCTATATACTGATAGTGATATATGTAGGCTATATACTGATAGTGATATGTGTAGGCTATATACTGATAGTGATATGTGTAGGCTATATACTGATAGTGATATGTGTAGGCTATATACTGATAGTGATATGTGTAGGCTATATACTGATAGTGATATATGTAGGCTATATACTGATAGTGATATATGTAGGCTATATACTGATAGTGATATATGTAGGCTATATACTGATAGTGATATATGTAGGCTATATACTGATAGTGATATATGTAGGCTATATACTGATAGTGATATGTAGGCTATATACTGGTAGTGATATATGTAGGCTATATACTGATAGTGATATGTAGGCTATATACTGATATATGTAGGCTATATACTGATAGTGATATATGTAGGCTATATACTGATAGTGATATATGTAGGCTATATACTGATAGTGATATATGTAGGCTATATACTGATAGTGATATATGTAGGCTATATACTGATAGTGATATATGTAGGCTATATACTGATAGTGATATATGTAGGCTATATACTGATAGTGATATATGTAGGCTATATACTGATAGTGATATATGTAGGCTATATACTGATAGTGATATATGTAGGCTATATACTGATAGTGATATATGTAGGCTATATACTGATAGTGATATATGTAGGCTATATACTGATAGTGATATATGTAGGCTATATACTGATAGTGATATATGTAGGCTATATACTGATAGTGATATATGTAGGCTATATACTGATAGTGATATGTAGGCTATATACTGGTAGTGATATATGTAGGCTATATACTGATAGTGATATATGTTGGCTATATACTGATAGTGATATGTAGGCTATTTACTGATAGTGATATTTGTAGGCTATATACTGATAGTGATATATGTAGGCTATATACTGATAGTGATATATGTAGGCTATATACTGATAGTGATATATGTAGGCCATATACTGATAGTGATATATGTAGGCCATATACTGATAGTGATATATGTAGGCTATATACTGATAGTGATATATGTAGGCTATATACTGATAGTGATATGTAGGCTATATACTGATAGTGATATATGTAGGCTATATACTGATAGTGATATATGTAGGCTATATACTGATAGTGATATATGTAGGCTATATACTGATAGTGATATATGTAGGCTATATACTGATAGTGATATATGTAGGCTATATACTGATAGTGATATATGTAGGCTATATACTGATAGTGATATATGTAGGCTATATACTGATAGTGATATATGTAGGCTATATACTGATAGTGATATATGTAGGCTATATACTGATAGTGATATATGTAGGCTATATACTGATAGTGATATGTAGGCTATATACTGATAGTGATATATGTAGGCTATATACTGATAGTGATATATGTAGGCTATATACTGATAGTGATATATGTAGGCTATATACTGATAGTGATATATGTAGGCTATATACTGATAGTGATATATGTAGGCTATATACTGATAGTGATATATGTAGGCTATATACTGATAGTGATATATGTAGGCTATATACTGATAGTGATATATGTAGGCTATATACTGATAGTGATATATGTAGGTTATATACTGATAGTGATATATGTAGGCTATATACTGATAGTGATATATGTAGGCTATATACTGATAGTGATATATGTAGGCTATATACTGATATATGTAGGCTATATACTGATTCCCCTTTTTTTTTTTTTAAGAATTCTTTGTTATAATTCAATTCATCATTGGATTAAAAGGCGTAGTAACAAAATATTCAACTATAGCACAAACAAAAAACAATGCTTTAACTGTTGTCATTAAATTGAAAGGATTTATTAAATGTGAAATTATTGATTCTTTCAGTATCTAGGACAGCTGCCATTCAACCGAGCTGAGGGCCAGTTGAATGATATGTTGAAGGAAATTTACGGTGTGTCTGTGTGTGTGTGTGTGTGTGTGTGTGTGTGTGTGTGGTCATACAGTATATACTGTAAAATAACAGGCAAACACTCACTCTCTCACTCTCATCCTCATCCACCCACACATACACACAAACACGCACTCCCTCCTACACACACACTAATACGTCCTCTTACACACACATACCCACACACACACACACACACACACCTTCCCTCCTACACACGCTCTAATACGTCCTATTACACACACACACACACACACACACACACACACATACACCCACACACACACACACACAAACATCCCTAAGGTGATTCACACAGCCACAAGCCACTAACTAGACTAATTACCTGCTCTAGAGACCCGGCCAACCTCCGCCATTTTGGTGTCACTGGTGACAATTTCCTCTCTTGTCACTCAAATAACTCCATCCCCCACACTAAACAAAATGGAAATACTGGTACAGGGTACACAGTTTGTGTACATGGATTTGTGACGATACAGGGGGTGTTTTCTTGACGTGTCGGTGTAACCAGGATACTTGTAGAATAGCACGAACGATCAGATCACCTCGGAAAAACGCCTAACGTTTCACGTGGACTTGATGTGAGGTCCATTTGATATATATATATATATATATATCTTATAGATTTGAATTCTTCCTTCATCAATAGATTTTACCCCTTACATTCCTAGATTTTTATCTAATGCTAGAATTAATGTTTCTAGTTAGCCAGAAAGGACAACAAGAACACTTAGAGGTTAAGACAGCAGGGAAAATAGCCAATATACTGTAGTTCCTTTTCCGGGGCCCTTAACTTCCAACCAGCTGAACACCAGAGGGGCTTCTATATCATTCCAGGAAGTTATTAAATAAGTAAGCAAGTAAGTAAATAAGCAAAGAAGTCAGTCAGTCAGTCTAAGTAAATAAGTATGTTAATACAAAAGTAGGTAAGTAAGTAAGCTCTAAATACTGAGTAAGTAAGTAAGTAGGTAAGTAGGTAAGTAAGTAGGTAAGAAAGTAAGCAAGTAAGAAAGTAAGCAAGTAAGAAAGTAAGCAAGTAAGAAAGTAAGCAAGTAAGAAAGTAAGCAAGTAAGCAAGTAAGAAAGTAAGTAGGTATAGTAGTAAGTAAATAGGTCAATAAGTGAGTCGGTGAATATGTAAGTTAGTTATTTAGTTTTTTTTCTTTTCTATATGAATGAGGTAAACAGAAGGCAAATAAACGTGTGACGTGTGCCTCCTCCAGAGTTGAAGAAGTGACTGTGCCAAAATCAAGGAATGTTCGAGCCAAAATGTCTGGACACGCGGAGTTTGAAACAATTTAAGCCATAGGATGAAGGAAAGATGGATTCAGGGAGAGAGTTCCATAGCTCAGCTGTTTAATCGAAGAAAGATTGGGGGTATCGTTTCACTCTTGGGTTGGAGAGTTGCACAGAGAAGGGATGGGATTGTGTTGCACGACGGGTAATAGGTACCTTACCTAGAGGAGGTGGTATACACTGAGAGAACTCTGAGAAACACTGATTATTGTAATAGTGATAGAATACCGAGAGAGAGGCAACATTGCGGTAAAGAGGGAGAGAGAGAGAGATTGCAGAGAATCGGTGAGTGGACGTGAATTAATGATTCACAAGGCTTTCTTTTCTACTTTGTCTAAGAGTGTGTGAGAGGATGCTCCACGCGCACACGATCAATACTCAATACATAAACGCACTGTGCCACTGTTCCAGGGCAGTAGTTCCCTTTCCAATGTTCCCTTACCCACTCTAAACCACTGTTTGGATAATTGATCCTCAGTGTTTTGGAGGACAAGCAGCCTAGAAGAGTCACCAGACCTGTTGTTGCTTGATTTCCTTTGCACTCCTTTGTACAGAACAAAAAGCTGTGCAGGGGTAAAGAACCCCTTGAGGCAGTTGAGCACACCCAGCTTCTGGGAATCCGTTTTAGCAAGAGTGGTAATATTGTCTTTCCAAGAAAGATCAGAAGAAAATGAGACAACGAGAATACGGAGAGAAGATGAAGGGTTGATTTTTGTATTGTTGAAATATAAGGGATAGTCCTCTGGGAGTTCTTGACGGGTAGACAAATGGAGACATTGGGTTTTGGAATCATTGAAAGCAACATAATTCTCTCTTCCACAATTGGTAGCTAGATCATAAGATAAGTGTTGCATGGCTTCATTACAAGAGTTTTTGAGGGATTGCTTGCTGGGGCGTTCTGGAAAACTAGTTGAATACTGTAAGGTAGAGCCGTCAGCATATGAATGGATAAGGCTGGAGGTACAGTTGAGAAGATTATGTACGAACATTAGGACAGAGCCCTGAGGAACACTGGAGTTGATAGGGTGAGGAAGTGAACTATGGTCATCCACAACCGCAGCTATGGAACGGCCGGAAAGGAAATTAGAGACAAAGGCACAGATGGAGGGATAGAAACCCAAGGAGGGTAGCTTAGAAATTAGAGATTTATGCCAGACTCCATCGAAGGCCTTCGAAATGTCTAGCGCAATAGAAAAGGTCTAACCAAAGTCCTTAAAAGAGGATGACCAAGAGTTAGTAAGATATGAAAGAAGATCACCAGTAGAGCGACCCTTAAGGAAGCCAGACTGGCGATCTGAGAGTAGATTATGAGAAGAGAAAAGCTTAAGAAATGTTGAAATATGAATAGTTTCAAAAACTTTAGAGATACAAGAGATGAGAGCAATTAGACGATAGTTGGAGGGTTGAAAGTGGTTACCCTTCTTTGGGACAGGTTGAATGAGAGCAAACTTCCAGCATGAAGGGAAGACGTTAGAGGAGAGACAGAGACGAAAGAGTTTGCCTAGGCAGGGAGTCAGCACGGAAGCACAGTTTTTTAGTACAACAGGAGGAACTCCGTCCGGACCGTACGCCTTCTTAGTATTAAGCCCAGAGAGGGTAGAAAGTACATCTTTAGAAGTGATTAAAATATTAGGCATAAATATAAGAGAGGGGTACTGTGAATTACCGTATAGTTGCTCTCTCCAATCAAGTAACGTGTAAAGATTATATATATATATATATATATATATATATATAGAATAAATAAGATGACGAGAGCAAACATCAACTCCATTTTCATTGTTTATTAATTAAGCTTTGACAATATTTCGAACAACTCTGTTCATCATCAGGTGAAACACCAACGATCCTAGAAAACAAACATGATATCTGTTAAAACTTTGTATTTAATATATGGATCTATTTAAACAAGTTTAATGTGACAATTCTACATAATACTTTACTTAAAACTGCTAGACTATAAGTTAATAATTGAAAACAATAACAAGATTTACAAGAATATTACATAATCCTAACTTCATAAACCTGAACATGTAATATAAAATAACATGCAACAAACCATTTCGACCTGCACCTTACGACTATTCCGGGAGAACTAACTAGATTAACTGACTATAGACATTATATATAGCAAGGGATCCTAAAGCCCCAAGCTATCAATTACCTGAGCACTCAGTTTAGGTTCGGTTTGAGTTAGTCTATGAAATATTTCTCCCCAATGAAAGTATCGTTCTTGTTTCTGAATTTAGCCAATATCTTAAAATCTTTTTCATTAAATCTGTGGTCCAATTCGAAAGAGTGATTCCTTACTGTTGAAAAAGACATTTTCGTTAAATATTGACCTGTTCGGATACTTTTCCCCAAATGCTCCAATATTCTAGCTCGGAATGAACGAGACGAACATCCCACATACCCAGCAAGGCAGCTGGGACAGTTAAATTCATAAACAATATTGGAACATAAGTTATTGGGAACAGTATCCTTTATTCTAAAAAATGAGCGAATGTTAAAGTCATTTGTGAAAATTATGCGAAAGTTAACAGCTGGGAATCTAGATTGAAGCAATTTTTGGAGCTGTTTACGAAAGTCGTAACTGGATTTACCATAGAATGGAAGTTTTATATATTTCTTAAGTTTCGGGACCTCGTGAACACAGGTTTTAGTTACATATTTACTAGCTAAAATGACTCTAAATGACTTAACGGTCTTCTGGACTAAATGACTTAACGGTCTTCTGGACTAAATGACTTAACGGTCTTCTGGACTAAATTAAATGTATAATTATTTTTAACAAAGAAGTTTTCCAAAGTCTTAAATTCAATATGTAAAAACATGTAGGTGGAACATAATGCTATAAGCTCAGTTAATTAGAGTCTTGATTGAATTTATTTTATAAATTACGGGTGTAAAACTGAACCAATTAAGTCCAAGGTTTGTGAACGTAGATTTTCGAAATACACTAGTTGTTAATCCAGAACCCGTTTTCATTACATTTACATCCAAAAAAGGTAGGCAGCCCTCTTTTTCTATTTCCGAAGTGAACTTTATATTCGTATGCTGTCTATTCATATACTCTAAAAACATATTCACATGTTCAGCCTTCCTGAAAATTAAAAAGCTATCATCTACATATCGCCTATAGAAAACAGGTTTAAAACTTAAGGGGCACTCATCTAGTCATTCAACTTCGTGTTTACACATGAACGCATTAGCATAAACAGGGCCCAGAGGGGAGCCCATGGCAATTCCGTCTACCTGATTGTATAGAGCATTATCAAACATGAATACACTATCAGAAGTGGCAAATGTTAACAGCTTATTCACAGTCTTTCTATCGAGTCCATAAAATTCATCAGGATGGTATTTGTCCAGAATAATATTTGTAGTTTCTTGAAGAGGGACATTTGTGAAGAGGGACTGTACGTCGAAACTAGCCATTACACAGTCTTGAGGAAGATTTAATGATTTGAGTTCATTGACCAATGTTGCTGAATTATTAACTGTATATTCATTGTTGGTAAAAGGGGAAATTAATTTGATTAGAAATTTACCCACGTTGTAACCCGCCGTGTTTATAGTTGAAATGATCGGTCTTAATGGTCTACCATCCTTATGTATTTTAGGGGACCCATATAATATTCCTGGCAAGGCACCTGAAGCATACATGTTATCATATCATGTTATCGCTCATTTTTTAGAATAAAGGATACTGTTCCCAATAACTTATGTTCCAATATTGTTTATGAATTTAACTGTCCCAGCTGCCTTGCTGGGTATGTGGGATGTTCGTCTCGTTCATTCCGCGCTAGAATATTGGAGCATTTGGGGAAAAGTATCCGAACAGGTCAATATTTAACGAAAATGTCTTTTTCAGCAGTAAGGAATCACTCTTTCGAATTGGACCACAGATTTAATGAAAAAGATTTTAAGATATTGGCTAAATTCAGAAACAAGAACGATACTTTCATTGGGGAGAAATATTTCATAGACAAACTCAAACCGAACCTAAACTGAGTGGTCAGGTAGTTGATAGCTTGGGGCTTTAGGATCCCTTGCTATATATAATGTCTATAGTAAGTTAATCTAGTTAGTTCTCCCGGAATAGTCGTAAGGTGCAGGTCGAAATGGTTTGTTGCATGTTATTTTATATTTTGTATTACATGTTCAGGTTTATGAAGTTAGGATTGTGTAATATTCTTGTAAATCTTGTTATTGTTTTCAATTATTAACTTATAGTCTAGCAGTTTTAAGTAAAGTATTATGTAGAATTGTCACATTAAACTTTTTTAAATAGATCCATATATTAAATACAAAGTTTTAACAGATATCATGTTTGTTTTCTAGGATCGTTGGTGTTCACCTGATGATGAACAGAGTTGTTCGAAATATTGTCAAAGCTTAATTAATAAACAATGAAAATGGAGTTGATGTTTGCTTTCGTCATCTTATTTATTCTGAAGATCCGGTACCCTAGCGGCCAACCTACTACTGATATTGTGTATATATATATATATATATATATATATATATATCTCTCTCTCTCTCTACCTGTGCAAACTGTGTTGAGTGCAAAGGCTGTGATTGGAATTAATAGCTGGTGACGTTCGGTACCAGACCAAAGACACACACACACACATTGCAAACCGTGTATAGGCGCTAGTTGGAGATAATTGCTGGTGACTCGGGTAGTGGACTAAACACACACACACACACACACACACACACACACACACACACACATACACACACAAACACACACACACACACACACACACACACACACACACACACACACACACACACACACACACACACACACACACACACAGACACACACACACACACACACAAGTACACACACACACACACATACATACACACAAACCCACTGACACACACACAGACACACACACACACACACACACCCACCCACAGGACCAAAGGCAATTCACACAGCAGCAATCCAATACATTATTACCCAGAGTATTGATTTCTATTCCATTTGACCGAACCATTACCGAACCCTTGACCTACTGAGGCCATCATTAACCCTTTCAGTACCGGTGACGTTTTTTTAAGGGAGAGGTGGTTGGTTTTTTGGACCCCCTTCTTCCTCATGTTTAGCCCCATTAGTTTTGAGATTTTAAAATGTTCGGCCCATTATTTTGGCGATTTTAACACCTTTCGTCCTATTTCGTTGTCCATTTTAATTTAAGACCTTTCGTGCCATTTAGGTGTCAATTTTCTCCTAGCGAGCGATAGTGAGCCTGTAATATGAAGAGGAACCGGCTTTCGGCTGGGATATTTTTCTACCGAAAAATGTACAAACATATCTTAAGAGGGGGTCTAGGGGGGGTTTGTTTAAGCTTAATGGAGGTCTAGCGAGGAAACCAAAGCAAACAGATGAATGAATATCCCCCCAAAACAAGCACTACCCCCTTAACGTTATCCTGGCAACTATTAGACGATTTTATTCAGTCTAAAAAGGTCTTCCAGCAATTATTATTAGGCGTCGAACTATCTCACTTAACCACATATATTTTATTAACCCCTTCAGTACCGGTGCCGGCCTCTTAACTTTATCCTGGCTACTATTAGACGATATGATTTAGACTAGAAAGTTCCTCCCGCAGTTATTAGGCTTCGATCTATCTTACTTAATCACAGATTCTTTTGAAATTGCACAAAATCGTCGAAAATTGCTAGAGGAGAATTAAATAGACGTCGCCGGTACAGAAAGTGTTAAAGGTATGGTTCTACGTTGATGTACAGTCGCGCTAATAAGTCATGTCCCAGCTGTCTTTTCGTTTGGCTGGCTCTGTGGTGTATTAATGTCTGTCAGATGTTGAGTAGGGTGGGTAAGTGTAGGAACATGTTTGTATATTTCACTCGATATGAAGAAATGAAGCTTAGATAATGATACCAATTATTGATCAAAACATACTTGGTGCCGAGACATCACTTATTAGCGCGACTGTATAGTCGCACTAATAATGTCATATCTCAGTTGTCGTTATTTTTGGTTCGCTCTGTGCTGTATTAATGTCTGTCAGGTGTTGAATAGGGTGAGTAAGTGTGGGAATATGTTTGTAAATGTTTGTTTGCTCTTTCCATTCACATATGCATAGACTACGTGAGTTGCAGTTGGGATGTGTGTACATGCTTAGATTGATATGCAGGATTCGAAGTTGCATAATAAATCGTAGGCAGTGTCCACCATTCTTTAACTGTCTATGTGGTGCGATGCATAAGGTGTTGATTTTCGGTGTGAGCATCCTGGATTCGAATCCACGGACTGCCACAGTGTTTGTAAATTTCATTAATCGATTTTAGGAGTATAGTTGGTTGTTGGAAGGAACATAATAATTGATATTGTTTCAGGGGTAATTTATCGAGAGGACTTCCCTAGTGGTTAAGGCCCCATTAATTGCTCTTTCCATTCACATATGCATAGCCTACGTGAGTTGCAGTTGGGATGTGTGTACATGCTTAGATTGATATGCAGGATTCGAAGTTGCATAATAAATCGTAGGCAGTGTCCACCATTCTTTAACTGTCTACGTGGTGCGATGCATAAGGTGTTGATTTTCGGTGTGAGCATCCTGGATTCGAATCCACGGACTGCCACATGTGTTTGTAAATTTCATTAATCGATTTTAGGAGTATAGTTGGTTGTTGGAAGGAACATAATAATTGATATTGGTTCAGGGGTAATTTATCGAGAGGACTTCCCTAGTGGTTAAGGCCCCATTAATTGCTCTTTCCATTCACATATGCATAGCCTACGTGAGTTGCAGTTGGGATGTGTGTACATGCTTAGATTGATATGCAGGATTCGAAGTTGCATAATAAATCGTAGGCAGTGTCCACCATTCTTTAACTGTCTACGTGGTGGGATGCATAAGGTGTTGATTTTCGGTGTGAGCATCCTGGATTCGAATCCACGGACTGCCACATGTGTTTGTAAATTTCATTAATCGATTTTAGGAGTATAGTTGGTTGTTGGAAGGAACATAATAATTGATATTGGTTCAGGGGTAATTTATCGAGAGGACTTCCCTAGTGGTTAAGGCCCCATTAATTGCTCTTTCCATTCACATATGCATAGCCTACGTGAGTTGCAGTTGGGATGGGTGTACATGCTTAGATTGATATGCAGGATTCGAAGTTGCATAATAATCGTAGGCATTGTCCACCATTCTTTAACTGTCTACGTGGTGCGATGCATAAGGTGTTGATTTTCGGTGTGAGCATCCTGGATTCGAATCCACGGACTGCCACATGTGTTTGTAAATTTCATTAATCGATTTTAGGAGTATAGTTGGTTGTTGGAAGGAACATAATAATTGATATGGGTTCAGGGGTAATTTATCGAGAGGACTTCCCTAATGGTTAAGGCCCCATTAATTGCTCTTTCCATTCACATATGCATAGCCTACGTGAGTTGCAGTTGGGATGTGTGTACATGCTTAGATTGATATGCAGGATTCGAAGTTGCATAATAAATCGTAGGCAGTGTCCACCATTTTTTAACTGTCTACGTGGTGCGATGCATAAGGTGTTGATTTTCGGTGTGAGCATCCTGGATTCGAATCCACGGACTGCCACATGTGTTTGTAAATTTCATTAATCGATTTTAGGAGTATAGTTGGTTGTTGGAAGGAACATAATAATTGATATTGGTTCAGGGGTAATTTATCGAGAGGACTTCCCTAGTGGTTAAGGCCCCATTAATTGCTCTTTCCATTCACATATGCATAGCCTACGTGAGTTGCAGTTGGGATGTGTGTACATGCTTAGATTGATATGCAGGATTCGAAGTTGCATAATAAATCGTAGGCAGTGTCCACCATTCTTTAACACTGTCTACGTGGTGCGATGCATAAGGTGTTGATTTTCGGTGTGAGCACCGTGGATTCGAATCCACGGACTGCCACATGTGTTTGTAAATTTCATTAATCGATTTTAGGAGTATAGTTGGTTGTTGGAAGGAAAAATAATAATTGATATTGGTTCAGGGGTAATTTATCGAGAGGACTTCCCTAGTGGTTAAGGCCCCATTAATTGCTCTTTCCATTCACTTATGAATAGCCTACGTGAGTTGCAGTTGGGATGTGTGTACATGCTTAGATTGATATGCAGGATTCGAAGTTGCATAATAAATCGTACGCAGTGTCCACCATTCTTTAACTGTCTACGTGGTGCGATGCATAAGGTGTTGATTTTCGGTGTGAGCATCCTGGATTCGAATCCACGGACTGCCACATGTGTTTGTAAATTTCATTAATCGATTTTAGGAGTATAGTTGGTTGTTGGAAGGAACATAATAATTGATATTGGTTCAGGGGTAATTTATCGAGAGGACTTCCCTAGTGGTTAAGGCCCCATTAATTGCTCTTTCCATTCACATATGCATAGCCTACGTGAGTTGCAGTTGGGATGTGTGTACATGCTTAGATTGATATGCAGGATTCGAAGTTGCATAATAAATCGTAGGCAGTGTCCACCATTCTTTAACTGTCTACGTGGTGCGATGCATAAGGTGTTGATTTTCGGTGTGAGCATCCTGGATTCGAATCCACGGACTGCCACATGTGTTTGTAAATTTCATTAATCGATTTTAGGAGTATAGTTGGTTGTTGGAAGGAACATAATATTTGATATGGTTCAGGGGTAATTTATCGAGAGGACTTCCCTAGTGGTTAAGGCCCCATTAATTGCTCTTTCCATTCACATATGCATAGCCTACGTGAGTTGCAGTTGGGATGTGTGTACATGCTTAGATTGATATGCAGGATTCGAAGTTGCATAATAAATCGTAGGCAGTGTCCACCATTCTTTAACTGTCTACGTGGTGCGATGCATAAGGTGTTGATTTTCGGTGTGAGCATCCTGGATTCGAATCCACGGACTGCCACATGTGTTTGTAAATTTCATTAATCGATTTTAGGAGTATAGTTGGTTGTTGGAAGGAACATAATAATTGATATTGGTTCAGGGGTAATTTATCGAGAGGACTTCCCTAGTGGTTAAGGCCCCATTAATTGCTCTTTCCATTCACATATGCATAGCCTACGTGAGTTGCAGTTGGGATGTGTGTACATGCTTAGATTGATATGCAGGATTCGAAGTTGCATAATAAATCGTAGGCAGTGTCCACCATTCTTTAACTGTCTACGTGGTGCGATGCATAAGGTGTTGATTTTCGGTGTGAGCATCCTGGATTCGAATCCACGGACTGCAACATGTGTTTGTAAATTTCATTAATCGATTTTAGGAGTATAGTTGGTTGTTGGAAGGAACATAATAATTGATATTGGTTCAGGGGTAATTTATCGAGAGGACTTCCCTAGTGGTTTAAGGCCCCATTAATTGCTCTTTCCATTCACATATGCATAGCCTACGTGAGTTGCAGTTGGGATGTGTGTACATGCTTAGATTGATATGCAGGATTCGAAGTTGCATAATAAATCGTAGGCAGTGTCCACCATTCTTTAACTGTCTACGTGGTGCGATGCATAAGGTGTTGATTTTCGGTTGTGAGAATCCTGGATTCGAATCCACGGACTGCCACATGTGTTTGTAAATTTCATTAATCGATTTTAGGAGTATAGTTGGTTGTTGGAAGGAACATAATAATTGATATTGGTTCAGGGGTAATTTATCGAGAGGACTTCCCTAGTGGTTAAGGCCCAATTAATTGCTCTTTCCATTCACATATGCATAGCCTACGTGAGTTGCAGTTGGGATGTGTGTACATGCTTAGATTGATATGCAGGATTCGAAGTTGCATAATAAATCGTAGGCAGTGTCCACCATTCTTTAACTGTCTACGTGGTGCGATGCATAAGGTGTTGATTTTCGGTGTGAGCATCCTGGATTCGAATCCACGGACTGCCACATGTGTTTGTAAATTTCATTGATCGATTTTAGGAGTATAGTTGGTTGTTGGAAGGAACATAATAATTGATATTGGTTCAGGGGTAATTTATCGAGAGGACTTCCCTAGTGGTTAAGGCCCCATTAATTGCTCTTTCCATTCACATATGCATAGCCTACGTGAGTTGCAGTTGGGATGTGTGTACATGCTTAGATTGATATGCAGGATTCGAAGTTGCATAATAAATCGTAGGCAGGGTCCACCATTCTTTAACTGTCTACGTGGTGCGATGCATAAGGTTTGATTTTCGGTGTGAGCATCCTGGATTCGAATCCAGGGACTGCCACATGTGTTTGTAAATTTCATTAATCGATTTTAGGAGTATAGTTGGTTGTTGGAAGGAAAAATAATAATTGATATTGGTTCAGGGGTAATTTATCGAGAGGACTTCCCTAGTGGTTAAGGCCCCATTAATTGCTCTTTCCATTCACATATGCATAGCCTACGTGAGTTGCAGTTGGGATGTGTGTACATGCTTAGATTGATATGCAGGATTCGAAGTTGCATAATAAATCGTAGGCAGTGTCCACCATTCTTTAACTGTCTACGTGGTGCGATGCATAAGGTGTTGATTTTCGGTCGTGAGCATCCTGGATTCGAATCCACGGACTGCCACATGTGTTTGTAAATTTCATTAATCGATTTTAGGAGTATAGTTGGTTGTTGGAAGGAACATAATAATTGATATTGGTTTCAGGGGTAATTTATCGAGAGGACTTCCCTAGTGGTTAAGGCCCCATTAATTGCTCTTTCCATTCACATATGCATAGCCTACGTGAGTTGCAGTTGGGATGTGTGTACATGCTTAGATTGATATGCAGGATTCGAAGTTGCATAATAAATCGTAGGCAGTGTCCACCATTCTTTAACTGTCAACGTGGTGCGATGCATAAGGTGTTGATTTTCGGTGTGAGCATCCTGGATTCGAATCCACGGACTGCCCCATGTGTTTGTAAATTTCATTAATCGATTTTAGGAGTATAGTTGGTTGTTGGAAGGAACATAATAATTGATATTGGTTCAGGGGTAATTTATCGAGAGGACTTCCCTAGTGGTTAAGGCCCCATTAATTGCTCTTTCCATTCACATATGCATAGCCTACGTGAGTTGCAGTTGGGATGTGTGTACATGCTTAGATTGATATGCAGGATTCGAAGTTGCATAATAAATCGTAGGCAGTGTCCACCATTCTTTAACTGTCTACGTGGTGCGATGCATAAGGTGTTGATTTTCGGTGTGAGCATCCTGGATTCGAATCCACGGACTGCCACATGTGTTTGTAAATTTCATTAATCGATTTTAGGAGTATAGTGGTTGTTGGAAGGAACATAATAATTGATATTGGGTCAGGGGTAATTTATCCAGTGGACTTCCCTAATGGTTATGGCACCATTTATTGCTCTTTCCATTCAAATATGCATAGCCTACGTGAGTTGCAGTTGGGATGTGTGTACAGGCTTAGATTGATATGCAGGATTCGAAGTTGCATAATAAATCGTAGGCAGTGTCCACCATTCTTTAACTGTCTACGTGGTGCGATGCATAAGGTGTTGATTTTCGGTGTGAGCATCCTGGATTCGAATCCACGGACTGCCACATGTGTTTGTAAATTTCATTAATCGATTTTAGGAGTATAGTTGGTTGTTGGAAGGAACATAATAATTGATATTGGTTCAGGGGTAATTGATCGAGGAGGACTTTCCCTAGTGGTTAAGGCCACCATTAATTGCTCGTTCCATTCAAATATGCATAGCCTACGTGAGTTGCAGTTGGGACATGTGTGTACATGCTTAGATTGATATGCCAGGATTCGAAGTTGCATAAAATAAATCGTAGGCAGTGTCCACCATTCTTTAACTGTCTACGTTGGGTGCGATGAGCATAAGGTGTTGATTTTCGGTTCCGTTGGTTGTGAGCATCCTGGATTCGAATCCACGGACCTGCCAACCATGTGTTTGTAAATTTCATTAATCGATTTTAGGTAGTATAGTTGGTTGTTTGGAAGGAACATAATAATTGATATTGGTTCAGAGGGTAAGTTATCGACGAGGACGTTCCCTTAGTGGTTAAGGCCACGCATTAATTGCTCTTTCCATTCACATATGCATAGCCTACGTGAGTTGCAGTGGGATGTGTGTACATGCTTAGATTGATATGCAGGATTACGAAGTTGGAATAATAAATGAAGGCAGTGTCCACCCTTCTTTAACTGTCTACGTGGGGCGATGCATAAGGTGTTGATGATTTTTCGGTGTGGGCATCCTGGATTCGAATCCACGGACTGCCAAATGTGTTTGAACATTTCATTAATCGAT
>CM064569.1:5441629-5568245 GCA_032716605.1 Paralithodes platypus | reverse complement strand
ATTGCTTTGAGATTTTAAGACGTTCGCCCTAGTTAGTTTAGACATTTTAAGAAATGTTGCCTCATTTCTGTCAATTTTAAGACATTTCGTGCCATTAAGGTGTCGATTTTTTCTTGTAGATAGCGAGACTGGAATTTATGAGGCAATCGGATCCGTGAGCCCGGAGAATTTTTTCTACCGAACAATTTACAAATTTATCCTGAAAGGAGGGTATAGGGGGTGTAATTTTAAGCTTTATGAAAACGTAGGCAAAAAACTAAATACCTCCCCTTACCACACCTCTCCAGTAATGTGATTTTTGTCGTTCAAAATATTTCTGGTCGAGTCTCTTAATCAAACTTCCAAAACCGGTTCCAGAAAGCCCTTAAGAATTCGCAGTTCATCCCTGCTGCCTTGTGTATTGGCTGGTGCTCTGAGGCCGACACCGACAGTAAATTCAACCACAATACGAGAGAGAGAGAGGAGAGAGAGAGAGATGAGAGAGGAGAGAGAGAGAGCCTGAGAGAGACGAGAGAGGAGAGAGAGAGAGAGGAGCTACATAGAGCTAAATAGATACACAGACCACAGGGTCCTTACTACGGCAGTATGGCCTTACAAAATATAATATCCATATATGCATATATACACATACCACATAAACATACATACATATAATTATATATATACATATATATACACATACATATACACATACATACATTAACACACAGATATATTACCGTCGAGATATACATAATGTACAGTGCACACACATACACTTACATACATTTTTTTTTTTTTTTTTTTTCATAATATCACCCCAGCCCTCTGCAGATAGAGGTTCAAAGCTTCCCTTGAACGCGCGTTATTGTGTCGCTCTCCACCACTCTCCGTGGTAGTTTATGCCACTCTGTCGCCACACTGTAGGTGAAGAAAAAAAACTTTGTGACAGCTAGGTTTGCCTTTTTGGTTTTTAATTTAATTCCATTCCCGCGAGTTTGATTAGTATTGTTTAATGTGAATCGTGCATTTACATCGACTTTGTCGAAACCTTTTCGTATCTTAAAGCACTCAATAAGCTGACCCCTCAACCTCCTCTTTTTTAATGAGAACAGGTTCAATCGTTTAAGTCTTTCTTCATATGGTTTATTTCTTAATGAGGGGATCATTCTTCGTCTTGGCTCTACGCTGTAACTGACTCGAGTCTTACCCAATGTCCTTGATCAGATAAGGTGACCAGAACTGCACACCATAGTCACGGTTTGGGGCCTCACCATACTTTTGAACAGTGGCACTATTACGTTTTCATGTTCATATGTAAATTTTCGTTTACTAAAGCCCAATGCTATGTGTGCCTTATTTGCAGCTGCTATACATTGGTCGGAAGTTTTTAGGTTTTCAGATGTTAGTGACCCTAGGTCTTTTACTACCGTTGCGGTTTTTATTTGTTTGCCATTCATTTCGTATTTGTATTTCATATTTCTGCTACCAACCTGCAGCACCTGCAATTTATCGACATTGAAGGGAAACTGCCATTTTTTCGACCACTCGGATATCTTGTTTAAATCAGATTGCAAACGCATTTCTATCATCTTCGTAAGGACTGTATTTCCTATTTTTGTATCGTCTGCGAATTTGGAAATGGTGTTGTTTACCCCTACAATCGATATCGTTAATGTAAATGAGAAAACAGGACCGGTACAAGGGATGAACCCTGTGGAACTCCACTAGTGACAGGCTCCCACTCCGAGTCAACTCCATTTATCACCACTCTCTGCCTTCTGTCTGGAAGCCAAAATTTTATCCAAGAATGAATTTCACCTTTGATACCTATTCCTCTCCAGTTTAGCCAATAGTTTTCGGTTGAGGCACCTTGTCCGAAAGCTTTTTGAAAGTAAAGAAGATTATATCTAGTGATTTCGTCATGCTGTTATATGTGAATAGTTTGTTATAAAATTGCAATCAAATTTGTTAGGCATGAATTATTTGATCTAAAGACCGTTGTTGAATACTTTTGATTAGGTTGTTTGATTCGAGGTAATCTACTATCTTATCTCTAATGATTTTTGCCATGCTTTTTCCTACAATTTGAAGTTAGGCTAATTGTTCTGTAATTACTCGCTTAGGCCTTGCTACCCTTCTGTGTATATTCGGGCGTAATGTTCGCATCTTTCCAATCACTCGGTACAATACAATGTAGTAGTAGATAAGTTAAACTAGTTGTGTCAGGGGTTTTGCTATTTAGTCCTTGACATTGTTAATTATTTTCGGGTGGAGCATGTCGGGTCCCGGGGTCTTATTTAAATTTTAAAATTACTCAATTTGCTTGGTACCTTCGGTAACACTGATGGTGAAATCTCCTATAACATGAGGTGAGGGTGTTATTTTCAAAGGGTATGATCCCGATTTAATCTTCTTCTGTGAAAAAGGAGCCAAACTATTTGTTGAGCAGATTTGCCGTGTTTGTGTCGCGCTGTTATTGTCTGGCCATCTTCTAATAGCGGTCCGATTCCCGTTTTGATCTGTTTATTTTTGTTTACGTAACTGTAGAAGTGGTTGGGGTCTTGTGGCACTTTCTCTGGCAATCGTCATTTCGTAATTTTGTTTGTTCGCCCTACTTATTTTTTTCACTTCCCTTCTACTATTTTTGTACAAGTTTTGTAATTACTTCAGTGTTTGTTTATTTTTTACAAAGTTGTGGAGTTGATTCCTTTTCCTTATTGCCTTGCCAATGTCTCTACTGTACCAAGGGGGCACACTTGATTTCGTAATTACCGTTTTGGTTTCATGGGTCCAAATTGTTTATGCGCTTCGGTAATTGTAGACTTAAAATGTACCCATAGGTCATGTACTTCGTTTATAGTTATGAGGTTTAGAGTGTATGTTTGATAGCGATTCCTTAAGTCCGTCATAATTTGCGTTTTTGAAGTCCGAAAGAGAGAGAGAAGAGAGCGAGGGAGGGAGATGCCGAGAGAAGAGGAGATGAGAGGAGAGAGAGAGAGAGACGAGATGTAGAGAGGAGAGAGAGAGAGATATCCATATTGAGGAGCCACTGGGGCTGTTCGATCATTGTAAACACGAGCACAAGACAATGGTGGTGTTCGAGTGAGTGATTTCCTTCCTTGTCGTACCAAACCCAGGCTGAGGAAACCTGTGAGCGAACAAAGAGAGTAGAGATATATTATTTTTAGGCCTATTAAGGGGAGAATTGCCACTTGAGGGACTTTTTCTGGACCCCTTTCCTCATTATGTAGCCCCATTATTTTGGATATGGTTAAGACGTTCGCCCAATAATTAAGAACTTAGCCCCATATCTGTAAATATTAAGACTTTTCGTGTCATTTAGGTGTCGATTTTTTTCTGGCGAGGAATAGCGAGCCTGTATGTTAAGAGGAACCGGCTTTGGGTCGGGACGTTTTTCTACCCCGAAACTGTACAAAGTATATTGAAAGGGGTCCTAAGGGTGTAATTTTAAGATTGATGGAGGTCTAGGGAACCAACTAAAAACCTCACCTTCACCCGGCTGTAACGGCAACGTTTTTTGTTTGTATTATTCAAGTTACTATATTATGACGTATATATATGGACGTATATATTATGACGTATATGTTATGGAAGTATATGTTATGACGTTATATTATGACGTATATGTTATGACGTATAGTTTATGGACGTATATGTTAGGACGTATATGTTATGACGTATCTATTATGAATATTATATTATGAGTTATATATGACGTATATGTTATGACGTATTATGTTATGCCGTATATGTTATGACGTATATGTTAGGACGTATCTGTTATGACGTATATGTTATGACGTAGATGTTATGACGGATATGTTATGACGTGATGTTTATGGGACGGATATATTAGGACGATTATGTTATGACGTATCTGTTATGACTTATATGTTATGCCGTATATGTTATGACGTTTATTATGACGTATATGTTATGACGTCTATGTTATGACGTATGATGTTATGACGTTTTTTTTTTTTAAAATTTGTGTATATGTTATGACGTATATGGTATGACGTAGATGTTATGACGTATATGTTATGCCGTATTTGTTATGGACGTATATGGGATGACGATTTTATGACGTATTATGTTATGACGTATAGGTTATGACGTATATGTTATGACGTATATGTTATGACGTAGATGTTATGACGCATGTTATGGACGTATATGTTATGAACGTATATGTTATGAGTTATATGTTATGACGTAGATGTTATGACGTAGTATATATGACGTTTATATGTTATGACGTATATGTTATGACGCGATATGTTATGACGTCTATATTATGACGTATACCATTCAGTTTAAAAAAGAGTCTCCAGCAATTAACAGGCTTTGACCTATTTCCTGACCCTTTTATACTACCTCAAATCCTTCTGCAACTGCACAAAATCGTCTATATATTATGCTAGAATATAACTAATACGACGTCGCGGTAAAGAATGGGTTAAAGGGAGACTCCACTAGAGGAGATTTTTTTCTTGACACCTTTCTCCCTCATGTTGAGCTTCATTGCTTTTGCTGTTATAAAACGTAGTGGGGGTTTGCCCCCATTACTTTAGCGATTGTAAGAATTCTCACCCCATATTAAGGACCTTAGCGCAATTCATGGTGTGTCGATTTTTTCCTGGTGAGCGATAGCGACCCTGTCATTTTATAAGGAACCGGCCTTCGGCCCGGGGACATTTTTCTACCGAAAAATTTACAGATTTATCTTGAAAGGGACCTCAAGGGGGGTGACATTTTAAGATGGCTGGAGGAGTAGGAAACAAACTAGAACCTCCCTTAAGCACTTGGTCATGAAAAATACGTTTGGCAGAGGACAAAAAATTTATTAAGGGTTAGTCTTTTCATCCACTTTTCTGTATTTGGGATAGTGCTATATCTGCTAAAAAATTAAGTTCTGAACATCTCGCTTGCATCATCAATGTTTGTCGGGGCCGGTGTATCCCCCCCCCCCCCCCGATGTACAGTATGCATAAAATACAATCTTTTATAACATCATTGAATGGCTATTATTCTATGAACTATGTACTGTCTAATGAAGAACAAACACTTATTTGTCCGATCTCTCTCTCTCTCTTCTCTATCTCTCTCTCTCTCTCTCTCTCTCGTTCTCTCCCCTCACCGCCTCAGCAAATCGTCTTTGAGAGGGAAACTGTGGTTGGAATTAATGGTTGCTTGAACTCGGTGGCGGAGCAAAAATACACAAATCGTCTGGGGGTTAAGATGGACAGGGTTGCAGTCTAGCATGCTCAACCATCATCGCACCACAATAGTAAACACACTATCGGGCTACTTGTTATATATATATACTGTATAATAGTAACATATACTGTTTATATATATATAACAGTATATATAATATTTATATATAATAGATATATAGATATTTATATATAATATCTATATGCAGTGTGTGTGTGTGTTGTGTGTTGGGTGTGGTGTATAATGATATAGTTTTTTTTCCTTACCAAGACTCGAAAATCACGGTCAAATCAGGTTAACATCCCATGCCTATACGAACTCGGGCAAGTCGTGGTGAAGTAGGTTTATCAAGTCATTGAATGTACAATCGCTGGTGTAGGCCAAGTCAGATGCATCAATAAACACGCTAACCCCTTCGGTACCCGGCGATGTGGTCTTTGTATCATTAAGTCTAGCTATATTAGGGAGATGGGTCGTTTTTTTTCTGGTTCCCCTCCTCCCTCATGCTTAGAGCCCCATTAGTGTTCAGAGTACAAGACGTTTTAATTAGTTGAAAAAACTAATGGGGCTAAACATGAGGTAGAAAGAGTACCAGAAACACGACCATCTCCCCTTAATGTGTGCTAATCAGGTCACCCAATGAATCACTCGATCAAATAGAAAACGTTGTCGTGGTCGTATCAGGGTAGCCACAGAAAAACGGCAAAATACGGTAAACTATATTATACTCGAAAAACGCTTATTTAATATATCCCAATCGGACCAGTTTGCGAGTTGGAGGGCTATCAGGAAGTTCGAGCCGAGACACATCGATTATTAAACAGACATGCAATAATATTGTTAGATTCTGATGGAATAAATGGTATGTGAATTGGGTTTTATGTCTCATCTTAGAATTATGTACTACGACCGTTGTTTATCTGTACATTCTGTTAAAGTATCGTTGTCTACAACTCCAACTTCCTTATAGAACGAAACTCGCAAGTCGGACAATTGTTCACTTCGCGAATTTCACGCTACAAGGAAGTTTGGAAACCGTAAACACCACTCCTAACCAGAAATGAAAGAATAACGTAGGATTCTGAATGGATAGGAATGTTTTTCATCTTGATTGTATGTTTCTATATATGGATTTTAAACCCCTTCTGCACTCGACGACGCCATTTTTAGCTTTATTCTGGTCTACTGGCTAGGAATTTGTATTCAGTTGCCAAAGGGCCTTCAGCAATTCACAAGCCTTCGAAAACTGTCCTCACTTTACCCTTTTCAATACCACCAGACTCGTGTTAAGGGGAGTGGTTCACTTTTTTGGGGCGATTTTTTTGCATGTATTAAATTATTTTTCTAGTTTCCTCCCCCATAGAACCTCCATAAAAAAAATAAAAAAAAAAATCCATTATATCCCCTTCTAGATTAATTGTGTAATTTTTCGGCCTAGGACAACCCCCCAATGGTCCCGGGCCGACGTTCGATTCTTTCAACATAACAAGCTCAATATCGTTCGCCAGGAGAAAAAATTCGACACCTAAATAGCACGAAAGGTCTAAATATTGGACGACAAAATGGGCGAAAGGTCTTAAAATCGATTAACTAAATGGGCTGCAAAACCTCTTAACATCTGAAAACTAATGGGGCTAAACATGAGGGGAGAAAGTGTTACCAGAACAGCGGGCCCAATCCCCCCTTTAACCGCACACAACTCGTCTAAATATAGCCAGACTATAATTAAAAGGACTAGTCTGGCCGGTTCAGAGGGGATTAAACCAGAAGGGGATGAACCAGAGGGATTAACCAGAAATGAAAATTACTAATAATGTAGGATTATGTCGGCTAAGGAAGGATGTTGTATTGAATTGTAAATATATTATAAATATGCGTTCTACTAACTGTATTATAGCCAATAAATCTGCTAAATATCGACGTATACAGCTCCAACTTCCTTATAGTCCTGAAATTCGCAAGTGGTTAATTAGGGTTCCCATTGGCCACTTGTCGAGTTTCGTTCTATAAGGAAGTTGGAGTTTTGTTAGACATCGATATATAGCAGAAAAAAACAGCTATATACGGTTTTTAGTAATTATATAAATACTGACAACCAAATTCAACATACTAGTTGTACCCACTAGAAAAACCTACATAATTACTGTATCGATGTTTACAGGCCCAACTTCCTTAATAAGCCTGAAACTCGCAAATAGTCTATTGGAAAACGTTAATGGATGGAAGAGAACTGTTGGCCAATCAGGGAGCCGAAATGACGTGACGAACGAGAGCAATTAGGGCGTTTAATCGATGACGTAAGTGTGGGCCAATCAGGCGCTCATAAAATTTCGTCAACGTTAGCCAATTACGGTGCACAACAAATATATTACGTTATGGGGGTCACCTGCTTTTTTTGGTTTTAGTCTTTTCTCTCAGTTTTCTCTCTTTCCTCTGGCTTGTATCCATTCGGGCCCCCTTCAACCAACTAGTTTTTAAGATCGTTTATCCCCACCCAGGTGTCGATATCGTCCCTGGCGAGCGAAAGCGAGCCAGCCATTGTAATGGAGAAATTCCGGCTTCGCCGGAGAAATTTTTTGCTATCGAAACAATGTACAAATTTAGCTTGCTTTGTAAAACAAAAATATATACTGCGGGCTCGTCTACCGCTCGCTAGGAAAAATATGGCCACCTGGAGGGGGGAAAACGTCTTAAAACAGTAAGGCTGGAATGGGGGCGCGTAATCATATACAAGCCAAAGAGAGAGGGAAAGAAAGATAAAACAAAGCAGGTCCCTCCCCCCCCTTAATGGCAGCCCCATAACAAGCCCTCCTACGTAAAACCTCATCATTAACCCTTTCAGCACCCGATGTACGTATTGTTTAGGAAGGAATAAGGGGAGGCACGGTCGTTTTTCTGGTCCATTTCTTCCTCATGCTTAGTTCCATTTATTTTTTTGTTTTAGATTGGTATACGTTCGGCCCATGTTGATTGTCGATTTTTAAAGACCTTTCGTCCCACATTTCGTTATAAATGTTAAGACCTATCGTGCATTTAGGTGTCGAAGTTTTTGCCTGGCGAGCGCTAGCGAGCCTGCTAATTGTAAGAGGAACACCGGCCTTCGGCCGGACCCTTTTTCTACTGAAAAATGTACAAATTTAGCTTAAGAGGGGGTCTATAGGATGTTTTTTCTAAGTTGTGAAGGATGTCTTGCGAGGAAACGAAGAATTATATTAATGAAGGAATGTATAGGCCAGAAAAAGCAGGTATGTGTCCCTTAAGAAGGAACCTATGTTAGACAAGGAGTGTAATTGGGAGTTGTATTTACTACCTTTGAGTCTAGAGGTTGATTGTAAGGTAAAGATAATAGTCTAATGGTAACCAGGCATATGATGAAAATTTACGTCATGGTACTGAAGGGGTTATAATTTAGGTTGCGGTTATATTAGCGGGTGATAGTGATATAGGTAGGTTATATACTGATAGTGATATATGTAGGTTATATAGCGGGTGATAGTGATATATCGTAGGCTATATACTGATAGTGAGATTATGTAGGTATATACTGATATGAGATATGTAGGCTATACTGATAGTGATATATTGTAAGGCTATATCCTGATAGTGATATCATGTAGGCTATATACTGATAGTGTATATATCTCGGCTATATACTGATAGTGATATATGTATGGCTATATAATTGATAGTGATAGGATGTAGGCTATATACTGATAGTGATAATATGTAGGGCTATATACTGATAGTGATATATGCTATGCTATATACTGATAGTGATATATGTAGGCTATAAGTGGTAGTGATATATGTAGGTATTACTGGTAGGATTATGTAGGCTATATACTGAGTAGTGATATATGTAGGCTATTAGAATGGTAGTGATATATGTAGGCTATAATACTGGTAGTGAATTATGTAGGCTATATACTGTAGTGATAATGTAGGCTATATACTGGTCGTGATATATGTAGGCTAGGTATCTGGTATAGTGATAGATGTAGGCTATGTATGATAGTGATATATGTAGGATATATATGGTAGTGATATATGTTAGGCTATATAGGTAGTGATATAGTAGGCTATTACTGGTAGTGTATATGTCAGGGAATATATACTGGTAGGGATATATGTAGGCTATATATGGTAGTGATTATAGTAGGGCTATGTACTGTAGTGAATATGTAGGCTATGTACTGGTAGTGATATATGTAGGCTATGTACTGATCGTGATATATGTAGGCTAGTTACTGATAGTGATATATCGTAGGCTATATACTGCTCAGTGATATATGATAGGCTATATATCTGCTAGTGTTATGTAGGCTATTATACTGATAGGGAATATGTAGGCTATTACGATAGTGATATATGTTGGGTATATAGTTATAGGGATATATGTAGGCTATATCCTGATAGGGATATAGGTAGGATAGATAGATAGGATATAGTAGGCCAACTGATAGTGATATATGTAGGCTATATACTGATAGTGATATAGTAGGCTATATACTGATAGTGACTATATGTAGTTATATAACTGATAGTGATATATGTAGGCATAAATGATAGTGCTATATGTAGGCTATATACTGATAGTGCTATATGTAGGATATATACTGATAGTGTATATATGTAGGCCTATATACTTGATAGTTGATATTATGTAGGCTATATATGATAGTGATATATGTCGGCTAGATCTGATAGGTATAGGTAGGCTATATACTGATAGTGATATGTGTTAGGCTCTATACTGATAGTGATAGTGTAGGCTATATACTGATCGTGATATGGTAGGCTATATTACTGGATAGTGATATAGGTAGGCTATATACTGTAGTGATATGTGTAGGCTATCATAATGAGGTGATATATGTAGGCTCTATCGCTGATAGTGATATATGTAGGCTATAATACTAAGATAGTGATATATGTAGGCTATATACTGATAGTGATATGATGTAGGCTTATTACTGATAGTGATATATGTAGGCTATATACTGATAGTGATATATGTAGGCAATATACTGATAGTGAATAATATGTAGGCTATATACTGATAGTGATAATGTAGGTATATACGGATAGGGATATATGTAGGCTACTAATGATAGTGATGATTGTAGGCAATATACTGTATAGTGATATATGTAGTCTATATACTGATAGTGATATATGTAGGCTATTATGATAGTGTATATGTAGGCTATAGATGATAGTGCTATATGTAGGCCTATATACTGATAGTGATATGTGTAGGCTATATACTGATAGTGATATCTTGTAGTTATATACATGATAGTGATATGTGTAGGCTATATACTGATAGTGATTATGTGTAGGCTATATACTGATAGTGAGATGGTTGTAGGCTATATACTGATAGTGATATGTGCTAGGCTATATACTGATAGTGATATGTGTAGGCTTATAGATCGTGATATGTGTAGGCTATATACTGATAAGTGATATGTGTAGGCTATATACTGACTAGTGATATAGGTAGGCTATATACTGATAGTGATTATATGTAGGATCTATACGTGATTACGTGATATATGTAGGCTAATATACTGATAGTGATATATTGTAGGCTCTACTGATAGTGATATCTGGAGGCTATCACTGATAGTGATAGTAGTGGCTATATACTGATAGTGATAATATGTAGGCTATATACTGATAGTGGATATATGTAGGCTATATACTGATAGTAAGTATGTAGGCTATTATACTGATAGTGATATATGTAGGCTATATACTGCATAGTGAGGTATTATATGTAGGACTATATTACTGATAGTGATCATAGGTAGGGCTATATACTGATAGTGATATATTGTAGGCTAATATACTGATAGTGATATATGTAGGCTATATACTGATAGTGATATATGTAGGCGATATACTGATAGTGATATATGTAGGCTATATACTGATAGTGATATATGTAAGGCTATATACTGATAGTGATATATGTAGGCTATATACTGATAGTGATATATGTAGGGCTATATACTGATAGTGCTATATGTAGGCTATATACTGGTAGTGATATATGGAGGCTTATATACCTGGTTAGTGATCTATGTCGGCTATTATACTGGTAGTGATATATGTAGGCTATATACGGGCTAGTGTATATGTAGGCTATATACTGGTAGTGATATATGTAGGATATAGACTGGTAGTGATATCTGTAGGCTATATACTGGTAGTGATATATGTAGGCGATCTACTGGTAGTGATATATGTAGGCTATATTTGGTGAGTGAGATATGTGGCCTATGTGACTGATAGTGATAGATGGAGGCTATGTACTGATAGTGATATAGTGTAGGCTATATACTGATAGTTGATATATGTCGGCTATGCTACTGATAGTGATTATATGTAGGATATATACTGATAGTGATATGTAGCTATATACTGATAGTGATATATGTAGGCTATATTCTGATAGTGATATATGTATGTTTATATCGCTAGTGATATATGTAGGTTCTCTACTGATAGTGAATATATTGTAGGCTATCATACTGATAGTGATCTATGTAGGGCTATATACTGATAGTGATATAGCTGTAGGCTATATACTGATAGGGATATATGTAGGAGATATACTGATAGTGATATATGTAGGATATATATGATGATAGGTATATATGTAGGGCTATTTACTGATAGTGATCTATGTAGGCTATATCTGATTTAGTGATATATGTAGGATATTATACTGATAGTGATATATGTAGGATATATACTGATAGAGATATATGTAGGCTATATACTGATAGTGATATTCGTAGGCTCTATACTGATAGATGAGATGTGTAGGCTATATACTGATAGTGATATATGTAGGCTATATACTGATAGTGATATTGTGAGGCTCGTATACTGATAGTGATATGTGTAGGCTATATACTGATAGTGATATATGTAGGCTATATACTGATAGTGATATATGTAATGGCTATATACTGATAGTGATATATGTAGGCTATATACTGATAGTGATATATGTAGGCTATATACTGATAGTGATATATGTAGGCTATATACTGATAGTGATTATATGTAGGTATTACGGATAGTGATATTGTAGGCTATATACTGGTAGGATATAGTAGGCTACTATAATGATAGTGATTAGTAGGCTATATACTGATATATGTAGGCTATATACTGATATTTGATATATGTAGGCTATACTACTGATAGTGATATATTGTAGGCTATATACTTGAATAGTTGATATATGTAGGGCTATTTATACTGATAATTGACTTATGTAGGGGCTATATACTGATAGTGATATATGTAGGCTAATATGATAGGGATATATGTAGGCTATATACTGATAGTGATTCTATGTAGGCTATATATCGGGATAGTGATATATGTAGGCTATATACTGATAGTGATTAATGTAGGGCTAGTATCACTGATAGTGATATATGTAGGATTACTTTACTGATAGTGATATATTAGGAGGCTATGATACTGATAGTGAGATATGTGGGCATTATAATGCAGTGATTATTGTAGGGCTATATACTGCTAGTGATATCGTAGGCTATATACATGATTAGTGATATATGTAGGCTATATTAATGGTAGTGAGATGTAGGCTATATAATGGTAGTGATATATGTAGGCTATATACTGATAGTGAGATATGTAGGCTATATACTGATAGTGATATATGTAGGCTAGATACTGATAGTGATATATAGGTAGGTCTATACTGATAGTGATATATGTAGGCTATATACTGATAGTGATATATGTAGGCCATATACTGTTAGTGATATATGTAGGCCATATACTGATAGTGATATATGTAGGGCTACTATACTGATAGTGATATATGTAGGCTATATACTGATAGTGATATATGTAGGGCTATATACTGATAGTGAGTTATATGTAGGCTTATATACTGATAGGTTGATATCATGTAGGCTATATACTGATAGTGATATATGTAGGCTATATACTGATAGTGGATATCATGTAGGCTATATACTGATAGGGATATATGTAGGGCTATATCCTGATAGTGATATATGTAGGCTATATACTGAATAGTGATATATGTAGGCTTATATACTGATAGTGATATATGTCGGCTATATACTGATAGTGTATATGTAGGCTATATACTGATAGTGATATATGTATGCTATATACTGATAGTGATATATGTAGGCTATATACTGATAGTGATATATGTAGAGCTATATACTGATAGTGATATATGTAGGCTATCTACTGATAGTGTCATATCTTGGCTATATACTGATCGCGACATATGTAGGCTATATACTGATAGTGATATAGGTAGGCTATATACTGAGAAGTGATATATGTAGGCTATATACTGGGGGGATAGTGATATATGTAGGCTATATATACTGATAGTTGATATATGTAGGCTATATACTGATAGTGATGATATGATAGGCTATATACTGATAGTGATAGATGTAAGGCTTATACTGATAGTGATGATATGTAGGCTTATATACTGCTAGTGCTCTATGTAGGCTATATTCTGATAGTGATATGTAGGCCTATATACTGGATTTCCCCCATTTTTTTTTTTTTTTAAGAATTCTTTGTTATAATTCAATTCATCATTGGATTAAAAGCGTAAGCGTACGTAACAAAATATTCAAACTATAGCACAAACAAAAAACAATGCTTTAACTGTTGTCATTAAATTGAAAGGATTTATTAAATGTGAAAATTATTGATTAATGTTCAGTATCTAGGACAGCTGCCATTCAACCGAGCTGAGGGCCATGTGGAATGATATGTTGAAAGGAAATTTACGGTGTGTCCTGTGTGTGTGTGTGTGTGGTGTAGTGTGTGTGTGTGGTCATACAGTATTATACTGTAAACTAACCAGGCAAACACTCACTCTCTCACTCCGCATCCTCAGCCACCCACACATACACACAAACCCGCACTCCCTCCTACATCACACACTAATACGTCCTATGACACACACATACACCACACACACACACACACACACACCTTCCCTCCAATACCACACGCTCTAATACGTCCTATTACACACACACACACACACAAAAACACACACACCAAACATCCATCACTAACACACACACACAAAAAACAGCCTAAGGGTGATTCCACAGACACAAGCCACTAACTAGACTAATTACCTGCTCTAGAGACCCGGCCAACCTCCACCATTTTGGTGTCACTGGTGACAATTTCCTCTCTTGTCACTCAAATAACTCCATCCCCCACACTAAACAAAATGGAAATACTGGTACAGGGTACACAGTTTGTGTACATGGATTTGTGACGATACAGGGGGTGTTTTCTTGACGTGTCGGTGTAACCAGGATACTTGTAGAATAGCACGAACGATCAGATCACCTCGGAACACGCCTAACGTTTCACGTGGACTTGATTTGAGTCCATTTGATATATATATATATATATATCTTATAGATTTGAATTCTTCCTTCATCAATAGATTTTACCCCTTACATTCCTAGATTTTTATCTAATGCTAGAATTAATGTTTCTAGTTAGCCAGAAAGGACAACAAGAACACTTAGAGGTTAAGACAGCAGGGAAAATAGCCAATATACTGTAGTTCCTTTTCCGGGGCCCTTAACTTCCAACCAGCTGAACACCAGAGGGGCTTCTATATCATTCCAGGAAGTTATTAAATAAGTAAGCAAGTAAGTAAATAAGCAAAGAAGTCAGTCAGTCAGTCTAAGTAAATAAGTATGTTAATACAAAAGTAGGTAAGTAAGTAAGCTCTAAATACTGAGTAAGTAAGTAGGTAAGTAAGTAAGTAAGTAAGTAAGTAAGTAAGTAAGTAAGCAAGTAAGTAAGTAAGTAAGTAAGCAAGTAAGTAAGTAAGCAAGTAAGCAAGCAAGTAAGTAAGTAAGTAAGTAAGTAAGTAAGTAAGTAAGTAAGTAAGTAAGCAAGCAAGCAAGCAAGCAAGTAAGTAGGTATAGTAGTAAGTAAATAGGTCAATAAATGAGTCGGTGAATATGTAAGTTAGTTATTTAGTTTTTTTTCTTTTCTATATGAATGAGGTAAACAGAAGGCAAATAAACGTGTGACGTGTGCCTCCTCCAGAGTTGAAGAAGTGACTGTGCCAAAATCAAGGAATGTTCGAGCCAAAATGTCTGGACACGCGGAGTTTGAAACAATTTAAGTCATAGGATGAAGGAAAGATGGATTCAGGGAGAGAGTTCCATAGCTCAGCTGTTTAATCGAAGAAAGATTGGGGGTATCGTTTCACTCTTGGGTTGGAGAGTTGCACAGAGAAGGGATGGGATTGTGTTGCACGACGGGTAATAGGTACCTTACCTAGAGGAGGTGGTATACACTGAGAGAACTCTGAGAAACACTGATTATTGTAATAGTGATAGAATACCGAGAGAGAGGCAACATTGCGGTAAAGAGGGAGAGAGAGAGAGAATGCAGAGAATCGGTGAGTGGACGTGAATTAATGATTCACAAGGCTTTCTTTTCTACTTTGTCTAAGAGTGTGTGAGAGGATGCTCCACGCGCACACGATCAATACTCAATATATAAACGCACTGTGCCACTGTTCCAGGGCAGTAGTTCCCTTTCCAATGTTCCCTTAACCACTCTAAACCACTGTT
Organism: Paralithodes platypus; assembly: GCA_032716605.1. Classification (NCBI taxonomy): domain Eukaryota; kingdom Metazoa; phylum Arthropoda; class Malacostraca; order Decapoda; family Lithodidae; genus Paralithodes; species Paralithodes platypus. Next base: position 5,552,352 of record CM064569.1, on the reverse strand, counting down.
TGGATAATTGATCCTCAGTGTTTTGGAGGACAAGCAGCCTAGAAGAGTCACCAGACCTGTTGTTGCTTGATTTCCTTTGCACTCCTTTGTACAGAACAAAAAGCTGTGCAGGGGTAAAGAACCCCTTGAGGCAGTTGAGCACACCCAGCTTTTGGGAATCCGTTTTAGCAAGAGTGGTAATATTGTCTTTCCAAGAAAGATCAGAAGAAAATGAGACACCGAGAATACGGAGAGAAGATGAAGGGTTGATGTTTGTATTGTTGAAATATAAGGGATAGTCCTCTGGGAGTTCTTGACGGGTAGACAAATGGAGACATTGGGTTTTGGAATCATTGAAAGCAACATAATTCTCTCTTCCACAATTGGTAGCTAGATCATAAGATAAGTGTTGCATGGCTTCATTACAAGAGTTTTTGAGGGATTGCTTGCTGGGGCGTTCTGGAAAACTAGTTGAATACTGTAAGGTAGAGCCGTCAGCATATGAATGGATAAGGCTGGAGGTACAGTTGAGAAGATTATGTACGAACATTAGGACAGAGCCCTGAGGAACACTGTAGTTTGATAGGGTGAGGAAGTGAACTATGTTCGTCCCCAACCGCAGCTATGGAACGGCCGGAAAGGAAATTAGAGACAAAGGCACAGATGGAGGGAATAGAAACCCAAGGAGGGTAGCTTAGAAATTAGAGATTTAGGCCAGACTCCATCGAAGGCCTTCGAAATGTCTAGCGCAATAGAAAAGGTCTAACCAAAGTCCTTAAAAGAGGATGACCAAGAGTTAGTAAGATATGAAAGAAGATCACCAGTAGAGCGACCCTTAAGGAAGCCAGACTGGCGATCTGAGAGTAGATTATGAGAAGAGAAAAGCTTAAGAAATGTTGAAATATGAATAGTTTCAAAAACTTTAGAGATACAAGAGATGAGAGCAATTAGACGATAGTTGGAGGGTTGAAAGTGGTTACCCTTCTTTGGGACAGGTTGAATGAGAGCAAACTTCCAGCATGAAGGGAAGACGTTAGAGGAGAGACAGAGACGAAAGAGTTTGCCTAGGCAGGGAGTCAGCATGGAAGCACACTTTTTTAGTACAACAGGAGGAACACCGTCCAGACTGTATGCCTTCTTAGTATTAAGCCCAGAGAGGGTAGAAAGTACATCTTTAGAAGTGATTAAGATATTAGGCATAAATATAAGAGAGGGGTACTGTGAATTACCGTATAGTTGCTCTCTCCAATCAAGTAACGTGTAAAGATTATATATATATATATATATATATATATATATATATATAGAATAAATAAGATGACGAGAGCAAACATCAACTCCATTTTCATTGTTTATTAATTAAGCTTTGACAATATTTCGAACAACTCTGTTCATCATCAGGTGAAACACCAACGATCCTAGAAAACAAACATGATATCTGTTAAAACTTTGTATTTAATATATGGATCTATTTAAACAAGTTTAATGTGACAATTCTACATAATACTTTACTTAAAACTGCTAGACTATAAGTTAATAATTGAAAACAATAACAAGATTTACAAGAATATTACATAATCCTAACTTCATAAACCTGACCATGTAATACAAAATATAAAATAACATGCAACAAACCATTTCGACCTGCACCTTACGACTAATCCGGAGGAACTAATTAGATTAACTGACTATAGACATTATATATAGCAAGGGATCCTAAAGCCCCAAGCTATCAATTACCTGAGCACTCAGTTTAGGTTCGGTTTTGAGTTAGTCTATGAAATATTTCTCCCCAATGAAAGTATCGTTCTTGTTTCTGAATTTAGCCAATATCTTAAAATCTTTTTCATTAAATCTGTGGTCCAATTCGAAAGAGTGATTCCTTACTGCTGAAAAAGACATTTTCGTTAAATATTGACCTGTTCGGATACTTTTCCCCAAATGCTCCAATATTCTAGCTCGGAATGAACGAGACGAACATCCCACATACCCAGCAAGGCAGCTGGGACAGTTAAATTCATAAACAATATTGGAACATAAGTTATTGGGAACAGTATCCTTTATTCTAAAAAATGAGCGAATGTTAAAGTCATTTGTGAAAATTATGCGAAAGTTAACAGCTGGGAATCTAGATTGAAGCAATTTTTGGAGCTGTTTACGAAAGTCGTAACTGGATTTACCATAGAATGGAAGTTTTATATATTTCTTAAGTTTCGGGACCTCGTGAACACAGGTTTTAGTTACATATTTACTAGCTAAAAATGACTTAACGGTCTTCTGGACTAAATGACTTAACGGTCTTCTGGACTAAATTAACTGTATAATTATTTTTAACAAAGAAGTTTTCCAAAGTCTTAAATTCAATATGTAAAAACATGTAGGTGGAACATAATGCTATAAGCTCAGTTAATTAGAGTCTTGATTGAATTTATTTTATAAATTACGGGTGTAAAACTGAACCAATTAAGTCCAAGGTTTGTGAACGTAGATTTTCGAAATACACTAGTTGTTAATCCAGAACCCGTTTTCATTACATTTACATCCAAAAAAGGTAGGCAGCCCTCTTTTTCTATTTCCGAAGTGAACTTTATATTCGTATGCTGTCTATTCATATACTCTAAAAACATATTAACATGTTCAGCCTTCCTGAAAATTAAAAAGCTATCATATACATATCGCCTATAGAAAACAGGTTTAAAACTTAAGGGGCACTCATCTAGTCATTCAACTTCGTGTTTACACATGAACGCATTAGCATAAACAGGGCCCAGAGGGGAGCCCATGGCAATTCCGTCTACCTGATTGTATAGAGCATTATCAAACATGAATACACTATCAGAAGTGGCAAATGTTAACAGCTTATTCACAGTCTTTCTATCGAGTCCATAAAATTCATCAGGATGGTATTTGTCCAGAATAATATTTGTAGTTTCTTGAAGAGGGACATTTGTGAAGAGGGACTGTACGTCGAAACTAGCCATTACACAGTCTTGAGGAAGATTTAATGATTTGAGTTCATTGACCAATGTTGCTGAATTATTAACTGTATATTCATTGTTGGTAAAAGGGGAAATTAATTTGATTAGAAATTTACCCACGTTTGTAACCCGCCGTGTTTATAGTTGAAATGATCGGTCTTAATGGTCTACCATCCTTATGTATTTTAGGGGACCCATATAATATTCCTGGCAAGGCACCTGAAGCATACATGTTATCATATCATGTTATCGCTCATTTTTTAGAATAAAGGATACTGTTCCCAATAACTTATGTTCCAATATTGTTTATGAATTTAACTGTCCCAGCTGCCTTGCTGGGTATGTGGGATGTTCGTCTCGTTCATTCCGCGCTAGAATATTGGAGCATTTGGGGAAAAGTATCCGAACAGGTCAATATTTAACGAAAATGTCTTTTTCAGCAGTAAGGAATCACTCTTTCGAATTGGACCACAGATTTAATGAAAAAGATTTTAAGATATTGGCTAAATTCAGAAACAAGAACGATACTTTCATTGGGGAGAAATATTTCATAGACAAACTCAAACCAAACCTAAACTGAGTGGTCAGGTAGTTGATAGCTTGGGGCTTTAGGATCCCTTGCTATATATAATGTCTATAGTAAGTTAATCTAGTTAGTTCTCCCGGAATAGTCGTAAGGTGCAGGTCGAAATGGTTTGTTGCATGTTATTTTATATTTTGTATTACATGTTCAGGTTATGAAGTTAGGATTGTGTAATATTCTTGTAAATCTTGTTATTGTTTTCAATTATTAACTTATAGTCTAGCAGTTTTAAGTAAAGTATTATGTAGAATTGTCACATTAAACTTTTTTAAATAGATCCATATATTAAATACAAAGTTTTAACAGATATCATGTTTGTTTTCTAGGATCGTTGGTGTTTCACCTGATGATGAACAGAGTTGTTCGAAATATTGTCAAAGCTTAATTAATAAACAATGAAAATGGAGTTGATGTTTGCTTTCGTCATCTTATTTATTCTGAAGATCCGGTACCCTAGCGGCCAACCTACTACTGATATTGTGTATATATATATATATATATATATATAATCTCTCTCTCTCTCTACCTGTGCAAACTGTGTTGAGTGCAAAGGCTGTGATTGGAATTAATAGCTGGTGACGTTCGGTACCAGACCAAAGACACACACACACACATTGCAAACCGTGTATAGGCGCTAGTTGGAGATAATTGCTGGTGACTCGGGTAGTGGACTAAACACACACACACACACACACACAAAGTACACACACACACACACACATACATACACACAAACCCACTGACACACACAGACACACACACACACATACATACACACAAACCCACTGACACACACACAGACACACACACACACACACAAGTACACACACACATACATACACACAAACCCACTGACACACACACACACATACATACACACAAACCCACTGACACACACACAGACACACACACACACACACACACAGGACCAAAGGCAATTCACACAGCAGCAATCCAATACATTATTACCCAGAGTATTGATTTCTATTCCATTTGACCGAACCATTACCGAACCCTTGACCTACTGAGGCCATCATTAACCCTTTCAGTACCGGTGACGTTTTTTTAAGGGAGAGGTGGTTGGTTTTTTGGACCCCCTTCTTCCTCATGTTTAGCCCCATTAGTTTCGAGATTTAAAGACGTTCGGCCCATTATTTGGCGATTTTAACACCTTTCGTCCAATTTCGTTGTCAATTTTAATTTAAGACCTTTCGTGCCATTTAGGTGTCAATTTTCTCCGAGCGAGCGATAGTGAGCCTGTAATATGAAGAGGAACCGGCTTTCGGCTGGGATATTTGTCTACCGAAAAATGTACAAACATATCTTAAGAGGGGTTCTAGGGGGGGTTTGTTTAAGCTTAATGGAGGTCTAGCGAGGAAACCAAAGCAAACAGATGAATGAATATCCCCCCAAAACAAGCACTAACCCTTTAACGTTATCCTGGCAAATATTAGACGATTTTATTCAGTCTAAAAAGGTCCTCCAGCAATTATTATTAGGCGTCGAACTATCTCACTTAACCACATATATTTTATTAACCCCTTCAGTACCGGTGCCGGCCTCTTAACTTTATCCTGGCTACTATTAGACGATATTATTTAGACTAGAAAGTTCCTCCCGCAGTTATTAGGCTTCGATCTATCTTACTTAATCACAGATTCTTTTGAAATTGCACAAAATCGTCGAAAATTGCTAGAGGAGAATTAAATAGACGTCGCCGGTACAGAAAGTGTTAAAGGTATGTTTCTACGTTGATGTACAGTCGCGCTAATAAGTCATGTCCCAGCTGTCTTTTCGTTTGGCTGGCTCTGTGGTGTATTAATGTCTGTCAGATGTTGAGTAGGGTGGGTAAGTGTAGGAACATGTTTGTATATTTCACTCGATATGAAGAAATGAAGCTTAGATATTGCTGATACCAATTATTGATCAAAACATACTTGGTGCCGAGACATCACTTATTAGCGCGACTGTATAGTCGCACTAATAATGTCATATCTCAGTTGTCGTTATTTTTGGTTCGCTCTGTGCTGTATTAATGTCTGTCAGGTGTTGAATAGGGTGAGTAAGTGTGGGAATATGTTTGTAAATGTTTGTTTGCTCTTTCCATTCACATATGCATAGACTACGTGAGTTGCAGTTGGGATGTGTGTACATGCTTAGATTGATATGCAGGATTCGAAGTTGCATAATAAATCGTAGGCAGTGTCCACCATTCTTTAACTGTCTATGTGGTGCGATGCATAAGGTGTTGATTTTCGGTGTGAGCATCCTGGATTCGAATCCACGGACTGCCACATGTGTTTGTAAATTTCATTAATCGATTTTAGGAGTATAGTTGGTTGTTGGAAGGAACATAATAATTGATATTGGTTCAGGGGTAATTTATCGAGAGGACTTCCCTAGTGGTTAAGGCCCCATTAATTGCTCTTTCCATTCACATATGCATAGCCTACGTGAGTTGCAGTTGGGATGTGTGTACATGCTTAGATTGATATGCAGGATTCGAAGTTGCATAATAAATCGTAGGCAGTGTCCACCATTCTTTAACTGTCTACGTGGTGCGATGCATAAGGTGTTGATTTTCGGTGTGAGCATCCTGGATTCGAATCCACGGACTGCCACATGTGTTTGTAAATTTCATTAATCGATTTTAGGAGTATAGTTGGTTGTTGGAAGGAACATAATAATTGATATTGGTTCAGGGGTAATTTATCGAGAGGACTTCCCTAGTGGTTAAGGCCCCATTAATTGCTCTTTCCATTCACATATGCATAGCCTACGTGAGTTGCAGTTGGGATGTGTGTACATGCTTAGATTGATATGCAGGATTCGAAGTTGCATAATAAATCGTAGGCAGTGTCCACCATTCTTTAACTGTCTACGTGGTGCGATGCATAAGGTGTTGATTTTCGGTGTGAGCATCCTGGATTCGAATCCACGGACTGCCACATGTGTTTGTAAATTTCATTAATCGATTTTAGGAGTATAGTTGGTTGTTGGAAGGAACATAATAATTGATATTGGTTCAGGGGTAATTTATCGAGAGGACTTCCCTAGTGGTTAAGGCCCCATTAATTGCTCTTTCCATTCACATATGCATAGCCTACGTGAGTTGCAGTTGGGATGTGTGTACATGCTTAGATTGATATGCAGGATTCGAAGTTGCATAATAAATCGTAGGCAGTGTCCACCATTCTTAACTGTCTACGTGGTGCGATGCATAAGGTGTTGATTTTCGGTGTGAGCATCCTGGATTCGAATCCACGGACTGCCACATGTGTTTGTAAATTTCATTAATCGATTTTAGGAGTATAGTTGGTTGTTGGAAGGAACATAATAATTGATATTGGTTCAGGGGTAATTTATCGAGAGGACTTCCCTAATGGTTAAGGCCCCATTAATTGCTCTTTCCATTCACATATGCATAGCCTACGTGAGTTGCAGTTGGGATGTGTGTACATGCTTAGATTGATATGCAGGATTCGAAGTTGCATAATAAATCGTAGGCAGTGTCCACCATTTTTTAACTGTCTACGTGGTGCGATGCATAAGGTGTTGATTTTCGGTGTGAGCATCCTGGATTCGAATCCACGGACTGCCACATGTGTTTGTAAATTTCATTAATCGATTTTAGGAGTATAGTTGGTTGTTGGAAGGAACATAATAATTGATATTGGTTCAGGGGTAATTTATCGAGAGGACTTCCCTAGTGGTTAAGGCCCCATTAATTGCTCTTTCCATTCACATATGCATAGCCTACGTGAGTTGCAGTTGGGATGTGTGTACATGCTTAGATTGATATGCAGGATTCGAAGTTGCATAATAAATCGTAGGCAGTGTCCACCATTCTTTAACTGTCTACGTGGTGCGATGCATAAGGTGTTGATTTTCGGTGTGAGCATCCTGGATTCGAATCCACGGACTGCCACATGTGTTTGTAAATTTCATTAATCGATTTTAGGAGTATAGTTGGTTGTTGGAAGGAACATAATAATTGATATTGGTTCAGGGGTAATTTATCGAGAGGACTTCCCTAGTGGTTAAGGCCCCATTAATTGCTCTTTCCATTCACATATGCATAGCCTACGTGAGTTGCAGTTGGGATGTGTGTACATGCTTAGATTGATATGCAGGATTCGAAGTTGCATAATAAATCGTACGCAGTGTCCACCATTCTTTAACTGTCTACGTGGTGCGATGCATAAGGTGTTGATTTTCGGTGTGAGCATCCTGGATTCGAATCCACGGACTGCCACATGTGTTTGTAAATTTCATTAATCGATTTTAGGAGTATAGTTGGTTGTTGGAAGGAACATAATAATTGATATTGGTTCAGGGGTAATTTATCGAGAGGACTTCCCTAGTGGTTAAGGCCCCATTAATTGCTCTTTCCATTCACATATGCATAGCCTACGTGAGTTGCAGTTGGGATGTGTGTACATGCTTAGATTGATATGCAGGATTCGAAGTTGCATAATAAATCGTAGGCAGTGTCCACCATTCTTTAACTGTCTACGTGGTGCGATGCATAAGGTGTTGATTTTCGGTGTGAGCATCCTGGATTCGAATCCACGGACTGCCACATGTGTTTGTAAATTTCATTAATCGATTTTAGGAGTATAGTTGGTTGTTGGAAGGAACATAATAATTGATATTGGTTCAGGGGTAATTTATCGAGAGGACTTCCCTAGTGGTTAAGGCCCCATTAATTGCTCTTTCCATTCACATATGCATAGCCTACGTGAGTTGCAGTTGGGATGTGTGTACATGCTTAGATTGATATGCAGGATTCGAAGTTGCATAATAAATCGTAGGCAGTGTCCACCATTCTTTAACTGTCTACGTGGTGCGATGCATAAGGTGTTGATTTTCGGTGTGAGCATCCTGGATTCGAATCCACGGACTGCCACATGTGTTTGTAAATTTCATTAATCGATTTTAGGAGTATAGTTGGTTGTTGGAAGGAACATAATAATTGATATTGGTTCAGGGGTAATTTATCGAGAGGACTTCCCTAGTGGTTAAGGCCCCATTAATTGCTCTTTCCATTCACATATGCATAGCCTACGTGAGTTGCAGTTGGGATGTGTGTACATGCTTAGATTGATATGCAGGATTCGAAGTTGCATAATAAATCGTAGGCAGTGTCCACCATTCTTTAACTGTCTACGTGGTGCGATGCATAAGGTGTTGATTTTCGGTGTGAGCATCCTGGATTCGAATCCACGGACTGCCACATGTGTTTGTAAATTTCATTAATCGATTTTAGGAGTATAGTTGGTTGTTGGAAGGAACATAATAATTGATATTGGTTCAGGGGTAATTTATCGAGAGGACTTCCCTAGTGGTTAAGGCCCCATTAATTGCTCTTTCCATTCACATATGCATAGCCTACGTGAGTTGCAGTTGGGATGTGTGTACATGCTTAGATTGATATGCAGGATTCGAAGTTGCATAATAAATCGTAGGCAGTGTCCACCATTCTTTAACTGTCTACGTGGTGCGATGCATAAGGTGTTGATTTTCGGTGTGAGCATCCTGGATTCGAATCCACGGACTGCCACATGTGTTTGTAAATTTCATTAATCGATTTTAGGAGTATAGTTGGTTGTTGGAAGGAACATAATAATTGATATTGGTTCAGGGGTAATTTATCGAGAGGACTTCCCTAGTGGTTAAGGCCCCATTAATTGCTCTTTCCATTCACATATGCATAGCCTACGTGAGTTGCAGTTGGGATGTGTGTACATGCTTAGATTGATATGCAGGATTCGAAGTTGCATAATAAATCGTAGGCAGTGTCCACCATTCTTTAACTGTCTACGTGGTGCGATGCATAAGGTGTTGATTTTCGGTGTGAGCATCCTGGATTCGAATCCACGGACTGCCACATGTGTTTGTAAATTTCATTAATCGATTTTAGGAGTATAGTTGGTTGTTGGAAGGAACATAATAATTGATATTGGTTCAGGGGTAATTTATCGAGAGGACTTCCCTAGTGGTTAAGGCCCCATTAATTGCTCTTTCCATTCACATATGCATAGCCTACGTGAGTTGCAGTTGGGATGTGTGTACATGCTTAGATTGATATGCAGGATTCGAAGTTGCATAATAAATCGTAGGCAGTGTCCACCATTCTTTAACTGTCTACGTGGTGCGATGCATAAGGTGTTGATTTTCGGTGTGAGCATCCTGGATTCGAATCCACGGACTGCCACATGTGTTTGTAAATTTCATTAATCGATTTTAGGAGTATAGTTGGTTGTTGGAAGGAACATAATTGATATTGGTTCAGGGGTAATTTATCGAGAGGACTTCCCTAGTGGTTAAGGCCCCATTAATTGCTCTTTCCATTCACATATGCATAGCCTACGTGAGTTGCAGTTGGGATGTGTGTACATGCTTAGATTGATATGCAGGATTCGAAGTTGCATAATAAATCGTAGGCAGTGTCCACCATTCTTTAACTGTCTACGTGGTGCGATGCATAAGGTGTTGATTTTCGGTGTGAGCATCCTGGATTCGAATCCACGGACTGCCACATGTGTTTGTAAATTTCATTAATCGATTTTAGGAGTATAGTTGGTTGTTGGAAGGAACATAATAATTGATATTGGTTCAGGGGTAATTTATCGAGAGGACTTCCCTAGTGGTTAAGGCCCCATTAATTGCTCTTTCCATTCACATATGCATAGCCTACGTGAGTTGCAGTTGGGATGTGTGTACATGCTTAGATTGATATGCAGGATTCGAAGTTGCATAATAAATCGTAGGCAGTGTCCACCATTCTTTAACTGTCTACGTGGTGCGATGCATAAGGTGTTGATTTTCGGTGTGAGCATCCTGGATTCGAATCCACGGACTGCCACATGTGTTTGTAAATTTCATTAATCGATTTTAGGAGTATAGTTGGTTGTTGGAAGGAACATAATAATTGATATTGGTTCAGGGGTAATTTATCGAGAGGACTTCCCTAGTGGTTAAGGCCCCATTAATTGCTCTTTCCATTCACATATGCATAGCCTACGTGAGTTGCAGTTGGGATGTGTGTACATGCTTAGATTGATATGCAGGATTCGAAGTTGCATAATAAATCGTAGGCAGTGTCCACCATTCTTTAACTGTCTACGTGGTGCGATGCATAAGGTGTTGATTTTCGGTGTGAGCATCCTGGATTCGAATCCACGGACTGCCACATGTGTTTGTAAATTTCATTAATCGATTTTAGGAGTATAGTTGGTTGTTGGAAGGAACATAATAATTGATATTGGTTCAGGGGTAATTTATCGAGAGGACTTCCCTAGTGGTTAAGGCCCCATTAATTGCTCTTTCCATTCACATATGCATAGCCTACGTGAGTTGCAGTTGGGATGTGTGTACATGCTTAGATTGATATGCAGGATTCGAAGTTGCATAATAAATCGTAGGCAGTGTCCACCATTCTTTAACTGTCTACGTGGTGCGATGCATAAGGTGTTGATTTTCGGTGTGAGCATCCTGGATTCGAATCCACGGACTGCCACATGTGTTTGTAAATTTCATTAATCGATTTTAGGAGTATAGTTGGTTGTTGGAAGGAACATAATAATTGATATTGGTTCAGGGGTAATTTATCGAGAGGACTTCCCTAGTGGTTAAGGCCCCATTAATTGCTCTTTCCATTCACATATGCATAGCCTACGTGAGTTGCAGTTGGGATGTGTGTACATGCTTAGATTGATATGCAGGATTCGAAGTTGCATAATAAATCGTAGGCAGTGTCCACCATTCTTTAACTGTCTACGTGGTGCGATGCATAAGGTGTTGATTTTCGGTGTGAGCATCCTGGATTCGAATCCACGGACTGCCACATGTGTTTGTAAATTTCATTAATCGATTTTAGGAGTATAGTTGGTTGTTGGAAGGAACATAATAATTGATATTGGTTCAGGGGTAATTTATCGAGAGGACTTCCCTAGTGGTTAAGGCCCCATTAATTGCTCTTTCCATTCACATATGCATAGCCTACGTGAGTTGCAGTTGGGATGTGTGTACATGCTTAGATTGATATGCAGGATTCGAAGTTGCATAATAAATCGTAGGCAGTGTCCACCATTCTTTAACTGTCTACGTGGTGCGATGCATAAGGTGTTGATTTTCGGTGTGAGCATCCTGGATTCGAATCCACGGACTGCCACATGTGTTTGTAAATTTCATTAATCGATTTTAGGAGTATAGTTGGTTGTTGGAAGGAACATAATAATTGATATTGGTTCAGGGGTAATTTATCGAGAGGACTTCCCTAGTGGTTAAGGCCCCATTAATTGCTCTTTCCATTCACATATGCATAGCCTACGTGAGTTGCAGTTGGGATGTGTGTACATGCTTAGATTGATATGCAGGATTCGAAGTTGCATAATAAATCGTAGGCAGTGTCCACCATTCTTTAACTGTCTACGTGGTGCGATGCATAAGGTGTTGATTTTCGGTGTGAGCATCCTGGATTCGAATCCACGGACTGCCACATGTGTTTGTAAATTTCATTAATCGATTTTAGGAGTATAGTTGGTTGTTGGAAGGAACATAATAATTGATATTGGTTCAGGGGTAATTTATCGAGAGGACTTCCCTAGTGGTTAAGGCCCCATTAATTGCTCTTTCCATTCACATATGCATAGCCTACGTGAGTTGCAGTTGGGATGTGTGTACATGCTTAGATTGATATGCAGGATTCGAAGTTGCATAATAAATCGTAGGCAGTGTCCACCATTCTTTAACTGTCTACGTGGTGCGATGCATAAGGTGTTGATTTTCGGTGTGAGCATCCTGGATTCGAATCCACGGACTGCCACATGTGTTTGTAAATTTCATTAATCGATTTTAGGAGTATAGTTGGTTGTTGGAAGGAACATAATAATTGATATTGGTTCAGGGGTAATTTATCGAGAGGACTTCCCTAGTGGTTAAGGCCCCATTAATTGCTCTTTCCATTCACATATGCATAGCCTACGTGAGTTGCAGTTGGGATGTGTGTACATGCTTAGATTGATATGCAGGATTCGAAGTTGCATAATAAATCGTAGGCAGTGTCCACCATTCTTTAACTGTCTACGTGGTGCGATGCATAAGGTGTTGATTTTCGGTGTGAGCATCCTGGATTCGAATCCACGGACTGCCACATGTGTTTGTAAATTTCATTAATCGATTTTAGGAGTATAGTTGGTTGTTGGAAGGAACATAATAATTGATATTGGTTCAGGGGTAATTTATCGAGAGGACTTCCCTAGTGGTTAAGGCCCCATTAATTGCTCTTTCCATTCACATATGCATAGCCTACGTGAGTTGCAGTTGGGATGTGTGTACATGCTTAGATTGATATGCAGGATTCGAAGTTGCATAATAAATCGTAGGCAGTGTCCACCATTCTTTAACTGTCTACGTGGTGCGATGCATAAGGTGTTGATTTTCGGTGTGAGCATCCTGGATTCGAATCCACGGACTGCCACATGTGTTTGTAAATTTCATTAATCGATTTTAGGAGTATAGTTGGTTGTTGGAAGGAACATAATAATTGATATTGGTTCAGGGGTAATTTATCGAGAGGACTTCCCTAGTGGTTAAGGCCCCATTAATTGCTCTTTCCATTCACATATGCATAGCCTACGTGAGTTGCAGTTGGGATGTGTGTACATGCTTAGATTGATATGCAGGATTCGAAGTTGCATAATAAATCGTAGGCAGTGTCCACCATTCTTTAACTGTCTACGTGGTGCGATGCATAAGGTGTTGATTTTCGGTGTGAGCATCCTGGATTCGAATCCACGGACTGCCACATGTGTTTGTAAATTTCATTAATCGATTTTAGGAGTATAGTTGGTTGTTGGAAGGAACATAATAATTGATATTGGTTCAGGGGTAATTTATCGAGAGGACTTCCCTAGTGGTTAAGGCCCCATTAATTGCTCTTTCCATTCACATATGCATAGCCTACGTGAGTTGCAGTTGGGATGTGTGTACATGCTTAGATTGATATGCAGGATTCGAAGTTGCATAATAAATCGTAGGCAGTGTCCACCATTCTTTAACTGTCTACGTGGTGCGATGCATAAGGTGTTGATTTTCGGTGTGAGCATCCTGGATTCGAATCCACGGACTGCCACATGTGTTTGTAAATTTCATTAATCGATTTTAGGAGTATAGTTGGTTGTTGGAAGGAACATAATAATTGATATTGGTTCAGGGGTAATTTATCGAGAGGACTTCCCTAGTGGTTAAGGCCCCATTAATTGCTCTTTCCATTCACATATGCATAGCCTACGTGAGTTGCAGTTGGGATGTGTGTACATGCTTAGATTGATATGCAGGATTCGAAGTTGCATAATAAATCGTAGGCAGTGTCCACCATTCTTTAACTGTCTACGTGGTGCGATGCATAAGGTGTTGATTTTCGGTGTGAGCATCCTGGATTCGAATCCACGGACTGCCACATGTGTTTTGTAAATTTCATTAATCGATTTTAGGAGTATAGTTGGTTGTTGGAAGGAACATAATAATTGATATTGGTTCAGGGGTAATTTATCGAGAGGACTTCCCTAGTGGTTAAGGCCCCATTAATTGCTCTTTCCATTCACATATGCATAGCCTACGTGAGTTGCAGTTGGGATGTGTGTACATGCTTAGATTGATATGCAGGATTCGAAGTTGCATAATAAATCGTAGGCAGTGTCCACCATTCTTTAACTGTCTACGTGGTGCGATGCATAAGGTGTTGATTTTCGGTGTGAGCATCCTGGATTCGAATCCACGGACTGCCACATGTGTTTGTAAATTTCATTAATCGATTTTAGGAGTATAGTTGGTTGTTGGAAGGAACATAATAATTGATATTGGTTCAGGGGTAATTTATCGAGAGGACTTCCCTAGTGGTTAAGGCCCCATTAATTGCTCTTTCCATTCACATATGCATAGCCTACGTGAGTTGCAGTTGGGATGTGTGTACATGCTTAGATTGATATGCAGGATTCGAAGTTGCATAATAAATCGTAGGCAGTGTCCACCATTCTTTAACTGTCTACGTGGTGCGATGCATAAGGTGTTGATTTTCGGTGTGAGCATCCTGGATTCGAATCCACGGACTGCCACATGTGTTTGTAAATTTCATTAATCGATTTTAGGAGTATAGTTGGTTGTTGGAAGGAACATAATAATTGATATTGGTTCAGGGGTAATTTATCGAGAGGACTTCCCTAGTGGTTAAGGCCCCATTAATTGCTCTTTCCATTCACATATGCATAGCCTACGTGAGTTGCAGTTGGGATGTGTGTACATGCTTAGATTGATATGCAGGATTCGAAGTTGCATAATAAATCGTAGGCAGTGTCCACCATTCTTTAACTGTCTACGTGGTGCGATGCATAAGGTGTTGATTTTCGGTGTGAGCATCCTGGATTCGAATCCACGGACTGCCACATGTGTTTGTAAATTTCATTAATCGATTTTAGGAGTATAGTTGGTTGTTGGAAGGAACATAATAATTGATATTGGTTCAGGGGTAATTTATCGAGAGGACTTCCCTAGTGGTTAAGGCCCCATTAATTGCTCTTTCCATTCACATATGCATAGCCTACGTGAGTTGCAGTTGGGATGTGTGTACATGCTTAGATTGATATGCAGGATTCGAAGTTGCATAATAAATCGTAGGCAGTGTCCACCATTCTTTAACTGTCTACGTGGTGCGATGCATAAGGTGTTGATTTTCGGTGTGAGCATCCTGGATTCGAATCCACGGACTGCCACATGTGTTTGTAAATTTCATTAATCGATTTTAGGAGTATAGTTGGTTGTTGGAAGGAACATAATAATTGATATTGGTTCAGGGGTAATTTATCGAGAGGACTTCCCTAGTGGTTAAGGCCCCATTAATTGCTCTTTCCATTCACATATGCATAGCCTACGTGAGTTGCAGTTGGGATGTGTGTACATGCTTAGATTGATATGCAGGATTCGAAGTTGCATAATAAATCGTAGGCAGTGTCCACCATTCTTTAACTGTCTACGTGGTGCGATGCATAAGGTGTTGATTTTCGGTGTGAGCATCCTGGATTCGAATCCACGGACTGCCACATGTGTTTGTAAATTTCATTAATCGATTTTAGGAGTATAGTTGGTTGTTGGAAGGAACATAATAATTGATATTGGTTCAGGGGTAATTTATCGAGAGGACTTCCCTAGTGGTTAAGGCCCCATTAATTGCTCTTTCCATTCACATATGCATAGCCTACGTGAGTTGCAGTTGGGATGTGTGTACATGCTTAGATTGATATGCAGGATTCGAAGTTGCATAATAAATCGTAGGCAGTGTCCACCATTCTTTAACTGTCTACGTGGTGCGATGCATAAGGTGTTGATTTTCGGTGTGAGCATCCTGGATTCGAATCCACGGACTGCCACATGTGTTTGTAAATTTCATTAATCGATTTTAGGAGTATAGTTGGTTGTTGGAAGGAACATAATAATTGATATTGGTTCAGGGGTAATTTATCGAGAGGACTTCCCTAGTGGTTAAGGCCCCATTAATTGCTCTTTCCATTCACATATGCATAGCCTACGTGAGTTGCAGTTGGGATGCGTGTACATGCTTAGATTGATATGCAGGATTCGAAGTTGCATAATAAATCGTAGGCAGTGTCCACCATTCTTTAACTGTCTACGTGGTGCGATGCATAAGGTGTTGATTTTCGGTGTGAGCATCCTGGATTCGAATCCACGGACTGCCACATGTGTTTGTAAATTTCATTAATCGATTTTAGGAGTATAGTTGGTTGTTGGAAGGAACATAATAATTGATATTGGTTCAGGGGTAATTTATCGAGAGGACTTCCCTAGTGGTTAAGGCCCCATTAATTGCTCTTTCCATTCACATATGCATAGCCTACGTGAGTTGCAGTTGGGATGTGTGTACATGCTTAGATTGATATGCAGGATTCGAAGTTGCATAATAAATCGTAGGCAGTGTCCACCATTCTTTAACTGTCTACGTGGTGCGATGCATAAGGTGTTGATTTTCGGTGTGAGCATCCTGGATTCGAATCCACGGACTGCCACATGTGTTTGTAAATTTCATTAATCGATTTTAGGAGTATAGTTGGTTGTTGGAAGGAACATAATAATTGATATTGGTTCAGGGGTAATTTATCGAGAGGACTTCCCTAGTGGTTAAGGCCCCATTAATTGCTCTTTCCATTCACATATGCATAGCCTACGTGAGTTGCAGTTGGGATGTGTGTACATGCTTAGATTGATATGCAGGATTCGAAGTTGCATAATAAATCGTAGGCAGTGTCCACCATTCTTTAACTGTCTACGTGGTGCGATGCATAAGGTGTTGATTTTCGGTGTGAGCATCCTGGATTCGAATCCACGGACTGCCACATGTGTTTGTAAATTTCATTAATCGATTTTAGGAGTATAGTTGGTTGTTGGAAGGAACATAATAATTGATATTGGTTCAGGGGTAATTTATCGAGAGGACTTCCCTAGTGGTTAAGGCCCCATTAATTGCTCTTTCCATTCACATATGCATAGCCTACGTGAGTTGCAGTTGGGATGTGTGTACATGCTTAGATTGATATGCAGGATTCGAAGTTGCATAATAAATCGTAGGCAGTGTCCACCATTCTTTAACTGTCTACGTGGTGCGATGCATAAGGTGTTGATTTTCGGTGTGAGCATCCTGGATTCGAATCCACGGACTGCCACATGTGTTTGTAAATTTCATTAATCGATTTTAGGAGTATAGTTGGTTGTTGGAAGGAACATAATAATTGATATTGGTTCAGGGGTAATTTATCGAGAGGACTTCCCTAGTGGTTAAGGCCCCATTAATTGCTCTTTCCATTCACATATGCATAGCCTACGTGAGTTGCAGTTGGGATGTGTGTACATGCTTAGATTGATATGCAGGATTCGAAGTTGCATAATAAATCGTAGGCAGTGTCCACCATTCTTTAACTGTCTACGTGGTGCGATGCATAAGGTGTTGATTTTCGGTGTGAGCATCCTGGATTCGAATCCACGGACTGCCACATGTGTTTGTAAATTTCATTAATCGATTTTAGGAGTATAGTTGGTTGTTGGAAGGAACATAATAATTGATATTGGTTCAGGGGTAATTTATCGAGAGGACTTCCCTAGTGGTTAAGGCCCCATTAATTGCTCTTTCCATTCACATATGCATAGCCTACGTGAGTTGCAGTTGGGATGCGTGTACATGCTTAGATTGATATGCAGGATTCGAAGTTGCATAATAAATCGTAGGCAGTGTCCACCATTCTTTAACTGTCTACGTGGTGCGATGCATAAGGTGTTGATTTTCGGTGTGAGCATCCTGGATTCGAATCCACGGACTGCCACATGTGTTTGTAAATTTCATTAATCGATTTTAGGAGTATAGTTGGTTGTTGGAAGGAACATAATAATTGATATTGGTTCAGGGGTAATTTATCGAGAGGACTTCCCTAGTGGTTAAGGCCCCATTAATTGCTCTTTCCATTCACATATGCATAGCCTACGTGAGTTGCAGTTGGGATGTGTGTACATGCTTAGATTGATATGCAGGATTCGAAGTTGCATAATAAATCGTAGGCAGTGTCCACCATTCTTTAACTGTCTACGTGGTGCGATGCATAAGGTGTTGATTTTCGGTGTGAGCATCCTGGATTCGAATCCACGGACTGCCACATGTGTTTGTAAATTTCATTAATCGATTTTAGGAGTATAGTTGGTTGTTGGAAGGAACATAATAATTGATATTGGTTCAGGGGTAATTTATCGAGAGGACTTCCCTAGTGGTTAAGGCCCCATTAATTGCTCTTTCCATTCACATATGCATAGCCTACGTGAGTTGCAGTTGGGATGTGTGTACATGCTTAGATTGATATGCAGGATTCGAAGTTGCATAATAAATCGTAGGCAGTGTCCACCATTCTTTAACTGTCTACGTGGTGCGATGCATAAGGTGTTGATTTTCGGTGTGAGCATCCTGGATTCGAATCCACGGACTGCCACATGTGTTTGTAAATTTCATTAATCGATTTTAGGAGTATAGTTGGTTGTTGGAAGGAACATAATAATTGATATTGGTTCAGGGGTAATTTATCGAGAGGACTTCCCTAGTGGTTAAGGCCCCATTAATTGCTCTTTCCATTCACATATGCATAGCCTACGTGAGTTGCAGTTGGGATGTGTGTACATGCTTAGATTGATATGCAGGATTCGAAGTTGCATAATAAATCGTAGGCAGTGTCCACCATTCTTTAACTGTCTACGTGGTGCGATGCATAAGGTGTTGATTTTCGGTGTGAGCATCCTGGATTCGAATCCACGGACTGCCACATGTGTTTGTAAATTTCATTAATCGATTTTAGGAGTATAGTTGGTTGTTGGAAGGAACATAATAATTGATATTGGTTCAGGGGTAATTTATCGAGAGGACTTCCCTAGTGGTTAAGGCCCCATTAATTGCTCTTTCCATTCACATATGCATAGCCTACGTGAGTTGCAGTTGGGATGTGTGTACATGCTTAGATTGATATGCAGGATTCGAAGTTGCATAATAAATCGTAGGCAGTGTCCACCATTCTTTAACTGTCTACGTGGTGCGATGCATAAGGTGTTGATTTTCGGTGTGAGCATCCTGGATTCGAATCCACGGACTGCCACATGTGTTTGTAAATTTCATTAATCGATTTTAGGAGTATAGTTGGTTGTTGGAAGGAACATAATAATTGATATTGGTTCAGGGGTAATTTATCGAGAGGACTTCCCTAGTGGTTAAGGCCCCATTAATTGCTCTTTCCATTCACATATGCATAGCCTACGTGAGTTGCAGTTGGGATGTGTGTACATGCTTAGATTGATATGCAGGATTCGAAGTTGCATAATAAATCGTAGGCAGTGTCCACCATTCTTTAACTGTCTACGTGGTGCGATGCATAAGGTGTTGATTTTCGGTGTGAGCATCCTGGATTCGAATCCACGGACTGCCACATGTGTTTGTAAATTTCATTAATCGATTTTAGGAGTATAGTTGGTTGTTGGAAGGAACATAATAATTGATATTGGTTCAGGGGTAATTTATCGAGAGGACTTCCCTAGTGGTTAAGGCCCCATTAATTGCTCTTTCCATTCACATATGCATAGCCTACGTGAGTTGCAGTTGGGATGTGTGTACATGCTTAGATTGATATGCAGGATTCGAAGTTGCATAATAAATCGTAGGCAGTGTCCACCATTCTTTAACTGTCTACGTGGTGCGATGCATAAGGTGTTGATTTTCGGTGTGAGCATCCTGGATTCGAATCCACGGACTGCCACATGTGTTTGTAAATTTCATTAATCGATTTTAGGAGTATAGTTGGTTGTTGGAAGGAACATAATAATTGATATTGGTTCAGGGGTAATTTATCGAGAGGACTTCCCTAGTGGTTAAGGCCCCATTAATTGCTCTTTCCATTCACATATGCATAGCCTACGTGAGTTGCAGTTGGGATGTGTGTACATGCTTAGATTGATATGCAGGATTCGAAGTTGCATAATAAATCGTAGGCAGTGTCCACCATTCTTTAACTGTCTACGTGGTGCGATGCATAAGGTGTTGATTTTCGGTGTGAGCATCCTGGATTCGAATCCACGGACTGCCACATGTGTTTGTAAATTTCATTAATCGATTTTAGGAGTATAGTTGGTTGTTGGAAGGAACATAATAATTGATATTGGTTCAGGGGTAATTTATCGAGAGGACTTCCCTAGTGGTTAAGGCCCCATTAATTGCTCTTTCCATTCACATATGCATAGCCTACGTGAGTTGCAGTTGGGATGCGTGTACATGCTTAGATTGATATGCAGGATTCGAAGTTGCATAATAAATCGTAGGCAGTGTCCACCATTCTTTAACTGTCTACGTGGTGCGATGCATAAGGTGTTGATTTTCGGTGTGAGCATCCTGGATTCGAATCCACGGACTGCCACATGTGTTTGTAAATTTCATTAATCGATTTTAGGAGTATAGTTGGTTGTTGGAAGGAACATAATAATTGATATTGGTTCAGGGGTAATTTATCGAGAGGACTTCCCTAGTGGTTAAGGCCCCATTAATTGCTCTTTCCATTCACATATGCATAGCCTACGTGAGTTGCAGTTGGGATGTGTGTACATGCTTAGATTGATATGCAGGATTCGAAGTTGCATAATAAATCGTAGGCAGTGTCCACCATTCTTTAACTGTCTACGTGGTGCGATGCATAAGGTGTTGATTTTCGGTGTGAGCATCCTGGATTCGAATCCACGGACTGCCACATGTGTTTGTAAATTTCATTAATCGATTTTAGGAGTATAGTTGGTTGTTGGAAGGAACATAATAATTGATATTGGTTCAGGGGTAATTTATCGAGAGGACTTCCCTAGTGGTTAAGGCCCCATTAATTGCTCTTTCCATTCACATATGCATAGCCTACGTGAGTTGCAGTTGGGATGTGTGTACATGCTTAGATTGATATGCAGGATTCGAAGTTGCATAATAAATCGTAGGCAGTGTCCACCATTCTTTAACTGTCTACGTGGTGCGATGCATAAGGTGTTGATATTCGGTGTGAGCATCCTGGATTCGAATCCACGGACTGCCACATGTGTTTGTAAATTTCATTAATCGATTTTAGGAGTATAGTTGGTTGTTGGAAGGAACATAATAATTGATATTGGTTCAGGGGTAATTTATCGAGAGGACTTCCCTAGTGGTTAAGGCCCCATTAATTGCTCTTTCCATTCACATATGCATAGCCTACGTGAGTTGCAGTTGGGATGTGTGTACATGCTTAGATTGATATGCAGGATTCGAAGTTGCATAATAAATCGTAGGCAGTGTCCACCATTCTTTAACTGTCTACGTGGTGCGATGCATAAGGTGTTGATTTTCGGTGTGAGCATCCTGGATTCGAATCCACGGACTGCCACATGTGTTTGTAAATTTCATTAATCGATTTTAGGAGTATAGTTGGTTGTTGGAAGGAACATAATAATTGATATTGGTTCAGGGGTAATTTATCGAGAGGACTTCCCTAGTGGTTAAGGCCCCATTAATTGCTCTTTCCATTCACATATGCATAGCCTACGTGAGTTGCAGTTGGGATGTGTGTACATGCTTAGATTGATATGCAGGATTCGAAGTTGCATAATAAATCGTAGGCAGTGTCCACCATTCTTTAACTGTCTACGTGGTGCGATGCATAAGGTGTTGATTTTCGGTGTGAGCATCCTGGATTCGAATCCACGGACTGCCACATGTGTTTGTAAATTTCATTAATCGATTTTAGGAGTATAGTTGGTTGTTGGAAGGAACATAATAATTGATATTGGTTCAGGGGTAATTTATCGAGAGGACTTCCCTAGTGGTTAAGGCCCCATTAATTGCTCTTTCCATTCACATATGCATAGCCTACGTGAGTTGCAGTTGGGATGTGTGTACATGCTTAGATTGATATGCAGGATTCGAAGTTGCATAATAAATCGTAGGCAGTGTCCACCATTCTTTAACTGTCTACGTCGTGCGATGCATAAGGTGTTGATTTTCGGTGTGAGCATCCTGGATTCGAATCCACGGACTGCCACATGTGTTTGTAAATTTCATTAATCGATTTTAGGAGTATAGTTGGTTGTTGGAAGGAACATAATAATTGATATTGGTTCAGGGGTAATTTATCGAGAGGACTTCCCTAGTGGTTAAGGCCCCATTAATTGCTCTTTCCATTCACATATGCATAGCCTACGTGAGTTGCAGTTGGGATGTGTGTACATGCTTAGATTGATATGCAGGATTCGAAGTTGCATAATAAATCGTAGGCAGTGTCCACCATTCTTTAACTGTCTACGTGGTGCGATGCATAAGGTGTTGATTTTCGGTGTGAGCATCCTGGATTCGAATCCACGGAGTGCCACATGTGTTTGTAAATTTCATTAATCGATTTTAGGAGTATAGTTGGTTGTTGGAAGGAACATAATAATTGATATTGGTTCAGGGGTAATTTATCGAGAGGACTTCCCTAGTGGTTAAGGCCCCATTAATTGCTCTTTCCATTCACATATGCATAGCCTACGTGAGTTGCAGTTGGGATGTGTGTACATGCTTAGATTGATATGCAGGATTCGAAGTTGCATAATAAATCGTAGGCAGTGTCCACCATTCTTTAACTGTCTACGTGGTGCGATGCATAAGGTGTTGATTTTCGGTGTGAGCATCCTGGAT
This sequence comes from Paralithodes platypus, assembly GCA_032716605.1. Taxonomy (NCBI): domain Eukaryota; kingdom Metazoa; phylum Arthropoda; class Malacostraca; order Decapoda; family Lithodidae; genus Paralithodes; species Paralithodes platypus. The sequence continues at coordinate 5,529,536 of CM064569.1, read as the reverse complement.
TCGAATCCACGGACTGCCACATGTGTTTGTAAATTTCATTAATCGATTTTAGGAGTATAGTTGGTTGTTGGAAGGAACATAATAATTGATATTGGTTCAGGGGTAATTTATCGAGAGGACTTCCCTAGTGGTTAAGGCCCCATTAATTGCTCTTTCCATTCACATATGCATAGCCTACGTGAGTTGCAGTTGGGATGTGTGTACATGCTTAGATTGATATGCAGGATTCGAAGTTGCATAATAAATCGTAGGCAGTGTCCACCATTCTTTAACTGTCTACGTGGTGCGATGCATAAGGTGTTGATTTTCGGTGTGAGCATCCTGGATTCGAATCCACGGACTGCCACATGTGTTTGTAAATTTCATTAATCGATTTTAGGAGTATAGTTGGTTGTTGGAAGGAACATAATAATTGATATTGGTTCAGGGGTAATTTATCGAGAGGACTTCCCTAGTGGTTAAGGCCCCATTAATTGCTCTTTCCATTCACATATGCATAGCCTACGTGAGTTGCAGTTGGGATGTGTGTACATGCTTAGATTGATATGCAGGATTCGAAGTTGCATAATAAATCGTAGGCAGTGTCCACCATTCTTTAACTGTCTACGTGGTGCGATGCATAAGGTGTTGATTTTCGGTGTGAGCATCCTGGATTCGAATCCACGGACTGCCACATGTGTTTGTAAATTTCATTAATCGATTTTAGGAGTATAGTTGGTTGTTGGAAGGAACATAATAATTGAAATATGTTTGTAAATATCTCACTTGAAATATGTTTGTAAATATATCTCACTTGAAATTAATAAATGAAGGTTAGATATTGCCGACTCCAATTATTGATACAAATATAATTGTGGCCAAGACATCACTTATTAGGCTGACTGCACACTATCGGTCATTACGGGGAGTTATTTGTTAATATTTCTGGACTTCCTTCTTCCTCGAGGTCAGACTTGCGGTTTTTTATCGCCAAACTAATGGGGTAAAACGTCTTAAAATCACCAAACTGATGGAGCGAAAGAGAAGAGATGAAAGGACCCCACTCGGACCAAAATTAGGTTTAATATATGCTAGTCTCTCTGATGCCCCAATTCACCTTCAAGGGGGATGGGCGTATGTATTTGCTCATATATATATATATATATATATATATATATATATATAGTAGTTTTATTATATTTTCTTGTTTCCTCTCTAGACCTTCATCAAGTTTAAAAATACACCCGCCCAAGACGCTCCTTCAAGATAAATTTGTACATTTTTCGATAGAAAAATGTCCCAACTGAAGGCTGGTTCCTCTTAAATTGCAGGCTCGCTATCGCTCGCCCGGAAAAAAGTCCACACCTAAATGACACGAAGTCTAAATATTGACAAAAGAGATGGGCGAAAGATCTTAAAATTGCCAAACTAATGGGCTGAACGTCTTCTAATCGGAAAACTATTGGGGCTAAACATGAGGAAGAAGGGGGGCCAGATAAACCAACCATCCCCCCTCCCTTTGATGCTATACAACACTCACCGAAATAAGGCAATTATGATTCAGTCCTTCTATGAATATTGAGATTTTTTTTTTTTTTTTTTTTCCGGTCTTTGTGTATATATTGAGAGAGTTTTGTTCGGTTCTTTCGTAAATTTTAAGTTATTTGTGTCGGTTGCTTCGTAAATTTTAAGTTATTTTTTTCGGTTCTTTCATAATTTTAAGTTATTTTTTTCGGTTCTTTCGTAAAATTTAAGTGAATTGTTCGGTTCTTTCGTAAATGTTAAGTGATATTTTGTTCGGTTCTTTCGTAAAGTTTAAGTTTTATTTATTTGTATTTTGTTCTTATTGACCAAAATATCTGAGGCCCAATACAATTTTTCATTATTATTATCATAAAACTTCTTGGTTTTGTTGGTGTTAAAAATTATGTGGTAATATTCTAATTTGTACTGTAGGATATTGCTTAACTTTATTTATTTATTTGAGTTTGTCTCCTTCCAACTATGCCCTGTTCTAAATTAGTAGGCAACAACTCCTAAACACTATCCCCTATATCTCAAAAGCAACTTGAGTAATCGAGTTAATATATCTACCATATGGGAAGGGTCAGCCAGGGAATAGATGTGGAAATGTACAGCCCATTTGATCCAGCCCTTTTTGAGTTACAGAGGTTAGGGTTCACAGTTTCTGGTCCACCTATTTGGAACAGCTTATAGCTTGTATGGTTTACTTTTTGGTCGATTTTTTTCATCTATTTATTATGTTTTTAGTTTCCTCCCTAGATCTCCATCAAACTTAAAAAAAAACATCCATTACATCCCCCTTCTAGATTATTTTTTACATTGTTAGGTAGACAAATATTCCGGCCGAAGGCCGGTTCTTTAAAAATTACATGCTCACTATCTATCTCCAGGAAAAAAAAATAGACACCTACATAGCACGAAATGTCTTAATAGTGACAAGGAAGTGGGGCGGAAGGTCTTAAGTCGACAAACTAATGGAGCAAACACCTTACATTCTGAAAACTAATGGGGCTAAACATTAGGGAGAAGGGGATCTAGAAAAACGAATCGTCTCCCCTTAAGTGTTTCCTTGTCCAGAGGAAAATGTCTGGTCCTTATTTAACCCCAGGGCCGTCCTTCGCAATATAATCTCGCAACTATTAGACGATTTTATTCAACTTAGGAAGGACGTCTACCAATTAAAAGCCTACGGACTACCTAAATTAATCCTTTTAGCTACCATATATCTTTCCTAAGCTTCATAAAATCGTCTAAATGTAGCTGAAATAAAAACAACAAGACGTCGCCGGTACTGTATGGGAACTCAATTAATGAAAGCAACAAATACATGGGACACTCCAAGGACTCGAACCTAGGATACTCACACCGAAATTCCGCGCATTTATGCATTACGCTATCAATTAAAATGTAAAACTTGCAAACTAAACAAACCAAAACTTGGACAAAGACAATATAAAGTCAAAATAACTTATCAAAATCGCTATGTGGAAACAACGCTTACTAAAATAAAATTTATGAAATAAAAGAACACAATCCACCACATAGGGTGTACATTACTGCATGAGCAAGTTAATCCGTTTCCAGGACATATTTCTCCCTCATGATCCATATTTTGTTTCTATATTGATTTGACCTCATCATCATCTCGACCCTACATTTTTGTTTGTTTTGTTTTGTTTACATCCGAGTTTTCTCACAAGCTCTCTCCAAATCAGTTTATACTCGAGGTCAGTGTGTTTAGGGAGATATATGCGACAGCTACCTGGCTTGTGTTGATCTGGGAAATGGATGTTATTGTTCCAGATATTTTGTTTTTCCTTCTCATTGTTTTCCTCGTTTTTGTTGGGTGTGTGTGTGTGTGTGTTTTTGTTTTTGCTGTTTTTCGTTTTCAACAAGTACACTTTTTCAACCAATTTTCATTGGCTAGTGCCAATTTCTCCAGATTTACTTTCAATGTATAGTTTTGTTTTTTATCTGCACATACAGAATAAGTAAAATGTGCTTCTTGGGCAGACACTACTAAAGGGGGTAGTACTCGCATTTTATGGACCCCCTTCTCCCTTATGTTTAGATCCATTAGTTTTGCGATTTTAAGACGTTCGTTTACTAGTTTGGTGATTTTGATACCTTTCGCCCCATTACGAAGTCAATATATAGACCTTTCGTGCCGTTTAGGAGTCTATTATTTCCTGGCGAGCGATAGCGAGCCTGTAATTTTTGAAGGAACCGGCTTTTGGCCGGGAAATTTTTCTACCGAAAAATGAACAAATATATATTGAAAGGGGGTATTGGGAGTGTTTTTTTAAGCTTAATAGATCTAACGAGGAAACTCAAAATGTAACATATAATGAATAAGTAGCCCCCAAAACAAGCACTAGCCCCTTAAGTTCTTCTCCCTAAGTTTATGTGTCTTTAATTATTCTTCCTTTTGCCTAAATTTGTAAACGCTTCCTACTGATGTTCATTATTAAAACCATCGGATATACAGTAGATGCCACATTTGACTACATTGAGGCTTTGAAACATAATACTTCTATATATCACCCAAAACTCATAATTTTATCATTGCAACAACACAAAAACTCTGTAAAATTGTGCACACTTACTTCTAACAAAAATGATACATATAGAGAGTTGTTTTCATCGTTTATTTCTCCTAAAATACAGTATGTATGTATATATATATATATATTGATAAACCGGAGACCACTGCCTAATAGATACCCGTTTAGTTACATTTAGATATTTATTTATACAGTATATATATATATATTGCCTTTGAAACATACTGTATAACATTCTGAAAAACACCGAAACCCTATTTTTTTATATATCTCAACCAAAGGAAAATAGCGCGGTGAAACATGCGCAATCTAAGTGTATTTTCACCATCTTTCCTTTAGCTTACTTCACTCAGTTTTCATCTTCTTATCTCCTTGTGGTCTCATTTCAGCAGCTCGACCTCTCTTCCTCCTCGTTCTTGGTTTTCTCACAATTTCTCCGCTTCCTCCTCCTTCTGGCTTTCACACAAGTTACCTTCCTTCTCCTCCTCCTCCTCTTCTTACTCCTAAATAAACATAAATAAACTTGAAAAGGTGCAACGCAGAGTTACTAAAATGATACCTAGATTGCGTAATAAACCGTACGAAGAGCGCTTAAAAGAACTAAATTTGTTTAGCTTAACAAAACGCAGAATGAGAGGTGACCTAATAGAGGTGTTCAAAATCTTCAAGGGATTCAGCAACCTAAATGTGAGCGAATTATTTACGATCAATCAAGCAAACACGAGAAACAATGGTTATAAGATTATAGGCAAGCGTTTTCATTCTCACGAGGCGAAGCATTTCTTCTTCAACCGCGTTGTGAATAATTGGAACAGACTACCCTCGAACATTGTAAACTGTAATACTGTCGAAACATTTAAGAACCATCTGGATAAACACATGGCAAATAACCCCCGATTAACACAGTTTCTTTCAGAATAACGCGCAACGAAATGTCAACGCATACCGCAATGTATATTGATTTTCATACATCTGTTCCCTTTCAAAATTGTAGTAATAGAGTTAGCTTAGATTACAAATAAACTTCTTTTTTCTCCCTGTCCTGTCCGAATTTCCGTGTCAGTTTTTCAATACTACATGGTATTTTTCCTATCTGTTTCCATGCCAGCATTAGCTGGAGGGAGTGGTGGGTGGGGAGGAGCCGCCTTCTTTGCTATCCTTTTCTCTACCTCTTAGTCAGTAGATTAGTAGTTTTAGATATCCAAACTGCCTCTTAAGGACCAATAGGTCTGTTGCAGTTTGTTCTCCTTTGTATTCCTCCTCCTCCTCCTTCTTCTGGCTTTCACACAAGTTACCTTCCTCCTCCTTCCCCTCCTCCTCCTTCTCTTCCTCCTTCTGGCTTTCACACAAGTTACCTTCCTCCTCCTTCCCCTCCTCCTCCTTCTCTTCCTCCTTCTGGCTTTCACACAAGTTACCTTCCTCCTCCTCCTCCTTCTCCCCCCCCCCCTCCTCCCCCTCTTCCTCCTTCTTCTGGTTTTCACACGAGTTACCTTCCTCCTCCTCCTCCTCCTCCTCCTCCTCCTCCTCCTCTTCCTCTTCCTCCTCCTCCTCCTCCTCCCCCTTCTTCTGGCCTTCTCACAAGTTCTCTCCAAATCGGCTTATACTCGAGTCACTGACATATGGTGGACAGTGTGCCCTTTGAGGCGGATTTCCACGATGGTTTCTTATCCCGGATCTATTGGGAGTGAAACAAATAAATTATATTATTATATATTATATACATATATATATATATATATATATACTGTATATATATATATATATATATATATATATATATTGTTGCGTTATTGTTGTAGTGTTGGTGCGATTTTTGTGTAAAGGTAAAGCCAGAATTGCTTTGTTTGTCAGGCTTTGGGATCGAGGTAGTTTCTCTGCTGGATATATTATTAATTGCCGTGTTTAACCCCTTCTGTACCGATGTCGTCCATTTAACTGTATTCTGGCTACTATTAGACGATGTAATCAAATATAAAAAGGGCCTGCAGCAACTAACAACAGTCAAAGTAGCTCACCTAACCCTTTTCACTACCACAGATCCTTCTTAAACTGCAGAAAAACGTCTAAATATAGCTTGAATACAAATAATAAGACGTCGCCGGTACGGAAAGGGTTAACGTTTATACACCTCTAGGTTAATGACCAAGGTGACAATTGACTACTTGCGAGTTTCAGGCTATAAGGAAGTTGGAGCCGTAAACAACAATATTTAGCAAGTTAGGCGAGTTTGTAGTTGATAGAAAATATGCTGAATTTGATTTTGATGTGATTAATTATACACTGAAATTATTTCAGCTGATAATCCTGGGAAACATCGGTTTTCACAGCTCCAACTTCCTTATAGCCTGAAACTCTTACGTGGAAAATTGTTATTTTAGCTTTTAGTTATTTATAATGGGTGGTATGCAATGTATAAACCAATTAAAAATAAAAATATAATACATAAATATTCAAGTTTTCCTCAGTCCGTTTCTCGTCTCCCGTCTGACAGTTCCCGATTTCCTTTCACGAACAAATTTCACCTCCAATATCAAGACTTTCCCTGGCGGAACAAACATCAATATGGCAGGACGGAGAGACATGGCGGGTTGGAATAAGGCTTTGATGTTAGATGTACCCTATATTGTCTCATATATACTATATATATATATATATATATATATATATACTGTATATATATATATATATATACATTGTTTATGTGTGTCTGTTTTTGTTTTGATTCAAAGAACTATGTCATATTGGTTTTTGACCTGTTATGATGAAGTGACAGACTCTTCACTAGGCAATATCGGTGAGTTGGATTCGGGCCGCAACAAAAACGATATATTTGTTTTATTGTGGCATTCTATATTTAGGGGAACTTATACGAACTGTAATAACTGTATATGTATTTGTGTTAACTTAAGGGGAGGCAGACCACTTTTATGGACCCCCTTCTCCCTAATAGTTAGCCCCACTAGCTTTGAAACTATAAGTCGTTCGGCCCATTAGTTTGGCAATTTTAAGACCTTTCGCCCCATTTCGTTGTTAATTTTAAGAACTTTCGTGCGTTTTAGGTGTATTTGTTCCTGGCGAGCGATAGCGAGCCTGCAATTTTAAGAGGAACCGGCCTTTGGCCAGGACATTATTCTACCGAAAAATGTACACATTTATCTTGAAGGGGGGTCTAGGTTTTTTTTTCTAAGCTTGATGGAGGTCTAGCGAGGAAACTAAAAAAATATATGAATACATGAACATATGAATACATGAATTAAAAGACCAAACAAACGGTCAGTCTCCCCTTAATTAATGTTGCTGCCTTTACTGTAACGAACACACAATTAACACATTTTGTATTAACATGTTTGGTTTTAACTTACATAACATGAGAGTATGTTATTGGTTATCATAACAATTTACTGCCTTACCGATTTTCTGATAATCATATCACGCCCAAGCAAATAACGAAATTGGTAAATGTGTGTATTTATTTATCTTCATATTCTTATTCTTCTTCTTCTTATTATTCTAATATAATTATTATTTTTATTACTATTATTAATGTTATTATTAATATTATTATTATTATTATTACTAATGTTATTATTGTTATTATTATTATTACTATTATTAATGTTATTATTATTATTATTACAGAAAAATACAAAGGACTTACAAACTGCTTAACTGTTAAGCTACTAACAAATAGGTAAACAAAAAAGGATAGTAAAGCAGAAGGCTCCTCCCCACCCACCACTCCCTCCACCTTACGCTGGCGTGGACACAGTTGGAAAAATAAACCAAGCCGCATGGACAAACTGACATAGAACTTCGGATAGGACGAAACTAGATAAGTTAGCAGTCTACGCTCATTCTACATCCAGATCTGGAAATTAAAAACATTTTGGTCAGGAGTTAAAAGGTCTGCAGACATTATATACATATATTGCAATAGGTGGTATTTCCTCATCACGACTGGGAGTTATTCTGAAAGTAAATTGTGTTAATTGAAGGTTAGTGGCCAAGTATTTATGTAGATGGTTCTTGAAAGCCTCAACTGTATCGCAGTTCACAATGTTTGAAGGTAGTAGTAGTAGTAGCAGTAGTATATTAGTTGTCGTAGTAGTAGCAGTAGTAGTTATAGTAGGTTTAGAGAGAAACATCCGCAACCTAGTATATCGGAGAGTCAGAAGCTAGAGGGGGCTTATATACCACCGAACCCAGTCATCTACGAACAAATCACAGGCGAGAAGATTTGGAAAAAGGCTCTAGGCACCCAAGGCAGTGCAGGACCCTCAGGGCTGGATGCAAACGGTTGGAGAACAATCCTGAGCAGCACACTTTTCGGAGTTGCAGCGACCGACTTACGCAGGGTGCTGGCAGATTTTGCAAAACAAATGGCCACTCAAGATTGTCAACACTTGGAGGCCTACACAGCTTGTCGTCTAATACCATTGGACAAGAATTCAGGGTGCAGACCTGTAGGGGTGGGTGAAGTGTTGAGAAGAATCATCGGAAAATGCATAATGGAGGTGGTGAAGCACGATGTGCGGTCAGCGGCTGGAAATTTCCAAGTGTGTGCTGGCCACCAAGCAGGGGGAGAGGCAGCAATTCATGCAATAAGAGAAATATAGGAGCAAGAAGAATGTGAAGCCGTGCTGTTAGTGGATGCATCAAATGCCTTTAACACCATCAAGAGAAAGAACAGCAATACACAACATCAAGGTAAAATGCCCCAGCTTAGCCACCTATGTAGAATATACCTATAAACAGCCTGCGGACCTCTTCAACAACCAAAACTCACGACGTGGAATGGCACTGAAATCAATGGAAGGAACCACACAAGGGGACCCAGTAGCAATGACGATGTATGCACTAGGTCTCTCGGTGTTGCAATCATTAAGACATGAGAAGACACATGTTAAGCAGGCGGCCTATGCAGATGATCTCCCTGGAGCAGGGAAAGTCAACGATCTCAAGAGCTGGTGGGAGCAAGTATCACAAGTGGGACCAGAAATAGGATACTTTCCAAATGCTAGTAAGTCTATACTGATAGCAAAACCAGAACATTACGAAAATGCCTTAGAAGCTTTTAACGGTAGTGAAGTGGTCGTATCAAAGGACGGACAGCGTCATCTTGGGGCAATGATTGGCACAGAAGAGTTCAAGAAGCAATACATGGAAGAAAAGATCAGAATGGGTAAACGAAATAGAAATACTAGCCAAAATTGCAAAGACGGAACCACAGGCTGCATATTCGGCATTCACATATGGGGTCAAACACCGCTGGACCTACTTGATGCGTACCATTCCAAACGTGGGTCCGCAACTTCAACCGCTAGAAGATGCCATCAGAGACAAACTCATCCCAGCTTGGATGAAGTCCCACACCCCAAATGGTACAGAGAGGGAGCTGCTCGCACTTCCTCCTAGGTTAGGAGGGCTTGGAATCATCAATCCGGTGAGGAGGGCGACAACAGAACACCAGAACTCAGTAAAGATAACAGAATCTCTCACTGAACGCATCGTAGCGCAAGATCCTGACGGCGAAGTGGACCAGGCGGACATCTACAACATCAGAAATACCATCACGTCAGAGAGGCAAAACTCACAGAAAAATGACCTGGCACAATTGATGCGACAACTTTCCCCGAAACTAACAAGAAAAGTACAAATAGCACAAGAAACGGGTGCTTCAAATTGGCTGACAACACTACCAATCAAGGCAAAAGGCTTCAATCTAAACAAACAAGAATTTAATGATGCTATTGCACTGAGGTATGATTGGCCGATTGAAGGACTGCCCGCTTGATGCGTTTGTGGAACCAACAACAATGCAGACCACTCCATGATATGTAAGAAAGGAGGATTCATCAGCATCAGGCACGATGAAGTAAGAGATGTAATGGCGAACATGCTCAGGGAAGTGTGTCGAGATGTGGTGCGCGAACCATCACTCATTCCCTTGGATGGAGAGATCTTGCAGCACAGGACGGCCAACACATCCAACGAAGCACAAGTGGACGTTAGTGCAAGAAGGTTTTGGACAAGAGCACATCGAGCGTTCTTTGACGTAAGAATATTTGACCCAATGGCCCATAGCTACAGCGGGCTGTCTCTGGACGCTGCACACAAGAGGAATGAACAAGAGCAGGTCAGGGCATATGGGGAATGGACTTAAATATCGAACATGGCAGCTTTACCCCACTAGTCTTCACCACATCTGGAGGGCCTAGGGCCCAGTGCTTCTATTCAAGGCTTGCAGAGATCATCGCAGAGAAGAAGAAACAGCCCAGGAGCCACGTTGTAGCCTGGATGAGGTGCCGTCTATCTTTCTCATTGCTCAGATCAGCACTACTATGCCTGCGGGGAACAAAAACTGTCTGCACCACAACCAGCGACGGTGGCAGACGTGGACTATGAGGCAGCGGTGGCAGAGGGTCGCATAGGGAGGCGACTGGATTGAAGTTGCATGGTGTAGAGTAGTAGAATAGTAGGAATATAGTAATAACTGAGGTTTGTAAAATATAATGTATGTACAATATTAAATAAAAGTCAAGGAAAGAAAGTAGTAGTAGTAGTAATAGTTGTTCTAGTAGTAGTAGTAGTAGTAGTAGTAGTAGTAGTAGTAGTGTAGTAGAAGTAATAGTAGTAGAAGTAGTAGTAACCCTCTAACTTCCATATACGCTTTTTAATGTATAAAGTGTATTTTGAAAGAAATACAATTCTGCGACATTATCTTCCAGATGTTGAGTCGTCTCCTTTAAGGGGATAGTACTTGTTCTTTATGGATCCCCTTCTCCCTCATGTTTAGCATATTAGTTTTTGAAGTTTAAATATATTTGTTTCGTTAGTTTGGCGATGTTGAGACCTTTCACCCCATTGTTTTGTCAATATTAAGACCTTTCGTGCCCTTTAGGTGTAATTTTTTCCTGGCGAGCGATAGAGAGCGACTAATTATTATGTTCTATCCAACAACCAACTCTACTCCTAAAATCGATTAATGAAATATTACAAACACATGTGGCAGTCCGTGGATTCGAACCCAGGATGCTCACACCGAATATCAACACCTTATGCATTACACCACGAAGGCAGGCAGTTAGAAGGAGCCGGCCTTCGGCCGGGAAATTTGTCTACCGAAAAATGTACAAATTTATCTTGAGAGGGGGTCTAGGGGGCGTTTTTCTGTTTCCTGGAAGTCTATGGAGGAAAATAAAAAATAATATTAATGAATAAATACATAGACCAAAAGCCAAGCACTACCCCCTTGATGTGTTCCACTGTGTTCCTGCTCTCACAGGCTCGGTATCGAAATTTCATCATCTGATTATCTCTAGTCGCTGCTGGCTCCTACCTCACTTTACACGGTCTGTCTCGCTCTCTCTCTCTCTCTGTTCGTATTGTTCTTATATATCGTAAGCTTTTCTCACAATTTATAGTAATTTTACTTATGGACTGACCGAGGATATCTAATAATTATATATATATATATATATATATATATATATATATATATATATACAGCATATAATTATACAGTATATTTATGCAGTACAGTATATACTGTATATATTGTGGTACAGAAGAGGTTAAGGAGAGGTATTTAGTTTGTTCCCTAGACCTCCATCAAGCTTAAAATGACACTCCCTTGAGTCCCTTTCAAGATAAATTTGTACATTTTTCGGTAGAAAAATTTCCCGGCCGAAGGCCGGTTCCTCTTAAATTACAGGCTCGCTATCGTTCGCCAGGATAAAATCGACACCTGAATTGCACGAAAGGTCTTAATATGGGGTGAAAGTTCTTAAAATCGCTAAACTAATGGGGCAAACGTTTTATTATATCAAAAGCAATGGGGCTAAACATGAGGGAGAAAGGGGGTCAAGAAAAAAATCCCTCGAGTAGAGATCTCCCCTTAAGTAAGTGTTCAGGGTTGACTAGATAAATATTCTGCAGGATCCGAGTTATTTTTTCTCTCTCTCTCTCTCTCTCTCTCTAACCAACTATAAACAAACCCACTGCGTACTCTCCAGTTCATCCCCCGCGGTAATAAGTTTATAACTATATACACCCAACTTGGTCTCTCCCAAGGCTGCCTGAACTCTGGTTACCCGGTTTAAAGGGGGTAGTACTCGTTTTTTTTCTGGACCCCCTTCTCCCTCATGTTTAGCCCCACTAGTTTTGAGATCTTAAGACGTTGGTTCCATTAGTTTGCGGATTTGATGACCTTTCACCCCATTTCATTGTCAATATTAGAACCCTTCGGGACATTTAGGAGTCACATTTTTCCTGGCGAGCGAAAGCGAGCCTGTAATTTTAGGAGGAATAGGCCTTTGGCCGGGAAATTTTTCTACCGAAAAATGTACAAATCTATCTTAAGGGGGGTCTAGAATTTGTTTTTCTAAGCTTGACTGAGTTCTAGGGAGGGAACTAAAAAAATATATATGAACAAAATTAATGAATAGACCAAACAAACAGCCACTGTCCCCTTAATATTCCAGGGCGTTTGAAAGAAATATAAGCTGCAGGGCCTTCGTGTCTTCCTGTGTGTCTTTCTTCCTCTTCCTCATTTGTCTTCCTTCTTTCTTTCTTTTTCGTCTTTCTTCTTCTTCCTCCTCCTTTCTTTTTATGTCTTCTCTGCGGTTTTGACTTAGGCTTTCTTGTGCTCTGTTTTCCTCAAATTCCTTTTCTTGGGTCCTTTCTGACTTCCCTGTCTAATTCTTATATTTCTTCTTTTCCAGTTTCCTCTTCTTCCAAGGTTCTTTTCTGGGTTCGCTTCTTGTTCTCTCTCTCGCTCTCTCTCTCTCTCTCTCTCTCTCTCTGTGTTATTTGTTGTGCTCTTCTTCTCTCTTCTTTGTCTTAGTTATCCTCCAACCGTTTTCTTATCCATTTTTGCTTCTTCCTTCTGCTCCGTCTTCAGTTTGTTTATCTTCTTCTTCTTCTCATTCCCTCTTTATTCTAATTTTGTTTTCCTTTCCTAATATTGCAGGGTCCGTGTGTGTGTGTGTGTGTTGATGGTAGTCTTCTTCTTCTATTCCTCCTCCTACTAGGTGTCTGTCTGTCTTTCTTGATCTCCCTTGTTTCTTTCTATGTGTTTGGAGATTTTAAGACGTTGCGCACCATTAGTTTGGCGCTAATAAGACGCTTCACCTCATTTGGGTGATTTCTTTTTTTCTAGCCAGCCTGTAATTAAGAAAATATCGGCGGACAGTTTCCTATCGAGAATTGTACAAATTTAGCTTGAAGTGGGTCTGCGTGGGCACGGGGACGTCATTTTTGTTCACCAAAGGGGACAAACTAACACAATTTGCTTGACAACTACCGCCCACTCTGTGCCTGGATAAAGGGGAGACAGGCCGTTTTTCTGGACCCCCTTCTCCCTAATGTTTAGCCCCACTAGTTTTGAGATTTTACGACGTTGGTTCCATTAGTTTGGGATTTTTTGACCGTTCACCCCATTTCTTTGTCAATATTAGGACCCTTTGTGCTATTTAGGTGTCGATTGTTTCCTGGCGAGCGATAGCAAGCCTGTAATTTTATGAGGAATTGGCCTTTGGCCGGGAAATTTTTCTACCGAAAAATTTAAACAATTATCTTGAAGGGGGAACTAGAGGGTGTTTTTCTAAGCTTGATGGAGGTATTTAAAATAGGCCTATTGGGCCTAAAAATTGGTCAAAATTAAAAAAATTAATATGCCGTTGGAATTGTAATGAAGAGACGAATCCATATATACCCATGAAAACTCTAATTCGAAAGTCGCCCGCCAAGTGCAAACATTTTCCTGGGCAGGGATTTTGGAAACAAATATTTTCGATTCTGGGCGAATGGCTGGTCGAAAATGCAATCTACCACCATGTGTAGAAGCTGCTGTTCGAGAAAAATCGAATGGCACCAAGTAGAATTCCCTAGGACTTATAGTTTGGGCTACAGAGGACTTTTAAAGTTAAAAAAATTGTCATCTGGGAGGCCAAGTCAAAATCGAAATCCTAAACTAATGGTCCGATTTTAATTCTGTTTGCGCCATTCAATTCAACTTGCCAAAGTGTACTTATGGTATAAATTTAAACAAAATCTGTTCATAAATAACTCGTCTATGGAGTTTTTAAACTTTAAAATAGGTCTAGGGGGCCTAAAAATAGGTCAAAATTAAAAAAATATATATACCGTTGAATCCGCAACGGCGAGACGAATCCAAATATGTAATAATATTGACAAGTCAAAATTCGACCAAAATCACCGATTTCCCTGGGCTTAAACCCAAGGTTTTTTATGATTTTTTTTCTCGATTCTGGGCGAATGACTGGGCGAAAATAAAATCTAAGACCAGGTCTAGAAGCAGCTCTGCGAGAAAAATCGAATGGCACCAAGTAGAATCCCCTAGGACTAATAGTTTGGGCTACAGAGGACTTTTAAAGGATAAAGGGTTCAAGGATTGTGTGGGTGAGAATGAAAGTAGGAATACCAAACGTGGGTGATTGTATGCGTGTATGCCCCGACAGAGGATATACTTGAAAGAAAGAAAGAAATAAGAGTTCTGGATGAATGTGGAGGCGTGCCTGGAGAAGTTTGACAAGAACGAAAGAATATTTCTGATTGGGGATATGAATGGTAAGGTGGGTGATAGGAAAGTTGAGAGAGTGGTGAGAGGGTGGGGGGTACCATCAGAGGTGAATGGGAATGGTAGTGCACTTGTGGACGTATGTTTGGGGAGGAGGCTGTGGATAGCCAACACCTTCTTCCGACACAGAATGATCCACAGGTACACGTGGAAACGGATGTTGACAATGAAGGATAAGACAGTGGTGGAACGAAAGTCATTGATTGATTATGTATGTGTGGATGAACGAATGAAGAAATCCGTGATGGATGCTAGGGTGTATAGGGGTATTGGAGGGGGTCTGTCTGATCATTATGTAGTGGTAGCTAAGGTTAGGATACAAAAGAAGTGGGTGAGGAGAGCTGGAGGGAGGCGAGAGGAGGGTGGAATGGTGAGGAGGGTGGAGAGATTGCAGGAGGAGGAAGTCAGGGAGGAGTACAGGAGAGCAGTGGAAAGACGACTAGGTGGGTTCGACCTGGCAGTTATGGAGGAAGTGGAGGAGATGAGCAAGGTGTTTAAGAATGAGATCTGTGCAGCATGTGAGGAGGTGTGTGGAGTGAGGAGAAGAGGGAGGGGAGTGAAAGGTACAGCATGGTGGACAGAAGAGGTAAGAATAGCTGTGGAAGAAAAGAAGAAAGCATGTAGAGAGTGGTTGGGTAGTAGAGGGAATGAAGATTTCGAGAGACAGAAACGAGCGAGGTACGTGGAGAGTAAGAGGGTGGTGAAGAGAGTAGTGAAGGAAAGTAAGAGAAGAGTAGATGAGGAATTTGGAAGGAATCTGAGTGTAAAATGGAGGGAGAGTAAGAAACTGTTCTGGAAAGAAGTCAAGAAAGTTAGGGAAGGTAGCAAGGGAAACAGTAAGGGTGTGAAAGATAATAATGGGAGAATGCTAGCCGAGAAGCAAGAGAGTCGAAAGATGGAGGGAGTACTTCAATGAGTTGCTAAATGTAAGGAATGAAGAGCCAGCAAACACAGCTGGATATGGTATGGGAGGGAGAAGAAGAGAAGTAGTGGAGGAGGAGGTGGGGATCAGGAGGTCAGAAGTGTGGGAAGCCATGAAAAGAGTGAAGTTGGGGAAAACACCAGAAACAGATGGAGTGTGTGGGGAAATGTTGAGGTATGGTGGGAAGATAGTGATAGACTGGGTATGGAAAATGTGTAAACTAGCATGGGAGAAGGAGAGTGCACCGGAAGACTGGCATAATAGTCCCCCTATATAAGGGCAAAAGGGAAAGAGGAGTGTGTGGTAACCACCGAGGAATATGTCATCTAAGCGTAGTAGGGAAGGTATATAGTAGGGTAGTGATTGAGAGAGTGAGAGTGAGAACGGAGAAATGGATAGGCGACGAGCAGGGAGGTTTTTAGGAAGGGAAGAGGATGTGTAGATCAGATTTTTACCCTGAATTGTGTTGTGGAGAAATATCTGGAGAAGAAACAAAAGGTGTATGTTGCCTTTATGGACTTGGAGAGGGCCTATGACAGAGTGGATAGAGAAGGTTTGTGGAAAGTACTTAGAATATACAGAGTAGATGGCAAGTTGCTGAAAGCAGTGAAGAGCACGTATGAGGGTGCAAAGGCGGAAGTACGTGTGGAGAGTGACCAGAGCGAGTTCTTTGACCTGAATGTTGGTTTGAAACAGGGGTGTGTGATGTCCCCGTGGTTGTTTACTGTATATATGGATGGAGTCATGAAAGAAATACTATCAAGAGCAGTGAATGTTGGTGTATCGCTGAAAAGGGAGGGAATTGAGTGGAAGCTACCTATACTGCTGTTTGCGGATGATACAGTTCTGAGGAGTGATAATGAATGGGAGTTGCAGGGTCTGGTAAATGAGTTTGGAACAGTGTGCGAAAAACGGAATTTGAAGGTAAATGCGGGGAAGAGCATGGTTATGATCTTCGAAAGGGGTGAAGTCACAGAGTGTGAGGTGAAGTTGAACGGTCAGGCTATGGAGATCGTCAACTCTTTTAAGTATCTGGGCAGTATGTTGAGTAAAGATGGAACTATGGATGAAGCAGTGCGGGAGAGGGTACAACAGGGGAAGAGGGTTGTAGGAACGCTAAAAGCAGTAACAAGAAATAGAGTGGTCAGTATGGAAGTGAAGAAGTCCTTGCATGACAGTGTGGTAATCCCGACACTGACTTACGGAAGCGAAGCATGGACGTTGGTTGAGAGACTCAGACCAAGAGTGAGAGCAGTGGAAATGAATTACTTAAGGAGTGCGTGCGGAGTTACATGGAGAGATAGACAGACTAATGAGGAAGTAAGAAGGAGGTGTGGTGTGGAGGTAGATGTGCTGGAAAGTGTGAAAAGGAACAACTTGAGATGGTTCGGCCATATGGAACGTATGGAAAGCGAGAGAATGACTAAGAGGGTGTACGAGAGCGAGGTGGAGGGACAGAGAGGGAGAGGTAGACCGATTGAGAGGTGGAAGTGAGGAAGTACATGAACGAAGGCGGTGCTGGTTGGGGGGAGGGGCGTCGACTGACTGGGGACAGAGGTGCATGGGGGCGGTTCGTTCATGGCCACCCCGTCGGGGATCACGGCGTCGGGCAATAGATAGGACTTTTAAAGTCCAAAAAACGGTCCCCTGGGCCCTCCAGGAAGGCCCAGTCAAAATCGAATTCCTAAACTAATGGTCCGATTTTAATTCTGTTTGCGCTATTAGATTCAGCTTGGCAAAGTGTACTCCTGGTATAAATTTAAACAAAATCCCTTCATAAATAACTCGTCTACGGAGTTTTTAAACTTTAAAATAGGCCTAGGGGGCCTAAAAATAGATCAAAATTTAAAACCAATATACCGTTGAATCCGCAACGGCGAGACGAATCCAAATATGTAATAATATTGACAAGTCAATATTCGACCAAAATCACCGATTTGCCTGGGCTTAATCCAAAGGTTTTTTGAGAATTGTTTTTCGATTCTGGGCGAATGGCTGGGCGAAAATGAAATCTAAGACCATGTCTAGAAGCAGCTCTGAGAGACGAATCCAAATATGTAATAATATTGACAAGTCCAAATTCGACCAAAATCACCGATTTCCCAAGGTTTTTTGAGAATTGATTTTCGATTCTGGGCGAATGGCTGGGCGAAAATGAAATCTAAGACCATGTCTAGAAGCAGCTCGGCGAGAAAAATCGAATGGCACCAAGTATAATTCCCTAGGACGTATAGTTTGGGCTACAGAGGACTTTTAAAGTCCAAAAAACGGTCCCCTGGGCCTTCCAGGAAGACTCAGTCAAAATCGAAATCCTGAACTAATGGTCCGATTTTAATTCTGTTTGCGCCATTCGATTCAGCTTGCCAAAGTATACTTATGGTATAAATTTAAACAAAATCCGTTCATAAATAACTCTTTTATGGAGTTTTTAAACTTCAAAATAGGCCTAGGGGGCCTAAAAATAGGTCAAAATTAAAAAAAAATTATACCGTTGAATCAGCAACGGCGAGACGAATCCAAATATGAAATAATATTGACAAGTCAAAATTCGACCAAAATCACCGATTTGCCTGGGCTTAATTAAACCCAAGATTTTTTTAGATTTGTTTTTCGATTCTGGCCGAATGGCCTGGCGAAAATGAAATCTAATACCATGTCTAGAAGCAGCTTGGCGAGAAAAATCGAATGGCACCAAGTAGAATTTCCTAAGACTTATAGTTTGGGCTACAGAAGACTTTTAAAGTCCAAAAAACGGTGCCCTCCAGGAAGACCCAGTCAAAATCAAAATCCTAAACTAATGATCCGATTTTAATTCTGTTTGCGCCATTCAATTCAACTTGCCAAAGTGTACTTATGGTATAAATTTAAACAAAATCCCTTCATAAATAACTCGTCTATGGAGTTTTTAAACTTTAAAATCGGCCTAGGGGGCCTAAAAATAGGTCAAAAATAAAAAAAAAATTAAACGTTGAATCCGCAATGGCGAGACGAATCCAAATATGTAATACTATTGACAAGTCAAAATTCGACCAAAATCACCGATTTGCCTGGGCTTAAACCCAATTTTTTTTTTAGATTTTTTGTTCGATTCTGGGCGAATGGCTGGCCGAAAATGAAATCTAAGACCATGTCTACAAGCAGCTTGGCGAGAGTTCAATTTCCCTACCACTTCGTTTAGTATATGAGGAGGTCCGTGCCAGAGGGGCCAACTCGCCACGAGTATAGTTTTGAGTTATTGATGTTTAAAGTTAACATACCATACACAGTAGATAAGGCATAATAATATATTATTATATATCAATGGACAGCTTAGGAACAGACAATTTTTTTTAGATGGTTTAAAAAAACATGCATAGGTGTTTTTTTGGAATGCGAAAAAAGAAAAATACCCAAAAATATATATTTTATAAGACTTTTAATCCAAAATTTTAACAAAATGCATGATATTTGTATTTTATTTTTATATTATTTTGTGTTGTGTTTGTAATAATAATTCATAATGTAATTTGACATGTTACCTTTATGTCCAAGTAGTTTATGTAGGTGGTGAGGGGGGAGGGGAAGGTTGTTGTTAGTATTCCAAGAAGTCGTCGCTGGGATCGTCGACGTCTTCTTCGTTGGCATCTCTAGGTCTTGCAGTCATGGACTTCTGTGCCTCGAAAAGCAGGGTGAAGTAGGTCTTGTGTGACTGGGGGACGTATTTCGTCAACTCCTGGAGATGCTGTAGCTTCTTTTGGTTCATGGGAACTCCCCCTGGGTACTTGACAGGCAACGGAATTTGTGAGAGGTCAAACATGTTTGGGTCATAAATTTTGCTTCTACCCTTCTGCATAAACCACTCCCGCTGCACATGAAAGCCGTCCATGTAGCCAGCAGACACTTTAATGCCTTCCCTGTAATCATTGGAGACTATCAGGCGCTTGGCAGCCTTGAATCCCGAACCTGTCTGGCCCACCTTGCTGATGTGTTGTTGCAGAACCTCAAAGTTAAGGAAGTCGCTCTCCTCCATGCGGACCACAGTGACCTGCTCCTTCCTTCTGTGTGTCGACATTAGCTGGGTGTAGTGGTCAGTGGTGAATACCTCCTTGCCCTTCAGGTGCTTCTCAAACACACCAAAGTCGCGATCACAGGGCAGGAATGAGTGGCCAGCCTCCAGGAAGAAGTGGATGATAGAAGAAAAACGATGGTTATGGATGAGTCTTAGGTAGCATAGGCAAAGGTTGATATTCTTGTTCTGGCCAGGGCAATTATCTGAAAACACCACCAGTTTCAAGGAATCAGCAGGTATGTGATGTTGAATGAAGTGACATAAGCAACTTGCCACCTCAGAAGATCCCCTTCTTGTCTCAGACTCGTTCCAGACATAAAAGTAGGCCTTGTTGGACTTATGCGACGCTTCTGCATAGTAACCACATGCGGGCATGCGCGCGCGTCGGCTGCCCAGCCGTTTAGAAACCGGCTGGTGGTAGCCGGCCGGCAGGCTTTCCCTTAGTATATATCCTACGACAATGTAACTAATGTCTGGGATATTCTTATGTTGTTTCACAGCTTGAAGCTGCCCTTATTCTTAACCAACGCATCTTAGTATATTTTATTCTCGATAGTTGATCCTTTCATTGTAATATATAAGATGTAAGTTTAGTGAGAGAGGGAAGAGACGAGCGGGGGGGGGGGGGGGAGGGAGAGGGAGAGAGAGGGAGAGAGAGGGAGAGAGAGAGAGAGAGAGAGAGAGAGAGAGACCGGCTTGGGACGTTGCTTCGTGCGGAGAGTCCAGCTTGGGACGAGCCTGAAGCGCTGCCACATGCATTTGATTGCAACGTTAGGCTTAGTTTCGACTCACGCACGGGGTAGAGGATTTTGACCAGGCAACTGTGTTGAGTGTTTCCCAGTCTGGGATGTATTCTGCATGCCTAGTGGGAGGTCCAGACAGATTCAAGACTCAGAGCTCACCTCATTGTCGTACCCTTCGGACCCCCTTGATATCTATCCCTCTCAACCCCACTTAGAAACGTTCTCTCTTACTTTGTATACCTTCTTTCCACTACTTCACCAATCTATTTAATTATCCCATCCCCTTGATAGACCTTATATCTATTATTGTATTAACGACGAGCTCTCAGATAACTAGATAGGATTTTGGGCCTTATGCAGGGATGTAATTGTTAATGAGACCTAGGAAGCTTTTTTGTTGTCTCATATTTGGTAGTTTCATGCTTGCTAGTGTGTTCTTGTGTCAGGTTAGCAGGGGCTAGACCGGAGGGGAGGCTTTTTGCGATCCTTTAAGTAAAGTCTGCTGGTGCGAGTCCCGTGGACCCGCACGACTTTACTAGGATACCCATGGGAGTATGGGGGCATTTTCTTGTCTGTGTCCCTGTGTGTCTAGCGTTGTGTTGTGTGAGGGCCCTTGCCTAGTCCACTCAGCACTGCGCTAGCACGTCTTGCTTTTGTTTTAGGGTCGCCAGGAGAGAGTCAGATACTTGCGATCCGAGTCTCTCAAGAGAGCACCCTTTCAATTAGAATAATTTGGCGCACAGACCTGGGAACGTCTAGAGCAGGTGGCTCAGCCCGGGTATCCGAAGCCTATATCCTTCCGGCTAGACCTCTGCCACCTGGCAGATTAACAGCTAGGGGTTTATTGTCTCTGTATGCTTGTTATTGTGCCACAGTTTACCGTTTTTGTGAGCATTGTGAGTCAGGGTGTGGCTTAGAGACTTTGTCCGAGCAGGCTTGCCTGACTAAGAGTGAGAAGCACACCTGTATGTGGTTATGTTGCGAGTTGCTGCCTTTATTTCATTATACCTATGCCATTATACACTGTATGTCCTATCACTAGTATTTATTCCTGCTTATGAGTTAAGAGTTCTCTAAATCCGTAACGTACTTTCTTTGCTAAGCATCAGATCCTACGGTAGCCGCATGCAGTTTAGAAACCCGCATCTTGTCTACCTGTACGATGTTTTGAGGACTGTTTGCTTTCACCTTCTTTCACGCAGGGGTGATTAGTTGTATTAATTAATGTAACGGTAAATGTGCTTTCTTCTAGTTTGTTATTAAATAGTTTCTGCAATTTAATTCCGTTATCTATCTTTTCCTTGAAGCTTTAAGTCAACTTAATTGTGTGATCTTTTATATAGCCTGCTTGACTATCAGCAGTCTATAGGATACCTCGTTGTCCAGGCAGGACTCTTGACGGTTTAGGGTGGTTTGTTGCCTGGGTTTATAGATAAGGGTTGGATCTAGCGTTTTCCGTTGTTGCTTGTTGCCGCATACCTAGTCCAATAGAAAGAGCCCAGTGTTTATATATCCCAGGACGTAACACTTGATATCGTGGATACCCAGATTATACGTCCACATTTTGCAGCGGTAATATTGGGCGCTAGTAGTAAAACCATACGTGCATAGTGTTTGCTGGAGATCAACAGCAATTCCAAAGATTCCAGGTGTAGTGTCCTTGGTATAAATCTGTATGAAATCATGGCCAGCCTTGGCATGAAAATGATGATCGTTCCTCTTCATGGCAAGTTGAGCCCTCTCCTCCCGTTGTGTCTCTGGATCAAGTTCTGCACCTCCTTAACGAACCGGGATTGCTTAGTGGCATTGGGTTCCTCTTGGTGCTCTATCATGTATGTCTGAAAGGCATCATAGAATCTAGCCCAGGTAAATCCAGGAGGTAGGTACAGCTTGTCCGGATTCTTGGTACGAGAATAATGGGACGTACAGGTGGGCAGAGACTTGCAGAAGCTTTTAATTAGTTGCAGGAGATAGTCATTAGTCTTGTTGTGGGGTACATGGCGGCCTCTTTGGTCGGGGGACAGAATACCAGTGGCAGTGGAAGAGCTCTTAGAGCACACATTTCGCACACGTTTGGATGTTATGTCATGAATATTTAGAAAGGCAGGACGGCAAACATTGATGTTCTTAGTATTCACAGACACTGAATATTGTTTGACGTTTTTAGTGCGACTCTCCCTTCCCTTCACTCGTGAACGTTTAGACAATGTCTCACTCAATCGCTTATTTATGTACTGGGACTGGGAATCATGGCTTTCCAGTGCCCAATAACTGTTAAATAGTAAATGCACATTATCAATTCCCACTTTCTCGAAGCACTTATCCAAGCATTCACAAGGGGGGCCTACTTTCTTCGGTGTTACAGCTTTGGCGGTGCTTCTACTAACATAGGTCTGGCCACTGTCCCTTTTACACTTTTTGATCGTCTTCTGCCAGGTCTTTGGCCTTCGTTTACGACTAGGTTGCAGGGAAGGCCTAGCCTCACCAATATCCGAGTCAGATGACATTGTAGCACAGATATCCGAGAAATAAGGCACAAAATAGCGGAGGTAATCACTCGTGTGTTGACTCTAACTCGGGTTTTTTTTTTTTTTTTTTTTTTTTTTTTCTATATTTTAACTTACTTCCTCTCGGGCATAGGCTTAGAGCCTTAACATTCACCGCTTTACAATGAGCAGTGAAGCCCGTGAGGTCTTGTTCCAGTCTAGGGAGTGAGACCTGTGAAGCACGTAGAGTACAACGAGCACCTGCCATCTTGCCTTCACATGAGGCACGGTGCTCACTCATGGCCCGAAACGACCCCATCTCTGAAGCCACCTCGTTCCCGTGCTTCACTGTCTCATCCCCTACACTCGGACTCTCACACTTACACACACACAACGCCACCTGTTGAGCAGATAACTCACCAGGCATTGCACCCCTATAGCATATTTTGAATATGGGAATATTCATACAGTGCTATTTAATCAGGGAACAATGAGGGTATTTTATTGACGTTTCGGTGGGCTTGTGGTAATGCACGGATACCAGGTACAGCACAAATTCCATCCCAATAATATCTTCCCATTGATACATCGGGATTTGAACCCGGGACCTTTGGATTACCAGGCCAGTGGCAAGACCACTCCACCACACCTCCCCCTGTTTGAGCGTGACTACTGAAGCACGTCTCGTACAGCGCCTGTGAGTGGTCGGGCGGGCGGCCATTTAATTCCCCACGTCGTAGCCGCGCTCTCATTGGCTGAGCGCGTTGGCGAGTTGGCCCCTCTGTCTACCAAGATTCACACCCATAAACGGTCTGCCAAACGGCAAAGACAAGGGACGCTCAACCCTATGTGCAGTTGCTATAAGGACGAAAGTCGGATGGGTTTTTTTGCCAGATGATTCCCAAGAATTTCACTGAGCGGGAACCTGATTTAGGGAAAGAGTTCCAGAGTTCACTTGTTGAATAGAAGCTTTAAGACTAATTCACAAAGGACTATAGTAATCGAGCTAATACTTCTACCATTTGGGAAGGGTCAGCCAGGGCATAGGTGTTGTACCGTAATGTACCAGCCCCTTTGTTCTAGCCCTTTTTGAGTGACGGAGGTTAGGGTTCAGGATGTCTGGCCTACCTACTTGGAACATGGTATAGACATTTTAAGGGGGTAGTACTTGGAACAGGGTATAGACATTTTAAGGGGGTAGTACTTGGAACAGGGTATAGACATTTTAAGGGGGTAGTATTTGGAACAGGGTATAGACATTTTAAGGGGGTAGTATTTGGAACAGGGTATAGACATTTTAAGGGGGTAGTATTTGGAACAGGGTATAGACATTTTAAGGGGGTAGTATTTGGAACAAGTATTTGGAACAGGGTATAGACATTTTAAGGGGGTAGTATTTGGAACAGTGTATAGATAATTCCACTTGGAACGGGGATAGATAATTCCACTTGGAACGGGGATAGATAATTCCACTTGGAACGGGGATAGATAATTCCACTTGGAACGGGGATAGATAATTCCACTTGGAACGGGGATAGATAATTCCACTTGGAACGGGGATAGATAATTCCACTTGGAACGGGGATAGATAATTCCACTTGGAACGGGGATAGATAATTCCACTTGGAACGGGGATAGATAATTCCACTTGGAACGGGGATAGATAATTCCACTTGGAACGGGGATAGATAATTCCACTTGGAACGGGGATAGATAATTCCACTTGGAACGGGGATAGATAATTCCACTTGGAACGGGGATAGATAATTCCACTTGGAACGGGGATAGATAATTCCACTTGGAACGGGGATAGATAATTCCACTTGGAACGGGGATAGAGAATTCCACTTGGAACGGGGATAGAGAATTCCACTTGGAACGGGGATAGAGAATTCCACTTGGAACGGGTATAGAGAATTCCACTTGGAACGGGGATAGATAATTCCACTTGGAACGGGGATAGATAATTCCACTTGGAACGGGGATAGAGAATTCCACTTGGAACGGGGATAGAGAATTCCACTTGGAACGGGGATAGAGAATTCCACTTGGAACGGGGATAGAGAATTCCACTTGGAACGGGGATAGAGAATTCCACTTGGAACGGGGATAGAGAATTCCACTTGGAACGGGGATAGAATTCCACTTGGACGGCGGATAGAGAATTCCACTTGGAACGGGGATAGATAATTCCACTTGGAACGGGGATAGATAATTCCACTTGGAACGGGGATAGAGAATTCCACTTGGAACGGGGATAGATTATTCCACTTGGAACGGGGATAGATAATTCCACTTGGAACGGGGATAGATAATTCCACTTGGAACGGGGATAGATAATTCCACTTGGAACGGGTATAGATAATTCCACTTGGAACGGGTATAGATAATTCCACTTGGAACGGGTATAGATAATTCCACTTGGAACGGGGATAGATAACCAATGAGAGCGCGGCTACGACGTGGGGAATTAAATGGCCGCCCGCCCGCCCGACCACTCACAGGCGCTGTACGAGACGTGCTTCAGTAGTCACGCTCAAACCGAGTTAGAGTCAACACACGAGTGATTACCTCCTCTATTTTGTGCCTTATTTCTCAGATATCTGTGCTACAATGTCGTCATCTGACTCGGATATTGGGGAGGCTAGGCCTTTCCTGCAACCTAGTCGTAAACGAAGGCCAAAGACCTGGCAGAAGACGATCAAAAAGTGTAAAAGGGACAGTGGCCAGACCTATGTTAGTAGAAGCACCGCCAAAGCTGTAACACCGAAGAAAGTAGGGCCCCCTTGTGAATGCTTGGATAAGTGCTTCGAGAAAGTGGGAATTGATAATGTGCATTTACTATTTAACAGTTATTGGGCACTGGAAAGTCATGATTCCCAGTCCCAGTACATAAATAAGCGATTGAGTGAGACATTGTCTAAACGTTCACGAGTGAAGGGAAGGGAGAGTCGCACTAAAAACGTCAATATTCAGTGTCTGTGAATACTAAGAACATCAATGTTTGCCGTACTGCCTTTCTAAATATTCATGACATAACATCCAAACGTGTGCGAAATGTGTGCTCTAAGAGCTCTTCCACTGCCACTGGTATTCTGTCCCCCGACCAAAGAGGCCGCCATGTATCCCACAACAAGACTAATGATGATCTCCTGCAACTAATTAAAAGCTTCTGCAAGTCTCTGCCCACCTGTACGTCCCATTATTCTCGTACCAAGAATCCGGACAAGCTGTACCTACCTCCTGGATCTACCTGGGCTGGACTTTATGATGCCTTTCAGACATACATGATAGAGCACCAAGAGGAACCCAATGCCATTAAGCAATCCCGGTTCGTTAAGGAGGTGCAGAACTATAAGATCGGGATAACACCACCAAAGAGTGACACCTGCAGCACATGTGATCAGTTCAAAACAAAATTGGCAGAACTTGATCCAGACAACGGGAGGAGAGGGCTCAACTTGCCATGAAGAGGAACGATCATAATTTTCATGCCAAGGCTGGCCATGATTTCATGCAGATTTATACCAAGGACACTACACTTGGAATCTTTGGAATTGCTGTTGATATCCAGCAAACACTATGCACTTACTACTACTAGCGCCCAAAATTACCGCTGCAAAATGTGGACGTATAATCTGGGTATCCACGATATCAAGTCCAACAAGGCCTACTTTTATGTCTGGAACGAGTCGGAGGCAAGAAGGGGATCTTCTGAGGTGGCAAGTTGCTTATGTCACTTCATTCAACATCACGTACCTGCTGATTCCTTGAAACTGGTGGTGTTTTCAGATAATTGCCCTGGCCAGAACGAGAATATCAACCTTTGCCTATGCTACCTAAGACTCATCCATAACCATCGTTTTTCTTCTATCATCCACTTCTTCCTGGAGGCTGGCCACTCATTCCTGCCCTGTGATCGCGACTTTGGTGTGTTTGAGAAGCACCTGAAGGGCAAGGAGGTATTCACCACTGACCACTACACCCAGCTAATGTCGACACACAGAAGGAAGGAGCAGGTCACTGTGGCCCGCATGGAGGAGAGAGACTTCCTTAACTTTGAGGTTCAGCAAGGCGGGCCAGACAGGTTCGGGATTCAAGGCTGCCAAGCGCCTGATAGTCTCCAATGATTACAGGGAAGGAATTAAAGTGTCTGCTGGCTACATGGACGGCTTTCATGTGCAGCGGGAGTGGTTTATGCAGAAGGGTAGAAGCAAAATTTATGACCCAAACGTGTTTGACCTCTCACAAATTCCGTTGCCTGTCAAGTACCCATGAACCGAAAGAAGCTACAGCATCTCCAGGAGTTGACGAAATACGTCCCCCAGCCACACAAGACCTACTTCACCCTGCTTTTCGAGGCACAGAAGTCCATGACTGCAAGACCTAGAGATGCCAACGAAGAAGACGTCGACGATCCCAGCGACGACTTCTTGGAATACTAACAACAACCTTCCCCTCCCCCCTCACCACCTACATAAACTACTTGGACATAAAGGTAACGTGTCAAATTACATTATGAATTATTATTACAAACCCAACACAAAATAATATAAAAATAAAATACAAAAATCATGCATTTTGTTAAAATTTTGGATTAAAAGTCTTATAAAATATTTATTTATGGGTATTTTTCCTTGAAATTATAACTGTCCTTTAGTTATAGTGAATGTTCATAATGGTACAAATTTGAAGGAAATCTAATAATTTTTTCGCATTCCAAAAAAACACCTATGCATGTTTTTTTTTTTTTTTTTTTTTTTTTTTTAACCATCTAAAAAAAATGGTCTGTTCCTAAGCTGTCCATTGATATATAATAATATATTATTATGCCTTATCTACTGTGTGTATGGTATGTTAACTTTAAACATCAATAACTCAAAACTATACTCGTGGCGAGTTGGCCCCTCTGGCACGGACCTCCTCATATAAATGTTATCCGTCTCTCTCCTGTCTCTTCTGAACCCGTTTTGTTAGTCACTTATTATTTAGTTTCTCTCTATGGCTTTCCTTCAATATCCCGCCAAAGAGTTTCCCTATTGTATTGGTTACAGTCACTGGCCTGTAGCTTTTAATTTCCTTTTTACTTTTGTACCCCCAGTGTTATAGCGTTACTCTAGCTTCATTCCATCTTGCTGAGATTTTAATTTCTCAATACCTCTTTAAAAAAATCTCTGCTTTCTTTCCATTTCTTCCCCCATCCGGACCGGTCGCCTTTCCCCTTTTTAGAGTTTTAATCCCTCTCTTCCTTCGATTGCGAGTTCCCTTTCTATTTCCATCCAATCTGCTTCCGGTAGTCTGCTCTCTCTCATTTCCAAGTTCCATTCCCTCCCCTCCCCTCCCCTTGTTCATTTACCCCTCCCCCCCCCCCCCCTATTTCCTCCCAGTATCGTTTTATTTCATTTCGTATTTCTTCCTCGGTCTTTATTATTCTATCTCCCACTATTAGTTCCAAGTTTTCTTCCTCTATACCGTTCTCACCTCTTAACCCTCTCCGACGTATGACTCGATTTTGAGCCTATTAGGGATACTTTAAAGCCTTTGTTACCATCAGGGGTATTTAGAAAGCTTTAGTATAGTTACTTCAACCTCTGCAGTTTTCTTTGAGTTAGCTGTGGGCAGAAAACTAATTTTAGAGAGGTAATTATAAGAGTGAGAGAACTATTTCTTATTGCTAATCTGGCAACCTCCGAGTCATATGTGCGTGAAAGGGTTAACATCCTATACCATTCCTTTTGCCCCTCCTCCCCCCAGTTTCTGATCTTTTCTACTTTTCTCGTGTTTAATCATTGCCTCTTTTATTAGTATTTACCTTCTTGTTTTCTTCGTATGTCCTTACCGCTTGTATTACCTAGCTTTCCCTCTCTCCGCCTTCCCTCCTATTTCTCTCTATCACCCTTCTTTGTTTGCATTCCTTTCACATCTTGCTTGCTTTATTTCCCTATTCCACCATGGTTTTAGTTTTGTTTTTCCTATCCATCTTCTTATTCTTCCTATGCTTCTATCCGCGCTCTATTGATGGTGCTGAAGGGGTTAAAGTAGTACGGGAGGAGATAAACTCCCTGGTTGGCTTCCCCAGAGGATAGCAGAAGAAACCAGAAACTCAGAGTAAAAGAGGGAAAGTACCTAGCAAAATTAGTTCGAGTTGGCAGGTGGAGTAGTCTAATAACCCCGAGCGCCCCAACTGCCAACTCTTAAGACCCCACACCGCGTCAAGGAGCTAGGCAAAGTGTGTGTGGGTGGGGAGACTCTGGGTACAAGTAACCTAGACACTACTAATCTTTGTTAGCGCAAAGAGGAAGCATAGGAGATAAATTTATGTATGGTATTATGTTGAAGTCTTATAGGTTAGCAGTAGGGAAGACAAGAATTACACCTAATAGCCTACCTATTGAGCATATAGTACACACACATCTTTGTATTCTAGGATTCTTCTAGCCTATGTTTTTGAAGGCTGCGTCTAAGCAGTAGGCTACATATTTGCAATTTTAGCTCAGGTATGTTCAGGGTTTTTAGAGCAAAATAGAAGTGGTTAACGTTCCCGCTAGCTTCATTTTGTTTTTCGGTTAGCAATTGATCTGATTAGCGTTATCAAAGTTTACTTTCGAGTTAGTGAAATAATAATCATCCAAGTTAGCTGTGCCCACCTAAAATTTGCGTAGAGAGAGAAACTAGAGTTAGATATGCTACCGTACAGAAGTCATCACGGCGACTCAGTCACTAATCATTCGCCATCAAAGGGATTCTTAATAATCTAATTGTCCTACGACCATAGGGTCGTCAATACAGAAATATCCATTGCCTTGCCTCGAATTGGGTTAAAGAACAAATTTACTAGAAATTAAATTTTCAGCGAGATCAGTCATTTACTTCCTCCGAGGTGAAGCTGGTTGACCAAAGGTGTAGGTTCTTATGGGAAGGACTTTTTTAGCGAGCACAGTCTGAGAATACAAAGGTTATGAACAGTCTGGCTTTAAATTCGTTCAAGGTATGTAGTGCTATGGTTAACCATCTGTGGAGAAGTGTTTGAAACTGATCCACTGAAAATCTCATACCCAAGACAGGTTTTTAGTAAAGGCATTCTCTAATCCTGATTTTACTAGTCCGTCTTTGTGGTGTTCGAATCCCGGTGAATCACATATATGCTTTCATTAATTTAATTGGAGTTTGGTGAAATTAAAATAATTTTCCCAATAAATAATTAAAAGTTTATTTTGTGTAAGTACCAATTAAGCGGTACTTTGTTCATGCAACAAAACTAATCTAGAGCAAAGTAAATTTGCTATCAAACAATCTTTCAGAATTCCAACTACATTAACGATCTTCTGTAATAAAAACTGGTAAAACACCTTTTGCGTGTTTATGATTAGCATTATTTCATGACTAACTTTCAGTGAGATTACTTTCAGCGAGATCACTAAATTTAGGCAAGGCGTTCTGATTTTAAAAGGTTTTTAGTTTTTCCCAAGTTTAGCCCTTATTTTTCGCATTGTAAAAGTCTGCCCCATTAGTTCGACGATTTGACGACCTGGTGGTGAAGGTATTTAGGGATAAGCCTCTACACCGGCACCTCTTATCTACTTTACTTAGCCCTCTCCGACATATGCGATTTTGAGCCTATTGGGGATACTTTAAAGCCTTTGTTACCATCAGGGGTATTTAGAAACCTTTAGTTTAGTTACTCCAACCTCTGCAGTTGTCTTTGAGTTAGCTGTGGGCAGAAAACTAATTTTGGAGAGAGAGAGCGAGAGAACTCTATTTCTTATTGCTAATCTGGCAACCTCTGCGTCATAAATGCGTGAAAGGGTTAAGTGTTGAGTGCGGAGGAGTGTATGAGAGCGAGGAAGCGGTTAGAGTGGCTTTGCTGTGTGGGTTATTAGTCTATAAGTCAGAGGTGTTCCCCGATTGGGTGCGTGCATGTGAAACCCGCTAAGACTTACTACCACACCCACTAAATATGTCCGCCTTGGCTGGGATCTAACTCCGGTCACGCAGATTCACATGCGAGCGTATTATTCCATAGACCGCTGAGAGTCCTTCGCCAATAGGACGCCTCGTGCCATTTAGGAGTATATATTTTTCTGGCGATGAGGCGATCAAACTAGAACTTAATTAACGAGGAAGAGTCAACTAGGGCAGGGGAATTGTTCTACCGAAAAATTTACAAAGTTATCTATGGGGGCGTAAAGTTATCTATGGGGGCGTAAAGTTATCTATGGGGGCGTAAAGTTATCTATGGGGGCGTAAAGTTATCTATGGGGGCGTAAAGTTATTTAAAGCTTGATAGAGGTCTAGGGAGCAAAATACTAAAAAAAACTGAAATAATAGTTCTTAATTAATATTATCTAATCTTAATTCCCGCAAGTCATTTAAAAATTATGTCAATCTCTACAATCAATCCAATAAGTTTATATTTAACCATTTCAGGCTTTCCTCCGACCATGAAACTTAAATTCCTATATTGTCCATAGGTGATTAATAGCTAGGCATTTAAACAAAACATAGTTTGAAGAAGTAGTCAATACTAATTATATTATAATAGTTTATATTTTATTTTACAGGTTAAGCGCGGTTCCCATACCTCAGTTTTGACCTCCGTTTGGGACGGACCTAAGTCATCAATGACGTAGGTCCGTTTGGCTGTGTGTGCTCTCCCAGGAGTTAAAACTCTACGAGCATGAAATCCAATGTTGCCACACTACCTCTTAGCTCGCCCAGTTGGGCTTACTTTAAGTATAGATGGCAAATTATTCGTCTTTGTGATACTGCTCGACACAATTTATCGTGATATGCGCTATGTAAACAGGCAACATTTTGGAGAATTTAAAAAGCCTGAAATCCAAGTTAAATTAACGAGCACTAGCATCAAAAGAGGCAATGTACTTCAAGCCTTAATTTGTTGATCTGAATAAATATTACACAATATCCATAATTGGTCGTAGTGACAACATTCACAGCTATCAAACTACACTTCTATACCACTCTGGCTTCACAAAAAGGAAAGTATGAGACTATTAAAAATGTGAGTTACCTTTCCGCTTTGCTCCTGGGCTAAAAACACGGTCAGTACTTCAGAACTCTCCCAACATTGTGTCTGTGGCGGAGAGAGTTTCCCTCGTTTAAATTATAAATACGCACTGCACTTACATCCTGTGTGTGTATGCATAGGTTATAGGATGTGTACTATTCATTGGTGACCAGTACATTAATATAATATATCGTGGGCACCATAAATATACAAAATTGTCTTCCGACGTCCGTGCAAAGTTAAATCCGGGATCGGAAGCGCGCGAAACTGAGAACAATAGACCTCTGTTCCTGCTTGCCGGAACCCATGCGTGATCGGACCTACGTCATCGATGACTTCGGTCCGCCCCAGACTGAGGTCAAAACTGAGGTATGGGAACTGCGCTTTAGAAGTGCACTCTCCTGCACACCGTGAGGTTGATGGTTCTAGTCTCAGGCCAGACAGTGTAAGTTATTGGCAGACGCCGGTCTAGCAGTCTGTGGCAACTATTCACTGAAGTCTCTGATCATCAGGGCACCCACCCTAGCCCAGCTCTTCAGCAGGGAGTGCATGGTGGAAAAAACGCATCAAATGTTGCCAACTGCAAGATTTATGGAATAACATATACAGAACTAAAAGGTTAAAGACCGCTTCATTCACAGAGCACCAAAAATAGTTCTGCAGAAACCAAGTCGAGCTTAAAGCTATTTTTCTTTCGGAGAGATTAAACTAAATTTTGTTGATTGCATGCTTACCCATGTAAATTGGTAACTGCCACAGGAATCCACGAGATGCTTGCCAGAGGTCTTTCATTGGCTCCACTACACCCTTTTTTTTTATTTTTTTTATTCTATGTGATTGAGGGAGGCAAAAGGCATAACTGCCTATAGCGAGTGCCTCCCCCATAGTTGAAAGAGTGACAGGGCCAAAATCAAGGGACGTTCGAGCCAAAATGCCTGGACACACTGAGTTTGAAGCAATTTAAGTCATAGGAAGAGGGAAAGACTGATTCTGGGAGAGAGTTCCAGAGCTCAGCTGTTGAGTAGAAGAAAGTTTGAGAGTAACGTTTCACTCTTGGGTTGGAGAGTTGCACAGAGTACGGGTGGGATTGAGTTGCAAGACGGGTACCACGTGCCCTACGTAAAGGAGGTGGTATGCACTGGGATAGCTCTGAGGAACACTGATTATTATAGTAGCGATAGAATAGCGAGAGAGATGCAACATTGCGGCGGAGAGAGAGAGATTGCAGAGAGTTGGTGAGTGGACGGGAGTTAATGATACGAAAGGCCTTCCTTTCAACTTTGTCTAGGAGAGCGGTGTGAGAGGAACCTCCCCACACATGTGAACAATACTCAATACAAGGGCGCACTATGCCCCTGTACAGAGCAAGAAGCTGTGCAGGGGAAAAGAACCCCCTAAGGCGGTTGAGCACACCCAGCTTCTGGGAGGCTGCCTTAGCAAGACTGGTAATATGGTCCTTCCAAATGAGAGCAGAAGAAAAAGAGACACCAAGAATATTGAGAGAAGATGAAGGGTTGATTTTTGTATTGCTGAAGAATAAGGGATAGTCCGCTGGGAGATCCTGACGGGTAGATAGATGGAGAAATTGGGTTTTGGAAGCATTAAAGTTAACAAGGTTTTCTCTGCCCCAATTGGAAATAGTATTTAGATCAGAATTTAAGAGTTCTATGGCTTCATTACGTTTGTCGTGGAGGGATTGCTGGCTGGGGCGTTCTGAAAAACTAATGGAGTAGTGTAAGGTTGAGTCGTCTGCGTATGAATGGATGGGAATTAAGGTACAGTTAAGGAGATCATTTATAAAAATTAGAAAGAGAATAGGAGATAGGACAGAGCCCTGAGGAACACCGGAGTTTATAGGGTGAGGAAGTGAACAATGGCCGTCCACAACCGCGGCTATGGAACGGCCGGAAAGGAAATTAGAGACAAAGGCACAGATGGAGGGATAGAAACCGAAAGAGGGTAGTTTAGAAAAGATTTATGCCAGACTCTATCGAAGGCTTTCGATATGTCTAGTGCAATAGAAAAAGTCTCACCGAAGTCCCGAAAGGAGGATGACCAAGAGTTAGTAAGATATGAAAGAAGATCACCAGTAGAGCGACCCTTAAGGAAGCCATACTGGCGATCTGAGAGCAGATTATGAGAAGAGAAATGCTTAAGAAATTTGGAAGCAAGAATAGTTTCAAAAACTTTAGAAAGACAAGAGATAAGAGCAATTGGACGATAGTTGGAGGGTTGAGAGCGGTCACCCTTCTTTGGGACAGGTTGAATGTGAGCAAACTTCCAGTATGAAGGGAAGACGTTAGAGGATAGACAGAGACGAAAGAGTTTGCCTAGGCAGGGAGTCAGCACGGAAGCACAGTTTTTGAGAACAACAGGAGGAACACCGTCCGGACCGTACGCCTTATTAGTGTTAAGCCCAGAGAAGGTAGAAAGTACATCTTTAGAAGAGATTAGGATATTAGGCATAAGTAAGAGAGAGGAGGGCGGAGAGGGAGGAATAGCACCGGAATCATCCAAGGTGGAGTTTCTAGCAAAAGTTTGAGCGAAGAGTTTAGCTTTGTCAGAGGAAGAAGTGATGGTTGTGCCATCAGAGTGGGAAAGACGAGGAAGAGAAATTATTGGAGAGGTTTTTGGCTAGATGCCAGAAAGCTTGGGAAGAGCTAGAGTTGGATAGTTCAGTGCATTTATTATTGATGAAAGAGTGTTTGGCAAGTCGAAGAACAGATTTGGCTTGATTCCGGGCAGAAACATATGAAGAATGAGAGTCTTGAGTTTTAAGGCGTCGGTACCGTTTGAATGCTTCCTCCTTATTGCGGACAGCAGTAGAACAGGCGTGAGTAAACCAAGATTTTTTAGCATTAGTCTGAGAGAAAGAGAATGGAATGTATGCTTCCATGCCCGATAGGATTACCTCGGTAATGCGTTCAGCACTCTCCGAGGGTCCTCGGCCATGGAAGCAGAAATCATTCCATGGGAAATCAGAGATGCTTGCCAGAGGTCTTTCATTGGCTCCACTACACCCTGCACACAAATAGTTAACATTTAGCAAAATTAAAAGAGTATGAAAATTAGCAAAATTAAAAGAGTATGCAAATTAGCACAGGAGCTAAAGGATCAAAGCAACCGTATTATTAATGCAAGTGCGATTAAAGATTAATTTAAGTTAATCTAATTTTAACAAATTTACTTTATAATTGAAAGTAAATTATTAATGAATTAATTAATTTCACCATCG
Source organism: Paralithodes platypus (assembly GCA_032716605.1). Classification (NCBI taxonomy): domain Eukaryota; kingdom Metazoa; phylum Arthropoda; class Malacostraca; order Decapoda; family Lithodidae; genus Paralithodes; species Paralithodes platypus. Next base: position 5,494,407 of record CM064569.1, on the reverse strand, counting down.
CTATAATAATAGGAATCTATTTGAATCTAACCTAATTTATTAAAATTATTTTCTGCATTGTTTTTGTGCTGAAAGGGTTTAAATTAGTACTATGGACTATACATATTGCCACAGGACTTATTCCAATTGTATGGATGGAAGGGCGACGCGTACTGCACCGTCCTCTTTAATACCCATGGGTACCCTTTCATGCAGGCTTTCGCATGCATCGACCACGGCAACATGCCGTATAGCCTACGGCTGTCGTGGTCATCGCTGCTCTCATTTCAATCAAACTGTGCTGCACTTTCTAATTTTATTGAATACACCGACTGGTAGGGAAAGATCGCAGTCATGCAGAGTTATTAACTACAAAATTAGCCCGCACAACGGCGCTGGAATTCACAGCCACGTGCACTGCGACCAACTGAAATTAGATTCTGAAAGTTGCCAAACTGTATATTTCTACGAAAAAGAGTTTACAAGGAAATACACATTTTATGGTATAATCTATATTTTAGAAAATTATGCTCTAGGCAATTATCAAAAATAAAGATGAAAATAGAACTATTACAAACTAAAGTTTTCATCTACAGCAAGACAAATATGTGCAGCCACAGCACCGACAAATATTCCACGGCCCACCCAGGAGGTTTTTGTCAGGAGCCTCGCTTTTTTTTTAACGTGGTTCGATGATTGAGAACAATCACCCCTAATTCACGTCCCTCCAGTCTGTGGTGGCTGTTAGACAGTCATTGGGAACCAACATCTCTCCCGTCTAAGTCTGCCCCCCCCCCCCCCCCCTCTCAGCTAATACAAACAACTGCAGTGCCCAACCACTCTCTCTCCAATTCAAACTACAGTGCCCTTCCATCAGTCTCTCGCTAAATCTGACAACAGGTGTGCCCTTCCATCCCTCTCCCGCTAAATAGAGCAACAGATGTGCCCTCACATCCCTCTCGCTAAATCGAGTAACTGATGTGCCCTCCCATCTCTCACTAAATCAGGCAACAGATTTGCTCCCCCACTAATTGAGCAACGGGATGTGTCTTCTCATCGCTCTCCCGCTAAATTAGAAAACTGATATGCCCTCTCATTTCATCGGCTAAATCAGTCAACGGATGTGCCCTCCCATCTCACTTTCCCGCTAAATCAGTCAACGGATGTGCCCTCCCATCTCTTTCCCACTAAATCAGTCAACGGATGTGCCCTCCCATCTCTTTCCCGCTAAATCAGTCAACGGATGTGCCCTCCCATCTCTTTCCCACTAAATCAGTCAACGGATGTGCCCTCCCATCTCTTTCCCGCTAAATCAGTCAACGGATGTGCCCTCCCATCTCACTTTCCCGCTAAATCAGTCAACGGATGTGCCCTCCCATCTCTTTCCCACTAAATCAGTCAACGGATGTGCCCTCCCATCTCTTTCCCGCTAAATCAGTCAACGGATGTGCCCTCCCATCTCTTTCCCGCTAAATCAGTCAACGGATGTGCCCTCCCATCTCTTTCCCACTAAATCAGTCAACGGATGTGCCCTCCCATCTCTTTCCCACTAAATCAGTCAACGGATGTGCCCTCCCATCGCTTTCCCGCTAAATCAGTCAACGGATGTGCCCTCCCATCTCTTTCCCGCTAAATCAGTCAACGGATGTGCCCTCCCATCGCTTTCCCACTAAATCAGTCAACGGATGTGCCCTCCCATCTCTTTCCCACTAAATCAGTCAACGGATGTGCCCTCCCATCTCTTTCCCGCTAAATCAGTCAACGGATGTGCCCTCCCATCTCTTTCCCGCTAAATCAGTCAACGGATGTGCCCTCCCATCTCTTTCCCGCTAAATCAGTCAACGGATGTGCCCTCCCATCTCACTTTCCCGCTAAATCAGTCAACGGATGTGCCCTCCCATCTCTTTCCCGCTAAATCAGTCAACGGATGTGCCCTCCCATCTCTTTCCCGCTAAATCAGTCAACGGAGTGCCCTCCCATCTCGCTTTCCCACTAAATCAGTCAACGGATGTGCCCTCCCATCTCGCTTTCCCGCTAAATCAGTCAACGGATGTGCCCTCCCATCTCGCTTTCCCGCTAAATCAGTCAACGGATGTGCCCTCCCATCTCGCTTTCCCGCTAAATCGGTCAACGGATGTGCCCTCCCATCTCGCTTTCCCGCTAAATCAGTCAACCGATGTGCCTTCCCATCTCTCACTCCCTCTAAATTGAGAAACAGATGTGCCCTCTCAGCTTTCCCCCTCACACTAAATCTGGCCAAGGATGTGCCCTCTCATATATCTCCCGCTAAACTGCCCTCTCATCTCTAACTAAATTTGGCAACAGGTGCCCTCCCATATATATATATTATATATAGAGCTCTCCCACTAAATCTGGCAATGGATGTGCCCTCCCATATCTCTCTCCCGCTAAATTGGGCAACATATCTGATGTGCCCTCCAATCTCTCGCTAAATCAGGCAACGGATGTGCCTCCCATCAAAATTATCACACTGGGAACCGTCATGTCCTCACACACTGGAACTCTTCAAATGCAAGGCTAATAATTGAAGCGATGGCACCTGGAAAAGAAAAAAAGCATCAGTAGAGGTTCATGGCAACATTTTAGTACATCCTAGCTAGCTGACTTAACAGAAAGAGACAGTCAATAATATAGTGGGAAAGAAGAGTAATGCTCGTAGTAAGAGACAGAGGGGGGAAATTCAGACACCAACCTTGACAGGTCCATTATGACCTGTTGTGTGCTGTAGTGGAGGGAGGATGTGTGCACCTGGTGACAGTAGTTAGTCTCTTAGTGGTGGTGTCCTTTTGAAGCTGTAGTGGAGCTGAAGATTGAAGGGTGTTGTCCCGCGAAGAGAATGAGTTTAGAATTTGCTGGTTTAAGTATTTGTTTTTCGTTATCTAGCATTTGTTCTTCTTTATCAAGCAGTCCTCCCAGTGTATCTCTTTCGACATACAATATACAAATAATACACCATACACAAAATACATACGCAGATATTTTCGCATATTTCCCCTTAGTTTCGTTCGATACGCTTCGCGATGGGCCGAGACGAGTGCCCAGTTACAAACCCAACTCATACATGGTGCACGTAATTATCAGAGTGGACGGACCTTTCAGTTTCTCTTTCAAGAGTTATGAAAAACACTTTTACTAGTTTTACTAGTATTATTAATTTAAGTTTCAATTTAAGGTCGCCAACTCTTTCTAATCTAATGAGACCACTGGGATTACATTTAAGCTTTTAACAGTTATGTTTTGAAAATTATGAATTAAAAAAAAAAAAAAAACTCAACTTAATTACCAGCAAGTTCATCCTCCTTACCTGCAAAGGAAAAAAACAACCCATTAGAATCCATTTATAGAAAAATTTATTTATAGATTATAGATTCATTAGATAAATTTATATATCAACCCTAACTTACACTTTGACGTTAACACTTTACTGTATCCATCCTAACTTTTAACACCTTCAGCATTAGGATTTTTGTTCAGAATCTCGTTTGATTAACACCCAGTTCTTAACATTAAATCAATTACAAACTTCAATGCACTTTAATAAACTAATTAAAGCATATAGTCCTCCCGAGATTCGAACTCTGGACACCACACCCAGTACATAAGCATCTAACCCATTACACCAACAGATTATTCAGATTTGGAAGGCTCTAACAATCTGTATGCATTAACTAAATACTTAAAATCCTTTTAAACTAAATAGTCCACTGATAACCAGAATTAAAGTATATTTACTCATCGTGAAGGAGAGTCCAGCACAAAATACCATCTAAATGATATAACCCTTTGAAACCTTTGGTGATGGGCTGGTCTATCAGAGTGAGAACTGAGCGATCTCTGCCATACCCATAGCTTACTCTGACTGTTCCTTTTACTTATATATTTTCTAGATCTCCAGTGACTGAGTCTCTTCCGTGGATTGACCTCCCAATCTACCAAGATTGGAAGCCAAAGGGTCACATTTTTTCCTTTGCCCCTCAGCTTTCTCTTCATAATTGCTGAGGGGCACAGGGCCCTGGCTGGGGCTTTGGTTTCCCGGGCGTTTCTGTCGCCCTCCTCAGCTCCCCGCCATGGAGTGGCTTCGGTCACCCATGGTTTATTGTGGTCGGCTGGGAGGGTTCTGTGGGGGCGCTCGGTTATGGCCTTGGTCGGAGCCTTGGGGCTGTTCGGCCAGGCAGCTTGGGGAACAACAACAACAACAACAACCCTTTGAAGAATAAAAAACACCATCTGAGGAAGAGCACTTTATTGACGTTTCGCAGATAGCTTCATCAGGTCAGTGACCTGATGAAGCTATCTGCGAAACGTTGTCAATAAAGTGCTCTTCCTCAGATGGTGTTTTTTATCCATTCGGTCTACTTTTCAAGTACCACTCAAAACCCTTTGAAGCTCTGACACGTTTCAGCATTTTGTTTTGGCTATCAGACTATTGTGTGCAGCTTAGGAATGATCTGTGGGTATTAAAAGGGTAATGACCATCTCAATCAACCCTCTAACTCCCATATACCCTTCCTAATCAGAATAATATACTCATAATTACCAGAAATCAGAAAGGAAATTAGTATTGGATCTAGAAAGGGTTAAAAACTAGTACAGCCAGTTGCCTGCCACTCTATTCAAATTCCATTTCATTTAGAAGGTGTGATACGAACTATTCTCTCTACCTTAACTTCTTCACTTACAAATTTGACACTCACAGGTCCCAATAGTCAACCAACGAAGATAGTCTTTCTAAAATTAGGATGCAATAGACAATTTTACTTTAAGACTCCCTTTGCAGGATTAACCCCATTCAGTACCAGGGCTGTCTTTCTTGATCATATTCTGGCAACTATTAGACTACTTTATTTAGCATACGAAGGACCTTTAGCAATAATATGGCTTCCATATATCTCAACCAACCCTTTCAGCTACCACAGATGCATCCTAAGCTGCATAATATATTTTAAATATAGCTAGAATAAAATATAACTCGTCGCTGGTACTCAAAGGGTTAAATATCAATCACTACTTAGCCTACCGGTTCAGCATCAGTGTGACATCAGTGACTGGTGGCCTTTAAGGGGGGATGGGCCAGTTTTCTGGACCACTTTCTCCCTCATGCTTAGCCCCATTAGTTTTCAAATGCTAAGAAGTTTGCCCCATTATTTAGTCTATTTTAAGATCTTTCGCCCCATTTCTTAGTCTAAGATTTAGATCTTTAGTGCCATTTAAGTGTCAATTTTTTCCCTAGCGAACGATAGTGAGCCTGTAATTTTTGAAGAACCGGCCTTTGGCCGGGAAATTTTTCTACCAATTTTTGTACAAATTAATCTAAAAGGGGGATCTAATGGATTTTTTTTTAATTTGATGGAGGTATACGAACGAAACAGAAAAACAGATAAATAAATAGGCAAATAAACGGCCCATCTCTTTAAAAAAATAAATAAATAGAAACTAGTCTAGGCACAACTCTAGTGAGCAATATTTTGGTATTTTGGTTTAATCCATTCACATCGATTGCAATGACAATTTACCGTAGTTACGTAATGGGGTAGACTAACTTAAAATCTGGTATTAGTAAAGTAAAGCTCCATGTAACTTCCTATAATTGTTCAAAGTTACAAAGTGTTCTAGGCTATAGTGTATATCGCCTCTAGTATGTGTCCGTTACAACTCTTAACCCTCTGACACATGACGCGATTTTGAGCTTATTTGGGGATACTTTAAAGCCTTTGGGGTAAGCATCAGGGGTATTTAGAAACCTTTAGTTGAAGGGTATTTAGAAACCTTTAGTTTAGTTCCTTCAACCTCTGCAGTTGTCCGAGTTAGCTGTGGGCAGAAAACTAATTTTGTTGAGGTAATTATAAGGGAGAACTATTTCTTATTGTTAATCTGGCAACCTCTGAGCCATAAATGCGTGAAATGGTTAAGTGTAGGCTACACACACAAGAGCCCAATACTTCAGCTTCCTTGCTTACTGTACACCACCATTCTCGCAGGAACTTTAAAACATTATACAGGATAGATACGAATTTACCTTTCTATTCTTTTTGGCATGGCACTTCACAAGCCTCTGAGAACCCTCTTGTCTATACACCCCCTAGTTATCGATTCGGAATTTGGGGTGTGCAGGATACTTTTTTTTTTCTTCTAGACCTTCATCGAACTTAAAATTACACCGGTTAGACTATTTAAAGATAAAGTTTGCATTTTTCGATAAAATTAATCCCGACCTAAGGCCGGTTCCTCTTAAATAACAGGCTCGCTATCGCTCGCCAGGAAAATATAGACACATAAAGGACACTAAAGGTCTTAAAATTGACAGTTCATAAAATCTCAAACTGGGCGAACTGTTCATCTCAAAAGCAATGGGGTTAAACATGAGGGATAGAGGGGTCCACAAAACAATCCCTCTGGTGGAAATCTCCCCCAGAACTATAAGTAAACAACCTTTAGGAATTCTGCCCCCTTGTGGTATAGACAAGTTTTCTCTGCAATGTATATATTCCAGTTTAGCTAATTATGAAACTTTTGTAATCTAATTAAGGGGGTGGGGCGGGGGGGGGGGGGCCGTATATATTTGCTTATAGATTAAGTTTTTTATAGTTTCCTCCCTAGACTTCTATCAAGCTTAATAAGACTGCCCTAAGCCCTTGCATACATTTTTACACATCATAATTCCCCGGCCGAAGTTTGGTTCTTGACTATCCTATATGAATGTTTATGGGGTACTAGTTATATATATATATATATATATATATATATATATATATATATATATATATATACTCTTGCACATACCATTTTTTTAATTTGTATTTATTTTGTTAAAAATTGTATATATTTTTCTCACTAGACCAAGCTTAAAAAACAGCCCCTAGACCCCCTTGCAAGATAAATTTATACATTTTAGGTAGACTAATTTCCCGGTCTAAGGCCGATTACTCTTAAAATAACAGGCTCTTTCGCTCGCCAAGAAAAAACTACACCTAAATGGCGCGAAAGGTCTCAAGACAAAATGGGGCGAATAGCCTCAAATCTAAATACATCCGGAGCAATAACGCCGCCAGCCATCATTATCACTCAGACGACACCGCGATCTCTTCACATTAAACTATGCATTTATATATTTTAGGGATTTACACAACTAACATTACAGAATACTGGTGGTTGATACAACCATCCTTGGTAGGCACTTTTTAGTTCACTGGGCTATGGAGGTTAAAGAGAGGTTTTTAGTCTGTTCCCTAGACCTCCATCTATTCTATTAGTTTTGTTTAGTTTGTTTTATTTTATTTTTATTTTTATTTTTTTGGGGGGGCGACTAGCCACTTTCACAAAGCTTAAAATTACACCCCCTAAACCCCTTTTCAAGAGAAGTAAATTATTCTGTAGAAAAAGTCCCGGCCGAAGGCCGGTTCCTTATATTACAGGCTCGCTATCGCTCGCCAGGAAAAACCTAAATTGCACTAAATGTCTTTAAATGAAAACAAATTGGGCGAAGGTGCTCATATCGCCAAAAGAATGGAGCGAACGTTTCCAAATGTTAAAAGCAATGATAACTATGACAGTCTTTAACGGTGTACAATATTCAGCGATTGGTTCAAAGTGACCACTTATTTATTGCCTACTTTAAATTGGGAAATGCACCAACTTTGATAACTTTCTTCAGTATACTGGTAAGCGGCAGTGTTTAACCCATTCCGTACCGGCGACGTCTTTTAGAATTGAGATCAGCTATATTTAGACTATTTTATGAAGCTTAAGAAGGATATATGGTAGCTTAAAGGATTTAATGAAGCTTAAGAAGGATATATGGTAGCTTAAAGGATTTAATGAGATAGTCTGTAGCCTTATAATGGGTAGAGATCTTTCTTAGGCGGAGTAAAAGCGTCTAATAGGTGCCAGAATACAATACAAAGTACATCACCGGTATAGAAGGAATCGACCCATTCCGTACCGGTGACATACATTTAACTTTATTCTGGCTATTATTAGATTTTATTCAGTTCACAAAAAGGCCTCTAGCAATGAACAGGCTTGGTACTTTCTTAAACTCTTTACTACCAGGTCTTTCCTAAACTGCACAAAATTGTCGTATTATAGCTAGAATATAAATAAAATTAAATCTCCTACAGGCTTGCTATCGCTCGCCAGGAAAAAAACTAACTGGAACGAAAGGTCTAGAAATCGACAAACTAATGGGTCGAAAGTCTTAAAATCTCAAGCTAGTGGCATAATTTTCCCAAAGGAGGCATTTTAACTTTTTATTGTAAATGAGTTTAGAACTAATATTGCCTTCATTTATCTCGCTAGGTTAGTCAGGTTAGTAGTTAGTGAGTCAATTAGGTTATATTAGAGATTAGCGATAGAAATTAAGGTAGCATTAGGTCGAAACCTTTGAAATAATTTATTGCAATAGGTTCCCACAGGCCACTTTGCATAATTTACCGACTAAGCCATTATACCGAACATTGGTGATTAAACAGAGTGCGTTTAGTGGATATATTTATTATTATTAGTTTTATTTTAGTTTACTCTTAAAACTTCAATCCAGCTTTAACAAATCCAAGATCCCCTTTTAGATTAATTTGTACATTTTTCGTTTATCCTATATTACAGGCTTGCTTTCGCTCGCCAGGAAAAAGTAGACGCCTAAATGGCACAAAAGATCTTAAAATCTACTAATTGGGCGACATTTTTGAAAATCGACAAATTAATGGGGATAAACAGAAGTAGAAATCTCTGCTTAAGGGCTTTGGCATACCGTTCATTCAAGACTATTTAAATGTTGGAATATCTGTTCTAAACTTTTAAAAATTATGAATGGCAGCACTTTTACAGCAGTGAATATTATGGTTTAAGAAGAGTTGGTCTATTTATTTTAGTTTTCTCTCAATACTTCAATCTATCTTAAACAAATCAAAGAACCCCTTGAGATTAATTTTTAAAACATTTCGGCTTAAAAATATCCTGGCCGAAGGCCGACTCATCCAAGATTAGCCTACAGGCTTGCTATCGCTCGCCAAAAAAAACTAACTGGAAGGAAAGTTCTTTAAATCGACAAACTAATAGGTTGAAAGTTTTAAAATCTCCAAACAAAATGGGGCTAACCATTAGGGAAAATGTGGTCCACAAAATTCTACCCCCTCCCCCCCTTAATTAAACCCGGTTTGAACAAGTACTTATTGTTGGCAAGGTAACCAGTAATAGGTTATGTATGCAGCGTTTATACGATCATTTTTATGATTTTTTTTTCAAACTTATTTATGAAATTAGTGCACGTTCAAACGGCCGAAGGCCAGTTCCTCTCAAATTACGGGCTTAATTTCGCTCGCCAGGAAAAAAAAAAGCACACTTAAATGGCACGAAAGGTTTTAATATTGAAAATTAAATTGGACGAACATTTTAAAAATCGCCAAACTAATGGGCCGAACGTCTTATAATCTCAAAAACTAATCTGCTAAACACGAGTGAGAAGAGGCCACCCTCCCTTAACGAACACCATTATAGTGTAGCCTACAGTACGTTCAAGGCGTCAGTACTGTATTCTAGATTATCTGCTCAAACCTATCTTTGTTATTATTACCGGTAAACTGTCTTTATAGCGAAATGCATAAGTGCGCGGAATTCGATGAGAGTATCTTAAGTTCCAGTCCTTTGAGTGCCACATTTATTTGTTTATTTCATTGAGTTTAGAGGTGAAGTTGGTTGGTGGAAAACTATTGGTTTTAGTTTGCTCCATAGAAATCAATCTAGCATATTTAAAAATCCCAAAGACCTCCCTTCGAGATTTGTAGATTTTTCGGTAGAAAAATATCCCGGCCAAAGGGCGGTTCCTCCTAATTACAGGCTCGCTATTACGAGCCAGGAACAAATCGACACTTCTACAGTAAGTGGCACGAAAGTTTAATATTTAAAAAAAAATGGGCGAAAGTCTTAAATTTTGAAAACTAATGAGACTAAACGTGAAGGGGGTTCAGCAAAACAAATCCTTCCCCTGAAGTCTATATTTATTTAATAATATATTGACAATTTTAATTTATTCCATCTTTAAAGTGCGCATAATAGTATTTGGCGTTATCAATGGTTTATATAATATTTTATCTATATTTTAGAGTTTCCTCGCTACTTCCATCAGCTTTAAAAACATACCCTTGACCCCCTTTCAATAAATGCCTACATTTATCAAAACAATATCGCGGCCGTAGACCGGTTCCTTCTAAAATTACAGGCTTTCTATTGCTCGCTAGGAAAACTGGCACCTAAATGGCACGAAAGTTTTAAATATTGACAAATGGGGCGAAAAGCTCAAAAATCGCCAAACAAACTGAAAACTTCTTACCATTTCAAAACAAATATGCTCAATGCCACACGCGGGACTATTTTAAGCTAAACTAAAAATATAACTTTTTAGTCATTAACAGAATCTAGTCTAGCTATAGTTTTGTTTTTATTTAATTAGTTTCATTTACTTTCCTTTCACTGTATTCTCCTTTTTATCCAAGTCTTTGAAATATGCCCTGGTTTAAAGAGATTTCCACTAGTGATTTTTTTCTGGACCTCTTTCTCCCTCATGTTTAGCCTCAATGCTTTTAAGATTTGGAGAGAAGTTAGGCGATCTTTTAAAAACTTTCGTCCAATTTCTCAATTTTAAGACCGTTCGTGCAATTTAGGGGTCTATTTTTTCCTGGCGAACGATAGCGAGCCTGTAATTTAAGAGGAACCTGCCTTTGGCCGGGAAATTTTTCTACCGAAAAATGTAAAAATGTATCTTTAAAGGGAGTCTAGGGAGTGTAATTTATCTTTAAAGGGGGTCTAGGGGGGTGTAAATTTAAGCTTGATAGAGGTCTAGGGAACAACCTAAAAAACATCCCCTTAACCGATGAATAAACTAGGTACAGCCCTTGCCAATTTCGATCTTGCCAGGGGATACTTATAGGAACTAAGCTAAATTAACGTAACTGAATTCTCCAGAAGACCGAGCCCATTCACACGACCCATATTCATAATTATCCACTTCTATAAATTGTATACAGTTCTTTAGCTGATCAAACTAGTACGCAATCTATTTCGCACATCTACAACAGTTCCCAAATCAATGCCTATATATCTAGATCATTTATAAAGCAGAATATGTAATTTGAAGCCAGATGAACCAGTCTTGTCCGTTTTTCCCCTTTTAATACCTTAACCCTTCCACGCATTTATGACTCAGAGGTTGCCAGATTAGCAATAATAATTGGAGTTCTCTCACTCTTATAATTACCTTTTCCAAATTATGTTTCTGCCCACAGCTAACTCAAAGACAACTGCAGAGGTTGAAGTAACTAAACTAAAGGTTTCTAAATACCCCTGATGGTAACAAATACTTTAAAGTATCCCAAATTGGCTCAAAATCGCGTCATATGTCTGAGAGGGTTAAATATCCCCTCATCAATCCCGGTACCTTGCATCCATTTAAGACAGTTTTTATCTTTCATCTTCGACTAATTAATAAAAGCCAAGGTTTTTCACCCTCTACATATCTAATATTGAGAGTCATTTAAGTCATTCTTAGTTACCTAGCCTCCTGAGTCCATCCGTAATATAATAAGGACACCCAAACCGAACATCAGTCTAATTGAAGTCTCACCAATGCTAAGTAAACTTTTAACCCTTTCACGTTTTTATGACGCAGAGGTTGCCAGATTAACAATAATAAATAGAGTTCTCTCACTCTTATAATTACCTCTCCAAAATTAGTTTTCTGCCCACACCTAACTCAAAGACAACTGCAAAGATTGAAGTAACTAAACTAAAGGTTTCTAAACACCTCTGATGGTAACAAAGGCTTTAAAGTATCCCTAATAGGCTCAAAATTGCGTCAAGAAAGTGAGAGGGTTAAGATAACTTTAGCAGTCTTGTTATAATCCTAGACATTAATCCCTGTTCGCCCAGTTTAGAACTTCATATAGTTTTCTAGGCTTCTGATATTTTCTAACTAGCACAACTAGATCCTATTCAGTCCGCTAAATTTATATCTCCCTATTGCTAGACTCAGTGTTCCCCGAAGGGGTGGACACCAATGAATCGCCCCCATGCACCTCTGTCCCCAGTCATTCAACGCCCACCCCCTCCCATCCAAGCACCGCTGTCATGCATATACTTAACACCATCCTTCCACCTTTGTTTACCTCTCCCTCGGTCCTTCCATTTAACTACATTTGGTAGTATATATTAAACTATTATCCTTAACCCTCTCAGATACATGACGCGATTTTGAGCCTATTAGGGATACTTTAATGCCTTTGTTACCACCAGGAACCTTTAGTTTAGTTACTTCAACCTCTGCAGTGGTCTTTGAGCTAGCTGTGGGCAGAAAACTAATTGTGTAGAGGTAATTATAAGACTGAGAACTATTTATTGCTAATCTATCAACCTCTGCGTCATATGTGCGTGAAAGGGTTAATACCGGTACCTTACCTTTCATGGATATGTAGGCCTATTGAAACTGCCAATATGATTTACCATTAATTTATATTCTCTCTAGCTCTGTGGAGCCCTTCAAGGTCTATCCCAATCCATTATTCCATATTTTACAGCCAGTTAACTGCAGTCCTTTGCTCTGAATTATAGTCTTCACTTTTCTTATAGTTACACCTTTAATGTACTAACCTTGCCAGAAGAGAAGATGGGTGTTGGGCGTTGCGGTGAACCCAGCGAGGTGACTTTATATCCGGCCACATCTCCCCGGCTTCAGGAACTCTGTAGGAGAAAAAAAAAAAATAGATTAAAGCAAAGGCAATATTCAGTATTATGAAAAGCAAAAATTTAGAAAATGCCGAGCCAAGTTAAAATGATAAGAAAAGAAAATATTTGAAAAGCAAAGGCACATACCAAGGCCATAAAAGTAAACAGCCAAACCAGTTTAAGCTAAATAAAGAGTAAAGACCAAAATACAAAGCCATCAAAATTTACAAAAGGCAAGCGTTAAACCCAAAAATAATGTTACTTTGAAAAATCATACAGCAAATGCAGAGGGGGGAAAAAAACGTACGCCACAATTGAACAAAAGTTATAAGCACAACCAAAATCAAAGGAAATAGCAAAGAAAAAATTAAATTAAATGCAGAAGTCAAAACCAAACTGAGGAACCTGCGCACATAAATATCCAAAAGTTGAATAGTTGACATGCAAACTTTAAAGGCAAAGCCAGAAGGAAAGCCAAGAAAATTAAAAATACTAAATCCTACCCACAAGAAAGTTTAAAATAAACTAGATTTAAAGCAAAAGTTAACATGCCAAAAAAGCAAACTGCAAACTATGAAAACTTTAAAAACAAAACCGAAGCTAACAAAAAAGCCAAGCCATTAAATAGCTAAAGGGGAAGAAAAAAAAGCAGGCGGTCAATATGGATTTTAGTTAATCCATAATCTTTTTCAAACTATTATTTAGTAGTGTGCTGTAAAGTGCTTTGGCAAAAGCACTTTCCTATTATTTAGCAATATTGATACTTATCCCCCGAAAACCATTTAGTCATTAACCTAACTACCTAAGCTGAACTGTGACTTCCCCCGCTGGTCTTCCCATTAACCCTTTCACGCTTATGACTCAATTTTGAGCCTATTAGGGATACTTTAGAGCCTTTGTTACCACCAGGTGTATTTAGAAACCTTTAGTTTAGTTACTTCAACCTGATCTGCAGTTTTCCTTTAGTTACCTGTGGGCAGAAAACTAATTTTAGAGAGGTAATTATAAGAGTGAGAGAACTATTTCTTATTGCTAATCTGGCAATCTCTGAGTCATAAAAGCGTGAAAGAGTTAATATAGAGGATCGATCTACTATATGGTAAAGTTAAAATAATATTGCTCCGCTGATTCAAGAGTGCTGCCTTTTTTCCACCCTTCGTTCACTCAGTCAAAAATTTAGGTACTTCTTACCGAAACTACCACTAATTATTTCTCCATATTTGAAGGCTATTATAGAATAAGGATGTTGCAAAGATCATATTAAAATGAGTTTACATCCGGAGATACATTTTATGTGCACTATATAAAGTACTGTAAAATAAAAAACTCTAATTCTCCCTATTGATAACAGTGAAACTCTTATTAAGCCCCTTACTGTTAAAATAGATGCAGATTTCAATAAATCATGGGGGTGAGGGGGGCAATGCCCCCCCTCAACCCATCCTGTATCCAAAGGCAAAACAAAATTTATATTACTCTGAAAATGACTCTTCAGAGTGTTTTAAGATCGTTTTATAATTGGCGAAATAAAAATGTCCGGAGATTGTAACTAATTTAAACTGTATAATTATGAAAACTACCTAAAATTAGTGGTAGTTTCGGTTATATTTTCCAAAATTTAATTAGTAGTGGTAATGACTAACTAGGGCGACTAATATTGAAAGACCAAGCCAAGATAACTATAGTCATATCTGAATTAATTATTTTTTTGCGAAATAAGTTAATTAAGAAAGCTAGGCAAGATGAGAGCAAATTTAATAAGGTATCGATAAATCGGCTGCTAAAGTATTAAATTGACCTCGGGTGAAGTATAACCGACCTTAGTCTAGAATAAATCTAAAATCCAAAACTCAGGTTAAAATTAAATCTAGAAGCAAACATTAAATGCAAACAAACAAAAAGCAATACCCAAAATCCAACTATAAAATTTGTAACCTAAGCGGTGATTCAAAACCGAAGGCCAAGAGAATCCCAAAACCAAAGATGCTTCGACACTTACAGTACCCGCGAAGTCCTTTAAGCCGGTATCACACAACAGCTTTTTCACTCTACATTTATCTTCAACACTAGTCTGCTAGCATAATTATGTGGTCAACATATAACATATTTCGGTTGCCTAAATTAATCTATCAGTCTAGTTTCCGATACCGTTGCAAAGTACTAAAGAAATGTTGCCAGAAAAGTTTTGATCAAAAATGTTTACTATCAAAGTTCTCTTGTGATACCGGCTTTATTTGTAGGTTAGGCAGGATCTATGGCAGCTAGAAGGGCCGTTAGATATAGTCTGCAAACTTAATTGGTAGAGGTTCTTCCTAAGATTAGTAAAATTATCTTATTGTGGCCAGATTATAAAAGGAAGTCACAGAGTTACTGAATGCGTTATAAGAGAAAACTAAATAAGTGAAAGCCAAAAGCAATATAAATATATAAAAGCAATACATTCATAGCAAACAACTACGGAAGCAAAAGCAAACCAAAGTCCATATTCAAGGCATATTTAAAATAACACAAGCTAAACACAAACTAAGCTATAATTAAGAATGTAATTGGAAAAAATACGAAATTCACGTACAAAGTATAGCAAATCCAAAATAATTAAATTAAACCCAATAAATAACAGCTAAACCAGAAGCATAGAATAACCTAAAGTTAATCCAATGCCTAAAATAATTTAATATATAAAAACATTCACATAAATCTTAAGCCAAAAGACTAAGGCGAATTGTAAATTTCCAATACATAGATTCAAACTCAAAGTCTATGCTGCGAATAATTGTATGGCCAGATCCAAAATAAAAACTCAAATACAGAGCCGAAAGCAAACTTAATTCCCATAGAAGGTATTTAGCATTTTTTGTATACAACCTCAAGCACAATTTGAAACTAAAACAAAACTACAAGCAAAGACCAATGCCAGGCAGAAACCAAAAATAAATGCATAGTTTAATACAGTATTACAGTTTATATAGTTATAAGAGCAACTCCAACCAACCGGCTGTACCGGCGAAGTCTTATTTTGTTCGAACTACGATTAGATTAAGATATTATTAAGTTTAAAAAGTGACTAGCAATTAACAGGCTTCGTCTTATCTCAATCAACCCTTTATACTAACTCAGATCCTTCTTAAGCTGCACATAATCATCTAAATATAGCTAGAATATGAACAAGACGTAGCGGTGCAGAAGGGTTTAATAAAATAGTTAGCCTAGTGAAAGGTTGAGCAAACTTAATTTTAAAAGTTCCAATTGAAACATTGCCCAAAACAAATTACTAGCATAGGCGAAAGCATTGCCAAATTTAGAAAGGAAAGTCTGACTTGGGGGGGGGGGGGAAAAAAAAAAAAAAAAAAAAAAAAAAAATGCATAGGCTAACCAAGCAGTTCGGTACCAGTTTCTTCCCTTTAATTTTTTACTGGCTACTAAGAGGCTTCCATTCGGTGTAAGGGCTGCCAGCAATTAACAGGCTTCGAACTATCTTAATTAACCCTTTTTACTACCGCAGATCCATCTTAAACTGCACAAAATAGTCTTAAATGTAGCTGAAACCAAATAACACATACGTCGCTGGTACAGAAGGAGTTAAAGGCAAAACTAAAATATTGAAAGTCTTAAGGGTTAAGGGTAAAGGAGTCACCGGTTTTTGTTTTATCTTTCCTTTTCACTTTCCCTGGCGTGTATCCATTCGGCCAACTGTTTTAAGACTTATCCCCATCTAGGTGTCTATTTCTACCTGGCGAGCGATATCGAGCCACCATTGTATGGTGAAATCCGGCTTTGCCGGTAAAAAAATTCTATCGAAAAATTTACAAATATAACTTTCTTTCAAAACAAAATATATATATGTTGGCTCGCTACCGCGAGCCAGGACAATATGGACACCTGGATGGGGTAAACTTTTTAAAACAGTAGGCTGAATGGGGCCGAATGAGTAACTGCCAAAAAAAAAAAAAAAAAAAAAGCTGGGCTCCCTTAAGCAGAGCCTATTATGGCCATACTCTAAAGCAGTTTGAAGCATAGGCAAATATAAAATTAAAGCATCGAAGCCAAATTACAGACTAAATCAAAGACAATATCGAAGCCTAAACCCAGGAGCACAAGAGGCAAAGATATCCGCAGAACTACAAACCATCCTCTGTAACTCAAAAAGGGCTAGAGCAAATTGGCTGTAAATTTCCACATCTATTCCTTGACCGACTCTTTCCAAATGGTTGAAATATTATCTATTACCTCTAGTCGTTTTTGAGTTACAGATTAGAAGTCATTATTTGTCTCCTACTTACAGCGAATAGACTATAGTCTGAAAAACTAAATAAGATGGTCACCAATTTTCCCATGGATTTTTTTATTTTTCCCTGTTAGTTTTCATCAATATATAGTGTTTGGAAATAATTACAACCCTCGGCGAAACCGTTTTCCCCATTATACAACGATCTTAAGACACGCCGCCCGATAGTGGGAGGGCTATGAAGTACAGGGAAAATGAGGGGTTAAATGCGTAAAACGGCGATTAAAACGTATTTTAGCAAAACTTGGCTCGGGTTTTAAGGTATTTCTAAGGCCTAAAACCCAATATTTCGAAAATCCGAGCCAAGTTTTGGCCAAAGCTGGCTCGGATTTTAAGAGTTTGTAGACAACAAAATGACAGTAACTTCATTTAGAAATTTGGCTCAGGTTTCCCGAAATTGCAAAGCCATAAAACCCGAATATTGGAAAACCCGAGCCAAGTTTTGGCAAAACTTGGCTCGGATTTTGCGAATTTTAAGAGTAAACAAACTACAGTAACCTAATTTAGAATTTTGGCTCATGTTTCCTTACATTGCAAACCCCAAAAAGCATAATTTTGGAAAACCCGAGCCAATTTTTGGAAAAACTTGGATCGTATTTTGAAAATCGAAAAAGACTAACTAAATGTCGGAAATCGGCTCATGATTTCCCTAATTGCAAAGCCATATAACCAGATTTATCGAAAACTTAGCACTTATTTAAATCATAAATATCCAGTAACATAGACCTCTTACATTGGATACAAGCCTAACCCACACCTACAATGTGTCCGTAGTAGGCTACCTAGTAGGCCTACAACATGGCGGTTGGGCCGGCGCCCATTTAGTAGCCTACCGGTATTCGGCCGTATCTGTAAATACGAATGCGAGTCACTTCGAGCGAATTCCTGATCGAGCGGATGCACAACTTAACTTAACCTAACCTAAATGCGCCTCCGCTCGAATATGAATTCGCTCGAAGTGTCCAGATACCGTAAATACTACCGCAACTACGAATCTTGTTTCTGAGACCTAGTATATTAACCTAACCAAACAACCCAATCTATCGACAGAGATGGGCAGGTGGAGTAGACTAAAAAGCTGGTGGACAGACCTCGGGAGACAGGTGAAAATGGCGTGTGTACGAATCGAATCTGTGCCGTCTATAGGAAGGTATTGACAACCATGTTACGACAAAATTCCATTTTAGTACCATATATTTTTATTAAGTTTTGCCGAGGCTTCCAACACATTTTCATAGTATGTTTAGAGCATAGAAAATCCAAATTAGTTTTCAAATATTGCAAAATAATTGGTGACCAACTTATTTAGTTATACTCTATAGTCTAATGTCAAAGCTGTAACCACAACTAGAAACGTGATAGCCCAGACACTTGAAGGGTAGAGCTCAACAGCTCAACGAATGCAGTTTAATGCTAATTATTATGTGTTCTCCACTAACCAACTTTACTCCTAAATTCGATTAATGAAATTAACAAACACATGTGGCATTCCGGAGATTCGAACCGAGGACGCTCACACCGAAAATCAACACTTATACATTGCACCACGAAGACAGTTAAAGAACTTTGCACAAGCCTACGATTGATTACGCAGTTTCGAATCCTGCATACCAAAGACAAACCAAAAAGCCCAAATCATATCCAAAATGCAACCAAAACGGCAAAGATACGTGCACAATGCCAATCCAAACTCAATATCCAGAAGTTAAAGCCAACACTAAAAGCGCATTGTAGGCTATAATTATGTAACGCCTAAAGCCAGCAGTGTTAGAAACTAAGAAAATCGCAAAAGCGCCAATACTAAAGCTGAAATAACAGCAACGCCAAAATCATAAAGTTTAAAGCAAGGACAAACTCAATCCGCAAAAATTGAAAAAAAGCCAGCCAAAATTAAATGATACTAAACATACTTTCCCCTATGTGCAAGTTACAGTAACCTGACCAAAAAGAAAAGCCAAAAGCTAAAATGAAATTAACCCGACAGGCCAAAATTTTAAGTACTAAATTGTTTAAGCAGAATGTCATAACAGCAATACAAAGTTAGTCTTCAATCATAGTTAAAACCAAATGTCCAAATCTGTTATAAGAAAAACTTAAGCAAACTCAAATTATAGCTTTGTCAACAGGAAAACTAGTAATAAGCAAACTAAAGTTCGAAATGGTTTAAATTTAAAATTGCGATAGCATTCAGAAAAATAATTATATCTAACTAAATTTAGATAAATGCTCTAAACAAAAATACGCCTCAAGAAAACTTTTTTTTTTAACCCCTTGAGAAAAGACTCGTTTTGACAGTATATTCTGGCTATCATTAGGCGATTGTATTCAGTTAGGAAGGCCCTCTACGAATCAAATAGGTCAAAACTAATCCCAATTAGCACGGACTCCCAAAATGTCTTCCTAAGTAAAATAATAGTCTAATGATAGCCATAATTAAATGTGAAAGTCATAATCTTCAAGGGGTTAAGATACCAGTCAGAGAAATTATTGAAAATCTCTTTGCGAAATTAATTAACAGAGTAATTGCATAGGTATTTTACGCAAAGTATAAAAAGAGTAATGCGCAAAAAAAAGTACAAAAAACTCTAAATTCTACCATCAGCATATAGCTTGCGTATTACGTTCAAAGCAAAATCGCAAAACCGAATATATATTATACACTACCTCCGCAAGATATTCTGAACTAAAAAAATCTACAGAATTAGTTAGTTAAATAAGACTTCAGAAGCTATCAACCCTCCTGGATTAATAAGCCAGCACAGCAAGTCACGAATAGCGTCAGGACTTTCCGAGTACTCCAGTCCCTAGCTTTAGAATATATCAAAGGGAGTATAATTATGTAGTATTCACAGAGGAATATAAAATGTCCCAAATTTTAATTATCTTTTTCGCAGGCTAAACACGAATAGTCAGTCGTGGTCAGTAGCCAGCCCCAACTCCCACAAGGGGTAGGGAGGATCAGGCAAGAGCGAACAGAAGAACACAGAACATAGTAATTAGAAGACTTAAAAATATATCGCAAGAAACTTATATTTACCTTTCCACGGCAGCAACCACACTCGTCCCCAAAGCCGGTTCAGTACAGAGTGAGGGACGGGCTCTGCTGGAGGCCCATCATTGGTTCCCGTCGCTCGCACCACCCCACCGACTCAAAGGGTTCGAGACAACATGGCGCGCTGTAATGAAGCTCCGGAACCCCATAATTGTGAACTATTTATTCGTGCAGTAATGAAGATTCGAAACCCGTAATGGTGAACCATTTATGCGCGCAGTAATAAAGTTCCGATGAACCATTTATGCAAGCAGTAATGAAGATCCATACCTGTAATTGTGAACCATTTATATTAAATATCTCATTTATTTACTGTAACATTGTGGGTTATTTAGCAGCATACTATAGAATATTCTTTAGAATGAATACAGTAATGTATGAATACAGTGATGTATTAATACATTCGTAGCCTCTGTATTATGGTGTCTGTCTTTCATATGATACACCCGAATCAATCGGAGTAGCAACCCTATGGCAACAGTTCGACCAAACTCCGCCATATTGTTACCACTGGTGTCATTAGTCGCTGCTAAACTCCGCCATATTGTTACCACTGGTGTTATTAGTCGCTGCTAAACTCCGCCATATTGTTACTACTGGTGTCATTAGTCGCTGCTAAACTCCGCCATATTGTTACCACTGGTGTTATTAGTCGCTGCTAAACTCCGCCATATTGTTACCGTGTCATTAGTCGCTGCTAAACTCCGCCACATTGTTACTACTGGTGTCATTAGTCGCTGCTAAACTCTATGTCAATAACCATAATAAACATTCGGTAATACTGGTACCGGATATGTAATTTAATCTTCGGATCTACATTTTTCATAAATCAAAACTAAAATATACTCGCGTCTTTTGATATTCATGGCTCTTAAATGACGTCCAGAGGAAACATGGCCGGTCACCCATACTTAGGATGTCTAACTCGGAGGATTCGAGGCAACTTGACAACTAATAAATTATTCATAGCTTCGGATATCCAATAGACTACACGATACTTCCATAGCAATTGCTTGCGGTAATCTTACTATCATAGTCAACTAATAAATTATTCATAGCTTCGGATATCCAAGAGTTGACTATGATAGTAAGATTACCGCAAGCAATTGCTATGGAAGTATCGTGTAGTCTATTATATTCCATTTTCGAATGTAAATGTAATATAATGTTACATCTTTAGCATAACATACGTGTTTCTAAATATTGAATCTTCGATTACGAGTCAGGAAGTTTCGACCACACTTATTATCAAGGAAAGAGAGAAGAGGTGGAGGGAGGAGAAATGAGATGGAGGGAAGGACGGGGGGGGGGGGGGGGGCTATAGGGATGAAGGAGTGGGGGGGGGGGGGAAGAAGGGAGGATAGAGAGGAGAGGGGGGGGGGGGTGAGAAGGGAGGATAAAGGTGGGAGAGGAGAGGGGGGGGGGGGTGCCTAGGGCATAGAGTACTGATTGGATAGAGATGAAAGAGAGACGCTACAAATCTGAAAATAGCAGGCCGCACGTTCGAGAGATGGCAGCACGGTCGCAAAGGAAAACGGGAGGGTCTCCATTAATTCGTAATAATCCCTACTTTGTACTAATAACGCTATTAATAATAAATTCTATGCTATCTCGAGACTCTATAGACATGACAGAGTTAAATAGACATAAGTAGAGGCTACTGTAAAGGCCAGATCATCGTGAAATTGTCATAATTGTGAGGAGGTTCACAGCCCGGTCTCTTCTACACCCCATGTTGTTGTGAGAGTAGGGAGTTGCCAAGTTGATGCTGACTGTAAGTGCTGCAATATTTCCGTAGAGGTAATGACGTCACATTTCCGCCGTTCTCTTGACAATTGATTAAAGAAAACGGTGTCATTAATGTAGGTGACTGTAGAAATATTTATGCCAATTGATTGCCCTCAGATCAGATGAAGTACCGAGGGATAAGCCTTTGCAACGGCACCTCTTATTTACATTCTACGTTTCCTATTTGTTTGAAGCCTGTAGAGAGGGGAGAAGGGGTGTTGGAGAGAGAGGAAGCTGTTGGAGTGGGTTTGTTATGTGTGTTTAGTATGTATACGTCTTTAGGATGTTCCCTGACTGGGTGCGAGCATGTGAAACATGCTAGGATGTACTACCACACCCACTAAATGTCCGCCGTGGCAGGGATTCGATCCCGGGTCTTGCAGATTCACACGTGAGCGTGCTCATCACTCGACCACCACAGCTAAACACACATTCGACCTCCTGGTAATCTGTATAATGCCTTTTGTAAATATCTCATTACTCACCCAACAATATTATAAGATATTTTCCGTGTTCATCCTGCTTTTCTTCTTTAATAATATTAAGCTTATGTACCATACTATTTGTCTATGTTCACAGGTGTGGCATATACGTGCATGTACGCATGCACACATGCACGGGAATCACACATGTGCATTACTGTATTTATATAAATGTAGGAATATCACAATGTGTGAGGACGAACAGTCTGCCTGTCGTCCTCACAATGTGTACCGTACCAGCTAGGGTCCCTTAACCCTGTACCGTACCAGCTAGGGTCCCTTAACCCTGTACCGTACGGTAATAATTATATAAAAACGCATAGCCCATATATTGGGGGTTGCTTTCCTGTATAGTTCTGCTTATATTTTGATTAACTATGTACTATAAACTCTGAACATTGTATAATATGATGCATGGCCTTCAGCAACAACGTTCCCCAAAGTGATGGGGCTTGTACTGAGTGGTAAATAAAGAATATGAAAAAAAATAGAGGCCTCATAATATCTTATGAAAAATATATTTTAATAAGTAGTCTAGGCCTATAACTTTTAAATCGTTATTGTATATACAGTATATCAGTACCAGCAAACTGTGCCTCATTTAAACAGTATTAGATAAGCATAAATTGCGTTTTGTGTCACCCCAAAGTCTGATAACCCACCCTCTTATCAGTGAGACCTAGGTTAGACATCAGGAAACTTTCGTTTAGATATAGAGTTGTAAATGTATTGAACAGCCTGCCCGAATATGTTGTAAATTCTGAAAATGTTAGGAAGTTTGAGATAAACCTTGACCGAGGATGGGAAGGGCAAGACCAAAAATTTAATTATAAAGCGCAGACACATGCAAGGCGTTTAAGCAATAGTGAACCAAGAACCTCAACAAAAAATGTTCACACGTATCTTTTGCCGGTCAGTCATCTAGCATTAGAAATTTCCCAAACGGAGTCCCGCAGGGATCCGTCCTGTCGCCCGCACTCTTCAATCTGTACATGCATGATATAAATACACCAAATTCACCCCAAATAACCATAGCCTCCTACGCAGACGACATAACACTCACAAGCACGCACCAAAATCCAGACACAACAACAAGACTCCTTCAAGACTATCTCGATACATTACATGAATGGTGCACTACAAACAGACTCAATTTATCCCCAGCTAAATCCACTGCAACCCTCCTCACAAGCTGGACAGGAGAGCACGATTACGTCCCGGGACTCAACATAAACAACATACCCCTAACACACACACACACACCCAAAATCCTATGAGTAACATACGACACCCAAATGATATTCAAACAGCACACCACAAACACGAAAAAGAAACTGACACCCAGACTTAACGCCCTCAGATCACTTGCCCACACGAAATTTGGACACAACAAAGAAAACACCACCACAGTCTACAAACAATACATAAGATCAGTTATGGAATACGCAAGCCCGGCCTGGGCTTCTAACCTAGCTGAAACACATCATAAGACCTTACAGACTATTCAAAATAAAGACCTTAAAATCATCACAGGATGCACAGCTACTACACCCACAGATCACCTACATCAAGAAACCAAAGTCCTAAAAGTCAAAGATCATCTAGACATGAGAGGCACTCAATTCCTGGCAGCAGCCTCCACGAATCAACACCACCCACTACACTACATGGCAACACACCCACAGACACCAAGAAATATCAAAACAACACCCAGCACACGCTATCACACACAAATACTATCTTCTCTCCCTCCCTGCCCACCCCAAACCAACTTCCGGAAGCACATCCATACTCATATTACTCGCCGTTCCATCCACTCACTCATAGACAACACGCAGCTGCAAGCACGACCTCCCGAAATCCATCCTTCTGAATCCTCCCTTCCTCGCGAGGACAGAGTCCACCTGGCCAGGCTGAGATGCGGACACCATCCAGCTCTTCTGAGCTCTCAGAAGAGACTGGATGACTCCGTCGTCGACACCTGCCCGAGTTGTAACACAGCACCCCATACCATAAAACACATCATAGAAGACTGCATTTCACACAACCACTTACGCCAACAACACAATTTACACTATGTGAGAGCTCTGTGGGAAAGCCCGACCGTGGCCATGGCCTTCCTTAAGGACTCGGGGCTGTTCGGCCAGGCAGCTTAGGGAACAACAACAACAACAACAACAACAAATTGAAATATCATGAGCCGGAGTTAAAGGTCCTTAAATTGGCCTTCCGGAAATTTTCTACGGTATTCTACGGAAAGTGGTGCTGGATGGGAGGAAGGACGTCGATTGACTGGGGACAGAGGTGCATGGGGGCGTTTCGTTCGTTGCCACACCTTCGGGGATCACGGCGTCCGACAATAGATAGATAGATAGATAGATAAATTGAAAGGTAAATCAGAACCCCAAATAATAGCATGTAAAGGTGTACAATAATGATGTAGAAATTGTGAACAGCAGTGAATTCCCATAAAAGCTCGAAAATGTTTGCAACACATTTTATACAAAACCGCACCAGTAACAACATTTCGACTCTAATTGGAATGTAAATGAGCATCGAACATATGGAAAACAGACTGGCAGAGATAAAAAAATCACACACACCATGATAATAGTGGGAACGCCTGCAGAAGAATACACTGGACCAGCATAACTCCACGAATACATGGACATGGCGTAAAATATTGTTAAAAACAACCAAAACCAATGGAGTATCCACACTTGGGAACTATAAACCCGAACGAATAGTTAGAGAAATTATAGATAAGAAAAGTAGGCTTATGTGACATTGATGGATTGTAATCAGAGGTTTTATGGAATCACTGGTAAATCTATAAAATTAAATATATTAAGATAAATTCCACAACAGCACAAAGTCTATAAATATAAAACACAAATAAGCCCTTCGATCAAGATATAGGCCTATGTGCTATACAATCATTATTGGAATCAATAAATCAGAACTAGAACAAAACACAAGAGTAGCTGGTGAAATTAATGAATTACCGCCATATTAATACCGCCATATTAATAGAAGAAAGTTGGTCCTTTATTACCAGTTCCCGTTTTTTATTTTCATAGAGAATGAATTTTTGTGGTGGGAATCTTCTCCATATATATTATATTCATAAACACAAGTATTTAGCACAAAAGTACAAAAGTAATGCAGTATTTGGGAGTATTACCAGGGAACAGGCACATAGGTACCACATGGAAACCTCGGACGTACCTGTGTTACCGTGGATCGCTGCAGCACTTACTGAAATGGCAGGAATACATTGCCAGACTGACGAATTCCGTATGCCTGCTTCAAATATTGCTTTTTGTACACATCATCAGCCATGGTTCTTATGTAACTATTAGGTTATATTATAAGGAAAATAATACAATTGTTATGCATGTGTATTGTTATTTATCATTACTGTGTTATTCTATCATAAAAGTGGAAAATATTCATTACGGAAATATTTCCGTTTTTGACGCCATATCCGTAGTGCATCGTCTGCATCCGTTTAGCAGACGAATTTCCGTCCAGTGGCAGCACTAATGCCAACGTCAAACATGCTGGGACAAAATATCCCTAGATGTCATAAGTATAACCTATGAACGTGTTTCGTGAAATGTCCTGATTTAGTGCAACTTTATAAATTAACATCTACATAACATGTAACTAATAACATATATTCAAATTACATTTTAATTCTTGTTGTGTTGCTTGTAGTTATAAAGTTTACATCATATGTAAGTTTTTGTTTATATTGTATATGTATTCCTAATATTTTCCTCTTGCTTTTATATATCTATTTTATATTAAATAATTTACAAGTGTTTTTACCAACATTAAATCACTCTTAAAGACGTTCCCTCTTTAATCTAACACCCCCTCATGTTGCGGAGGTAGGAGGGAGGGGTGTGTGGGTGGGTGCTAGTGGGATAGGGGAGGCGGAGGGTGGGGGAAGGCAGGATAGTGGTGGGAGAGGAGTGGAGGGGTGGGAGGATAGAGGTTGGAGGGGGTGGGGAAGGAGTGAAGCGGTAGACAATGGGGGTATGGGAGTCAGAGAGAAAGGATACATGATAAACAAAGAGAAAAATTAACCCCTTCTGTACCGACGACGTCTTTGTCATTTTATTTCAGCTACATGTGCCACGACATTATTAAAGTCAGGACAGATGTATGGTAGACAAAATAATTAATTGAGATAGCTTCTAACTTTTTAATGGCTAGACGTCCTTGCTAACCTAAATATAATCGCCTCATAATCTCGCCAGAATAATAATGAAAAGGATGTCACCGGTACAGAATGGGTTAAGGGGAGATTTCCACCTGGAGGATTTTTTTCTGAACCTCTTTCTCCCACATGTTTAGCCCCATTGCTTTTGATATTTTAAGACCTTCGCCCTAGTAGTTTGGATATTTTAAGACATTTTGCCCCATTTCTGTCAATTTTAAGACCTTTCGTGCCGTTAAGGTGTCGATTTTTTCCTGGCGAGCGATAGCGAGCCTGTAATTTAAGAGCAACCGGCCTCCGGCCTGGACATTTTTCTACCGAAAAATGTACAAATTTATCTTGAAAGGGGGTCTAGGGGATGTAATTTTAAGCTTGATGAAAAAGCAGGGAACAAACTAAAAACCTCCCCTTAAGTTATCAACATATATGTGTTTTCATGTAGTCACTCTGGTACAGTACCTGGTTGTGTTTTAAGTCCTGTTTTTCTTTTCATCTCAATCTTCTTCTTCTCCTGTTTCTCCTTCTTCTCCTGTTTCTCCTTCTTCTCCTGTTTCTCCTTCTCCTCCTGTTTCTCCTTCTCCTCCTGTTTCTCCTTCTCCTCCTGTTTCTCCTTCTCCTCCTGTTTCTCCTTCTTCTCCTGTTTCTCCTTCTTCTCCTGTTTCTCCTTCTCCTCCTGTTTCTCCTTCTCCTCCTGTTTCTCCTTCTTCTCCTGTTTCTTCTCCTTCTCCTCCTGTTTCTCCTTCTTCTCCTGTTTCTCCTTCTTCTCCTGTTTCTCCTTCTCCTGTTTCTCCTTCTTCTCCTTTCCTCTTCTCCTCCTGTTCCTTTCCTCTTCTCCTCCTGTTTCTCTTTCTTCTCCTTCTGTTTCTCCTTCTTCTCCTGTTTCTCCTTCTTCTCCTGTTTCTCCTTCTTCTCCTGTTTCTCCTTCTTCTCCTGTTTCTCCTTCTTCTCCTGTTTCTCCTTCTTCTCCTGTTTCTCCTTCTCCTTCTCCTGTTTCTCCTTCTCCTCCTGTTTCTCCTTCTCCTCCTGTTCCTCCTTCTCCTCCTGTTTCTCCTTCTTCTCCTGTTCCTCCTTCTTCTCCTGTTTCTCCTTCTTCTCCTGTTTCTCCTTCTTCTCCTGTTTCTCCTTCTTCTCCTGTTTCTCCTTCTTCTCCTGTTTCTCCTTCTTCTCCTGTTTCTCCTTCTTCTCCTGTTTCTCCTTCTTCTCCGTCCTCCTTCGCTTCTTTTCTTTATTCGCCATTGTGCAGTTTTCCCTTCTAACGCCTTTGAAGATTATGACGCATGTTAACAGTTAATTCTGGCTATCATTAGACGATTATAGACAGCTTAGGATAGATCTACATGGAAATACTCTCTCAATTAACCCTCTGCCTTCTACAAACCCTTCCTAATCTGAATAAAATCGTCCATATTAACCAGAAAACAAAACAGAATTGCGTCATCGCATTTTGTAAGGGTTGGTGAGATAACTATTCTAAAGGGTCCAAGTTACTCTCTCTCTCTCTCTCTCTCTCTCTCTCTCTCTCTCTCTCTCTCTCTCTCTCTCTCTCTCACAGGTAACACAGATATATAATTCCATCTCTCTCTCTCTCTCTTTCTCTTTCTCTCTCTCACACAGGTAACACAGATCATTAATTAGGAGTGAACAGGTGAGTTTCTGAGGTCTCCTTGAAGAACCCACTTTTTTTATTTTTTTGTTTTTTTCTTCTATATTCCAACTACTCCCTCTCGGGCATAGGCTGATAGCCTTTACACTCTATCGCTGAACACGGTGAGGCCCGTGAGGTCTTGTTCCAGTCTAGGGAGTGAGACATGCGAAGCACCTATTGCTGTATTGTATCTGTTTTCACCTTTCCTAATATTCCTTATATGTTATTCGATTACAATATTCGATATATATATATATATTTATATTTGATATAAAATTATATATATTATTCGTTCATTCGATTTATTTGCCTAAGCCCCACATACAATTATTAATATTCTTTCTTCATTCGATATAATGTTTTCTGTCCGACATACACCTATTTATAGTATCTTTGTTGAGATTTATTTGTTATGCCCGAAATACAATATTTTTTTAGAATTTGTTCGTTCGAATGTCTTGTTTTTTGCCTTACCTACAATTACCTATACAATATGTTGACTTCATTAATTATGTATA
The DNA here is from genome assembly GCA_032716605.1 of Paralithodes platypus. NCBI lineage: Eukaryota > Metazoa > Arthropoda > Malacostraca > Decapoda > Lithodidae > Paralithodes > Paralithodes platypus. Next base: position 5,465,698 of record CM064569.1, on the reverse strand, counting down.
CATTTAACATTGACTAAAACACGAATTTATAAATACAATTATTTACAGTATGTGTTCGTTAGATTGTTTATTCTGCCCAACATAACATTATTGATATATGTTGCCTTGTCATTGATTAAAACACTACAGTACCGGGGACGTTTTTTTTAACTTTATTTTGGCTACTATTAGACGATTTTATTCAGTTTCACAAGGGCCTCCAGCCTTTGAACGATCTCCCTTAACCCTATTTACTACCAGAGATCCTTCGTAACTGCCCAACATCGTCTATATACAGCTGGAATATAATAAATGAGACGTCGCCGGTACATAAGGGGTTAAGGGGGTCACTGTTTTTTTTTTTTTTCTCTCCCTTTCTCTCTTTCCCTGGCTTGTATTCATTCGGCCCCATTCAGCCAACTGTTTTAAGACGTTTATCCCCATCCAGGTGTCGATTTCTTCCTGGTGAGCGATAGCGAGCAAGCGTTGTATGGAGAAATCCGGCTTCGCCAGACACATTTTTCTATCGAAAATGTACAAAGTTAGCTGGCTGTCAAAACAAAAATGTACAAAGTTAGCTTGCTGTCAAAACAAAAATATATATATGTGCTGGCTCGCTACCGCTCGCCAGAAAAATATTGACACCTGGATGGGGTTAAAAGTCTTAAAACAGTAGGCTGAATGGGGTCGAATAGATACAAGCCAAAGAGAGAAGGAGAGAAAGAGAACAAAAACGAGGTGGGCTCACTTAAAGAACTAATTAACACACCAAACACTCTCCCCCAATCCCCCCCCCCCCCTCCCCCAATCCCCCAGGCATAAAAAAGACTCTCCCTTGCTGGTACATATATTTTTTTTCTCCCTCTCTCTCTCTCTCGGTCTCACTCTGGGTTGTATCCTTTTGGCCCCATTCAACCTACTGTTTTAAGACGTTTATCCCCCATCCAGGTTTCGATTATTTCCTGGCGAGCGGGAGCGAACCAACATATTTATTGAAAAAATTTTGACAGCAGGCTAAATGTATACATTTTTCCATAGACAAATATCTTCGGCGAAGCCGGACTTCTCCATACAATGCTGTCTCGCTATCGCTCGCCAGGAAGAAATCGACACCTGGATGGCGATAAACGTCTTAAAATAGTTGGCTGAATGGGGCCGAATGGATACAACCCAGAGATAAAACGAAATCCAGGTGGGCCCCCTTAAAACACCAATTAACACACTCCCTCAATCCCTCAGGCAGGAATAAGATTCTCCCTTGCTTGTATAATAAGTCAAGGGAAATACCAAGAACCTGATCTGTCTGAGGGGGAAACTTTAGCATGGGAGAGAGAGAGAGAGAGAGAGAGAGAGAGAGAGAGAGAGAGAGAGAGAGAGAGAGAGAGAGAGAGAGAGAGAGAGAGAGAGAGAGAGAGAGAGAGAGAGAGAGAGAGAGAGAGAGAGAGAGAAAAGAGAAAGCGAGAGAGAGAGAGATAGGAATGAAAGATCTCTGTCTATCTATCTCTCTTTCTATTTTTCTATCTATTTATCTATCTATCTGTCTGTCTATCTATCTATCTACCTATATATCTATCTATCAATCAATCTTTATATATATATATAATACAATTAAAGTAGTCGAACTTTGTGGAAATGTGCAGAGGATAACACTCATATAATCCATAAATCGCTTTTCGACGATTATTCCACAAGGCTCTTTTAGTTAAGTTGGCGCTTAGGATAAAACTAAACAAAAACCTTATAACGTAGCATAGCAATTCATAACAGCTCCATTTTTGTTTAACTAACTTGATTGTTTAGTCTCCTTTTCTGTCTGTCTCTGCCTTGTATCCATTCGGCCCCATTCAGCCTACTGTTTTAAGATGTGTATCCCCCTCCAGGTGTCATTTCTTCCTGGCGAGCATTAGCGAGCCAGCATTGTATTTAGGAATGAGGCTTCGCCGGAGACATTTTTCTATCGATAAATGTACACATTTTACCTGCTGTCAAATACATTTAAAAAAATATGCTGGCTGTCTACCGCTCGCCAGGAATAAATCAACACCTAGATAGGGATAAACGTCATAAAACAGTAGGCTGAATGGGGCCAAATGGATACAACCCAGAGAGAGAGGCAGAGATAGAGCCAAAAAAACGAGGTATTAATATTAAACTTAATATTAAACTGAGGGGCGTGTTCGTTGGCATTATACTCGAATATTCTTGGCATCTGTCTCGCGCTTCCAAAACTCATCAGAAACTTTGCCTTCTTCTCCTCCTCCTTTATCATTATCTTCATCTTTATTATGGTCTTGTAATTTAATCTCCATCACCACCTCCATCATCACCATCATCATTATCACCATTATCATCATCCTTATCATCATCAAACTCATCATTATCATCCTTATTGTAAGTTAATCTCCATCACCACTTCCACCACCATCATCACCATTATCACCACCACCACCATCACCATCAACATCATCTCCACCTTCCTCATCACCACTATTGTCTTAACCCTCTCAGTACCATCAACGTCTGTTATATTATATTCTAGCTATATTTAGACGATATTATGCAGCTTAGGAAGGATCTGCGGTAGTTAATTGGGTTGGTGGAGATATTTAGAAGCCTTTATATTGCTAGAGGTTCTTCCAAAGCTGATTAAAACTGATTAGGACTAGCCATAATAAAATGAAAAGCATGTCGACGGTGCCGAAGGGGTTAACACACAAATTCATCAAGGGTTGTGTTATATATTTAATTCTCACTTTCTAAATATGTGTGCCTATTCCTGATAATGTCTATAGGTAGTGCCAATGAACTTGACAATAATCTTGATCCCTGCAACCTCTCTGCAACTCAAAAAGGCCTAGATCAAACTGGCGGTAAATATCCACACCTATTTCCTGGTGGACTCTTCCCAAATGATAGAAACGTCAGCAATCGGCCTCTCTGTAACTCAAAAGGGCCTGTATCAAACTGGCGGTAAATATCCACACCTATTTCCTGGTGGACTCTTCCCAAATGATAGAAACGTCAGCAATCGGCCTCTCTGTAACTCAAAAGGGCCTGTATCAGACTGGCGGTAAATATCCACACCTATTTCCTGGTGGACTCTTCCCAAATGATAGAAACGTCAGCAATCGGCCTCTCTGTAACTCAAAAGGGCCTATATCAAACTGGCGGTAAATATCCACACCTATTTCCTGGTGGACTCTTCCCAAATGATAGAAACGTCAGCAATCGGCCTCTCTGTAACTCAAAAGGGCCTGTATCAAACTGGCGGTAAATATCCACACCTATTTCCTGGTGGACTCTTCCCAAATGATAGAAATGTCAGCCCGATTGCTTTCATTAATTTCCAGTTATAAGAAGTTAAAGGGCCACTATTATTGTCAAGTTTGCTGGCGCTACCTGTAAGTAAATCGTTTGAGTTCTTTTAACTCACACGAATCTAAGAATTTCTTCTTAAATCGAGTTGTCAACTTATGGAATGGGCTTCCCCGAGACGTTATAGACTGCAGCACCGTTGATTCATTTAAACTTCGCCTAGACAAATATCTCGCATCAAACCCGCGACTGACTGCGTTTGTAAATGAATAACTTTATTTTATTCCCCCCTCAGTTACTAACCCATCTGTCCCCTACTAACTTCCTAATCCTGCCACGGACATTAGTTCCAGGGCAGTAGTTCCCTATCCAATGTTCCCTTACCCACCCTAAACCACTGTTTGGACATTTGATCCTCAGTGTTTTGGAGGACAAGTAGCCTAGAAGGGTCACTATATCTGTTGTTGCTTGATTTCCTTTGTACTCATTTGTACTCCCTGTCCCTCCAGTCTTGCTAATGTGTTCATTGTAGCATACTGTAGCGAAACGGAACTCTCTCTCTCCTGCACCTTCCACCATTGACAAGGTAGCAATATGACTGTCTGGATATTGCACATTCTCCCTTGCAGCCTACTCCAGATAGTGGCCAGCAGGGTATCAATGATATATATATATATATATATATATATATATATATATATATATATATATATATATATATACACGGTATATACTGTATATATATACCGGTATATATATATATATATATATATATATATATATATATATATATATATATATATATTTATACATTTTGGATTTGGGTTTATTCTAATAAATGAAGATATATATTGTACTTTCAAACAGGGTAACAATAATTATTTACCTTAACATGAATAATTGCCACTATAAATGTTCTATCGTCTCATTAACATTTCCCGTTTCCCGTACACTTTCTACTTTAATCCCCCGCTGGATTAATTAAATGCAAATCCCGTTCGTCGACCGGAGTTTTGGGTGAGCGTAAAGATTAAAAAATGTCGGCGTTTTTCCGGAAATGAATTCGTGCCGTTCAAACTTCCCCCGACCACCGCCGGCTGATTGGTTTCTGATATCACTGAGGCTGTTGAAGGGTTAAAAGAAGAGGTGGGGGGGGGGGGGGGATTAACGCTATCCGACCCGATGTCTTGTTTAACGCTATTTGGTTCGACGTCTTAGGGGTTAAGGGGAGTTTTTAGTTTGTTCCCTAGACCTCCATCAAGCTTAAAATTACACACCTTAGACCCCCCTTTCAAGATAAATTTGTACATTTTCCGGCAGAGTTTTTTTCCGGCCGAAGGTCGTTTCCTCTTTAGTTTCAGGCTCGCTATCGCTCGCCAGGAAAAAATCAACACCTAATTGGCACGAAAGGTCTTAAAATAACATAAATGGGGCGAAATTTCTTAAAACCACCAAACTAATAGGGGTGGGGGAGGGGGGGGGGGGAGTAAGGGGAGATGGTCGGTTATTCTGAACACCCTTCTCCCTCATGTTTAGCCCCTTTGGTTATCTGATTTTTTTTGAAGTTCAGCCCATTAGTTTGGCGATTTTAAGACCTTTCGTCCCTGTTATTTGTCAATATTGAGACTTTCCGTGTCACTTAGGCGTCGATTTTTTCCTGCCGAGCGATAGTGAGAATGTAATTTAGGAGGCACCGGCTATTGGCAGGTGATACCGAAAATTGTACAAATATATTTTGAAGAGGGATCCTGGGGTTGTTTTGTTAAGTATGATGGAGGTCTAGGGAGGAAACTTAGAACAATTTGATATATAAATGAAAACGTCGACCAAAAAGTGAACCATCCAAGTGAATAAATTAGCTGAGAGGAGATCCAGATAAAAGTTTGAAATCTGCATATATCTATCGTGTTCAGCTGTCGCTCGCCAGGAAAAAAATTGGCACCTGAATTGCACAAAATATCTTAAAATTGACAAAGAAATGCGGCGAAAGGTCTTAAATATCCAAACTAGTGGTGTTGACGTCTTAACCCCTTCTGTACCGGCGACGTCTTTTTAGTCTTATATAATATCTTTATTTAAACTTGTATGAAGCTTAGGAAGGACATATTATGGTAGCTACAAGGATACATCGAGATGGTCCGTAGCCTTTTGATGAGTAGACGTCCTTCCTAAGCTGTACAAAATCGTCTAATAGTTGCCAGAATGTAATGCAAAGTACATCACCGGTACAGAAGGGGTTAAGGGGGTAGTGCTATGGATTTACATATCTATATATTTTTTAGTTTCCTCGCTAGACCTTCATCAAGCTTGGGGAGATCTCCACTTGAGGGATTTTTTTCTTGACCCCTTTCTCCCTCATGTGTAGCCCCATTGCTTTTGATATTATAAAACGTTTGCCCCATTAGTTTAGCGATTTTAAGAACTTTCACCCCATATTAAGACCTTTCGTGCCATTCAGTGTCGATTTTATCCTGGCGAGCGATAGCGAGCCTTTAATTTAAGAAGAACAGGCCTTCGGCCGTGACATTTTTCTACCGAAAAATATACAAATTTATCTTGAAAGGGACTCAAGGGGGTGTAATTTTAAGCTTGATGGAGGACTAGGGAACAAACTAAATACCTCCCCTTTAAAAAAAAAAAAAACGCTTTTCTGGCTCCTCGTCTCCCTCATGGTTAGCCCTATTTTTTTTCAGATTTTAAGACTTTCGTTCCATTAGTTTGGCGATGTTAAGACCTTTCACCACATTTCTTGGTCAATATTAAGGGGAGGTTTACACATGAAGGATTTTTTTCTTGACTCCTTTCTCCCTCATGTTTAACCCCATTGCTTTTCTATTTTTAAGACGTTCGCCCCATTATTTTGACGATTTTAAGAACTTTCGACCCATTTCTGTCAATTTCAAGACCTTTCGTGCCATTTAGGTGTCGATTTTATCCTGGCGAGCGATAGCGAGCCTGACATTTAAGTGGAACCTGCCTTCAGCCGGGACATTTTTCTACCGAAAAATGTACAAATTTATCTTGAAAGGGGCTCAAGGGGGTGTAATCTGAAGCTTGATGGATATCCAGAGACCAAACTAAAAACCTCCCCTTAAGACTGTGCGTGTCATTTAGGTGTCGATTTTTTAACACTAACTTCTATACCTCATTAACGACTATACTGTTTCTTCTCAGATGACGATAAACTGAATCCCTTAGCAGCTAATTTATCGATAATTAATGAAAGAATATGCAACTAAATTGTTTCTGAATCATAGTAAGATTTTTTTTTTGTAAAATTGGCCCCATATTTCACTACAAAATCTTCCACATTACTGATACATTTTCATGGGAACTTTGCAATTTACCGGCAGTTGAAAAGAAACAGACTATAGAGTAATGGCGTTAGTATTTCAACCCCTTGCGCAGGTTCAGGTGTGCAATTGTATAGTCCATTTGCTATAACCCTTTATGAGGTACAGAGGTTAAGGGGAGATGGGCCCATTTTTTGGAATGTTATTTCAATTATTCCTTTATTTCTTAGTTTTCTTGCTAAACCTCCATCAAGCTTAAAAAAAAAAACACCCCCTTGACCCCTCTGCAAGATAAATTTGTACATTTTTCGGTAGAAAATTTTCCCGGCCGAAGGCAGGCTCCTCTTAAAATTTCAGGCTCGCTGTCGCTCGCCAGGAAAAACTCGACACCTAAATGGCATGAAAGTTCTTAAAATTGACACCGAAATGGGACGAAAGGTGTTGAAATCGCCAAACTAAAGGGCCGAACGCCTTATAATCTCAAAACAAATGGGGCTTAACACGAGGGAGAAAGGGGACCAGAAAAACGGCCCATCTCCCCTTAAGCTTCAGGAATTATGACCTACCTCCTTGGAACGGGGTGTAATTATATAGTGTTTCTACCCTTTGACAGCCCATTTGCTCTAGCCCTTTATGAGTGACGGAGGTTAGGGGGTCAAGATGTATAGCCTACTAATAATAAATGGACTATAGTTTTATCTCATATAGAAATACAAGTAATTAAGCGGGGTCACCGTTTTTTTTTTTTTTTTATCTTTCTCTCCTTTTCTCTACTTTCCTGGCTTTTATTCGTTCGGCCCCATTCAGCCAACTGTTTTAAGACGTTTATCCCCATCCAGGTGTCGATTTCTTCCTGGGGACCGATAGCGAGCCAGCATTGTATGGAGAAATCCGGCTTCGCCGGAGACATTTTTCTATCGAAAAATGTACAAATGTAGCTTGCTGTCAAAACAAAAATATATATATGCTGGCTCGCTACCGCTCGCCAGGAAACTATTGACACCTGGATGGGGTAAACGTCTTAAAACAGTAGGCTGAATGGGGCCGAATGGATACAAGCCATAATAATCTCGCAATAGTATTTGGCTTTCCTTAGTAGACATATGATTATTTATTTATTCAATTTATCGCCATTGAAATTAACCCCTTTAGTACCGGTGCCATCATTTTGACTTTATTCTGGCTACTGTACGGGCACTGTTTCATTCAGTTTAGAAAGGGTCTCTCTCTCTCTCTCTTTCTCTCTCTCGGTCAGGCTTCGAACTATCACCCTTAAGGGGGGTGACCTGCTTTACTTTTCACTCTTTATGGGTTGTATCCATTCGGCCCCATTTAGCATACTGTTTTAAGACGTTTATCCCCATCCAGGTGTTGATTCATACCTGGCGAGCGATAGCGAGCCACCATATTTTGGATGAGTTAGATAGCTGTCTAAATTTGTACATTTTTCGATAGAAAAATTTCTCCGGCGAAGCCGGATTTCTCCATAAAATGCTGGCTCGCTATCGCTCGCCATGAAAAAATCGACACCTGGATGGGGATAAATGTCTTAAAACAGTAGGCTGAATGGGGCCGAATGGATACAACAAAGAAAGAGAAAAAAGCAGGTCACCCCCCTTAACCCTTTTTACTACCACATATTCTTCTAAACTGCACAACATCGTCTAAATATGGCTACAACACCATTAAATGAACGGCCCCGGTACAGAAGGGGTGAAGTATTGATGCTATGTTGAACTAATTAATTCAAAGTGCCCATTAATCATATTTCATTACCGTACGGAAGTCATTCAATTACGGGGAAGATTTTCACTTGAGGGATTTTTTTTCTTGACCCCTTTTTAACTCATGCTTGGCCCCATTGCTTTTGAGATTTTCTGACGTTCGCTCCATTAGTTTGGCGATTTTAAGAACTTTCACCCTATTTCTGTCAATTTTAAGACCTTTCGTGTCAATTAGATGTCGATGTTTTCCTGGGGAGCGATAGCGAGCCTGCAATTTAAGAGGAACCAGCCTTCGGCCGGGACATTTCTCTACCGAAAAATGTACACATTTATCTTGCCAGGGGGTCAAGGGGTGTAATTTTAAAGTTGATGGAGGTCTAGGGAACAAACTAAAAACCTCCCCTTAACGGCGTCCAGAGAAAATTGGGACTGGCAATCGAGTCTTTATTTGATCTTTTACCGATACCTAATGAAATGGCTTACGTGATTTATATTCCCCCGAAATACTATTATAATTTTGTTTTTAAGAGGCGTGACCTGCTTTTCTTCTCTCATTTTCTCTCTTTCTCTGGGTTGTATGTATTCGGCCCCATTCTGCCTACTGTTTTAAGACGTTTATACCCATCCAGGTGTCGAATACTTCCTGGCCAGCGAAAGCGAGCCAGCATTGTATGAAGAAATCCGGCTTCGCCCGATAATGAAGGGGTTAAGATCTATTTTACTGTTTCCCAATAACTGGAGTGGTTTTCGTTGCTTAAGGTGGAGTCACACGAGCGCTTTTTCCGTCAATTTTTACGGGCAATTGTTGTCTGACAGCTTCAAAATACAAGTTCCATAAGCATTAAACCACCTAACATAATCTAACATCGATCTAGTTTCCGATTCCAATGCAAAACTATCCCTAAATATCACCAGAAAAAAGTTGCTCATGAAAAATTGACGGAAAAAGCGCTCGTGTGACACTGGCTTCGAAAATAATTGAGTTACTTATAATACTGTTAACCCTTTCACCACCATTGCGTAATGTTCGCCATATACGGGTTACCATTAGACGATTGTCTTTAGTTTATAATTTACCCATACCACTCATATGGGTAAATACGATCCCAATAAACCCTTCTTAGTAACATGGGTCCTTCGTAAACTGCATAAAATCATCTAATTGTAGGCAGAATCAAGGGTAAAATTACGTCATGGTGCTGAAGGGGTTAAGGGAAGGAAGGAAACAGGAAATTGGATCTATTATTTCATTTATATATTAACCCCTTCAGACTCATATGACGCAGAGCTTGCCAGATTAGCAATAAGAAATAGAGTTCTCTCACTCTTTTAATTACCTCTCCAAAATTAGTGTTCTGGCCACAGCTAACTCAAAGACAACTGCAGAGGTTGAAGTAACTAAACTAAAGGTTTCTAAATACCCCTGATGGTAATAAAGGCTTTAAAGTATCCCTAATAGGCTCAAAATCGCGTCATATGTCGGAGAGGCTTAATAGATTAGTTATATATTTATCATCTGATCAATATTACTACTTATTTATATATTCTAATAACATAAAGAAAATTACAAATAGAGGTCGTTACATCTCTCTCTCTCTCTCTCTCTCTCTCTCTCTCTCTCTCTCTCTCTCTCTCTCTCTCTCTCTCTCTCTCTCTCTCTCTCTCTCTCTCTCTCTCTCTCTCTCTCATCTCACCATCTCACCATCTCTCTCTCTCTCTCTCCTCCACCATTTGTCCTGAGGGAGGTGGTGGGTGGGTGTGAGTAATGGTCCTCCGTGACAACACAGGATATTTTCTTCGTCACAAACCTAACACACTTTAGTAGAAATGTGTTTACTCGCGGCTGCCATTACGTTTGGCTCGCTCTGTGCTGTATTAATGTCTGTCAGATGTTGAATAGGGTGGTTAAGTGTAGGAAAATGTGTGTATATTTCACTGGATATGAAGAAATCAAGCTTAGATATTGCTGATACCAATTATTGATCAAAATATACTTGGTGCCGAGATATTACTTATTAGCGCGACTGTACTTTATTTTAATGTACTTATTTATTAATAAATATATAAATTTATGTATTAATAAATATATATATTTATTTATTTATTTTTTATTATTATTTTTTTATTTTATTTTTTGGAGGAGGAGATATATAAAGTACCTCTAATTTCATGCTTACCATATACTGTACATGTTTTCCTATGTGATTGAGGGAGGCAAAAGGCATAATTGCCTATAGCGAGTGCCTCCCCCATAGTTGAAAGAGTGACAGGGCCAAAATCAAGGGACGTTCGAGCCAAAATGCCTGGACACACGGAGTTTGAAGCAATTTAAGTCATAGGAAGAGGGAAAGACTGATTCTGGGAGAGAGTTCCAGAGCTCAGCTGTTGAGTAGAAGACAGTTTGAGAGTAACGTTTCACTCTTGGGTTGGAGAGTTGCACAGAGTAGGGTTGGGATTGAGTTGCAAGACGGGTACCACATAAATACATACAGAGAGATGTCAAGTACCTGTAATTTCATGCTTACCATATACATGTATACATAAATTAGAACACAGAGTACTTCACACGAATTGTGGATTCAATCTCACGACCTAATGGCATCACTCCAAGCAGCCATGTTCAGAGCTACCCCACTTGTCTGTGTGTGTGTGTGTGTGTGTGTGTGTGTGTGTGTGTGTGTGTGTGTGTGTGTGTGTGTGTGTGTGTGTGTGTGTGTGTGTTTTATCCCACGTCTTTCTAGGTCCAGCGCTTTGTACAGCTCCCTCCACGTTCACAGACTTGCATCTTTTCCCCCAGTTTAGTTTATCTATCCTCTCCACATGCCCAACACACACACACTCTCTCTCTCTCTCTCTCTCTCTCTCTCTCTCTCTCTTTAAACATTGTGATGCATATGTTGCTGGTCAAATTAAAAAATACGTTTTACTATATAACTATATAAAATCACCTCTCTCTCTCTCTCTCTCTCACGCTCACTCTCTCACTCTCTCTCTCTCTCAACTCTGTCAAAACTCTCCCCCCCCCCCCCACCCTTCACACACACACAGAACACTCCCACTACACAAAGTTTCACCCCACCCTTACCAACGTCGCCTCCATTTAATTGGTTTTACCCAGACCTAAAGTTTGCACCCAGGTCGAGTGGGGAGAAAACTTTAAAGGAGCCCACCTCGCTTTTTTCTCTTTCTCTCCCTCTCTCTTTGGCTTGTATCTATTAGGCCCCATTCAGCCTACTGTTTTAAGACGTTTACCCCCATCCAGGTGTCAATATTTTCCTGGTGAGCGGTAGCGAGCCAGCATATATATATTTTTGTATTAACAGCAAGCTAAATTTGTAAATTTTTCGATAGAAAATGTGTCCGGCGAAGCTGGATTTCTCCATACAAGGAAGAAATCGAAACCTGGATTGGGATAAACGTCTTAAAACAGTTGGCTGAATGGGGCCGAATGGATAAGAGCCAAGGAACGAGAGAAAAGGAGAAAATTATAAAAAAAAAGCCTGTGACCCTCCGTTAAGAATTCAGAATCACTGGGTTATGTAGAAATAATTGCGGTTGGAATTAATTGGACTTGCATATGTATTTTTTCCTAGTTTCAGATAGGTAGTTTATCTGTATAACTTTCTTCGTTTGTATGGGTGTTGTGGATATATAATATATATATATATATATATATATATATATATATATTATATATATATATATATATATACTGTATATATATATATATATATATATATATATATATATATATATATATACAATATATATATATATATATATATATATATATATAATATAAGAGAGAGAGAGAGAGAGAGAGAGAGAGAGAGAGAGAGAGAGAGAGAGAGAGAGAGTACAAAGGAAGGAGTACAAAGGAAATCAAGCAACAACAGATCTAGTGACCCTTCTAGGTTGCTTGTTCTCCAAAACACTGAGGATCAAGTGTCCAAACAGTGGTTTAGAGTGGGTAAGGGAACATTGGAAAGGGAATTACTGCCCTGGAACTAATGTCCGTGGCAGGATTAGGAAGTTAGTAGAGGACAGATGGGTTAGTAACTGAGGGGGGGATAAAAATAAAGTTATTCATTTACAAACGCAGTCAGTCGCGGGTTTGATGAGAGATATTTGTTTAGGCGGAGTTTAAATGAATCAACGGTGATGCAGTCTATAACGTTTCGGGGAAGCCCATTCCACAATTTGACAACTCGATTGAAGAAGAAATTCTTAGATTCGTGCGAGTTAAAAGATTTTCCAATAATTTTGCAACCGTTTCCCCGCGTGTAATTAGATTGGTCGATAGAGAAGTACTTACTACAGTTCATATTGTCGATGCCTTTGATGATTTTGAACAGAGAGAGAGAGAGAGAGAGAGAGAGAGAGAGAGAGAGAGAGAGAGAGAGAGAGAGAGAGAGAGAGAGATAGATAGGGAGATAGAGAGAGTGAGAGTGAGTGAGTGACCCACACCATGTAGATGATATACTTTTACCAGTGAAAATACTGCTTTGATATATTATGTCGTGTATTAATTCTTTGATATATTATGTCCTGTATTAATTCTCCCTCGTTTTTAACTATGTTTTCCTTAAGGGGAGGGAGACCGTTTTTCTGGACCTCCTTCTCCCTCATGTTCAGCCCAATTAGTATTGGGACTTTAAGACGTTTGCCACATTAGTTTGGCGATTTAAACACCTTTCGCCCTATTTCTTTGTCAATTTTATGACCTTTCGTGCCATTTAGTTATCGATTTTTTCCTGGCGAGCGAAAGCGAGCCTGTAATTTAAAGAGAAAGCGGTCGTCGGCCGGGAAATGTTTCTATCGATAAATGTACACTTTTATCATGAAGGGGGATCCAGGGTTTTTTGTTTTAAGCTTGATGGAGGTCTAGTGAGGAAACTAAGAAATAAAGGAATGAATGACTAAACAAACAGTCTGTCTCCCCTTAATCAATGACCAAACAAACAGTCTGTCTCCCCTTAATCAATGACTAAACAAACAGTCTGTCTCCCCTTAATCAATGACTAAACAAACAGTCTGTCTCCCCTTAATGACTAAACAAACAGTCTGTCTCCCCTTAATGACCCAACAAACAGTCTGTCTCCCCTTAATCAATGACCAAACAAACAGTCTGTCTCCCCTTAATCAATGAACACAACAGTCTGTCTCCCCTTAATGACTAAACAAACAGTCTGTCTCCCCTTAATGACCCAACAAACAGTCTGTCTCCCCTTAATCAATGACCAAACAAACAGTCTGTCTCCCCTTAATCAATGACTAAACAACATCTGTCTCCCCTTAATGACTAAACAAAACATTCTGTCTCCCTAATGACCCACAAACAGTCTTTCTCCCTTAATCAATGACCAAACAAACAGTCTGTCTCCCCTTAATCAATGACTAAACAAACAGTCTGTCTCCCCTTAATGACTAAACAAACAGTCTGTCTCCCCTTAATGACCCAACAAACAGTCTGTCTCCCCTTAATCAATGACCAAACAAACAGTCTGTCTCCCCTTAATCAATGACTAAACAAACAGTCTGTCTCCCCTTAATGACTAAACAAACAGTCTGTCTCCCCTTAATGACCCAACAAACAGTCTGTCTCCCCTTAATCAATGACCAACAAACAGTCTGTCTCCCCTTAATGACTAAACAAACAGTCTGTCTCCCCTTAATGACTAAACAAACAGTCTGTCTCCCCTTAATGACCCAACAAACAGTCTGTCTCCCCTTAATCAATGACCAAACAAACAGTCTGTCTCCCCTTAATCAATGACTAAACAAACAGTCTGTCTCCCCTTAATGACTAAACAAACAGTCTGTCTCCCCTTAATGACCCAACAAACAGTCTGTCTCCCCTTAATCAATGACCAACAAACAGTCTGTCTCCCCTTAATGACTAAACAAACAGTCTGTCTCCCCTTAATCAATGACCCAACAAACAGTTTGTCTCCCCTTAATAACTAAACAAACAGTCTGTCTCCCCTTAATCAATGACTAAACAAACAGTCTGTCTCCCCTTAATGACCCAACAAACAGTCTGTCTCCCCTTAATCAATGACCAACAAACAGTCTGTCTCCCCTTAATCAATGACCAACAAACAGTCTGTCTCCCCTTAATGACTAAACAAACAGTCTGTCTCCCCTTAATCAATGACCCAACAAACAGTTTGTCTCCCCTTAATGACTAAACAAACAGTCTGTCTCCCCTTAATGACTAAACAAACAGTCTGTCTCCCCTTAATCAATGACCCAACAAACAGTCTGTCTCCCCTTAATGACTAAACAAACAGTCTGTCTCCCCTTAATGACTAAACAAACAGTCTGTCTCCCCTTAATGACTAAACAAACAGTCTGTCTCCCCTTAATCAATGATATACTTCAATTCGTGTGTTTGTTATTATTCTTCAAAATTCAAACGTTTTTTTAACATCTGAACAATATAATCATATTTCCCAAACTGCAGCATGATCCTTAAATTAAATTTCCGTGTAATTGTATAAAGGCGACCAAGTTAGACTCAAGATGACCCACTTAAAACTTAGAGGAGGCTGGACAAACTTCCTCCGACAGATCCAATTTGGCAAGTAAGGGGGGGCGACTCTCCCTGGGAACTTACAATGAGGCTTAACTGTGTACAAATATATCCACAGAATAAACCTTAACGACCTATACTTATATTAAACTTATTCAATACTTATGCAATACCACATTACTACCCGTCCGGAACCCCCAGAGGACTATCCCTTATACTTCAACAATAAACAAATCAATCCTTCATCTTCTCTCAATAGTCTTGGTGTCTCTTTTTCTTCTGCTCTCACTTGGAAGGACCATATTATTACCAGTCTTGCCAAGGCAGCCTCCCAGAAGCTGCGTGTGCTCAACCGCCTCAGGGGGTTCTTTACCCCTGCGCAACTTCTTGCCCTGTACAGGGGCACAGTGCGTCCTTGTATTGAATATTGTCCACACGTTTGGGAAGGATCCTCTCACACTGCTCTCCTAGACAAAGTAGAAAGGAAGGCCTTTCGTATCATTAACTCACATCCACTCACCAACTCTCTGCAATCTCTCTCTCTTCGCCACAATGTTGCATCTCTCTCGCTATTCTATCGCTACTACAATAATCAGTGTTCCTCAGAGCTTTCCCAGTGAATACCACCTCCTCTACGTAGGGTACGTGGTACCCGTCTCGCAACACAATCCCACCCCTACTCTTTGCAACTCTCCAACCCAAGAGTGAAACATTACTCTCAGTCTTTCTTCTATTCAACAGCTGAGCACTGGAACTCTCTCCCAGAATCAATCTTTCCCTCTTCCTATGACCTATATTACTTCAAACTCAGTGTGTCCAGGCATTTTGGCTCGAACGTCCCTTGATTTTGGACGTCTGGGGGAGGCACTCGCTACGGGCAGTTCTGCCTGTTGTCTCCCTCACTTACATAGCATCTTTGAATATAACTTTCCATACAGCAACTACAAAATAATTGAAAAGCATTGTATATCCAAACATCAATTCAGATACCTTTAATTGCATAACCCTTACAGTACCAGTGATCTCCTTTGTCTTATATTCTGGCTACTATTATGCGAGGATAATAAGCTTAGGAAGGACCTACAGTAATTATAAGGCTCCAAACTAGCATATTTACCCCTTTTAGCTACCACAGATCGTTCTTAAACTGCATAAAATCGTCTAAATATGGCTAGAATAAAATATAACACACGTCGCTGGTACTCAAAGGGTTAATGTGAGTGGAGTAGAGACTATGGCATCCGAGTGTACAACGAACAATAGGGTAATCACCACTATAAATAATATGCTGAACAATGTACAGTAGCAATCAAATTAACCACTATGGAACACCTTAAGGGGAGATGGGATTTTTTTTTCTTCCAGTAATTAATGCATTCCTTTATTTCTGCGTTTCCTAGCTAGACCTCCATCAAACTTAATATAACACCCCCTAGACCCTTTTTCAATATATACTAGCAGGGGTACCCGGCGTTGCCCGGGTACTACCACCACTACTACTACTACCATAATCACCATCATCAATCACTACTACCACAATCATCACAATACTACTACTACCATAATCACCGGCCTCGACCTCCCTGTGCCTCATTAAACGGCGACCTCAAATTCGGCCGCTAAATAACCTCCGATTTTGGATCTGACCTCATCCGTACCCCTATTATGGGGAGCTGCGAACAACTTTCGTTCCATACACCTTTTCGATCGGAGGCCTCCTTCTGCCCCAAACGGCAATTTTTTTCATTTTTTGTTCTTCAATTTCGGCCTCGAAACGACCTCCGATCGTGGCCTCGCCCCCTCTATGACCTGACCCAGGTCAATTGACACCCACATGCAAAGTTTCAGCTCCCCTGGTCCAAAACTGCGGCCGCCTATTAAGAACACACAGACAGACAGACACACGAACTGATTTAATAATATAGATATGTACATTTTTCGGTAGACAAATGTCGCGGCCATAGGCCGGTTCCTTCTCAAATTACAGGCTCGCTATCACTCTCCAGGAAAAAAATCATCACCTAAATGGCACGAAAGGTCTTAATATTGACAAATAAATGGGGCGAAAGGTCTTGAAATCAACAAACTAATGGAACGAACGTCTTAAAATCTCTGTCCCAGCCTTTGGCCGGGATATTTTCCTATCGAAAATTGTACAAATGTTTCTGACAGGGGGGTCGAGGGAGTGTTTAGTTTTTAAGCTTAATGAAAGTCTATGGAGTAAACTACACAAGAATAATATATAAATGCAAAAACCGACCAAAATAATAACCCTATCCCCTTAACCATATCGGACAAACAAAAATAAATCGCTCGAAAATGACGGAAGTAAATAAAATCCCCAATATTAATTAGTCATAATATAATCACCCCACGACGTCAGACCAGCTAATGTTAACACCGAATTATAGTATTATTATCTTCCAACACACAACACGAGGGAGTTATGTTACTAATGTGGTTTTAATGGCTGTGTGTTGATCTAGCCATAAACATTACCAAGGTGGTTTCTTTATTTGCGCAGTATATCGTTCCGTTTGTAATTATTGTTGTGTGTGTCTGTGTGTGTGTGTGTGTGTGTGTGTGTGTGTGTGTGTGTGTGTGTGTGTGTGTGTGTGTGTGTGTGTGTCTAGTGTGTGGTGGTCGTTTCATTAATAATTAGTCTTGTAATTTGTATTTTATATTTTTACTTGTTTAGGTGTTCATAGAACCTTTAAGTAATCAAGGCATATTTATATCAATGCATTTCAATAAATAGATAGATAAATAAAAATAGATAGGTAGATATATAGGTAAATACATAGAGAGATAGATAGATAGATAGATAGATAGATATGTGAAGAGATAGATAGATATATCAGTAAATAGATAGATAGGTAGATAGGTAGATAGATAGATAGATAGATAGAGAGAGAGAGAGAGAGAGAGAGAGAGAGAGAGAGAGAGAGAGAGAGAGAGAGAGTGAAAGCCAGATCAAACGAGAGATAGAGATATACTGCTGTTAATGAAAGCGATTCTAAAAATTAAGAGGTAGCCTACTGATAAGGAGTAATGAGAGAGAGAGAGAGAGAGAGAGAGAGAGAGAGAGAGAGAGAGAGAGAGAGAGAGAGAGAGAGAGAACCACTGTTGCAAATGAAATCAATTAATCAATCAAACATTTAGAATCGCTTTCATTTGCAGAAGTACATCTCTATATTTCTGTATTCTCTCTATTTCTCTCTCTCTCTCTCACTCTCTCTCTCTCTCTCATATCAGGTAGTGTTAACCCTCTGAAGATTGGGATGATTTTCGGCGATTTTGTATAGCTTAAGAAGGATCTGTGAGAAAGAAAAGGGTGAAGAGTGTCTCAATTAACGTTTTGCCTTCCATATACCCTTCCTATTCTGAATAAAATCGTCTAATACTAGCCAGAAAGCAGAAAGGAAATACGTCATCGTATTTTGAAAAGGTTAAGGGGATAGTGGCCTTTTTTGTTGTTCTATTTATTTATATATATATATATATATATATTTATTTTTTAGATTCCTCGCTAGACCTCCATCAAGCTTAAGAAAACACCCCCTTGACTCCCCTTCAAGGTAAATTGGTACATTTTTCGGTAGAAACAAATTTCACGGTCGATGGCCGAACCGGCCATCTTAACCCTTTCACGCTCACATGACGCAGAGGTTGCCAGATTAGCAACAAGAAATAGAGTTCTCTCACTCTTATAATTACCTCCAAAATTAGTGTTCTGCCCACAGCTAACTCAAAGACAACTGCAGAGGTTGAAGTAACTAAACTAAAGGTTTATAAATACCCCTGATGGTAACAAAGGCTTTAAAGTATCCCCACTAGGCTCAAAATCGCGTCATATGTCGGAGAGGCTTAATACTACAGGCTCGCTATCGCTCGCCAGGATAAAATCGACACCTAACAGGCACGAAAGGTCTTAGAACTGACAACGAAATGGGGTGAAAAGTGTTAAAATCGTCAAACCAATGGGCTTATAATTTGAACACTAATGGGGCTAAACATGAGGGAGAAGGGGGACCAGAAAAACCCCCCATCTCCCCTTAAGAGCAACAGATATAAGGAGTAATGAGGCGGACTGTTGGAACAAAGAGGGGATTCAAAGTGAGAGTATTTTACGAGAACACGGTGAGGATTGGTGGTAATGGTGGATAAATGGGTGATAGGTAGATAGATAGATAGATAGATAGATAGATAGATAGACAGATGGATAAATGATAAACAGGGGAATATATATATATATATATATATATATATATATATATATATATATATATATATATATATATATATATATATATATAGAGAGAGAGAGAGAGAGAGAGAGAGAGAGAGAGAGTTGTAATGGTGAATGAATGTGGGTGAGTATATTAGTAAATGTGTGTGTGTGTGTGTGTGTGTGTGTGTGTGTGTGTGTGTGTGTGTGTGTGTGTGTGTGTGTGTACAGTCACGGCCATTAATTCTGATACATGTTGAAGCCTCGAACAAATTAAGGGAGCCCACCTCGCATGTTTTCTCTTTCTCTCCCTCTCTCTTTGGCTTGTATCCATTCGGCCCAATTCAACCTTCTGTTTTAAGACGTTTACCCCCATCAAGGTGTCAATATTTTGCTGGCGAGCGGTAGCGAGCCAGCATATACTGTATATATATATTGGTTTTGACAGCAAGATAAATTTGTACATTTTTCGATAACAAAATTTCTCCGGCGAAGCCAGATTTCTCCATACAATGCTGGTTCGCTTTCGCTCGCCACGAAGAAATAAACACCTGGATGGGGATAAACGTATTTAAACGTTGGCTGAATGGGACCGAATGGATAAAAGCCAGAGAAATAGAGAAAAGAAGAGAAAGACAAAAAAAAACCCGGTGACACCCATTAAAGGCACCTCTAGGATACAGATATCAAGTAGATAATAAATAAGACGTTTCAACCCACCCCTAGACAACTTCAAAACTTTATGTATCAGCAAAATTAACCCTTTCTGTACCGGCGACGTCAACTTAATTGGATTTCAGCTACATTTAGGCGATTTTATGAAGCGTATTGAGGATAATATAGTACATTACCTAAATTATTAAATGAGGTAGTTTGTAGCCTTTTAATGGGTAGACGTTTTTCCTAACCCTAATATAATCGCCTAAGCGTTGCCACAATATGATAAAAGGATGTCACCAGTACTAAAGGAGTTAACCACATTTATACAAGAACAGATGAGTATAACAAAACAAAACAAAGGCGGCGGGTGCCCAACCCCGAAAGGGGTTGAAATAGGGGAGCTATCCCCCCGCCAAAGGCGGCTTCCTAGGGCCTTTTCTAGCTGATGCTGAGAGGATTGGGTTCTAGTCATGTGGTGATGGGCTGGTCTATCAGAGTGAGAACTGAGCGATATCTGCCATACCCATAGCTTACTCTGACTGTTCCTTTTACTTATATATTTTCTAGATCTCGAGTGACGGCGTCTCTTCCGTGGATTGACCTCCCAATCTGCCAACCTAGAAGTTGTCAGATTTTTTTTGTTTTCTATATTACAACTACTCCCTCTCGGGCATAGGCTGATAGCCTTTACACTCTACCGCTGAACACGGTGAGGCCCGTGAGGTCTTGTTCCAGTCTAGGGAGTGAGACATGCGAAGCACCTACTCACGGCTCGATCCCAACTCCATCTCTGAAGCTGCTTCGCCCCTGCACTTCACAGTCTCACTCCCCAGGCTCGGACCCTCACTCTCAGAACGCCACCTAATGAGGAATTAACTCACTAGGCATTGCCCCCCTGTAGCATATTTTGAATATGGGAATATTCATACAGTGCTATTTAATCAGGGAACAATGAGGGTATTTTGTTTTGGCATTTCGGTGTGCTGTGGTAATGCACTGAAATTAGGTACAGCACAAATTCCATTCCAATAATATCTTCCCATTGATATTGGGATTCGAACCCGGGTCCATTGGATTACCAGTCCAGTGGCAAGACCACTCTGCCACACCTCCCCAAAGCGTCACATTTTTCCTTTACCCCTCAACTCCCTCTTCATAATTGCTGAGGGGCACAGGGCCCTGGGTGGGGCTTTGGTTTCCCGGGCGTTTCCGCGCCCTCCTCAACTCCCCGCCATGGAGTGGCTTCGGTCACCCAGGCTTTTATTGTGGTAGGCAGGGAGGGTTCTGTGGGGGCTCTAGGTTATGGCCTTGGCCTTGCTCGGGGCCTTGGGGCTGTTCGGCCAGGCAGCCTGAGGAACGGCAACAACAACAACAAACAAAACAAAGGATTTATCTTGTTTTCAAGGCTCAGTTCAATCTGCTTTAGTATATGCAAAAAAAAATAAGATTAACTCAAGTAATGGACGAGTGTATTCAACTTAGGAAGGACCTCTAGCAATAATAAGGCATTAAACTATCTCGACCAACATTTCTAACTCCCACAGTTCCTTCCTAAGCGGCATAATATCGCTTAAATATAGCTAGAATAAAATATAACTCACGTCGCTGGTACTCAAAGGGTTAATGAAAAAATAATAGACTAGAAAATGAAGCGAGATGAAGATACACACACACACACACACACACACACACACACACACACACACACATATATATACACACACACACACACACACGCAGCCCGTAGCCTAGTAGGTAGAGCTCTCGTCTCACACACGAGGGGTCGGGGGTTCAATCCCCGGCCGGGCGGAGACAAATTGGGCTTGTCTCCTTTCATGTGTTAGCCTCAGTTCACCTAGCTGTAAATAGGTACCTGGAATAAGTGGACGACGTTGTGACGTCCCATCTGGGGTTGGCAAAAATGGTACAAGGCGAGATGGGTATCATATGGTTCACCTAAGCTGATGGCTACCTAAGCCTTCGGGCGAGACGGTACCGTCTATAGTGAGAATGGTACCATACAGATCCACCCTAAGCCTTCGTTTCCGATGTCGCCAATTGGCTAAAAATACAGACTACACACACATCCACAGCCATTCCAACGATACATATAACACCTACACATATAGGAGGCGGGAAATAACGAGCATGCTCACTCCCGCAATACAACTAGAGTAAGTACAACTAGAGTAAGTACACCTTAGTACATGCAACAAGTTAAGATTAATAGAAAATAGAGACTAGAAAATGAAGCGAGATCAATATGAACACACACACACACACACACATACACACACACACACACACACAAACAAACACAGATTTACATAGATACACTGGCCACACAGACCTTACGATCCAAACGAGGTGGTCAGGACTTGATTCTAGGAGAGATGACATATTCGATGGAAAGGGAAAGTTGAAGGAAAGGATAGAAAAGAAGAAGAAGAAGAAGAAGAAGAAGAGAGAGAGAGAGAGAGAGAGAGAGAGAGAGAGAGAGAGAGAGAGAGAGAGAGAGAGAGAGAGATTGACAGGAGCTGCAATCAGTGTTTTATCGAGTGGACGAGGGTCTTTGATTGACGGGAACATTCGGCCAGCGTACAACAAGTGTCACACGAGCGCTTTTTCCGTCAATTTTCCATGAGCAAGTTTTTTCTCGTAATATTTCGGGACATTTTTGCACTGGTATCGCTAACTAGACTGAAGGTAGATTATGTTAGGTGGCCTTAATTCTGATAAAGTGCAATTTTTTAAGCTTTCAGACCATAATTGCCAGTAAAAATTGCTCGAAGAAGGGCTCGTGTGACTCCGGCTTAAAACTAGTGTCACACGAGCGCTGTTTCCGGCAATTTTCGATAAGCAAGTTTGTTCTCGTAATAGTGAGAGCCTTTTTCGCATCTGAATTGGATACTAGACTGAAGGTAGATTATGTTAGGTGGCTGAATTCTGACATAACTGAGATTTGTAAGCTGCCAGACTACAATTGCTTGTAAAAATTGACGGAAAAAGCGCTCGTGTGACACCGCCTTACGGGGGGGGGGGGGGATGGTTCACTTTTTGGGCGATTTTTGCATGTATTCATTATTTTTTAGTTTCCTCCCTAGACCTCCATCAAATTTAAAAAAAAAAAAACATCCATTAGATCCCCCTTCTAGATTAATTTGTACATTTTTCGGTAGAAAAATGTCCCGGCCGAAGGCCGATTCTCCCAACATTACAGGCTCACTATCGTTCGCCAGGGAAAAAATCGACACCTGAATAGCACGAAAGGTCTTAATATTAACGTAGAAATGGGGCGAAATGTCTTAAAATCGACTAAGTGATGGGGCAAACATCGTAACATCTGAAAACTATTGGGGCTAAACATGAGGGAGAAAGTGGTCCAGAAAACCGGCCCATGTCCCCTTAACTCTCTGATCGACTGAGTTATGAAGGAAGATATTAAGGGGGTACTACTCGCTTTTTCTGGACCCCCTTCTCCCTCATGTTTAGCATATTAGTTATGAGGTTTTAAGACGTTCGTTCCGTTAGTTTGGCGAATTTGAGACCTTTCGCCTCATTTAGTTGTCACTATTAAGACATTTCGTGCCCTTTAGGTGTCGATTTTTTCCTGGCGAGCTTAAGCGAGCCTCTAATTTTAGAAGGAACCAAAGGCCGGGATTTTTTCTGCCGAAAAATTTACAAATTTATCTTGAAGGGGGGTCTAGGGGGTGTTTTTCTAAGCTTGATGAAGGCCTAGCGAGGAAACTCCAAACTACATTAATATATAAATATATCGAACAAAAACCAAACACTACCCCCCTTAACCCCCTCTGTACAGTGGTGGTAATAAGTCATGTCTCGGCTGTCATTACTTTTGGCTCGCTCTGTACTGTATTAATGTCTGCCAGATGTTGAATAGGGTTGATAAGTGTAGGAACATGCTTGTATATCACACTCGAAACGAATAAATCAAGTTTAAGATATTACTGATCCCAATTATTGATCAAAACATAATTGGTGCCGAGACATCACTTATTAGGCCGACTGTACCGGTGACATCCTGCTCGTTATATTCTGGCAACCAGTAGACGATTGTATTCAGCTTAGGAAGGACGTCTACCCATGGAAAGGCTATACGGACTATCTCAAATAATCCTTTTAGCTACCATATATCCATCCCAAGCTTCATAAAATCGTCTAAATGTAGCTGAAATCCAATAGAAAGTGCGTCGCCGTTACGGAAGGAGTTAATAGATCCCATACTAAGTTCGTGGTATTTAATTGCGTTCTACTCTTGCGTTGTACTATGTAGCCTCGAACATCTTAAAGGAAACTCTGAAGAAAAACCCCTCT
>CM064569.1:5425906-5441529 GCA_032716605.1 Paralithodes platypus | reverse complement strand
AAAAATACCAATAATTATGATATTACTACTAATAATTAATACACAACTAAAAGAATAGTAATATATATATACAGTATATATATATATACCCGGTATATATATATATATATATCCTACATATATTGTATATATATATATATATATATATATATATATAAAGGAAGAGGGAAAGGAAAACTAATTAACTGATCAGATGAAAGGTAGAGGGGAGGAAAGAATGTAAGCAGAGAGAGAGAGAGAGAGAGAGAGAGAGAGAGAGAGAGAGAGAGAGAGAGAGAGAGAGAGAGAGAGAGAGAGAGAGAGAGAGAGAGAGAGAGAGAGAGAGAGAGAGAGAGAGAGAGAGAGAGAGAGGGAGGGAGGGAGGGAGGGAGGGAGAGAGAAAGAAAAGATGAAGAGGAGTTGGAGGAGAGTGAAGTTAAATAAGGAAATAGTTAGTTAGTAAGTTATTAAGTCAAGTTGAAGTAGCGAGGGCGGGAAGCCATTAACAAGGAAGCATGAAAGGGAATCAGAAGTAGGGAATGAAGAAGGAGAAGAAAAGAGAGAAAATAATTGCCCAAGAAAAGGTAGAGGATTACAAAAGGATTGCAAAGGATTGACAAACTGCAACATACCTATTGGCCCTTGCGAGGCAGTTTGTATAACTACCCTGATGAAGTGGGTGGTCTTGGTTCGTGGAGGCTGCTGCCAGGAATTGAGTGCCTCTCATGTCCAGATGGTCTTTGACTTTGAGGATTTTGGTTTCTTGATGTAGGTGATCTGTGGGTGCAGTAGCTGTGCAGCCTGTAATGATCTTCAGGGCTTTGTTTTGAATAGTCTGTAAGGTCTTATGATGTGTTTCAGCTAGGTTAGAAGCCCAGGCTGGGCTTGCGTATTCCATCACTGATCTTATGTATTGTTTATATACTGTGGTGGTAGTTTCTTTGTTGTGTCCAAATTTGTTGTGAGCAAGTGACCTGAGGGCATTAAGTCTGGGTGTCAGTTTCTTTTTAATGTTTGTGGTGTGTTGTTTGAATGTCATATGAGTATCATATGTTACTCCTAGGATTTTGGGTGTGTGTGTATTGTGTTAGGGGTGTGTTGTTTATGGTGAGTTGAGGGATGTATTCGTGTTCTCCTGTCCAACTTGTGAGCAGGGTTGCGGTGGATTTGGCTGGGGCTAGATTAAGTCTGTTTGTAGTGCACCAGCCATGTAGTGTGTTGAGATAGGGTTGAAGGAGATCTGTTGCTCTTTTTGGGTCATGGTGTGTGCATGTGAGTGTTATGTCATCTGCATAGGAGGCTAAGTTTATTTGGGGCGTATTGGGTGTAGTTATATCGTGCATGTACAGATTGAAGAGTGCGGGCGATAGGACGGATCCTTGTGGGACTCCGTTTGGAAAGTTTCTGATTTTAGATGACTGACCTGCAAAAGATACGTGTGCACATCTGCCTGCTAGGAAGTTGGCCAGCCACCTTTTTGTGTTGTTGTGCATGTTTGTGTTGTAGATTTTGTTTGTTAGGTTGTGGCGGGGGATGGCATCGAAGGCTTTACTAATGGCGAGTGTGGCTAATAGTGATCTGTGTGGTGGTCTAGCTGAGTTGATGCCGTCGAAAGCTCTTTGTGTAAGGTCTGTGAGAAGAGTGTGTGTGGAGTGCAGTGGCCTAAAGCCATGTTGTGTTGGAGCTATGGGTAGGTCAGATGTAATTAGTTGTAATACTAGGCGTTCCATGACTTTGGAGGGGGAGCAAAGGAGTGTGATGGGGCGGTGCGAGGAGGGTAGCGTGGGGTCTTTGTTGGGTTTGGGGAATGTGATGATGATACCATGCTTCCAAATGTCTGGTATTGTGTTGTGTGAATAGCTGTAGTTTGATATGTTAGTGAGTGCTTGTATGCCTTGTGCAACACACCCACAGACACCAAGAAATATCAAAACAACACCCAGCACACGGTATCACAAACAATTATTGTCCTCTCTCCCTCCCTGCCCACCCCGAACCAACTTCCAGAAGCACATCCATACTCATATCTCTCACCGATCCATCCACTTACTCACAGACAACACGCAGCTGCATGCACGACCTCCCGAAATCCATCCTTCCGAATCCTCCCTTCCTCGCGAGGACAGAGTCCACCTGGCCAGGCTGAGATGCGGACACCATCCAGCTCTCCTGAGCTATCAGAAGAGACTGGATGACTCCGTTGTCGACGCCTGCCCGGGATGTAACACAGCACCCCATACCATTAAACACATCATAGAAGACTGCATTTCACACAACCACTTACGCCAACAACACAATCTACACTCAATGAGAGCTCTGTGGGAAAGCCCGATCGTGGCCATGGCCTTTCTCAGGGACTCGGGGCTGTTCGGCCAGGCAGCTTAGGGAACAACAACAACAGCAACAACAACCCTGATGAAGTACTAACTACTAGGTAGAGAAAAAGTATAGAAAAGCACCCCACCCACCACTCCCTCCAGTATGCAGTATGGAAAAACAGACATGGAATTTCGGATAGGACAGGATGAAACGAAAGTAATTACTTGGCTATGCTAAATCTACGTCTATGTTCCTGGAAGCAAAAAACTGGTTACGAGCATGGGTAACAGGATAGCAGAAATTCTCGTTACATTGTAATCATTCGTATTTGAATGGTATCAATTATTCTGAAAGAAAATGTGTTTATTGAGGGTTACTGACCATGAATTTATGTAGACGATTCTTGAAACTCTCAATCGTGTCACAGTTTATAATATTTGAGGGTAGCTTGTTCCAGATGTTCACGACACGGTTGAAGAACAAGTGTTTCGCTTCAAGCGCTTCCCTATACTATTACAACCATTATTTATAGTTAAATTTGTTCGGTCGATAGGAGGAAGAGGAAGACGAGGAGGAGGAGAAGGAGGAGGAGGAGGAGGAGGAGGAAGAGGTGGAGGAGGAGGAGGAGGAGGAGGAGGAGGAGGAGGAGGAGGAGGAGGAGGAGGAGGAGGAGGAGGAGGAGGAAGAGGAGGAGAAGGAAAAAGAGGGGGAGAAGAAGGAAAAAGAGGGGGAGGAGAAGGAGAAAATGATGATAACAGAAAATGAGTTCACGAGTAAAACACTGAAAGGGTCACTATATTAATTTCTTGAGGATTACGAAGCATTTTAGAAGTTTATTCTGGCTATCATTATTCGATTTTATATAGTTTAGGAAGGATCTGTGGGAATTATAAGGATAACGACTATCTCCAATAACCCTCTACCGTCCATATACCCTTCCTAATCTGAATAAATCGTCTAATAATAGCCAGCAAATAAAAAACAAATGCAGCATCGTATTTTCTAAGGGTTAAGACATGTCGAAAATAAAAACTAATTAAGAATGTTAAGGAAGAGTCATGCTAGGGTCGGGGATCTGAAAGAGGCTGTTAGAAGGGACAACTAATGGAATTCTGGGCCATTAGTCACTTCTTATTACTTCAGAAACTGCTTATAAAAGAACAATTAATCTATTGAAGGCAGTTATTTGACATTAATACATTTCTGTAGTGCATTACAGTCATATAGTTTAAATTGTAGTCATATAATTATATTTTGGCTTATTAAAAGCGTATAAATTAAAGTATATAATAAATTGACAATCCAGCGAAGCCGGATTTCTCCATTGAATGCTGGGTCGCTATCGCTCACCAGGAAGAAATCGACACCTGGATGGGGATAAACGTCTTAAAACAGTTCGCTGAATGGGACCGAATGGATACAAGCTAGGAAAAGAGAGAAAAGGAGAGGAAGATAAAACAAGCCGGTGACCCCCCCTTAATATAATCTCCTTGGGTGGGTGTACGGGGGGTGGGAGTGGGTGCTCTTTTCAGCCAGGTTGAAAGGCCTGCTTTTAGTGAAGGTTTGTGTTCGTTTGTATATATAGTTTTTTCTTATTTCTTTTTCTTTGTGTGTGTGTGTGCTTGTGTGTGTGTGTGTGTGTGTGTGTGTGTGTGTGTGTGTGTGTGTGTGTGTGTGTGTGTCTCTGTCTGTTTGTGTGTGTGTGTTTTTTTGTTTATACCTCTGGGTCTTTTACATGTTTTTGTGTGTTTTTTTTTTGTTTTTTTTTGTTTTTTTTTATCTCGGGGTCATTTACGTGTTTGTGTGTTTGTGTGTTTTTTATATTTTGTTTTACCTCGGGGGCTTTTACATGTTTGTGTGTTTGTGTGTTTTTTATATTTTGTTTTACCTCGGGGGCTTTTACATGTTTGTGTGTTTGTGTGTTTTTTTATATTTTGTTTTACCTCGGGAGCTTTTACATGTTTGTGTGTTTGTGTGTGTTTTTATATTTTGTTTTACCTCGGGGGATTTTACATGTTTGTGTGTTTGTGTGTTTTTTTATATTTTGTTTTACCTCGGGGGCTTTTACATGTTTGTGTGTTTGTGTGTGTTTTTTTATATTTTGTTTTACCTCGGGAGCTTTTACGTGTTTGTGTGTTTGTGTGTGTTTTTTTATATTTTGTTTGACCTCGGGGGCTTTTACATGTTTGTGTGTTTGTGTTTTTTTTTATATTTTGTTTTACCTCGGGGGCTTTTACATGTTTGTGTGTTTGTGTGTTTTTTATATTTTGTTTTACCTCGGGGGCTTTTACATGTTTGTGTGTTTGTGTGTTTTTTATATTTTGTTTTACCTCGGGGGCTTTCACATGTGTGTGTGTTTTTTTTTACCTCGGGGTCCTTCACATGTGTGTGTGTTTTGAAGGCCGGGCTGGTCAGTAATTGAGTTTGTGAGCGGGTTTGTGAGTTCATTAAGGGGGAGGTATAGTCGCGTTTTAGGGATCCCCTTCTCCCTCGTATTTAGCATATTAGCTTTGAGATTTTATGACGTTCGTTACATTAGTTTGGCGATTATAACACCTTTCGCCCCATTTCATTCACAATTTTATGACTTTTCGTGCCATTTAGGTGTCGATTTTTTGCTGGCGAGCGATAACGAGCCTGAAATTTTAAGAGGAATCGGCCTTCGGCCGGGGCACTTTTCTACCGAAATATGTACACATTTACCTTGAAGGGGGTTGTAGGGGGAGTGTTTCTTAGTTTGATGGATTTCTAGCGAAGATACTAAGAATTATAGGAATAAATGAATTAACAGACCAAAACAAAACAAAAACCCCGGCCCATCTCCTCGTAACGGTGGTGAGCAGGGACCTGTTTGCCCTGGGGTTAGTTAGTTAGCTAAAATAGGACTTCAGAGATTATCAACCCTATTGGAATATTGAGCCAGCACACTGCAAGTCAAGAATAACGTCAGGACTGGAGCCTCTCTGTGAGAACTCCAGTCCCTTGGGGTTATTTTTTATTTTGTTTAAATAGGACTTTAGAGGCTATCAACCCCTAAGGATTATTAAGCCCACCTTAAGTCAGGAAGAACGAACCGGAGTCCCCGAGACCCCCAAGCTTATACCCCTAGATATACTGGGTATATAAACCCGGAGGTTGTCCTGCTCGAGAACCCCAGACGCCTTCCTTAATCGCGACCAGGACTAGGGCCACTGAACGAGAACCCCAGTCCCTTCTTGAGTCGGGGTTAGTTATATATAATTAACTACTATATACTACAGTACTGCGGTAATGAACGCAAAGACGGGGTAAGGTACGGAAAACAAACCATATTTTTCTACTCTATTCTATTTTATATACTCAGGCCTTATCCCCATTTCCTCTTTTTTTGTTGGTGGGGGCAGGGGGGGGGGGGGGGATTCAAGAAGGCCGGACATTTTGCTATCGAACAATGTGCAAATATGTCTTGAAGGTGGGTGTTGGGCTTTTTTGCTTCATATGCTTGATGGAGGTCTAGGGAGGAAATTAAAAACAAAACAAATTAAAAACAAAACAAATTAAAAACATATACATAAATGAGGACATAGGCCTCAAGACAGAACCCGAATAGGGACAACACAACAGAAAACAATGAACACACAAAAAACAAAATAGGCTACAAATTCACACACAATATGTTTACTATGGAGGAGCTGTTTATTAACCCCTTCTGTACTGGCGACGTCTGTTTACCTTTGTTCTGGCTACTATTAGACGATTTTATTCAGTTTAAAAAGGGCCTCCAGCAATTAACAGGCTTCGAACTATCTCATTTTACCCTTTTTGCTACCCTTAAACTGCACCAACTCGTCTAAATATAGCTAGAATACAATATAATAGCCTAGCCGTCGCTGGTACAGAGAGGGTTAATAATCCAGTCCTGCTTCAAAGGTAGGACAAATTGATAGTGTTTTTCTATCAATTGCGTTTACTGAAGGAATATGTGATATATTTTTAATTTCAATTATGTGCAAAACATTTTTTTTTTTTTGCTGCATGCACGGACATTCATAACTACTATCAAGGGAATTGGTAATTATTAATCCAAAATTAATTAACAATATCGATCCAGAAGCTTCTATTGATTTTGATGTAGATCGATAGATTGCTGGATTATTATAAAGAATGATAATTTATTAGATAGATATAGAGAGAGATAGATAAATAGATAGATAGATAAATAGATTAATAGACAGATACATAGATAGATATAATATATGGATAAACAGATAGATACATGAATAGATAGATAGCCATGGTCAAATTCCCCTTCCTACAACAACAATAGCACAGAATATTCACGGTTTTGGTCGATTATAGGCAGTAAATCGAATCAGCCGGATACTAATACGGGATAGTGGAATTATACTGGTGGATCACACATATGCTTTCATTAAATTCAATGGAGGTGTTTGGTGTTGTGGTGAAATTAATTAAAAATAGATTATACGGAAGGATAGCGTTGTTGTTCTTGTCATTGTTGTTGTTGTTGTTGTCATTGTTGTTGTTGTTGTCATTGTTGTTGTTGTTGTCATTGTTGTTGTTGTTATTGTTGTTGTTGTTGTTGTTGTTGTTGTTGTCATTGTTGTTGTATAACTTATTGTTGTCATTGTTGTTGTATAACTTATTGTTGTCATTGTTGTTGTTATATGACAGGTATTATTAACTTAGGGGGCCCACCTCGTTTTTCTGTATCTCTCTCTCTTCTTCTATTTCTTTGGGTTGTATCCATTCAGCCCCTTTCAGCCTACTGTTTTAAGACGTTTATCCCCATCCAAGTGTCGATTTTTTCCTGGCGAACGATAGCGACCGAGCATTGTTTGGAGAAATCCAGCTTCGCCGGACATTTTGCTATCGACAAATGTACACATTTAGCCTGCTGTCTAATTCTTCATCCAAAATATAATGGCTCGCTATTGCTCGCCAGGAAAAAAATCGACACCTGGATGGGAATAAACGTCTTAAAACAGTAGGCTGAATGGGGCAAAATGGATACAACCAAGAAAGAGAGAGAGAGATTAATAGAGAAAAAAAGTGAGGTGGTCCCCTTAAGGGAAGATGGGTCGTTTTTCTGGTCCCTTAATTTCTCCCTCGTGTGAAGCCCTATTTGTTTCGAGATTATAAGAAGCTTGGCCCATTAGTTTGGCGATTTTAACACCTTTTGCCCCATTTCGTTGTCAATTTTAAGAATTTTCGTGCCATTTAGGTGTCGTGTTTTCCTGGCGAGCGATAGCGAGCCTGAAAATGTACCGACCTTCGGCCGAGTTACGATTTAAAGATGTAAATTCCGATATAGAGTTGTGAGCGGGGAACAATAAGTCATAATTCCGATATAGAGTTGTGAGCGGGGAACAATAAGTCATAATTCCGATATAGAGTTGTGAGCGGGGAACAATAAGTTATAATTCCGATATAGAGTTGTGAGCGGGGAACAATAAGTCATAATTCCGATATAGAGTTGTGAGCGGGGAACAATAAGTCATAATTGCCACTGAAGTTATAATGAGCGGTGGGAGGGCATAGTTGGTGGGAAGTTAGGCCTGTTTAACCCTTTCACGCATTTATGACGCAGAGGTTGCCAGATTAGCAATGAGAAATAGAGTTTTCTCACTCTTATAATTACCTCTCCAAAATTAGTTTTCTGCCCACAGCTAACTCAAAGACAACTGCAGAGGTTGAAGTAACTAAACTAAAGGTTTCTAAATACCCCTGATGGTAACAAAGGCTTTAAAATATCCCCAATAGGCTCAAAATCGCGTCATATGCGTGAAAGGGTTAACCCCTTCTATACTGGGGCCGTTTTTTTTGTATTATACGCTAGTTTTATTTCAAGGATTTTATGCAGGGTAAGAAGGATCTGTGGTAGCAAAAAGGGTTAAGTGAGATAGTTCCAAGCCTGTTAGTTTCTGGAGGTCCTTGTTAAACTGAATAAAATGGTGTACTAGTAGCCAGAATAAAGTAAAAAGGACGTCACCGGTATTGAACGGGTTAAGGGGAGGTTTTTAGTCTGTTCCCTAGATCTCCGTCAAGCTTAAAATTACACTCCCTAGACCCCCCTTTCAAGATAAATTTGTACATTTTTCGGTAGAAAAATTTCCCGGCCGAAGGCCGGTTCTTCTTAAAATACAGGCTCGCTATCGCTCGCCAGGGAAAAATAGACACCTAAATGGCACGAACGGTCTTAAAACTGACAGAAATGGGGCGAAAGTTCTTAAAATCGCCAAACTAATGGGGCGAACGACTTATCTCAAAAGCAATGGGGCTAAACACGAGGGAGAAAGGGTTCCAGAAATAAGTCCCTCAAGTGGAAATCTCCCCTTAATGTTGACACTATGCTGGGGAGCAAAGAATAAAAAAAAACAAATATAAACATGGAATACGACTGAGGATTTAAAAAAAAGAAAATGCCAATATAAATATAAAAAGTTTAGTACGATTAATTAGGCGGTTTAATGTTGATAATATGCTGGGCAGTAAAGAATACAATAAAACACGGCATACGACTGAGGATTTAAAACAAAGTAAAATGCCAATATAAATGTAGACAGTTTAATACGATTTGGTCTACGCTTTGGTCTATTAATTCATTTATTCATATATATTCTCTTAGTTTCCTCCCTAGACCTCCATCAAGCTTAGAACCCCCCCCCCCTCTAAACCCCCCTTCAAGATAAATTTGTACATTTGTCGGTAAAAAAAAATCCTGGCCGAGGGCCGGTTCCTCTTAAAATTGCAGGCTCGCTATCGCTCGCCAGGAAATAATCGACAACTAAATGGCAAGAAAGGTCTTAAAATTGACAACGAAATGGGGCGAAAGGTGTTAAAATCGCCAAACTAATGGGCCGAACGTTTAATAATCTCAAAACTAGTGGGGCTAAACATTAGGGAGAAGGGGGTCCAGAAAAACGGTCTGCCTCCCCTTAAGGGAAGTGACCTGCACTTTTATCTTTCAGTGTATCCATTCAGCCCTGTTCCGCTTACTATATTAAGACATTTTTCCCCATCCATGTGTTGATTTTTTCCTGGCGATCGATAGCGAGCCAGCATTTCATGGAGAAATCCGGCTTCGCCGGAGAAATTTTTCTATCGAAAAATTTACAAATTTACCCAGCTGTCTAACACGATATCCAAAATATGGTGGGTTGCTATCGCTCGCCAAGTATAAATCGACACTTGGATGGGGATAAACGTCTTAAAACAGTAGGTTGAATGGGGCCGAATAGATACAACCCAGAGAGAAAAGGTAAAGCAGGTGATCCTCCTCCAGTATATGAGTTATGAGTACTATACAAATAGGCCTACCGTACCCTAACCAGCTCTGCCATATATCATCCCACGGCATATCTCTCTCTCTCTCTCTCTCTCTCTCTCTCTCTCTCTCTCTCTCTCTCTCTCTCTCTCTCTCTCTCTCTCTCTCTCTCTCTCTCGGCCTACCGTACCCTAACCAGCTCTGCCATATATCATCCCTCGGCATATATCTCGCTCTCTCTCTCTCTCTCTCTCTCTCTCTCTCTCGGCCTACCGTACCCTAACCAGCTCTGCCATAATATCATCCCACGGCATCTCTCTCTCTCTCTCTCTCTCTATATATATATATATATATATATATATATATATATATATATATATATATATATATATATACATATATATATATATATCCATGCTAATTTTACACACTCTCCAATATTATGGGTATGCAAAGGGTAAATAAAGTGTCCATAAAAATATATCCGTATAAAGGTGTATTGGTAGTAATTAATGATAGATGGTAGATAATGGTAGAAAGGTAAATCATCATCAATATACCAAATCACCATCACTATACCAAATCACCATCAATATACCAAATCACCATCAATATACCAAATCACCATCAACATACCAAATCACCATCAATATACCAAATCATCTTATATACCATTTTCACATCCTTTGCATACACATAACTGTACTGTACACACACTCATACACACATACACACATACACATAACTGTACCGTACACACATACACATAACTGTACCGTACACACACTATACACACATACACATAACTGTACTGTACACACACTATACACACATACACATAACTGTACTGTACACACACTATACACACATACACATAACTGTACTGTACTGTACACACACTATACACACATACACATAACTGTACTGTACACACACTCATACACACATACACACATACACATAACTGTACCGTACACACACTATACACACATACACATAACTGTACTGTACTGTACACACACTATACACACATACACATAACTGTACCGTACACACACATACACATAACTGTACTGTACTGTACACACACTATACACACATACACATAACTGTACCGTACACACACTATACACACATACACATAACTGTACCGTACACACACTATACACTCATACACATAACTGTACTGTACTGTACACACACTATACACACATACACATAACTGTACTGTACACACACTATACACACATACACATAACTGTACCGTACACACACTATACACACATACACATAACTGTACTGTACACACACTATACACACATACACATAACTGTACCGTACACACACTATACACACATACACACAACTGTACCGTACACACACTATACACACATACACATAACTGTACCGTACACACACTATACACACATACACATAACTGTACTGTACACACACTATACACACATACACATAACTGTACTGTACACACACTCATAAATTCCCGGTATGCAAAGGGTGAATAAAGTGTCCATAACTATCCTTATCAGAGTATATTACCAGCGATTAAGGGGGATCACCGTTTTTTTTTTTTATCTTTCTCTCCTTTTCTCTCTTTCTCTGGTTTGTATCCATTCGGCCCCATTCAGCCAACTGTTTGAGGACGTTCATCCCCATCCAGGTGTCGATTTCATCCTGGCGAACGATAGCGAGCCAGCATTGTATGGAGAAATCCGGCTTCGCCGGAGACATTTTTCCATCGAATAATTTACAAATTTAGCTTGTTGTCAAAAACCAAAATATATATATGCTGGCTCGCTACTGCTCGCCAGGAAAATATTGACACCTTTATGGGGGTAAACGTCTTAAAAAAGTAGGCTAAATGGGACCGAATGGATAAAAGCCAAAGAGAAAAAAAAAAAAAAAAAAAAAAAAAGCGAGGTGGTTTCCCTTAACCCATTTCATTCGAAAATAAACATGTAAACATTACCATCAATATAACCAAAGATCTTGTATATACCATTGCCATGCACTTGTTGTTTTTGTTGTTTTTACAGCTATTTTTTTTTTACAGCTTTTTTTTTTTTTTTTTACAGCTATGTGTTTTTTTTACAGCTATTTTTTTTTTTTTTTTTTTTACAGCTATTTTTTTTTTTTTTTTTTTGTACAGCTATTTGTTTTCCATGCGTAAGAAGGGGACAGATGAGGACAACAAACTAACTGCCTGTAACAGCAGCTTTAGGGGGGGGGGGGGGGGGGGTTTCTGGTCCCCCTTCTTCCTCATGCTTAGCCCCATTAGCTTTCAAATTTTATGACGTTCGGCCCATTAGTTTGGTGATTCTAATACCTTTCGCCCCATTTCGCTGTCAATTTTAATACCTTTCGTGCCATTGAGGTGTCGATTTTCTCCTGGCGAGCGATAGCGAGCCTGTAATTTTAAGAGTAATCGGCCTTCGGCCAGGACATTTTTCTTCCGAAAAATGTACAAATCTATCTTGAAGGGGGGTCTAGGGAGTGTTTTTCTAAGCTTGATGGAGGTCTAGCGAGGAAACTAGACAATAGATGAGCGCATGAATTAATAGACGAACAAACCGGCCACTGTCCACTTAAGGGGGCCCACCTCGTTTTTTTTTCTCTCTCCCTCTCTCTGGGTTGTATCCATTCGTCCCCATTCAGCCTACTGTTCTAAGCGTTTATCCCAATCCAGGTGTCGATTTTGTTTTGGCGAGCTGCAGCAAGCCAGCATATTTAAAAAAAATGTTTGACTGCATGCCTAATTTGTACATATTATGATAGAAACATGTATACGGCGAAGCTGGATTTCTCTATACAATGCTGGCTCGCTATCGCTCGCCAGGAACAAATCGACACCTGGATGGGGATAACAGTCTTAAAACAGTAGGCTGAATGGAGCCGAATGGATAAAAGTCAGAGAAAGAGAGAACAGGAGATAACTAAAAACATGTATCCCCTCTAAAGCCATAGGATGAGGGAAAGATGGATTGAGGGACAGAGTGTATACCATAAAACCTATACTGTACCCTCATGATCTCTACCATATATCACTTCCCCACCATATAGCTGTCTGCCTCACTGTGTACTCTTTGTGGTGGCTTTATTTGCTTCGCTAACTCCACTGTACAGTCGGCCAAATAAGTGATGTCTATATTTTTATGAATAATTGGTATCTGCAATATCTAAACTTGATTTATTCATTTCGAGTGTGATATACAAACATGTTCCTACTCAACATCTGACAGACATTGATAAAGCACAGAGCGAGCCAAACGTAATGACAGGTGAAACATGACTTATTAGTGCGACCGTACTGTACTGGTTACATCGGAGGCTTTACAATCTATATCAATCCTTCATCTTCTCTCAATATTCTCGGTGTCTCTTTTTCTTCTGCTCTCACTTGGAAGGACCATATTACCGGTCTTATTAAGGCAGCCTCCCAGAAGCTGGGTGTGGTCAACCACCTCAAGGGGTTCTTTACCCCTGCACAGCTTCTTGCTCTGTACAGGGGCACAGTGCGGCCTTGTATTGAGTAATGTTCACATGTGTGGGGAGGATCTTCTCACACCGCACTCCTAGACAAAGTAAAAAAGGAAACCTTTCGTATCATTAACTCCCGCCCACTCACCAACTCTCTGCAATATCTCTCTCTTCCCCGCAATGTTGCATCTCTCTCGCTATTCTATCAGTATATAATAATCAATGATCCTCAGAGCTTTCCCAGTGTATACCACCACCTTCTCTACGTAGGGTACATAGTACCCGTCTTGCAACACAATCCCACCCCTTCTCTGTGCAACTCTCCAACCCAAGAGTGAAACGTTATTCTTAGTCTTTCTTCTATTCAACTGCTGAGCTCTGGAGCTCTCTCCCAGAATCAGTCTTTCCCTCTTCCTGTGACTTAAATTGCTTCAAACTCCGCGTGTCCAGACATTTTGGCTCGAACGTCCCTTGATTTTGACCCTCCTCCCCTTGTATAATTCTCCTACTCGACGAGACAGAGAAACGGGGAAGGGAACGCGAAAGTAGTCCCGGATCCTGAGAATAGGAACTTTAAATGTTTCTGTTCGGGCTCTGTCTCGTGTTGGCCACCCGCAGCAATGGGGTATGTGCCTGAGTATATACATACAATACTCTTGCAACTCTGGGGGAGGCACACGCCACAGGCAGTTTTGCCTTTTGTCTCCCTCACTCACAAAAAAAAAAAAAAAAAAAAAAAAATTATAATTATATACTGTATATATATAAACAAAATCATCCTTAGAAAAAGTGTTCTTCCATTTATACAAGATAGTAGTTAGTTTGGACACCAATTACTTATGACCCACTGACTTTAAAAAAAAGTCCTAAACGAAGTACATGTGTTTGATGTTTAGCCGAACAATTGTTTTTTCGTTAATACATGGATGAGTGCCTTTCGTAAATTTATAGTCAAGAGTAGCAGGCGACCTTTATACATTTGTCAACGTCAACAGTGGCAGCCAAACATATACTATCATTATTATTAATATTATTATTAAAATTGTTAGTGATCATAGCAACAGCAGCAGCAGCGGTAGTAGTAGTAGGAGTAGTAGTAGCTGTAGTAGTATCCATTTATCACACGAATAGGAACGAACCAGCATACACGAATTTCTACTTCCGATTCGAAAAAAAGAAGCAGAAAACTGACTAAAAGAAGAAAAGCCCGACTGCCAGCGAAAATACGATAGGTGAGCAATAAGGCCGGCTGAATGGGAAGAGAATCAGGCCAGGATATTTGATTCTGGAGGATTTGTTGGCCTCTTACCTTCTATTGCAGGGGTTTTGGGAGATTGCTGAGGGAGAGTGCTGGAGGGGATGAGGGAATCTGAAGAGAAATAAGGATAGTAAATGTAATGAGAACGAATAAAGAAGACTTATACGTATTATTATATTATTATATTATTATATTTTTTCCACCAACCAACTTCACTTCTAAACTCAATTAATTAAATCAACAAATACATGTGGCACTCCAGGGACTCGAACCTAGGATATTCACATCGAAATTCCGCGCACTTATACATTACGCTATCAAGTACCGGTGACATCCTTTCCGTAATGCTCTAGCAATTATTAGACGACTTAATTCAGTTAACGCTTAGGAAGAAGTATATATATATATATATATATATATATATATATATATATATATATATATACACACACACGCACTCACACACACACACACACACACACACATATATATAGTAAAACTCGCTAGGAAAATTGAAACAATGGAACACCAAGCTTTCGTCTATTCTCTCAAGACATCTTCAGATGAAGATGTCTTGAGAGAATAGACGCTTGGTGTTCCATTGTTTCAATTTTCCTAGCGAGTTTTACTACATAATTTGATCATACGTATTTGTGATTTTACCTCCATATATATATATATATATATATATATATATATATATATATATATATATAAATATATTGCAACTTCGAGAGAGCCTTTTGAAATAAACGGCGTACAAACTGTTATAATGCCACATATTCTTAATAAACTGTCTAAA
This sequence comes from Paralithodes platypus, assembly GCA_032716605.1. NCBI lineage: Eukaryota > Metazoa > Arthropoda > Malacostraca > Decapoda > Lithodidae > Paralithodes > Paralithodes platypus. The sequence goes on along the minus strand of CM064569.1, from coordinate 5,426,409 downwards.
ACATCTAATGATAACCAGATCAAAAGGCGTCCTAAAATACTAAAAGGATTAAGGGGAGATGGGTCGTTTTTCTGGTCCACTTTGTTCCTCATGTTTAGCCCCTATTAGTGGTCCTTACACCCGTATTTTGAAGTATGTGGGAAGGGTACTATAAGAAACTTAATACCATTCAGTTTCAGAACGATCATTAGTTGTTTCTGCTTATATCGTTTAGGAAAGCCAAGGGACAAACTTTAACCCTTTGAGTACCAGTGACGTGTGTTATATTGTATTCTGGCTAAACTTAGACGATATTATGCAGCTTAGGAAGGATCTGTGGAAGTTAAGGGGAGATATCCACTTGAGGGATTTTTTTCTGGACCCCTTTCTCCCTCATGTTTAGCCCCATTGCTTTTGAGATTTTAAGACCTTCGCCCTAGTAGTTTGGATATTTTAAGACATGTTGCCCCATTTCTGTCAATTTTAAGACCTTTCGTGCCGTTAAGGTGTCGATTTTTTCCTGG
>CM064569.1:5408406-5420906 GCA_032716605.1 Paralithodes platypus | reverse complement strand
AATTTGTAAATTTTTTGGTAGAAAAATGTCCCGGCTGAAAGCCGGTTCCTCTTAAATTACAGGCTCGCTATCGCTCGCCAGGATAAAATCGACACCTAAATGTCACGAAAGGTCTTAAAATTGATAGAAATGGGTTGACAGTTCTTAAAATCCTCAAAATAATGGGGCGAACGTTTTAAAATTAGAAAACAATGGGGCTCAACATGAGGGAGAAAGGAGTCAAGACAAAAATCTCTCAAGTGGATATCTCCCCTTCACTAAACAAGCCTGTATTTTGTTTACATTTGATAGCGACATTAGCTTCTTCCGGAAAGGAAATGTGTTCAACAAAGATACCCATTTTCAGCTACGTAAGTGATTTTGTGATTAATTTGTATTATTCAACATGGTCTATATATCCTTACTCTGTTACAATTCATTATTATTAATTTATATTTGCTAACAATTGACGGGTTTATGCAGCTTAGAAACATGTCTAGCAAGACATGGGGTGGCATTTTTCTCAATTCAACATATCACCCAGTTTTCTATATTCAGTCAAATCTCGCCCAAAACAGTCAGAATCTAAGGGGAAAATGCGTATAAAGGAATATTGAGAGGGTGAAAATAAAACCAAATTTCATCTCTCACATTTCGCTGCCCATACTTTCGCCCCATTCCAATAACTTCCACCACCGCCGATTCTCAAACATTTTCTTTCTCGCCTCCGCTTTTCTCCTCCTCCTCGCCGATAGTTTGTCTTGATTGGTTATAATACTCCTCTTCCTTATATTGGTTATAATACTCCTCTTCCTTATATTGGTTATAATACTCCTCTTCCTTATATTGGTTATAATACTCCTCTTCCTTATATTGGTTATAATACTCCTCTTCCTTATATTGGTTATAATACTCCTCTTCCTTATATTGGTTATAATACTCCTCTTCCTTATATTGGTTATAATAACTCCTCTTCCTTATATTGGTTATAATACTCCTCTTCCTTATATTGGTTATAATACTCCTCTTCCTTATATTGGTTATAATACTCCTCTTCCTTATATTGGTTATAATACTCCTCTTCCTTATATTGGTTATAATACTCCTCTTCCTTATATTGGTTATAATATATCCTCTTCCTTATATTGGTTAATCTCTCGCCTCTTCCTTATATTGTTATCTCTCTCCTTTTAAATATTTCTCTCTTTCTCTGTCTTGTATTTATTCAGCTCCATGGCGAGCGATAGCGAGCCAACATTATATGGAGAAATCCGGCTTCGCCGGAGAAATCTTGCTATCGAAAAATGTACAAATTTAGCCTGCTGTCAATTTTTTTTGAATAATATGCTGGCTCGCTACCGCTCGCCAGAAAAAAATCGACACCTGGATGAGGATAAACGTCTTAAAACAGTAGGCTGAATGGGGCCGAATCGATACAAGCCAAAGAAAAGGAGAAAAGGAGAGAAAAAAAGGCAGGTGACCCCCCTTAAAATATATGTTACTTTACAGTACCTTGGAACGTACCAAGGGGTCTATGGAACGTACTAATAGCTTCCTTTTCTTTTTCGCTTGATAAGCGATGGTATACTTTGCCATCGAACAAACTGGTATCAATGCCTATTTTCACATTTTCGTATATCATGTTGTCCCAATTACAATCCTACTCAACGAGGCAGAGAAAGGGGCGAGGGAACGCGAAAGTGGCCCCGCACCCTAAGAACTGGAACTTGACATGTTTCTGTTCGGGCTCTGTCTCGAGTCGGCCACCCCCAGCAATGAATATACATACATACATACATACATACAATTACAATGCATTTTTACTTTAATGAACACACGAAAATACACGAAAATACACGGAAATACATGAACACAGACCAACAAACATAGCAGATAATTGCAGCATATATCATTATTATCGTTAAGAGGGGTGACCTGCTTTTTTTATCCCCTTTTCTCTCTTTCTCTGGCTTGTATCCATTCGGCCCCATTCAGCCTACTGTTTTAAGACGTTTACCCCCATCTAGGTGTTAATATTTTTTTGGCGAGCGGTAGCGAGCCAGCATATACAGTATATATATATATATCCCTTTCAGCAGGCTAAATTTGTACATTTTTCGATAGGAATATGTCTCCGGCGAAGCCGGATTTCTCCATACAATGTTGACTCGCTTTCGCTCGCCAAGAAGAAAACGACACCTAGATGGGGATAAACGTCTTAAAACAGTTGGCTGAATGGGGCCGAATGGATACAAGCCAGGGAAAGAGACAAAAGGAGAAAAATATAAGAAAAAGCAGCGACCCCCCTTAACACCTTTAGCCCGATGATGTAATATTCATAATATTCTGGTTACCATAACAACATTTTCGTTAGCTTATAATCTACCCTGAGGACTCGAAGGGGTAAATGCGATCTCAATATATAAACCCTTTGAATAACACAGGTCCTTCTTAAACTGCAGCAAATCGTTTAATTATAGCCACAATCAAAGGTAAAAATGCGTCATCGTGATAAATGGATTTAATATCCAATTATGTGATTAATATAACCAATGTCTATGTTTTTAATCATAACTGTGTGCAAATAGTTTACACGTCTCTTACTAGGATCCTCGTTTGACTTATAATATTATATTATAATGCACTGTTTGCAGTATCAATTATTTCTCTTGATGCTAAACATTTGCATTGACGCTACGAAATGACCAGTTTGTAACGATACTGTACTTTTGTATTTTGCTTCTTTAGTACATTATCGTTATCATTTTCGTCTTCTTCTTCTTCCCCTATCACACTCTCTCTCTCTCTCTCTCTCTCTCTCTCTCTCTCTCTCTCTCTCTCTCTCTCTCTCCTTTACCTGAGTTAACAATACCTGTCTTCGTTCATTAGAGCCTCCAGGTAATTTGCTTCTAGACTCTCGTAGTGAAGTGCTATTATGCCCCCCCCCCCCCCCCCTCACTCACACTCTCTCTCTCTCTATCTACCTACCTTACTCATATATTCTTTATCTTGTTCTCACTCTCACTCTTTCTCTCGCCCTCTATCTCTCTCTCTTTCTATCTATCTCTCTCTCTGTCCATTTACCTACCTTACTCATATTTTTCTCCATCATGTTAAAAACTCTCACTCTTTCTCTCGCTCTCTCTCTCTCTGTCTTTATCAATCTATCTATCTCTCTCTCTCTGTCTAGCTCATATAATTATTCTCTAGCATGTCTAATTCTCACTCTTTCTCTCGCTCTCTCTCGCTCTCACTCTCTCTCTCTCTCTCTCCAGCTTTCCCAAACGTCATCACCATCTTCTTGTTTACACGGGAACTCCACACGCCGACATACACTTTGATGAATTAATTATGCATGGCAGGCTCATTGCTTCTTCAACACAAAAGGCAGTTTGCTCAAAATACACGATGAATTCTCTCCCGGAATTCAGTGCAAAAATGGGAGTCTATAGAAGCAATATCATATTAAAAGTACATTGTCTTTTAATAAACATAATATTATACACAATAATTATTTACAAAACAAATTCAAAACAAAACAATTCGGGGCTGTTCGGCCAGGCAGCTTAGGGAACAACAACAACAACAAAACAAAATTGACGGCCTAGTTTCATAAGCTTAACCCCTTAATTACCGAAGTCGTCTTTTCATTATTTTCTGGCAGTTATTAGAGTATTGTATTTAGCTTAGGAAGGGTATGCACTAATTAAAAGGCTTCCAAGTATCCCAATGCATTATTTTAACCAACACACGTCATTTCTTAGTTGTATAAAATCGTCTAAATATAGGTGAAATAAGAGAAAAAGACATCCCCGGTATTGAAGGGGTTAAGGGGAGGTTTTTAGTTGATTCCCTAGACTTCCATAAAACTTAAAATTAATCCTCCTAGACCCCCTTTCAAGATAAATTTGAAATTTTTTCGGTAGAAAAATGTCCCGGCCGAAGGCCGATTCCCCTTAAATTACAGGCTCGCTATCGCTCGCCAGGAAAAATCGACACCTAAATGGCACGAATGGTCTTAAAATTGACAGAAATGGGGCGAGGGTTCTTAAAATCGTCAAAATAATGGGGCAAACGTCTTAAAATTAGAAAAGTAATGGGGCTAAACATGAGGGAGAAAGGAGTAAAGAAAAAAGTCCCTCAAGTGGAAATCTCCCCTTAAGGCTTATTTACAGACCTAAGATTACCATATTTCGCATTTATATTAGTTATAAGGTTTTATATACAACCATATTGGATTGACAATAATTGACTACATTCGTCTTATGGACTTTTTGAGATCAAATACACGTGAAAATAACAGTTTACAAATATAACTCTCTCTCTCTCTCTCTCTCTCTCTCTCTCTCTCTCTCTCTCTCTCTCTCTCTCTCTCTCTCTCTCTCTCTCTCTCGCTTAACAATTAATTTAGTGTCCAATTCCAGGTGTTGGCAATTAGCTTTCCCTAAAATGGTCCCATATTTTTCTGTCCTTTTTATCTCCTCCCTCCCAAAGCAATTTACGTGTAGGCCTATATCTAAAGGCATTGCATTTCAAAGGCGCTATATAGTAATGCTAAGCTAAAATAAATCTATAAAATGCTGCATATATCATGAAGGGAGCCCACCTCGCTTTTTGTATCTTTCTTTCTCTCTCTTTGGCTTGTATCCCTTCGGCCCCATTCAGCCTACTGTTTTACGACGTTTACCCCCACCCAGGTGTCAATATTTTTCTGGCGAGCGGTAGCGAGCCAGCATATATATATTTTTGTTTAGACAGCAAGCTAAATTTGTACATTTTTCGACAGAAAAATTTCTCCGGCGAAGCCGGATTTCTCCATACAATGCTGAAGATATCGACACCTGGATGGGGATAAATGTCTTAATACAGTTGGTTGAATGGGGCCGAATGGATACAAGCCAGGGAAAGAGAGAAAAGGAGAGAAAGACAAAAAAAGCAGGTGACATAGAATCCTTAGAATCCTTAATAAATATCACAGTTCCGTAGGTAAGGGGGATGGTTAATTTGTCAGCCATTTTTTTTAATATATTAAATATTTGTTTTAGTTTCCTCCCTAACCCTCCAACAAACTTTAAAAAAAAAAACAGCCATTAGATCCCCCTTCTAGATAAATGTGTACATTTTTCCGGCAGAAATATTCGGCCCGTTCTTCCAAAGTTAGGGGCTCAGCAGGAAAAGAATAGACACCTAAATAGCACGAAAGGTCTTAATATTGAAAACAAAAATGGGGCAAAAGTTCCTAAAATCGACAAACTAATGGGGCAAACATCTTAGAATCTGAAAACTAATGGGGCTAAGCATGCGGAAGAAGGGGGACCAGAAAGACGACCCATCTCCCCTTAACCCTTTGAGTACCGGCGACGTGTGTTATATTATAGTCTAGCTATATGATACTAGTATACTAGGATGTGTTGAAGATTATATATATATATATATATATATATATATATATATATATATATATATATTTTTTTTTTTTTAAAAGTTTGTGAAGGATATTTGGGACTCAGAAGCTCAAGTGGGATCGAGGGGCTTCCAAAGTTAAGGGGGGGCCACCATCTTATATATATTTTTGTTTCTGACAGCAAGCTAAATTTGTACATTTTTCGTTAGATAAATGTCCCCGGCGAAGCCGGATTTCTCAAAACAATGCTGGTTCGCCACCGCTCGCCGGGAAGAAATCGACACCTGAATGGGGATAAACGTCTTCAAACAGTTGGCTATAAGGGGCCGAATGAATACAATCCAGGAAAAGAGAGAAAAGGAGAGAAAGATAAAACAAGCAGGTGACCCCCCTTAACTCAATGACAAAAGTTCCTGTTACACAAAATTATTCTTAGGATTATATATGATGGATTATTTGTTTATTGGACAAACACGAAATGCTGCATACTAAAATAAATGCTGCATACTAAAATAAATGCTGCATACTAAAATAAATGCTGCATACTAAAATAAATGCTGCATACTAAAATAAATGCTGCATACTAAAATAAATGCTGCATACTAAAATAAATGCTGCATACAAAAATAAATGCTGCATACTAAAATAAATGCTGCATACTAAAATAAATGCTGCATACTAAAATAAATGCTGCATACTAAAATAAATGCTGCATACTAAAATAAATGCTGCATACTAAAACAAATGCTGCATACTAAAATAAATGCTGCATACTAAAATAACTTATGAATATTTACTACTGATTATTCAACGAGTCTGAATGTGAAGGAAGCCGAAAGTGCTAATGACCTGGTGACAACTGTTGTGGGTAGTCGCATTTTCTGAACCCCCTTCTCCCTCGTGTTAATCATATAAGTTATGAGATTTTAAGACGTTCACTTCGTTAGTTTGGCGATTTTGCGACCGTTCGTCCCATTTATTTGTTAATATTAAGACCTTTCGTGCCATGCAAGTGTCGATTTTTTTTACTGGCGACGATAGCGAGCCTGTAATTTAAGAAGGAACCTGAAAGGAAGCGAAACAAGGAACAACGCAATTGCCGACTTGCGAGTTTCGTTCTATAAGGAAGTTGGAGCTGTAGACAACGATATTTAAGAGAATTTATAGCTAAAATACGGTCGTAGTACATTTATATATACAGGAAAACAAATTCAACATCCCATTATTTTATCCACCAGAAACTTACATTATTCTTACTTTTCTGTTTAAATTCGATGTTCACGGCTCCAACTTCCTTATAGCCTGAAACTCGCCAGTGGTCAATTGCCTGCGCTCGTTAGAACCAGAAATATGCGGTTGTTGAAAAAAATCCAACATCTCTTGTAATGCTTCTCCTAATATTCAAGGTATGACCATCATATCAGATTAATAACAAACAAACATAAAAAAAATACTCATCACTAAAGTAAAACATAAGTATTCTGTGAGAGATATTGGAAACACATTAAGAGATATAGATAGGTTAATGAGTAATTAGAGAAATAGATATATACAATAGATAGATAGATGGATAGATATATAAGATAGAAAAAAAAAAAAATATATATATATATATATAAATATATATATAATATATATAATATATATATATATATATATATATATATATATATATATATATATATATATAATAGATAAATAGAAGGATAGATATATAAGGTAGATAGATAGGAATATATATATATATATATATATATATACCTGTATATATATATATATATATATATATATATATATATATATATATAGAGAGAGAGAGAGAGAGAGAAACTAAATACAATATCACAGTTAACAAAAAAGCCTTACTATTTCTCCAGCCAAGCAGTAATACAGGTACAGTCGCGCTAATAAGTGATGTCTCGGCACCAAGCATGTTTTGATCAATAATTGGTATCAGTAATATCTAAGCTTAATTTTTTTCATATCGAGTGAAATATACAAACATGTTCCTACACGTACCCACCCTATTCAACATCTGACAGACATTAATACAGCCCAGAGCAAGCCAAACGTAATGACAGCTGCGACATGACTTATTAGCGCGACTGTACATGTCACTATTGTGGAGGATATAAATACTGGGAGAGAAATAGTGGCCTTGTCCGAGTGACCTAAAGCCTTCGTTAAGGGGGCCCACCTCGCTTTTGTTCTCTTTCTCTCCCTCTCTCTTTCGTTTGTATCCATTCGGCCCCATTCATCCTACTGTTTGAAGACGTTTACCCCCATCCAGGTGTCAATATTTTCCTGGCGAGCGGTAGCAAGCCAGCATATATATATATTTGTTTTGACAGCAAGCAAATTTGTAAATTTTCGATAGATTTCTCCATAAAATGCTGGCTCGCTACCACTCGCCAGGAAAAAGTTGACACCTGGATGTTGATAAACGTCTTAAATCAGTTGGCTGAATGGGGCCGAATGGATACAAGCCAGGGAAAGAGAAAAAATGAGAGAAAGATAAAACACGCAGGTGACCCCCCTAAACCCAGTGACAAAAGTTCCGGTTACACAAAATGGTCCTCACTAAAGTATTGTTGTTGTTGTTGTTGTTGTTGTTGTAGTTGTGTGTGTGTGTGTGTGTGTGTGTGTGTGTGTGTGTGTGTGTGTGTGTGTGTGTATATGTGTGTGTGTGTGTGTGTGTGTGTGTGTGTGTGTGTGTGTGTGTGTGTGTGTGTGTGTGTGTGTGTGTTTGCGTGTCCTCACTGAATTATTGGTATTGGTTTGGTCTCTCTCTCTGTGCATAATAATAATAATAACAATAATAACAATAATAATAATAATAATAATAAAAATACAAATGATAATGATTATAATACAAATAGTAATATATGCTACTATCATTATAGAAAAAATAGTATTAATTATATTAGGATGAAACTAAAATTAACGTTCCGTGTGTGTGTGTGCGTTTGTTACCATATAAATTTACGTAGCCTGAAAAAACCCCCTTTAGGAACAATTCCATAATTCTCTTCATCAAACCCGTATTTCCCTCGTTTTCACTCATTCTTTCAAGCCAATCTTTCTGGATCAATGTTACTATAGTGTATTCAATGTAAGTAGGCGAGAAATCATGACCTTTATCCTCTGTAACTCAAAAAGGGCTAGAGCAAATTGGCTGTAAATTTTCACATCTATTCCCTGACTGACTCTTTCCAGACATATTAGTTCGATTACTCCAGTCGTTTTTTAGTTACAGAGTTATAGTGGTCATGATTTCTCGCCTACTTCCAGGAAATAGACTATAGTTTGAGCAACAGTTTTATAGCCCAATTTATCCTGCCCATTCCATAAATATCTCCTATATAACCTGTTTTTATCTCCGTCCTCACTCGCTCCCATTAACCCTTTGAAGCTCTGACGCGTTTTAGAAGTATATTTTGGCTATCATTAGACGATTGTATGCAGCTTAGGAGGGATCTGTGGGTATTAAAAGGGTACAAAACTCTCTCAATCAACCCTCTGACTTCCATATACCCTTCCTAATCTGAATAAAATAGTCGAATAATGACCAGAAAAAAAAAAAAATGCGTTTTGGAGCTTGAAAGGGTTAAGTTATCTATCTCCTTTCCCTCCTAAACAACTTTCACACGAACGCTTTTTCCGGCAATTTTCGATGTGCAAGTTCTTTCTCACAATACTTCGTTGTTCGTTCTTAAGGGGGGATGGGCCGATTTTCTGGACCACTCTCTCCCTCATGTTTAGCCCCATTAGTTTTCAGATGTTAAGATGTTTGCCCCATTAGTTAGTCGATTTAAGACCTTTCGCCCCATTTCTTCGTCAATATTTAGACCTTTCGTGCTATTTAGGTGTCAATTTTTTCCCTGGCGAACGATAGTGAGCCTGTAATGTTGGAAGAACCGGCCTTCGGCCGGGAAATTTTTCTACCGACAAATTTACAAATTAATCTAGAAGGGGGATCTAATGGATGTTTTTTTTTTTTTTAATTTGATGGAGGTCTAGGGAGGAAACTAGAAAAATAATGACTACATGCAAAGATCGCCCAAAAGGTGAACCATCTCCCCTTAATGTAATCTGCAACTATATTGAAGGTAGATTACGTTAGGTGGCATAATTCTGGTAATGCCCTAAATAATTGCCCTAAATAATTGCTAAAACATATGTCCGTATAACACCATCTTAAGGGGGTAGTGCTTGTTTTTTGGCCTATATATTTATCTATTAATTCATTTTTGAGTTTGCTCGCTAGACCTCCATCGAGCTTAAGAAAAACACCCCTTAGACCCCCTTTCAAGATAAACTTGTACGTTTTTCGGTAGAAAAATCTCCCTTCTTAAATTACAGGCTCGCTATCGCTCGCCAGGAAAAAAACGACACTTAAATGCCACAAAAGGTCTTGATATAAACAAATAAATCGGGCGAAAGGTCTCAAAATCGTCAAGCTAACAAAGCGAACGTCTTAAAATCTCAAAACTAATATGCTAAACATGAGAGAGAAGGAGGTCCAGAAAAAGCGACTACCTTCTCCTTAAATCAATGCACATAATTATGTCAGCCACTTCTCTCTCGAAGTCAGCACGCCATATCACATTGGAAATTCTTGTCGCTTGACGTATTATTGTGGACACCGTATATTAGGTCTCTCTACTTGAATTACCGCTCACCTGTGGACGAGCTTTGTTTTTTTTAAATTTGTATGTATTATTCATTTTGGGGGTGACCGACTCATGGAAAAAAAAAAAAAAAAAAAAAAAAAAAAAGTGGGGATTGGGCCTGAGTATACACAGTAGATGGAGAGATATATGTATTATTCATGCTAAGGTTGTATATATATATTTGGTACATATTTACTAATGGATTGATTTAAGCGATGCACAGACCCACCTATTTATACAGACGTCAGAGGGCGAGTAATTGTATTTCCTAATACAAATTCCTTCTGCCATGTCTAAATATTATTAAATTGTTTAATATAGTTGAGATGGGGTTATCCCATTCAGTACCAGGGTCCAGGGACGTCCTTTACATAACTTTCTGGCATCTATTAGACGATTTTATTCAGCTTAGGAAGGACCTCTAGCAATAATAAGGCTTCAATCAGCCTCAACTAACCCTTCTATCTACCACAGATCCTTCCTAAGCTGTACAATATCTTCTAAATATTGCTTGAATAAAATACAACACACGTCGCTGGTACTCAAAGGGTTATAATAGAATATAAATACAACGTGTAGTTCCCTATTGTATACCTCCTTTGTGTATGTTGGCAACACTGTAGCCCTTTAACCCCTTCGGTACCTGCAATGTCTTTTTATTTGGGTTTAGCAACATTTAGACGACTTTATGAAGCTTAGCAAGGATAGATGTGGTAAATAAAAGGAATAATTGAGATAGTCTGAAGCCTTTTAACTCCTTGCTACTCATATGACGCGATAGCGTCATATGGAACTTATGACCAAAAACTCATATGACGCGATCGCGTCATATGGACTTATCTACATGCCTCTCCAATAAGTTTATGACGCGATTGAGCGTCATATGGAGCTCAGTAAGTCCGTTGTTAGATGAAGATCTGTCGGTTGGTGGCAACCCCAGGTTTCTCCGACAATTCTAACCGTCAGCAGTGTGGTTTTGACAGTTGTGCGGTGCAGTGGCAATGATACCGGGCTCCCGCCTCCTCGGACTTACTGGAACATAATATGTCGCAAGGAGTTAATGAGTAAAATTCTTTCCTAAGCTGAATAAAATCTTCTAAAGTTTCCAGAATATAATGAATAGGATGCCACCGATACTGCGTTCATGTTTATACAATAGGATGCCACCGATACTGCGTTCATGTTTATACAATAGGACGCCACCGATACTGCGTTCATGTTTATACAATAGGACGCCACCGATACTGCGTTCATGTTTATACAATAGGACGCCACCGATACTGCGTTCATGTTTATACAATAGGACGCCACCGATACTGCGTTCATGTTTATACAACAGGACGCCACCGATACTGCGTTCATGTTTATACAATAGGATGCCACCGATACTGCGTTCATGTTTATACAATAGGACGCCACCGATACTGCGTTCATGTTTATACAATAGGACGCCACCGATACTGCGTTCATGTTTATACAATAGGACGCCACCGATACTGCGTTCATGTTTATACAATAGGACGCCACCGATACTGCGTTCATGTTTATACAATAGGACGCCACCGATACTGCGTTCATGTTTATACAATAGGACGCCACCGATACTGCGTTCATGTTTATACAATAGGACGCCACCGATACTGCGTTCATGTTTATACAATAGGAGGCCACCGATACTGCGTTCATGTTTATACAATAGGACGCCACCGATACTGCGTTCATGTTTATACAATAGGACGCCACCGATACTGCGTTCATGTTTATACAATAGGACGCCACCGATACTGCGTTCATGTTTATACAATAGGACGCCACCGATACTGCGTTCATGTTTATACAATAGGACGCCACCGATACTGCGTTCATGTTTATACAATAGGATGCCACCGATAATGCTTTTCATGTTTATAACCAGGAGACGCCACCGATACTGCGTTCATGTTTATACAATAGGACGCCACCGATACTGCGTTCATGTTTATACAATAGGATGCCACCGATACTGCGTTCATGTTTATACAATAGGATGCCACCGATACTGCGTTCATGTTTATACAATAGGACGCCACCGATACTGCGTTCATGTTTATACAATAGGACGCCACCGATACTGCGTTCATGTTTATACAATAGGACGCCACCGATACTGCGTTCATGTTTATACAATAGGACGCCACCGATACTGCGTTCATGTTTATACAATAGGAGGCCACCGATACTGCGTTCATGTTTATACAATAGGACGCCACCGATACTGCGTTCATGTTTATACAATAGGATGACACCGATACTGCGTTCATGTTTATACAATAGGAGGCCACCGATACTGCGTTCATGTTTATACAATAGGACGCCACCGATACTGCGTTCATGTTTATACAATAGGACGCCACCGATACTGCGTTCATGTTTATACAATAGGACGCCACCGATACTGCGTTCAT
>CM064569.1:5368406-5403406 GCA_032716605.1 Paralithodes platypus | reverse complement strand
CAAAGTCTTAGGGGGAAATAGGTCGTTTTTCTAGATCCCTTTCTCCTTCATGTTTAGGGCCATTAGTTTTCAGATTTTAAGATGTTTGCCTCACTAGTTTGTCGATTTTAAGACCTTCCACCCCATTTCCTTTTCAACATTAAGACCTTTCGTGGAATTTAGGTGTCGAATTTTTCCTGGCGAACGAAAGTGAGCCTGTAATTTTGGATAAACCGGCCTTCGGCCGGGAAATTTATATACCCAAAAATTTACACATTAGTCTAGAAGGGGGATCTAATGAATGTTTTTTAAAGATTGATGGAGATCTAGGGAGGAAACTACACACATTATGAACATATGAAAAAATGGACCAAAAAGTGAACCATCCCCCCTTAAGTCTCTTACAAACTCTTAGACAAAGTTTTAATAGTCCAGCAATTTCACACAGGTGTTACGGCAATTTGAAAAAACCCTTGCAGAACCGAAAATAAGTCTGATTTTTGTTTTACATCATTGAAACACATTTTGCTTATTTTCGGCTTGTGTCTACCGTATTAATTCACGTATATAGTTGCATATTATTTGGGATATAATAGATAAAGAAACTAACTTTTGTATGTATATATATATCAACTAACTATAATCTGAAAAAGGTTTATCACATTAATAATTAAAAAAATATTATCTTCGGAATTTCGGAAATATATATACAATGTATAAATCAAAGGATATAATTCCATAATTTATTTGTATGAGGCAGCCTATTGTTTACCATGCCTACAGGGTATTATACAAAGTGGTGGAAAATTAGCATAAACTTGTCATTACTGTGACTCTGACCGTACCGTTCACTGGTGGTTGAGCACGTGTTTGTTTGTTTGTTTGTGTGTGTGAGTGTGTGTGTGTGTGTGTGTGTGTGTGTGTGTGTGTGTGTGTGTGTGTGTGTGTATGTATGTGTGTGTGTGTCCATGTGTATGTGTGTGTGTGTGAATGTGAGTGTGTACCATATTCTCCTTCCCTGCACAATAACCAAACTTCCTAAAACTCATTAAGACCTTCCACCTCCCATACTCCTCCCTATACTTCCATCTTTTTCTGATCCTCTCCGTCTCTTTTCCCCCGTCATCTTGCTCGAAGTAAAAGGTCAATACAGCCTTATATTTAAAGGGACACAGCCAAAAACATCCGCAATCGAAAATGGACACCACCAGAAACGGCTGCAAACCTACGTGTCCAAACCAAAGCGGCCGCATTCCGATTCCTTCGTCGGATTACATTACGTTTAGTTAGGATAGGATTAACTTGGTTAGTTAGGTTAGTTAGATATGTTATATAATGTGATGTTATGTTTCGATAAGTGAGGGGAAAATGGGTTTCACACATCAACGCATGAGACGCCGCATAGCGCCAAATAAGCATGCGGGAACATATCGGCAACTGTTCGTAGGAGGTCAACATGCGTAGATATGTGACGCGGCGAGCTAAAATTGTGTAGAAGCTAAAATTTTTACCCCGCATGCAACACATGCATGGATTGTTGTCGTAGGTTTGCTTTATGTCGTTCTCATACATGCAGATAAATATTGATCTATTCTGATTTATTCGGATGTCGGTCTGGGACAGTCTTCATTATACGGGAACATTCTGTTTGGTTGCCGACCATCACACATAACTACGCATAACTCTGATCAACCATGCATAGCCACGCATATAGTCGGATGCATGCGGGCAAAGAACAAACACATGGGAAACTCAATCAGCATGTATCCGTATACATCGGAGCAAAGGCGACTACATACGCACTCGGTCATACGAGTTGCCAACCTGGTCGCCACTGATATCTTTCCCCATCCGACTGCATCCGCATGTATCAGACTGTAAGCCGTATACATCAGACCAGTTCCATATAAGAGATTTGTATGTATACAACCGACAACAATCCACATAACTTCGAAAGGAAAAAATAAGTCTGTATGGCAACACCCTCCGTATATAAGACGGACCGCCAGCCCAGCTTCTCTTCCACCCTGACGTAGCACAACCACGCTCCACCATACTCCACCAAACCCCACGCCACCACCATGCCCAAGAGCCACATATTCTAGGTCACATTGTAGTTGAAGAGACATGGTGGCGAGAGTGACGTTAATTCTCTGTCAATGGGCGTCTAACAGGGCCATGGCTGTGGTGGGAGTTGTGGTTGGTACTGAAGAGGTGTGTTCTGAAGGTGTGCAGGGTGTGTTTTGGTGTGGTGGCCTCCTGGCTACCATTTATATACTAAACTAGGGGACAATTGGAGTATATTCGGCAACTGTTGGAGGAGTATTCTGGACGTGATCCGTATATAGTCTGGTTCAGTCATATGTAGTCGGTTCTCGGTCAGATACTGTCTTGATTATACAGGGTTAGTCGGTTCCTGAAAATGACTGTTAAATTCAAATTTTCGGCCATGCGGATTATAGTCGGGGGTATGCGGCTTATGGTCGGAGGTATGCGGATTACGGTTGTATGTCAGGCAGTTCTCGGTTGGATGTATGCGGTTCCATTCTATGGCATGCGTATATGTAGAAATTGCAGTCGGGGGCCAATTTTCCCTAGACTTGTGCCGCATGCTTATACGGCGCTATGCGGAGACGCATTAGTGGATGTGTGAAAGCCCCTAAAGATATGATAATAGGTTTCTTACTCTGTGACCGGTTTGGCAGTGGCTGTTGTATATTGTGGCCGTTTTGACTTGAAAGCTTGCTGAATATATTTCTAGTCGACTTAACACCCTCCATACAGTCCATACGTCCAATTAACAGTGTGTGTGTGTGTGTGTGTGTGTGTGTGTGTGTGTGTGTGTGTGTGTATGTGTGTGTGTGTGTGTGTGTGTGTGTGTGTGTGTGTGTGTGTGTGTGTGTGTGTGTGTGTGTGTGTGTTTGAGGGATTATATCAAGCTTTGCATGTGCCTCTACTATGCAAAGGTTTAATCCCTTGAGGTTTATAACGCATTTTGATAATCTATTCTGTCTATTAATAGTCAATTCTATTCAATTTAGAAAGCGCACGTTGGAGCTATAGAAAGTTAATGGATGTTAAGAGAGTATTACTAAATGCATAAAATCGACTAGTTTTAAGGGGAGATTTCCATTTGAGGGATTTTTTACTGAACTCCTTTCTCATTGAGGTTTAGCCCCATTGATTTTGAAATTTTAAGACGTTCGCCCCATTAGTTTGGCGATTTTAGGAACTTTCGCCCCATTTCTATCAATTTTAAGATCTTTCGTGTCATTTAGGGGTCAATTTTTTCCTGGCGAGCGATAGCGAGCCTGTAATTTAAGAGGAACCGGCCTTCGGCCGGGAAATTTTTCTACCGAAAAATGTACAAATTTAGCTTGAAAGAGGGTCTAGAGGGTGTAATTTTAAGCTTGATGAAGGTCTAGGGAACAAACTAGAAAACTCCCCTTAAGCAGAATACAGTGTAAAAATGCTTTCTCAAATACTGAAGGGGTTAGGTATACTGCAATATATTTTTGTTGTCTCTTTCTCAGATGTTGCACGATTATGCAGAATGGTCGTTGGGAGGCGGGGCAAATGGTTATCGTTTAGGAGGAGGGTTCTTCTGGGTCGTCGTAGTTATTGTACTGGTGTGTTGTTGTGGTTATGAACAGGGCGGTGGTGGACATATTATGAGGTTATTATTTAATGGAATATGGACGTATTTATTTGCTGATGTAGGTATATTGTGTTATTTTATTAGTTTCCACCCTAGACCTCCATCAAACTTAAAAGAACACCCCCTAGAACCCCCCCTAGAACACCCTTCAAATTTGGTTTGTAAATTTTTCGGTAGCGGCGGTTCCTCTTAAGGGGAGGTTTTTAGTTCGTTCCCTAGAATTCCATCAAGCTTAAAATTACACCCCCTAGACTCCCTTTCAAGATAAATTTGTACATTTTTCGGTAGAAAAATGTCCCGGCCAAAGGCCAGTTCCTCTTAAATTACAGGCTCGCTATCGCTCGCCAGAATAAAATCGACACCTAAATGGCACGAAAGGTCTTAAAATTGACATAAATGGGGCAAAAGTTCTTAAAATCACCAAACTAATGGGGCGAACGTCTTATAATATCAAAAGCAATGGGACTAAACATGAGATAGAAAGGGATCCAGAAAAAAATCCCTCAAGTGGAAATCTCCCCTTAAAATTACAGGTTCGCTCACTAGGGAAAAATCGAAACCTAAAGGGCACACAAGGTCTTAAAATTAACAACGAAATGGGGTGCAAGGTGTTCAAATGGGGTGCAAGGTGTTCAAATGGGGTGCAAGGTGTTCAAATGGGGTGCAAGGTGTTCCAATGGGGTGCAAGGTGTTCACATGGGGTGCAAGGTGTTCAAATGGGGTGCAAGGTGTTCAAATGGGGTGCAAGGTGTTCAAATGGGGTGCAAGGTGTTCAAATGGGGTGCAAGGTGTTCAAATGGGGTGCAAGGTGTTCAAATGGGGTGCAAGGTGTTCAAATGGGGTGCAAGGTGTTCAAATGGGGTGCAAGGTGTTCAAAGGGGGTGCAAGGTGTTCAAATCGCCAAACTAATGGGACGAACGTCTTGAAATATGAAAAGTAATGGGGTTAAACATAAATAAGAAGGGGATCCTGAAAAACGACCCATCTCCCCTTAATCTCAGTACTGACAGAGATAATGCTTTATCATGCTTTATTTTTGAATAGTGATTTGCAGATGCTTTACAGTTTGGCTTTAAATTATACAAATATCGACTGTGTGTAACTGTATCTATGCTCCCGACCGACCGTATCACTTCACCCGTGGTTGTTCTCTTAAAGGTTAGGGGGTCCCTTGTTTTTCTTTTTTCTTCTTTGTGGTGTTTGTATTAATTAATGTATACAATTTTAAAGTTTCCTCGCTAGACCTCCATCAAGCTTAAAAAAAACAAAAAACAAAAAAAACTAGACCCTTTTGTAAATATACATTTTTACATTTTTCGGTAGAAAAATGTCCTGGCCGAAGGCCAGCTCCCTCTATAAATACAAGCTCGCTTTCGCTCGCGAGAGAAAACAAGAACACATACATGGAACGATAGGTCTTACTATTGACAAAGAAATGGGGCGAAAGGTCTTAAAATCGCTAAAATAACGGAACGAACGTCATAAAATCTCAAAACTGATATGCTAAATATGAGGGAGAAAGGGGTCCAGAAAAAAACGACTACCTCCCCCTTAAAGGTTAGGGGGCGCTGCTCAATAACTCTCCTCTCTGTCTAGGTCAAAGCCAAAGTCAAGCCAGTTCACCATTATACAAACATAAGGTAAAAACAGAAAGGATCCCTGCAACAATTATACTACAGACTTTACAACCAAACAACACTCACAATACACGGTCATTTTTAAAGCCAGAAAAATATATCAACGACATATCTACAACCACCATGTCCAATAAATAAATAATATATATATATATATATATATATATATATATATATACCGGTATAAGAAAAACAAAATCCGAACCACCCAACCGTTACGGGCAGATTTCCACTTGAGGGATTTTTTTCTTGGCCCCTTTCTCCCTCATGGTTAGCCCCATTACTTTTGATATTATAAGACGTTCGCCCCATTAGTTTGGCGATTTTTAAGAACTTTCGCCCCATTTCTGTCAATTTTAAGACTTTTCGTGCCATTTAGGTGTCGATTTTTTCCTGGCGAGCGACAGCGAGACTGTAATTTAAGAGGAACCGGCCTTAGGCCGGGAAATTTTTCTACCGAAAAATGTACAAATTTATCTTGAAAGGGGGTCTAGGGGCTGTAATTTCAAGCTTGATGGAAATCTAGGAAACGTACAAAAAACCTGCCCTTAATATGCTCACCAGGATTATGTTCTTGTTTTTACCCAAATGATATATCATATAATCACTCACTCGACTAATAAGGCAAAGCGTCTTGAAATCACCAGATCAATTAAATGGAACAAAGTTTCTTAAAATCTGACAAACTAGTGGAACAAAGCGTCTTGTAATCGACAAACTAGTGGAACAAAGCGTCTTGTAATCGACAAACTAGTGGAACAAAGCGTCTTGTAATCGACAAACTAGTGGAACAAAGCGTCTTGTAATCGCCAAACAAATAGGACGAAAAAACAAGGGTAAAACAACAAAATATATATATATATATATATATACCCACAGGACTCAACACCCCCCTGGGAGATCTAATGGGATGGCTGGGGCTGGAAACTTAGGGGGACCCACCTCGTTTTTGTTGTTGCTCTCTCTCTCTCTCTCTCTCTCTCTCTCTCTCTGTCTGGGTTGTATTCATTTGGCCCCATTCAGCCTATTGTTTTAAGACGTTTCTCCCCATCCAGGTGTCGATTTTTTTCCTGGCAAGCGTTAGCGAGCCCGAATATTTGCTATTATTGTTTCTACAGCAGGCTAAATTTGTACATTTTTCGATCGAAAAATGTCTCTGGGGAAGCCGGATTTCTCCATACAATGCTGGCTCGCCATTGCTCGCCAGGAAGAAATCGCCACCTGGATGGGAATAAACGCTTTAAACCAGTAGGCTCAATGGGGCAAAATGGATACAACCCAGAGAAAGAGAGAAAAGGAGAGAAAAAACGCAGGTCACCCCCCAGAAGGAGAGAGTTGATAGGAGGAAAAACTCCCCACGGGGCTCAACACACCCCTGAGCACCCCCCCCTTGGGAGATCTTATATATGAGATGGCTGGGCTGGAAACTTAATAGGGTAGTGCTCGGTTTTTCTGGACCCCCTTCTCCCTCATGTTTAGTCAAATAATTTTACGATTTTAAGACGTTCGTTCCATTAGATTGGTGATTTTGAGACCACCTTTCGCCTCAGTTCTTTGTCAATATTAAGACGTTTCGTGCGATTTAGGTGTCGATTTTTTCCTAGGGAGTGATACCGAGCCTGTAATTTCAGAAGGAACCGGCCTTCGGCCGGGAAATATTTCTACCGAAAAATTAACAAATTTATCTTGAGAGGGGGTCTAAGGGGTATTTTTTAAAGCTTGATGAAGGTCTAGCGAGGACACTCAATAATATATTAATAAACAAATATATAGACCAAAAACCAAGCACTACCCCGTTAAGGAGAGAGTTGATATGATAATGGTTCCCAGCTGAGTTGGAGAAGATAGGGGAGGACGTGTGTGTGTGTGTGTGTGTGTGTGTATGTGTATGTGTGTGTGTGTGTGTGTGTGTTGTGTATTGTGTGTGTTGTGTATGTGTGTGTGTGTATTGTGTGTGTGTGTGTGTGTTTTGTGTATGTGGTGTGTGTGTGTGTGTGTGTGTGTGTGTGTGTGTGTGTGTGTGTGTGTGTGTGTGTGTGTGTGTGTGTGTGTGTGTGTGTGTGTGTGTGTGTGTGTGTGTGTTGGTGTATGTGTGTGTGTGTGTGTGTGTGTATGTGTGTGTGTGTGTGTGTGTGTGTGTTATAGATGTGTGTGTGTGTATGTGTATGTGTCCGGAAAGCGTGAGGGAGAGTGAGAGTGGTGAGAGTGAGAGTGAGTGAGTAGTGAAATTACATAGAGGTACTAGTGGTGTTTGTGTAAATGGTGTGTTGTGTGTGAGGGAGGGTGGAGAGAGAGGAGAGAGAGAGGATGTGGGAGAGTGACAAAGGTGGGAAATGTGGTGTATGCGGGAGATGGGGATTGCGAGGGCGAGGGGGGGGATCGGATAGTGGCGGGGGGGAAGGTGAGCAGTGAAGAGGGAGAAAGAGCAGAGTGAGAGGGACAAGAGAATTAGAGTTCATAGAGAGGTGACGCGGAGTGAGTGAAGGCCAGGAGAATGTATTGGAAATAGCGGTAGAGAGAGGTAGAGAGAGAGGAGAGAGAGAGAGAGAGAGAGAGAGAGAGAGAGAGAGAGAGAGAGAGAGAGAGAGAGAGAGAGAGAGAGAGAGAGAGCATTTAGTTGAATACGGAACGATAACAACAAGATCACGAAAAGCCAAAAGACACAATAAAACGAAAAAGAACAACATCTACTGTATCAGTATAGGAATGGAGTATTAGTATTATTAGTTTATCTAGTCTACTTATTGTTTTTATGTAAGGCTGATAGGTCTCTCTCTCTCTCTCTCTCTCTCTCTCTCTCTCTCTCTCTCTATTTTATCAGTCTTCTTCATTTTGGGATTTTATATTTTTTCTACAATTTTAGTCTGACCACCTCTCGGACATCCTATGATATGTGTGGTCACTGTACCTATGTAATTCTCTCTCTCTCTCTCTCTCTCTCTCTCTCTCTCTCTCTCTCTCTCGCTCTCTCTCTCTCTCCGCGTTCTCTCTCTCTCTCTCTCTCTCTCGCCTCTCTCCTCTCTCTCTCTTCTCTCTCTCCTCTCTTCTATCTCTCTCTCTCTCACTCTTCTCTCTCTCTCCTCCTCATCGCTCTCTTATCTCTCTCTCTCTCTCTCTCTCTCTCTCTCTCTTATACACAGTCGCCTACATACATACAGACACTCTATCTTGCCAACACATATATACATAATATCTCTCTCTCTCTCTCTCTCTCTCCACCATGTAGCAGTCATCAAGTAATTACCCTAACTGCCTCTTTCAAAGCTTTTAAGGGGGTAGAACTTGTTTTTGTTGGCCTATGTAATTATATATTTATGTATTTTTGAGTTCCCTCGCTAGACCTCCATCAAGCTTAAAAAAACACCCCGTACACCCCCTTTCAAAATAAATTTGTACATTTTTCGGTAGAAAACTGTCCCGGCCGAAGGCCGGCTTCTTCTAAAATTACAGGCTCGCTATCGCTCGCCAGGAAAACATTGACACCTAAATGGCACGAAAGGTCTTAATATTGACAACGAAATGGGGCGAAAGGTCTCACAATCACCAAACTAATGGAACGAACGTCTTACAATCTCAAAGCTAATATGCTAAACACGAGGGAGAAAGGGGGTACAGAAAAAGCGAGTACTACCCCTTAATTAATTCCTGCGCATCCTGAATGAAGGCCTCTAATAATCATCCGAGTTTCCTGCTGGTCGGTGCTTATATACAGAACTTGTGTTGATTTATAATGAAGGGCAGATAATCCATTGGAGGGCGGGTTTTTTTTCTGGACTCCTTTCTCCCTCATGTTTAGCCCCCATTGCTTTTCTAATTTTAAAACGTTCGTCCCATTATTTTGATGATTTTAAGAACTTTCAACCCATTTCTGTCAATTTTCAGACCTTTCGTGCAATTTAGGGGTCGATTTTATCCTGGCGAGCGATAGCGAGCCTGTAATTTAAGAGGAACCGGCTTTCAGCCGGGACATTTTTCTACCGAAAAATGTACATATTTATCTTGAAAGGGGCTCAAGGGGGTGTAATCTTAAGCTTGATGGATATCTAGAGACCAAACTGAAAACCTCCCCTTAAGTCGGTATCACACGAGCGCTTTTTCACTCAACATTTATCCTCAACACTGGTCTGGCAGATTATGAGGTCAACATGTATAATATTTCGGTTACCTAAATTCATCTATCACCAGTCTAGTTTCCGATACCGGTGCAAAATAGTCAAGAAGTGTTGCCAGAAAAATGTTGATCATCGAATGTTGACTATAAAAGCTCTCGTGTGATACCGGTTTAAGGGAGACATTGCAGCTAGAGCTAAAGTTATGGCATAAAACAAAAGCAATTATAATTATGCAAGAACATTAAATATAAATCTTATGTTGCTGTTCTGTGTATGATGCATGTAGACATACAGTGACATTTTAATTGAATTTCTCATGGAGTAAAGCACTCATTACTGTATTATCTCATGGAGTAATAGCAACATCATGCACATAGCACATCATTACTGTATTATAGCACATCATTACTGTATTATAGCACATCATTACTGTATTATAGCACATCATTACTGTATGGGGAAATTGTTATCATCTCATTAGGTAACTAGAGTGGTTATCGGGAGAGCGCCTACGTCTGCCTACACTGGCAGAGGTATGCACTTCAACGATCGCCTCCTAAATTGAATAATTTCTTTCATTGCGCACAACTTGTCTGCCCATTAAATTTCGTGAATATCGGTTCATAAATGTTTGAGATTTTTTGTTTACAGACAGACAGACAGACAGACAGACATACAAACGAAGGCAAAAAAGACAATAATTTCCTCCAACTTCATTTGGCGGAGGTAAGTATGTATGTATGTTTGTATGTATATACTCAGGCACATACCCCATTGCTGAGGGTGGCCGACTCGAGACAGAGCCCGAACAGAAACCTCTAAAGTTCCAATTCTTAGGGTCCGGGACCACTTTCGTGTTCCCTCGCCCCTTTCTCTGTCTCGTTGAGTAGGAGAATTTAACAAGGGGAGGAGGATTCCTAGCCCCCTGCCCTAAGGTAAGTATACAACATGATATTATAATGTAACATAAAAAGATTCATCAAACACTGGACCGAAATCAAGCCCATTCAGAAATACGTGTCTTGCTTATTGTATATAGCTTTGCAACTTAAGGGGAGATGGACCGTTTTTCTGGCCCCCCATCTCCCTCATATTTAGTCCCTTTAGTTTTCAGATTTTAAGAAGTTAGACCCATTATTTTGGCGATTTTGAGACCTTTCACCCCATTTCTTTGTCAATATTAGGAAATTTTCGTGTCATTTAGGTGTCTATTTTTTCGTGGCGAGCGATAGCGAGCCTGTATTTGTAGGAAGAATCGGCCTTCGGCCAGGAAATATTTCTACCGAAAAATGTACACATTTATCTCGAAAGGGGGTCTAGGGGATGTTTTTTTAAGTTTGATGGAGGTCTGGGGAGGAAACAAAAAAATAATAAACAAAATATGTTAATTAGCAAATAAATAGCCTATCCCCTCATAATTGAGTGTTTAATCTAATTGGTATTATATAACACTGTCTCTAATTTATAGCATTCTTCTCAATAACAATGTTAGCCTGCTTCTGGTCATAAATATTTCTTTGAGCGCCATTTTGGTGACGCAATTATCAACCAATGAGGTGATAATTTTGTGTTCATCTTGTACAATGTAAATTATTATATCTTTTTAACCAACCAACTTCACCTCTAAACTCAATGAATGAAATCAACAAACACGTGTGGCACTCCAAGGACTCGAACCTAGGACACTCACACCGAAATTCCGCGCACTTATGCATTACGCTATCAAGACAGTTATATATTATATTAAGGGGACATGGCTCGTTTTTCTGGTCACTTTTCTCCCTCATGTTTAGCCCCATTAGTTTTCAGATGTTAAGATGTTTGCCCCATTAGTTAGTCGATATTAAGACCTTTCATTCCATTTCTTCGTCAATATTTAGACCTGTCGTGCTATTTAGGTGTCGATTTTTTTCTCTGGAGAACGATAGTGAGCCTGCTATGTTGGAAGAACCGGCCTTCGGCCGGGAACTTTTTCTACCGAAAAATTTACACATTAATCTAAAAGGGGGATCTAATGGATGTTTTTTTGTTTTAATTTGATGGAGGTCTAGGGAGGAAACTAGAAAAATAATTAATACATGCAAAAATCGCCCAAAAAGTGAACCACCCCTCCTTAAACACAAGCCTACGATGTATTAGCCTTGTATTTCAGAGCCGCACTCAAGCGCTTCCCTAAACTTTCAGTAACGAAATAAGTAGAAACAAATAGTGTTCTTTCTGATACCGAGTGATATATTAGGCCATTATCACAAGTTTTATCTCCTTACGGTATGGGGTTAGGGAAGTACTTAAGGGGAGATGGGTCGGTTTTCTGGACCCCTTTCTCCCTCGTGTTTAGCCCTATTAGTTTTGAGGTTATAAGACGTTCGTTCCGTTAGTTTGGTGATTTTTGAGACCTTTCGCCTCAGTTCTTTCTCAATATTTAGAACTTTCGTGTCATTTAAGTGTCGATTTTTCCTGGCGAGCGAAAGCGAGCCTGTAATTTTATAAGAAACCGTCCTTGGGCCGGGATTTTTTTCTAAAAAACAAAATAACAAAAAGCAAAAAACAAAAAAGAAATCTTGAAGGGGGGTTAGGTTTTTTTTTCCAAATTTGAAGGAGGTCTAGCGAGGACAAAAAATTAATACATTAAATATTGCCAAAAAATAGCCACTGTCCCTTTAAGTGCGGTATTGAAATTCAGGGATAAATCTTATACCAGTATTGACAAATATTAAATATCAGTATGGACTTATAGGAGTATAAATAATAGTTAATGACACCGGTGACCCCAACATGGCTGCGGTTAATTGACCTATATCTGCTAAGCTGGTGTTTTTCTACCGAAAAATGTACATAATTATCTCGATTTTTTTTTTTTTTTTTTTTAAAGATTGATAGAGGTCTAGAAAGCAAACTAAAAATAAATAACTTAATGACAAAATAGTGCTCAGAGCAAAATGCAATACTGTGTAAACGTTGACAGCCAAACAATAGCTTACGTTACAGCTATCAACCCTGATGGGCTGGTCTATCAGAGTGAGAGCTGAGCAATCTCTGCCATACCCATAGCTTACTCTGACTGTTCCTTTAAATTATATATTTTCTAGATCTCAAGTGACGGCGTCTCTTCCGTGGATTGACCTCCCAATCTACCAAGATTGGAAGCCAAAGCGTCACATTTTTCCCTTGTCCCTCAACTTTCTCTTCATAATTGCTGAGGGGCACAGGGCCCTGGGTGGGGCTTTGGTTTCCCGGGCATTTCCGCACCCTCCTCAGCTCCCCGCCAAGGAGTGGCTTCGGTCACCCAGGCTTTATTGTGGTCGGCAGGGAGGGTTCTGTGGGGGCACTCGGTTATGGCCTTGGAATTGCTCGGGGCCTTGGGGCTGTTCGGCCAGGCAGCTTGGGGAACAACAACAACAACAACAACCCGACCCTCTGATATTACAAAACGAATACAAAGGACCTGTCTGATCCCAACATTCCCAGAACTAGTCTTTCAAGGAGGGATGGGCGTATTGATTTCAAGGAGGGATGGGCGTATTGATTTGCTCATTAATCGTTGTTTTATTATCCTATTTTCCTTCCTAGACCTTCATAAAGATTACCCCCCCACCCCACCCCCCTCCAAGACCCTCCTTCAAGATACATTTGTACATTTTTCGACAAAACAATGCGGTCACTCTTAAATTACAGGCTCGCTATCGCTCACCAGGAAACAAATCGACACTTAAATGACACGAAAAGTCTTAATACTGACAAAGAAATGGGGCGAAAGGTCTTAGAATCGCCAAACTAACGGGCCGAATCTCATAAAATCTGAAACTAATGGGGCTAAACATGAGGAAGAAGAGGGACCAGAAAACAACCAATCTCCCCTTGCAGGCTAGCAATGCAACGAGACTCTTTGTACATTGACCTGACAATTAGTGTAAAAGCCATTTCATCACGACTGGTGTGACATTGACCAATAAATTCGAGTCTTTGAAATTGGCAACTGTCCTTCGTCGAGTTCAGTGCACCTTTCAACACCCACAGATCTTTCCGAATTTTGAATGAACCCTTTCAAGCTCTAATATTCATTTCTTTTCTGTTTTCTGGTAATTATTACACGATTTTATTCAGATTAGTTAGGGTATGTGGAGGTCAGAGGGTTGATTGAGATAGGCTTTAGTCTCTTCACCATTTTAATACCCACAGATCCTTCCTAAGTTGCATAAAATCGTCTAATGATAACCAAAATAAACTGCTAAAAACACGTCAGAGCTTCAAAGGGTTAAGGGGAGGTTTTTAGTTTGTTTTCTACTCCTCCAGCAATCTTAAAATTTCACCCCCTTGACCCTCTTTTAAGATAAATTTGTACATTTTTCGGTAGAAAAATGTCCCCGGCTGAAAGCCGGTTACTCTTATATTACAGGCTCGCTATCGCTCGCCAGGATAAATCGACACCTAAATGGCACGAAAGGTCTTAAAATTGACAGAAATGGGTCGAAAGTTCTTAAAATCGTCAAAATAATGGGGCGAACGTCTTAAAATTAGAAAAGCAATGGGGCTAAACATGAGGGAGAAAGGAGTCCAGAAAAAAAATCCCTCCAGTGGAAATCCTCCCTTAATAACCCGTCCGACGTCTGCATAAATGAACAGCCCATTTATTAATACACGTTATAATATTATTCAGTAATTATTATTATAGGAATCATTATTTCAACTCTCATTACACACATTTACAATAACCTGTTCCAAATAAGTAGGCCAAACACTCCTGAACATTAACCCCCTTCAGCACCATGACGCAATTTAAAGCATATTCTGGTTACCATTAGACGATTTGCTTTACCATATAATCTACCTCTAGGACTCAGAGGGGTACCAACGATCTTGATAAACCCTCTGAATAACATAGGTCCTTCTTAAACTGCGTAAAATCGTATAATTTTAACCTGAATCAAAGACAATAAGATGTCATGGTGCTGAAGGGGTTAAGATGTCATGATGCTGAAGGGGTTAAGATGTCATGGTGCTGAAGGGGTTAAGATGTCATGGTGCTGAAGGGGTTAAGATGTCATGGTGCTGAAGGGGTTAAGATGTCATGATGCTGAAGGGGTTAAGATGTAATGGTGCTGAAGGGGTTAAGATGTCATGGTGCTGAAGGGGTTAAGATGTCATGGTGCTGAAGGGGTTAAGATGTCATGGTGCTAAAGGGGTTAAGATGTCATGGTGCTGAAGGGGTTAAGATGTCATGGTGCTAAAGGGGTTAAGATGTCATGGTGCTGAAGGGGTTAAGATGTCATGGTGCTGAAGGGGTTAAGATGTCATGGTGCTGAAGGGGTTAAGATGTCATGGTGCTGAAGGGGTTAAGACGTCATGGTGCTGAAGGGGTTAAGATGTCATGGTGATGAAGGGGTTAAGATGTCATGGTGCTGGAGGGGTTAAGATGTCATGGTGATGAAGGGGTTAAGATGTCATGGTGATGAAGGGGTTAAGATGTCATGGTGCTGAAGGGGTTAAGATGTCATTGTGCTGAAGGGGTTAAGATGTCATGGTGCTGAAGGAGTTAAGATGTCATGGTGATGAAGGGGTTAAGATGTCATGGTGCTGAAGGGGTTAAGATGTCATTGTGCTGAAGGGGTTAAGATGTCATGGTGCTGGAGGAGTTAAGATGTCATGGTGATGAAGGGGTTAAGATGTCATGGTGCTGAAGGGGTTAAGATGTCATGGTGATGAAGGGGTTAAGATGTCATGGTGCTGAAGGGGTTAGGATGTCATGGTGCTGAAGGGGTTAAGATGTCATGGTGCTGAAGGGGTTAAGATGTCATGATGCTGAAGGGGTTAAGATGTCATGGTGCTGAAGGGGTTAAGATGTCATGGTGCTGAAGGGGTTAAGAAGTCATGGTGCTGAAGGGGTTAAGATGTCATGGTGCTGAAGGGGTTAAGATGTCATGGTGATGAAGGGGTTAAGATGTCATGGTGCTGAAGGAGTTAAGATGTCATGGTGATGAAGGAGTTAAGATGTCATGGTGCTGAAGGGGTTAAGATGTCATTGTGCTGAAGGGGTTAAGATGTCATTGTGCTGAAGGGGTTAAGATGTCATGGTGATGAAGGGGTTAAGATGTCATTGTCATTGTGCTGAAGGGGTTAAGATGTCATGGTGCTGAAGGAGTTAAGATGTCATGGTGCTGAAGGGGTTAAGATGTCATGGTGCTGAAGGAGTTAAGATGTCATGGTGATGAAGGGGTTAAGATGTCATGGTGCTGAAGGAGTTAAGATGTCATGGTGCTGAAGGGGTTAAGATGTCATGGTGCTGAAGGAGTTAAGATGTCATGGTGCTGAAGGAGTTAAGATGTCATGGTGCTGAAGGGGTTAAGATGTCATGGTGCTGAAGGAGTTAAGATGTTATGGTGATGAAGGGGTTAAGATGTCATGGTGCTGAAGGGGTTAAGATGTCATTGTGCTGAAGGGGTTAAGATGTCATGGTGCTGGAGGAGTTAAGATGTCATGGTGATGAAGGGGTTAAGATGTCATGGTGCTGAAGGAGTTAAGATGTCATAGTGATGAAGGGGTTAAGATGTCATGGTGCTGAAGGGGTTAAGATGTCATGGTGCTGAAGGGGTTAAGATGTCATGGTGCTGAAGGGGTTAAGATGTCATGGTACTGAAGGGGTTAAGATGTCATGGTGCTGAAGGGGTTAAGATGTCATGGTGCTGAAGGGGTTAAGATGTCATGGTGCTGAAGGGGTTAAGATGTCATGGTGATGAAGGGGTTAAGATGTCATGGTGCTGAAGGAGTTAAGATGTCATGGTGATGAAGGAGTTAAGATGTCATGG
Source organism: Paralithodes platypus (assembly GCA_032716605.1). Lineage (NCBI taxonomy): Eukaryota > Metazoa > Arthropoda > Malacostraca > Decapoda > Lithodidae > Paralithodes > Paralithodes platypus. The sequence goes on along the minus strand of CM064569.1, from coordinate 5,387,217 downwards.
TGCTGAAGGGGTTAAGATGTCATTGTGCTGAAGGGGTTAAGATGTCATTGTGCTGAAGGGGTTAAGATGTCATGGTGATGAAGGGGTTAAGATGTCATTGTCATTGTGCTGAAGGGGTTAAGATGTCATGGTGCTGAAGGAGTTAAGATGTCATGGTGCTGAAGGGGTTAAGATGTCATAGTGCTGAAGGAGTTAAGATGTCATGGTGATGAAGGGGTTAAGATGTCATGGTGCTGAAGGAGTTAAGATGTCATGGTGCTGAAGGGGTTAAGATGTCATGGTGCTGAAGGACTTAAGATGTCATGGTGCTGAAGGAGTTAAGATGTCATGGTGCTGAAGGGGTTAAGATGTCATGGTGCTGAAGGGGTTAAGATGTCATGGTGCTGAATGGGTTAAGATGTCATGGTGCTGAAGGAGTTAAGATGTCATGGTGCTGAAGGAGTTAAGATGTCATGGTGCTGAAGGGGTTAAGATGTCATGGTGCTGAAGGGGTTAAGATGTCATGGTGCTGAAGGGGTTAAGATGTCATGGTGCTGAAGGAGTTAAGATGTCATGGTGCTGAAGGAGTTAAGATGTCATGGTGCTGAAGGGGTTAAGATGTCATGGTGCTGAAGGGGTTAAGATGTCATGGTGCTGAAGGGGTTAAGATGTAATGGTGCTGAAGGAGTTAAGATGTCATGGTGCTGAAGGAGTTAAGATGTCATGGTGCTGAAGGGGTTAAGATGTCATGGTGCTGAAGGGGTTAAGATGTCATGGTGCTGAAGGGGTTAAGATGTCATGGTGCTGAAGGGGTTAAGATGTCATTGTGCTGAAGGGGTTAAGATGTTATGGTGCTGAAGGGGTTAAGATGTCATGGTGCTGAAGGGGTTAAGATGTCATGGTGCTGAAGGGGTTAAGATGTCATGGTGCTGAAGGGGTTAAGATGTCATTGTGCTGAAGGGGTTAAGATGTTATGGTGCTGAAGGGGTTAAGATGTCATGGTGCTGAAGGGGTTAAGATGTCATGGTGCTGAAGGGGTTAAGATGTCATGGTGCTGAAGGGGTTAAGATGTCATGGTGCTGAAGGGGTTAAGATGTTATGGTGCTGGAGGAGTTAAGATGTCATGGTGATGAAGGGGTTAAGATGTCATGGTGCTGAAGGAGTTAAGATGACATGGTGATGAAGGGGTTAAGATGTCATGGTGCTGAAGGGGTTAAGATGTCATGGTGCTGAATGGGTTAAGATGTCATGGTGCTGAAGGGGTTAAGATGTCATGGTGATGAAGGGGTTAAGATGTCATGGTGCTGAAGGGGTTAAGATGTCATGGTGATGAAGGAGTTAAGATGTCATGGTGATGAAGGAGTTAAGATGTCATGGTGATGAAGGAGTTAAGATGTCATGGTGATGAAGGGGTTAAGATGTCATGGTGATGAAGGAGTTAAGATGTCATGGTGCTGAAGGGGTTAAGATGTCATGGTGATGAAGGGGTTAACCTATATAATTCACAAACGACTAGAATAATTGAGCTAAAACTTCTGCCATTTGGGAAGGGTTAGGCAGGGATTGAACAAGGGTTAGGCAGGGAATGAACAAGGGTTAGGCAGGGAATGAACACATCTACGTTTTCTATAGCTGAAAAAGTCAAGGGGGAGACAAGGGTATATCTGATACTTTATTATTCTTCCTATTCTGTTTTAAGACGTTTATCCCCATCCAGGTGTCGATTTCTTCCTGGCGAGTGATAGCGAGCCAGTATTGTATGGAGAAATCCGGCTACCTATAACCAAGCAGTCTTAATAGGACTAGATTAGCTGTTGCTAATCGCATTCCTTTAAGGGGGGGTATTTAGTTTGTTCCCTACGTTTTCATCAAGCTTAAAATTACACCCCCTAGACCCCCTTTCAAGATAAATTTGTAAATTTTTCGGTAGAAAAATGTCCCGGCCGGAGGCCGGTTTCTCTTATATTACAGGCTCGCTATCGCTCGCCAGGAAAAAATCGACACCTTAATGGCACGAAAGGTCTTCAAATTGACAGAAATCGGGCAAAATGTCTTAAAATGTCCAAACTACTAGGGCGAATGTCTTAAAATCTCAAAAGCAATGGGGCTAAACATGAGGGAGAAAGGGGTCCAGAAAAAAATCCCTCAAGTGGAAATCCCCCCTTAACTGTGTTGGTGGTGTAAAAAAAAAAAAAAAAAAAAAAAAAAATATATATATATATATATGATCTGGGTGTGGTGTCCCGAGTTCTAATCCCGGGAGGACCATATGCTTTCATTAGTTAATTCAAGTACATTGTGGTTTGTAATGGATGATTAATGTTAAGAACGGGGTGTTCCATAATTTGTATTCCTTGGTATAATATGCTAATGGTTTTAATTTCTTGAGCCGCTTCTCCCTCATGTTATTAGACCTATTGATTTTGAGATTATAAGACGTTTGCTTCATTAGTTTGGCTATTTAAAGACCTTTCGCCCTATTTCTTTGTCGATTTTAATACCTATTATGCCATATAGGTGTCTATCGGCTTTCAATGTAGGCCGATGAATTTTTCTAACGAAAATAAATTCATCTCAATTGGGTGGGGGGTTGTCTCTTTTATTTACTTATTTATTATATACCGGTATATATATATATATATATATATACACGAGTCAAAAACTGATATACTGAGATGATAAACCTAATGATAAAGTCAGCCCTGGAAGGCGATAAGTCGGACTGACACGATTTATGGCGCAATTATCTGCTAAAAACGTCCCACCAGCTTTACTGCAATTCCCTGAACCTGCCTGCCTGCATCTCTCTGTCTGTATGTCTGTTTGTCTGTCACACACACACACTCACTCACACACACACACACACACACACACACACACACACACACACACACACACACACACACACACACACTCATTCTCACTATCTCTCTCTCTCTCTCGCACACACCTTTCACTTACCATTAACCCCCCCGCCCCCCCCCCCAACTCCACCCTCCGCCTCTCACCTTGTCTCTTATACTTAACCATAATCTTCTTGACCGTCTTATACACATTAACCTCGCTCATGACCCACTTATGCATCGGAGCCCTAACCCTCTCAGCCATCCAGCCTTTTGTAGGCTATGTGTGCTTTATTGATGCTTGTATGATTTCTGGCGAGCGATAGCGAGCCTGTAATTTTCGAAGAGAGAGAGAGAGAGTGAGAGAAAAGAGAGATATATTTACATATATTTACATAGATACACTGGCCACACAGACCTTACGATCCAAACGAGGTAGTCAGGACCTAATTCTAGTAGAACGAGAGAGAGAGAGAGAGAGAGAGAGAGAGAGATATATATATATATATATATATATATATATATATATATATATATATATATATATATATATAGAGAGAGAGAGAGAGAGAGAGAGAGAGAGAATAAAAAATAAATTATTTTTAATGAATATAAGTAACCAGAAAATGTCAAGCTTCTAACCATTAAACAAAATAATAACTACTTTCCATAAGCCCTTGAGTGGCAAAGCGCATTAGAGTCTCAACTTTTGATACTTTACATAACTTTTCGTAGCTCCAGAGAATTTCCTTGTGACCTCGAGTTGTTAGGTAATAAAAGAAATATAATAGTCGTAATTTAGAACTATCGAAAATCTTATTCAATAATACCTTTAGTTTATGACATTAACCCGAATTGGTCAGAGGGGGTTGGGAGTGAGAAAAGGGGAGTATTTGTTTACCCCATTAGTTTGGCGATAACAATACGCTTCACCCCATTCAGGTGTAATTCATTTTATGTTGTGTTTTTCAGGGCAAGCGATTGCGGGCCTGTAACTTAAAAGGAAACGGCCTTCGGCCGGGATATTTGTATATCGAAAATTGTAAAAAATATATATAAACACCATATGAGGAGGAGACCTTTATTGACATAGTTTCGCAAATATAGCTTCTTCAAGTCACTATCTGCGAGACGTTGTCAATAAAGTGCTCCTCCTCATGCGATGTACTGTATATATTCATTCTGTCAAGTTTTCCAAGTTACCTAAACATTCTGTAAAAATATATCTTGAAGGGGTTCTGGATGGGCATATTTTAGTGCGAAGGAAGTCTGGGAAGGCGTTTTTGTTAGCCTAGGCGATAAGCAAAAACGCATTGCTCGATATTGGCAAAAGGTACCAAAATCCTCAATGATAATTAAACAAAATAGCATAATAACCCACAATACGTTGGACCAGAGAGTTACTTATATTTTGAAGGTAAGATGGAAGAACATTGTAGTAGTATTGATTTGAAACAGATGTCCCTTCTTTGATTGCTAGAGGTCCTTCCAAACCTGCATAACATTGGGAAGTATTAGCAAGAATAAAATACCGCTCTTACAATAATCAATGTTCCTCAGAGCTCTCTCAGCATATACCACCTCCTCTAAATAAAGCACGTAGCACCCGTCTTGCAACACAACCCCATCTCTTCTCTGTGCAACTCTCCAATCCAAGAGTGAAACGATATTCCAAAACTCTCTTCTTTTCAACAGCTGAGATCTGGAACTCTTTCCCTGAATCCATCTTACCCTCATCCTATGACTTAAATGTCTTCAAATTCCGTGTGTCCATGCATTTTGGCTCGAACATTCCTTGATTTTGGCCCTGTCACTCTTTCAACTGGGGGAAGCACTCGTTACAGGTAGTTCTGCCTTTTGTCTCCCTCATCCACATAGAAAAACAAATGTTCCTAATATCCTATAGGGTTCAACTATTCTCTTCCGTATATACAGTAAACACAAAATAATTTAAATCGTTTAATTAAACCGTTAATTAAGATAACAGGGACACTGAAATGAAATTATGTAAATACGCTTAAGGGAGCCCACCTCGCTTTTTTTCTCTTTCGCTCCTTCTCTCTTTGGCTTGTATCCATTCGGCCTCATTCAGCCTACTGTTTCAAGACGTTTAACTTTATCCAGGTGTCAATACTTTCCTGGCGAGCGATAGCGAGCCAACATATATACATTTTTGTTTTGACAGCAAGCTAAATTTGTAAATTTTTCGATAAAAAATGTCTCCGTCGAAGCCAGATTTCTCCATACAATGCTGGCTCGCAGTCGCTCGCCAGGAAGAAATCGACACCTGGATGGGGATAAACATCTTAAAACAGTTGGCTGGCCGAATGGATACAAGCAATGGAAAGAGAGAAAAGGAGAGAAAGATAAAAAAGCCGGTGACACCCCCGTAAAGGATGTAAATTAGCGTTCCACCCACCCTTCCCATAGACAGAACGAGGCCCGGTGGACTAATTTATCTACCTAAAGCCGGTATCACACGAGAGCTTTTATAGTCAACATTCATTTTTCTGACACCATATCTGGATTGTTTTGCACTGGTATCGGAAACTAGACTGATGGGTACTTGCATTTAGGTAACAGAAATATTTTAACTGGTGACCTCATAAGCTGCCAGACCAGTGTTGAGGATAAATAATGAGGGAAAAAGCGCTCGTGTGATACCGGCCTAAGCCATCCTACTCCTCCACCTTCACGTGTATCTTGATTTTTATTTCACCTGCTATCTAGATCATAAAAAGCACCGTCCCCAAGACGGTGAGATGGGCCGTTTTCCTGGTGCCTCTGCTTCCTCATGTTTAGCCCCATTGGTTTTCAGATCATAAGACGTTCGCCCCATTAGATTGGCGATTTTAAGAACTTTCGCCCCATTTCTTTGCCTTTTCGTGTCAATTAGGTATCGATTTTTTTTTTCTGGCGAGTGATAGTGGGCTTTTAATTCAAGAGAAACCGGCCTTCGCCGGGATTTTTTTTTATCGAAAAATATACAAAAAATATCATGAAGGAGGGCCATGGGCGGGTGTTTTTTAAAGCTTGATGGAGGTCTAGGGAGGAAAATAATAAAATGATAAAAAAATAAAAAACGACCCATCTCCTCTTAAGGAGAATATAAGAAATTAATTAGTAAATTAAAATAGAATGCCTCCATATAACTCCTTCAAGCTAAAAAACACTCTTCATACCCCATTTGTATCTAAACTTCAGGCTCACAATTGTTTGGAAGAAAAATATCGTCACCTGGATGGGAAAAAACGTCTTAGAATCACCAAACTAATGAGGTGAAACTTTCCAATCACCAAGTAATAGGTTGAAACGTCTTACAATCTCCAAGCTCTCTGTCTCTCTGTGGCCGATAGGAAGAGAGAGAGAGAGAGAGCGAGAGAGCGAGATAGAGAGAGAGAGAGAGAGAGAGAGAGAGAGCGAGAGAGTGAGAGAGAGAGAGAGAGAGAGAGAGAGAGAGAGAGAGAGAGAGAGAGAGAGAGAGAGAGAGAGAGAGAGAGAGAGATACATACATACACAGACAGACAGATAGATAGAGACAGAGCTAGATAGCCAGATAAATAGATAGATATACTATATATATATATATAGACAGAGAGAGAGAGAGAGAGAGAGAGAGAGAAAGAGGGGGGGGGGGTACTCCCGATAGACACCCATGGCCTAGATCGAGTTATGTCACACCAAACGAGACCCCTTGGACTAATCCGTCTACCTCGGCCTCAACCCTCCCTCACATGTAGCCTGATTCTAGGGGGTCGTACATATTGGTTATTATAGTTATTTATCTCTCTCTCTCTCTTACTGTGAGAGAGAGAGAGAGAGAGAGAGAGAGAGAGAGAGAGAGAGAGAGAGAGATAGCAGAGAGGAGAGCAGGAGAGAGAGATGAGAGAGGAGGAGGAGAGAGAGAGAGAGAGAGAGCCCGAGAGAGAGAGAGAGAGAGGAGATGAGGGGAGTAGAGAGAGAGAGAGAGAGAGAGAGAGCAGAAGATAGACAGGGGAGAATGAAGGGAGTGGAGAGAGAGAGAGAGAGAGAGAGAGAGAGAGAGAGAGAGAGAGAGAGAGAGAGAGAGAGAGAGAGAGAGAGAGAGAGAGAGAGAGAATATCAGAATGTGTTACCAGTTTCCATGCACTCTTAGTCCAGTCAATGTACACCAGGACCCACCACTAATTGCAACAGAAACGAAACCTGTTGGAATTTGTTCAGTAGGGTACCCTTCATGATATACTAAAAGTCCCACAATTTTTTTTTGAGTGGATAAATATTTTTATCAGGGTTGAACTTTTGGATTTCTGGATTTTTTTGTATTTTTTGTATTTTTTGGATGTTTTTTTTTTTGGATTTCATTTTTGGTGCATGTATGACATCAGTATAGGTATTAATATTCATAACTACATGTATGCTTTCCCATAAGGTCTGTCTTTAGGCCTATATTAATATTCAACCATTTTCTTTTCAGGGTCATCATGGCAGACTGCGTCTTTTGTAAGAAGAAACTGACAGAGGGAGCAACAGTCACACTGGGTGATAAAGGTTGCGAAGGCATAGCAAAAGCAGTATTCAACGTGAATCCAGTGTTGTGGTGAAACCGGGTGATGTTGTTCACGCAGAATGTAGATTTTTTTTTTGTCATCCAGTGAAATAGAACGGTTCAAGCGGAAACGTTCTTCAGACAGTGAAACAGTGCCCACTCTTCGCTCCAAAGAATCATTTTCATACAAGGACCACTGTTTGTTCTGTGGAACAGGAAACAAATATGGCGGAAAGAAAAAACAATTTGACTTAATTCCTGTTTTGACATTAGGTTTTGACAGCACTATTATTAAGGTTTGTGATGACCGTCAGGATGACTGGGCAGAGAAGGTAAAAGGCAGGGTGTTGTTTGCACAAGACCTCCATGCAGCTGATGCTGTATACCACCAAGCCTGCAGTGTGAACTTCCGAACAGGAAAAGGGGTTCCTCAGTTCGTTGATGTTAAGAGCCTGTCAAAAAATCGGAAAGTAGGGAGACCATCGGATACAGTTAGGGCTGATGCTTTTTAAAGGGGGACGTCTTTCCTGGAGGAGAACGACGAAGAAAAGATGACGATTAATGCTCTAATGAACAAAATGAAGGAGTTCCTGGAGGACACCAATCTGGAACCTTATGGTTTTACTCACATGAAAGAGAAACTTATTGATCATTTTGGAGATAGAATAATAATAACTGAAATCAATGGTATTAAAAATATTGTGACATTCCGAGGTACAGTTTCTGTGATCCTGAACGACTTCTATAAACAGCCCAAGGATAGTGATCCAGAAGCGGAGAAGTTGAGACTGATAGAAACTGCGGCCAACCCCATTAAAAGTGATGTTAAGTCAGTTGTACAACTGAAGGACACTTACCCAACTAGTCTTTCTATGAGTGATATCTCAGAAGCTACTAACTATATTCCAGTCACTAAGTTTACTACTGAACACCTTTTTTGCTGGAAAAAATAAACGGTTGAAGATGTGCTCATTGGGGCAAGCGATAATGCAGGCTGCCCGCCCCAGAGTTATGACTGCACCATTGCAATTAGGTCTAGGTGTGCAAATGCATTCGCATTTTGCCTCAAGATTTCTGATTGACACACTGAATGCCCATGGATTCTGTAGTTCATATTCAGAGGTGCAAAAATATGAACAGAGTGCAGCTGTCAACCAGGGATTGGACATTCCAGAGTTCCTCCCTGGGCAGTCTGTTCAATATGTGGCCGACAACGTGGATCATGACACTAGGACTCTTGACGGCTCTGGGACATTCCACGGAATGGGTATTATGGCAGTTGTAACACCCAAATGTGATGTCACCTCTGTGGTAAACGTGTGTCTGTGACAGCAGAGGAGATCGCTGCTGTAGGACACATCAGCATTAAGAAATTCATATCACTTGGTGATGAACTTGCTAATATCAAGTATGAAGCTCTACCAGAGGAACCCAAACACACGGAAAGCTCCAAGGTAGATCTCCTGTGGAAAACGTCCCTGTCAGCCCGGTTACCAAGACCAGCATGGCCGGGATACATGCACATGGTAAACAACGGAGACCACCCAGGACAGTCATCCACCATGTTCCTTCCCATGAATGATATGAACCCGAGTGACATGACGTGTGTCAACTCAACTTTACACTTCGTTGCAGAGCATGCCAAGCGCTATGGAGCAACACCAGTGCTCACTTTTGACCAGCCGTTGTGGTTCAAGGCAACTCAAATTGTGGAAAGTGCTGGAGAGGACAGTGATCTGCATCCGATTATTTTAAGACTTGGGGGATTTCACGCACTAATGAGCTTTCTGGCTAGCATTGGGCACTTGATGAGAGGAACAGGCCTTCAAGATATCTTGGAAGTGATCTTCGCTGGGAACACTGTTACCCATATTCTCACTGGACACGCAGTTGCTCGTGCCATTCGTGGTCATCTTGTAGATTCCGTCCTTCACACACTTCTCTTGAGCAGCCTGTTGGGGATCAAGTTGTCTTTATATAATGACAATGTGCCACTGGAATTGGAGACAATAGGGAACCTCTATGATGATCTCCTCTCTGGTGAAATCACGCTCAGTGATGTAGAATCATCTTTGTACCTGCAGGATCTACAACAGAAACTTGAGACACACAAGGACATGTTGGAATCGAGCTACCGTACTGCACGTCTGTGGCTGCAATACATGGAGATGATAGACATCATGAGGTCATTCATGCGATCAGAACGAATCGGAGCGTGGTCCCTCCATCTGGAGACGATGCAAGCCATGCTTCCGTACTTAGCTGCCTCCGGCCATAACTTGTACACGAAGTCATTGCACCTCTATCTGCAGAAAATGACAAAACTGGAAGACACACACCCCAATGTCTACCAACAGTTCACCCAGGGACTACATGTAGTCAGGAGGAGTGACCGCTTCTGGGCAGGGTTGTCTCCAGACCTTTAGTATGTTATAAGGAACCTTTTTCCAAGACAAATAACACTAGTTTCGTTTCTGTTGAAATTAGTGGTGGGTCCTGGTGTACATTGACTGGACTATTATGGGAAAACATACATGTAGTTATGAATATTACTACCTATACTGATGTCATACATGCACCAAAAATGAAATCCAAAACAAACAAAATCCCCCCCAAAAAAATCCAAAAAAATCTAGAAATCCAAAAGTTCAACCCTGATAAAAATATTGATCCACTCAAAAAAATGTGTGGGACTTTTAGTATATCATGAAGGGTACCCTACTGAACAAATCCCAACAGGTTTAGTTTCTGTTGCAATTAGTGGTGGGTTCGGGGAAATATCAGCTAATTTGACTGGACTATCTTTCAAGAACAAGGAAACGCTTCAGGAAACATAAAATGAACAATGAGTATACTGCGCAAACCTACGCTTTTATGATGTCTAACTATTTTGTGAGTTAGGATATTCTTTTCTAGTGTCCAGTAGAATGAAAAGACGAAATATGCATGATACTTTGTCCAATAATTATAACATTTCATATTTCGATGCAAGCCAAAGTGATTTCAATAAGCCTATTATTAGAAGCAACAATGCACATATTTTGTTTTATATCCAACATATGAATATTCTTGATCTGTTTTCACGAATGACAGTCACTTATAAATGATTCGTGGACCCCATATGTTCTCATTACGAAATTATATCTATCTGGATTGATTTTTGGATGAAATTCTATAACACTTCTGTCACACACCAGATTTTGACAACACGTCCTTGCGCCGGCCTTGGCTGATTTTTACTGAATTCTGGGTCGGGACCAACGGTGGGGGGCCTGGCTAAAAAAAATCATCTAATGGTAACCAGAATAAGTTAAGAAAATACGTCATGGAGCTGAAGGAGTTGCAGAACTTTGCACCAAACTTTGCAAAACATTCGGTCATATTAAAGTCTAGAAAGGTTTGGATGCCAGTGTGAAGGGCCATTAAGGGGGGATGGGCGTATTTATTTGCTCTTTTATATATATATATATATATATATATATATATATTTTTTTTTTTTTTTTTTTCTTTTTTTTAGTTTCACCCCTAGACCTCCATCAAGCTTTAAAAAGAAAAACATTGAAACAAAAAAAATACCGCCAAGACCCTGCTTCAAGATATATTTATAAATCGGTTCCTCTTAAATTACAGGTTCGCTATCGCTTGCCAGGAAAAAAACGACACCTAAATGACACACAAAGTCTTAATATTGACAAAGCAATGGGGCGAACGGTCTTAAAATCGCCAGACTAGTGAGCCAAACGTCATAAAATCTCAAAAAACTAATTGGGCTAAACATGAGGAACAAGGGGGGCCAGAAAAACGAGACCCGTCCCCCCATAAGTATCATGATATGACTATAAACATTCTTAGTTAAATATAAAACACCAAACACAGAACTCGAAGTAATTGAGAATGTCTAACTCCGTAAATGTAGTAACGAACTACCACTGCCCAATGTTGGCTGTTTTTTTTAAAGGGGAGATTATTTTCCACTTGAGGGACTTTTTTCTTGACCCCTTTCTCCCTCATGTCTAGCCCCATTGCTTTTGAGATTTTAAGACGTTTGCCCCATTATTTTGGTGATTTTTAAAATATTTCCGCCCCATTCTGTCAATTTTAAGACCTTTCGTGCCATTTAGGTGTCTATTTTATCCTGGCGAGCGATAGAGAGCCTGTAATTTAAGAGTAATCGGCCTTCGGCCGGGACATTTTTCTACCGAAAAATGTACAAATTTATCTTGAAAGAGGGTCAAGGGGATGAAATTTTAAGCTTGCTGGAGGAGTAGGAAACAAACTAAAAACCTCCCTTTAAGCATACCGGTACTGTATATATATATTTGTAGTCGTTTTCTTCATTTACTTAATTTCACTCTTAATCTCCTCCCTATACCTCCGTCAAGCTAAAACACAAACAAACAAACACACCCACAACCACAAGACCCCCCCCCCCCCTTCAAGATAATTGTGTACGTCCTGGCCGGTTCCTCTTAATTTACAGGCTTGCTATCGCTCGCCAGGAGATAATTGACACCTAATTGCATAGTAGGTCTTTATATTGGCAAAGAAAGGAGGCGAAAGATCTTAAAATCGCCAAACTATTGGGGGAAACGTCTTAAAATCTCAGAACTAATAGGGCTAAACATACGGAAAAAGAGGGACCAGAAAAACGACGCACCCAACTAATGAGCCGAACATCTTAAAATCTGAAAACGAAGGGGGGGGGGGCTGAAATTGCAACCATCCCCCACTAAGGGAAAATGCAAACTGTGACATATTTCCATAAAAGCTTCGGTGTAGCCTTTTTGGTTTCATCCCATTACCTTAGTGGACGTTATATATTATTCTAGTAATTATTTGTTGTGTGTGTGTGTGTGTGTGTGTGGATGTGTGTGTGTGTGTGTGTGTGTATACTCATCTAATTCTCACCTAATTGTAGCTTACAGGATTTGAGTTTTTAGGCTCGTATTGTCCCGCTTCCATAGATTCTGTGTGTGTGTGTGTGTGTGTGTGTGTGTGTGTGTGTGTGTGTGTGTGTGTGTGTGTGTGTGTGTGTGTGTGTGTGTGTGTGTGTGTGTGTGTGTGTGTGTGTGTGTGTGTGTGTGTGTGTATACATGTGTGTGTGTTTGTGTCAGATTTTCTTTCTCGGTGACAAATCTTTCGGTTGATCCAGGTCAATAAGCAGAACAACAACAACAACAACAACAACAACAACAACGGAAACAACAACAACAACAAGAGTGATACGAGTGTTAATTAACCCCACTCTGGGTCCCCGACGCAGGTAAACAACTGAACGTACTTGATACAATATAACAGGGGTGGTAATCATAACCAATTATTCATATATTGTTCGAAGGATTCATTAAGGGGAGGTTATTAGTTTGTTACCTATACCTCCATCAAGCTTTAAATTTCATCCCCTTGATCCCCTTTCATGATAAATGTGTACTTTTTTCGGTGGAAGAATTTCCCGGCAGTTCCTTTAAAATTACAGGCCCGCTATCGCTCGCCAGGAAAAATACTTTTCCATAAAATATTACTTGCTCTGTGTGAATACTATTATAGTATTATCATTATTATTATAATCTATTTTGATTATAATTTAACAAGAGTGCATTATATATACACAGTATATATATACTGTGTATACTGTGTCTGTAGCAACATCCAGCAGCCCCTTCTCTGTATCCTCCTACTTTCTCTATCCTAGTTTCAAAGCCAGAGGCGGATGTTGTGCATATGTGCACAACAAACTCACTTGCTCTCGTGTTCCCGATTTCGACTCCTCTGAATTCTCAACTTTATGGCTCAAACTTTCCTGTCATTCTCTTATTAAATATTTCTGTGCTGTCCATCTTTCCCCTAACTCTACCAACTTTCCCAAATTCTTTGACTATCTAAACTCTACAGTGGAACACATTCTATCCATTTCTCCTTTCTCAGAAATCTCCATCTTAGGAGATTTCAACGTTCACCACCGCCAATGGCTCTCCTCTCACACTACTGATCCACCTGGTGAACAAGCCTACGTCTTTTCTATCCTAAATGACCTAGAGCAGTTAGTTCAGCAACCCACCCGTATCCCGGATCGCATCGGAGATCGGCCCAACATTCTTGACCTGTTTCTAACTTCTAACCCTTCTTCTTATACTGTCGATCTTTTCTCTCCTTTGGGCTCCTCCGACCATAAACTTATCTCTGTCACCTGTCCTATCTCTCCAGTACGGCCACCCAATCCTCCTAGCCGGCGGCGCTTGTGGCAGTTTGGCGCTGCCGACTGGGAGGCTCTTCGGCAGTACTTCTTTGATTTCCCATGGAATGATTTCTGCTTCCGTGGCCGGGGACCCTCGGAGAGTGCTCAACGCATTACCGAGGTAATCCTATCGGGCATGGAAGCATACATTCCATTCTCTTTCTCTCAGACTAATGCTAAAAAATCTTGGTTTACTCACGCCTGTTCTACTGCTGTCCGCAATAAGGAGGAAGCATTCAAACGGTACCGACGCCTTAAAACTCAAGACTCTCATTCTTCATATGTTTCTGCCCGGAATCAAGCCAAATCTGTTCTTCGACTTGCCAAACACTCTTTCATCAATAATAAATGCACTGGACTATCCAACTCTAGCTCTTCCCAAGCTTTCTGGCATCTAGCCAAAAACCTCTCCAACAATTTCTCTTCCTCGTCTTTCCCTCCCCTTTCCCACTCTGATGGCACAACCATCACTTCTTCCTCTGACAAAGCTAAACTCTTCGCTTAAACTTCTGCTAAAAACTCCACCTTGGATGATTCCGGTGCTATTCCTCCCTCTCCGCCCTCCTCTCTCTTACTTATGCCTAATATCCTAATCTCTTCTAAAGATGTACTTTCTACCCTCTCTGGGCTTAACACTAATAAGGCATACGGTCCGGACGGTGTTCCTCCTGTTGTTCTCAAAAACTGTGCTTCCGTGCTAACTCCCTGCCTAGGCAAACTCTTTCGTCTCTGTCTATCTTCTAACGTCTTCCCTTCATGCTGGAAGTTTGCTCACATTCAACCTGTCCCAAAGAAGGGTGACCGCTCTCAACCCTCCAACTATAGTCCAATTGCTCTCATCTCTTGTCTTTCTAAAGTTTTTGAAACTATTCTTGCTTCCAAATTTCTTAAGCATTTCTCTTCTCATAATCTGCTCTCAGATCGCCAGTATGGCTTCCTTAAGGGTCGCTCTACTGGTGATCTTCTTTCATATCTTACTAACTCTTGGTCATCCTCCTTTCGGGACTTCGGTGAGACTTTTTCTATTGCACTAGACATATCAAAAGCCTTCGATAGAGTCTGGCATAAATCTTTAATTTCTAAACTACCCTCCTTCGGTTTCTATCCCGCCTTTGTCTCCAATTTCCTTTCCGGCCGTTCCATAGCCGCGGTTGTGGACGGCCATTGTTCACTTCCTCACCCTATAAACTCTGGTGTTCCTCAGGGCTCTGTCCTATCTCCTATTCTCTTTCTAATTTTTATAAATGATCTCCTTAACTGTACCTTAATTCCTATCCATTCATACGCAGACGACTCAACCTTGCACTACTCCATTAGTTTTTCAGGACGCCCCAGCCAGCAATCCCTCAACGACAAACGTAATGAAGCCATAGTACTCTTAAATTCTGATCTAAATACTATTTCCAATTGGGGAAGAGAAAACCTTGTTAACTTTAATACTTCCAAAACCCAATTTCTCCATCTATCTACCCGTCAGGATCTCCCAGCGGACTATCCCTTATTCTTCAACAATACAAAAATCAACCCTTCATCTTCTCTCAATATTCTTGGGGTCTCTTTTTCTTCTGCTCTCATTTGGAAGGACCATATTACCAGTCTTGCTAAGGCAGCCTCCCAGAAGCTGGGTGTGCTCAACCGCCTTAGGGTGTTCTTTTCCCCTGCACAGCTTCTTGCTCTGTACAGGGGCATAGTGCGTCCTTGTATTGAGTATTGTTTACATGTGTGGGGAGGTTCCTCTCACACCGCTCTCCTAGACAAAATTGAAAGGAAGGCCTTTCGTATCATTAACTCCCGTCCACTCACCAACTCTCTGCAATCTCTCTCTCTCCGCCGCAATGTTGCATCTCTCTCGCTATTCTATCGTTACTATAATAATCAGTGTTCCTCAGAGCTATCCCAGTGCATACCACCTCCTTTACGTAGGGCACGTGGTATCCGTCTTGCAACTCAATCCCACCCCTACTCTGTGCAACTCTCCAACCCAAGAGTGAAACGTTACTCTCAAACTTTCTTCTACTCAACATCTGAGCTCTGGAACTCTCTCCCAGAATCAGTCTTTCCCTCTTCCTATGACTTAAATTGCTTCAAACTCCGTGTGACCAGGCATTTTGGCTCGAACGTCCCTTGATTTTGGCCCTGTCACTCTTTCAACTATGGGGGAGGCACTCGCTATAGGCAGTTATGCCTTTTGCCTCCCTCAATCACATAGAAAAAAAAAAAATATATATATATACGTACATATATATATATATATATATATATAGTGATACATATATTACAGTCATAATACAAAATATCCATATCAATATAACTTAGGTTATTTCTATTATATTTGTCTTGGCACTTGTGGAAGTTTTACATAAAAGTCACATGGTCATTAATGAAAGAAAACAAATTGTGACATAATTCCATAAATATAATGTCTTTGTTTATGACATTACTTCCGTGGGTGTCATAAATTATTCTAAGGTTTCCCCACTGAATATTTTATCTTTGGTGTGTGTGTGTGTGTGTGTGTGTGTGTGTGTGTGTGTGTGTGTGTGTGTGTGTGTGTGTGTGTGTGTGTGTGTGTGTGTGTGTGTGTGTGTGTGTGTGTGTGTGTGTGTGTGTGTGTGCATAAGCATTGGTGAGTTCATGGGGACAAATTTAATGCTATTTGTAAGCTGATGTGTCACTGTCTGAAAACAAAAATTAGTTGCTTAATAAATGCTACTGACTATGTTTACAGATTATCCGTCTCCCTCCTTCTCTCACTCTCTTTCACACACACACACACACACACACACACACACACACACAAACTTTCTCTCTCTCTCTCTATTTGCCTTTTTAAATTTACACCTTTCTCACCTCCCATCTCTCTTTCTCACTCAGTATAACTCACACATATTCTCTCTCTCTCTCTCTCTCTCTCTCTCTCTCTCTCTCTCTCTCTCTCTCTCTCTCTCTCTCTCTCTCTCTCTCTCTCTCTCTCTCGCTCTTCTTTATACCATTTTCCCTGAAAGGCCTCGGCACACTTCCTGCTTACATTGTGGACTATGCCCCAGAGATTCTCCTTGCTTGGGGAAATTATTTTATGCGTGATTTATTTTCATTATCTTATCTATCTATCTATCTATCTATCTATCTATTTATTTTCATTATCTTATCTATCTATCTATCTATCTATCTATCTATTTATTTTCATTATCTATCTATCTATCTATCTATTTATTTTCATTATCTATCTATCTATCTATCTATCTATTTATTTTCATTATCTATCTATCTATCTATCTATCTATTTATTTTAATTATCTTATCTATCTATCTATCTATCTATCTATTTATTTTCATTATCTATCTATCTATCTATCTATTTATTTTCATTATCTTATCTATCTATCTATCTATCTATCTATTTATTTTCATTATCTTATCTATCTATCTATCTATCTATCTATCTATTTATTTTCATTATCTTATCTATATATCTATCTATCTATCTATCTATTTATTTTCATTATCTTATCTATCTATCTATCTATCTATCTATCTATCTATCTATCTATCTATAATTATGGTCAGGCCCAATCCACACTATTCCTATTTCTATTTTTATTTTCTATTTTATTCCCTTGTATTATTATTATTTGTTTTCTTCATCATCTTATCATTTGAAAATCCTCCATGAAAGATTTTTAGCTCACCTGGCTTTTAGCAGAAACATTTGGAATATATCTTAAATAAATATCTAAAGTCGCGCTTATCTATTATGATACATTTTATGGGGAGACGGGTCGTTTTTTCGAGACCCCCTTCTCCCTCATGTTTAGCCCCATTATTGTGTTTTCAGGTTTTATGACGCTCGACCAATTAGTTTGGTGGTTTAAGGCTTTTTGCCATTATATTTGTTTAAATTATGACTTTTCGTGTCATTTAGGTGTCGATTTTTTTTCCTAGCGAGCGATAGCGAACCTGTAATTGAAAATGTACAAGTATATATGGAAACAGGGTCTTGGGGATGTTATTTTTAAGCTTGATGGAGGTCTAGGAAGGAAACTAAGAAACAAACAAACAAAATATGATAACAAGACACTTAAATGAGGAAATATATACGCCCATCCCCCCTTTAAGCCTTAAGGGGAGATATCCACTTGAGGGATCTTTTTCTTGACTCCTTTCTCCCTCAAGTTTACCCCATTGTTTTCCTAATGTTAAGACGTTCGTCCTATTATTTTGACGATTTTAAGAACTTTCAACCCATTTCTGTCAATTTTAAAACCTTTCGTGCCATTTAGGTGTCGATTTTATCCTGGCGAGCGATAGCGAGCCTGTAATTTAAGAGGAACCGGCTTTCAGCCGGGAAATTTTTCTACCGAAAAATGTACAAATTTATCTTGAAAGGGGCTCAAGAGGGTGTAATCTTAAGCTTGAAGGATATCTAGGGACCAAACTAAAAACCTCCCCTTAACCCTTTGAGTACCAGCGACGTGTGTTATATTTTATTCTAGCTATATTTAGACGATATTATGCAGCTTAGGAAGGATCTGCGGGAGTTAAAAGGGTTGGCTGAGATAGTTTGAAGCCTTATTATGGCTAGAGGTCCTTCCTAAGCTGACTTCAATCGTCTAATAGTAGCCATAAGAAAGTTACATGGACGTCCCTGGTACTGTACGGGTTAAGGGGAGATTTCCACTTGAGGGATTTTTTTCTTTACCCCATTCTCCCTCATGTTTAGCCCCATTGCTTTTGAGATTTTAAGACGTTTTAGTTTGACGATTTTAAGAACTTTCACCCCATTTATATCACTTTTAAGACCTTTCGTCCCCTTTAGGTGTCGATTTTCTCCTGGCGAGCGATAGCGAGCCTGTAATTTAAGAAAAACCGGCCTTCGGCCGGGACATTTTTCTACCGAAAAATGTACAAATTTATCTTGAAAGGGGGTCAAGAAGGTGTAATTTCAAGTTGGATGGAAGTCTAGGAAACACACTAAAAAACTCCCCTTAATGAATATAAACACCATATAAACACCATATAAACACCATATAAACACCATATAAACACCATATAAACACCATATAAACACCATATAAACACCATATAAACACCATATAAACACCATATAAACACCATATAAACACCATATAAACACCATATAAACACCATATAAACACCATATAAGGAGGAGCACTTTATTGACAACGTTTCTCTTAGTGACCTGAAGAAGCTATCTGGGAAACGTTT
>CM064569.1:5360906-5365906 GCA_032716605.1 Paralithodes platypus | reverse complement strand
AATGAGTTTCAATGCGGATAAATGTAAAGTACTACATGTCGGATACCTAAATGAGAAAGCAAACTATTCGATGAATGGCACTCAGCTTAAGAATGTAAACAGAGAAACTGATCTGGGAGTAACAATATCGAGTAACCTAAAACCGAGTCAACAATGTTCAGAAGTTGTTAAGAAGGCAAACAAAATAATTGGCTTTATAGGCAGGTCATTTGAGCATAAATCCAAAGAAGTTATCCTAACCCTTTACAATTCCTTAGTCCGCCCTCTTCTGGAATACTGCGTTCAATCCTGGTGCCCTTATTACCAAAAAGATATAAACAAGCTAGAACGAGTTCAACGTAGAGTTACCAAAATGATACCTAGCCTAAAGAACAAACCATATGAAGAGCGTCTTAGAGAATTAAATCTATTTCCTTTAACCCAGCGCAGATTAAGAGGCGACTTAATTCAAGTGTTCAAAATCATCAAAGGCATCGACAATATGAACTGTAGTAAGTACTTCACTATCGACCAATCTAATTACACGCAGGGAAACGGTTGCAAAATTATTGGTAAATCTTTTAACTCGCACGAATCTAAGAATTTCTTCTTCAATCGAGTTGTCAACTTGTGGAATGGGCTTCCCCGAGACGTTATAGACTGCAGCACCGTTGATTCATTTAAATTCCGCCTAGACAAATATCTCGCATCAAACCCGCGACTGACTGCGTTTGTAAATGAATAACTTTATCCTCCCCTCAGTTACTAACCCATATGTCCCCTACTAACTTCCTAGTCCTGCCACGTTAGTGGCAGGGCAGTAGTTCCCTTTCCAATGTTCCCTTACCCACTCTAAACCACTGTTTGGACACTTGATCCTCAGTGTTTTGGAGGACAAGCAGCCTAGAAGGGTCACTAGATCTGTTGTTGCTTGATTTCCTTTGTACTGTATATACGGTCTAGTTATATCTCTCTCTCTCTCTCTCTCTCTCTCTCTCTCTCTCTCTCTCTCTCTCTCTCTCAAATTTAGGTGTCAGCAATAATATTAATGTTTACTTCAAAGGCTGCCAGACCAGTGTTGTTGAGGATAAATGTTAAGAAGGAAAAAACGCTTGTGTGATACCGGCTTAAAATTGCTCATCATTTGCTGAAATATCCTGTATACCACCAAACAAATCAGACTCGAAAATGACCATTCAAATGTCATAAAATAATGCTAAATATATAAAATTGCATAAGAACACAATGATTTAAGGGGTAGTGTGTGTTTTTTGGGCTATTGACAACATTATTCATATATTTTTTAGTTTCCTCGCTAGACCTCCATCAAGCCTTTAAATAGCATCCCCTAGACCCCCTTTAAAGATGAATTTTTACATTTTTCGGTAGTCGGTTTCTTCTAAAATTACAGGCTCCCTATCGCTCGCCTAGCACAAATCGACACCTTAATGGCACGAACGGTCTTAATGTTGATAACAAAATGGGGTGAAAGGTCTCAAAATCATCAAGCTAATGGAACGAACGTCTTAAAATCCCAAAACAAATGGGGCTAAGCATGAGGGAGAAGGGGGTCCAGAAAAACGAACCATCCCCCCTTAAGTTCAATGATATAAACTAAGATCATTCCGATAGACACTAATCATGCTAAGCTTAAGGGGGTCCACCTCATATTTGTTTTTCTCTCTCTCCCTCTCTCTCTGGGTTGTATCCATTCGGCCCCATTCAGCCTATTGTTTTAAGACGTTTATCCCCATCCAGGTGTCGACATACCGCGAGCCAGCATAATTTACAAAAACAAAAAATTGACAGCAGGCTAAATTTTTGCATTTTTCGATACAAAAATGTGTCCGGCGAAGCCGGATTTCTTCATACAGTGTTGGCTTGCTATCGCTCGCCAAAATGAAATCGACACCTGGATTGGGATAAATGTCTAAAAGAAGTAGGCTGAGTGGGACCGAATGGATACAAGCCAGAGCAAGAGAAAATGGGATAGAAAAAAAAGCAGGTCACCCCCCTTAACTCTTTCAGGATTATGACGCGTTTCTGGCTATTACAAGATTTTATTAAGTCAAGGAGGGATCTGCGTGAGTCAAAACGTTATTAGAGTTCGACTTTACCCCTTTGATTGCTAGAGATCTCTCCTAAGCTATATTCAATCAACTTAAGGGGATACAAAGGAGTACAAAGGAAATCAAGCAACAACAGATCTAGTGACCCTTCTAGGTTGCTTGTCCTCCAAAACACTGAGGATCAAGTGTCCAAACAGTGGTTTAGAGTGGGTAAGGGAACATTGGAAAGGGAATTACTGCCCTGGAACTAATGTCTGTGGCAGGATTAGGAAGTTAGTAGGGGACAGATGGGTTAGTAACTGAGGGGGGGATAAAATAAAGTTATTCATTTACAAACGCAGTAAGTCGCGGGTTTGATGAGAGATATTTGTCTAGGCGGAGTTTAAATGAATCAACGGTGATGCAGTCTATAACGATACGGGCCTTTGTTTTGATCTATTCATTCATTTATTACTTTATTTCTTAGTTTCCAACCTAGACCTCCATCAAGCTTAGAAAAACTCCCCCGAGACCCCCATGCAAGATATATTTGTACATATTTCGGTAGAAAAATGTCCCGGCCGAAGGCCGATACCTCTTAAAATTTCAGGCTCGCTCTCGCTCGCCAGGAAAAAAATCGACGCCTAAATGGATCGAAAGGTCTTAAAAAGACAGCTAAATGGGGCGAAATGTGTTCAAATCGCCAAACTATTGGCCCGAACGTCTGATAATCTCAAAACAAATGGGGCTTACCACGAGAGAGAAAGAGGACCAGCAAAACGACCGCCTCCCCTTAATTAACCTATTCAGTACCACGGACGTCCTTCATAGCATAATCTGGCAACTAGTAGACCATTGCATTGAGCTTAAGAAGGACCTCTAGCAATAATAAGGCTTCAAACTATCTCAACCAACCCTCTTATCTCCCACAGATCCTTCCTAAGCTGCATAATATCGCCTAAATATAGCTAGAGTAAAATGTAACACGCGTCGCTGGTACTCAAAGGGTTAAAATAGCCAGAAGAAACTGCTAAAATGCCTCATGGTTCTCAGAAATGAATATAATCTCTATATATATTCTCAGGCACATACCCCATTATAATTTTATTTTTATTATTATTATTATTATTATTATTATTAGTATTAGTATTTTATTATTATTATTATTAGTATTAGTATTTTATTATTATTATTATTATTATTATTATTATTAGTATTAGTATTTTTAACATGCTTTTTTTTTTTTTTTTTTATTTAGCTGGGGGTGGCCGACTCGAGACAGAGCCCGAGGGTAAATAACCAAAGTTTTAATAACAAGAAAAACATTTGAATCTACAATGTAAAATCTGCAAGCCCTTCCCTTGATTACATTGCATATTCAGTTCTAATTCAGATTTGCTTACGCTCAGTTTGTTCTTCGTGTTAACGGGGGGATGGGCCGCTTTTCTGGATCACTTTCTCCCTCATGTTTAGCCCCATTAGTTTTCAGATACTAAGATGTTTGCCCCATTAGTTAGTCGATTTTAAGACCTTTCGCCCCATTTCTTCATCAATATTTAGACTTTTTGTGCTATTTAGGTGTCGATTTTTTCCCTGGCGAACGATAGTGAGCCTGTAATGTTGGAAGAAGCGGCCTTCGGCCGGGAAATTTTTCTACCGAAAAGTGTACAAATTAATGCAGAAGGGGGATCTAATGGATACTTTTTTTAAATTTGATGGAGGTCTAGGGAGGAAACTAGAAAAATAATGAATACATGCAAAAATCGCCCAAAAACTGAACCATCCCCCCTTAACCCTTTTTGTACCGGCGACTTCTCCTTAACTTTATTCTGGTTAATATTGAAAGATTAGTTTCAGTTTAAAAAGGCCCTCCAGCATTTTTAAACAGGTTTCGAACAATCTCACTTAACCATTTTGACTACCACAGATCCTTCATAAACTCCACAACATCGCTTACATTATAGCTAGAATATAATAATTAAGGTTCACTTGTTGGGCGATGTTTGCATGTATTCATAATTTTTGCATGTATTCATAATTTTTGCATGTATTCATAATTTTTGCATGTATTCATAATTTTTGCATGTATTCATAATTGTTCTAGTTTCCTCCTAGACCTCCATCAAATTAAAAAAAAAAAACATCCATTAGATCCCCTTGCTAGATTAATTTGTACATTTTTCGGTAGAAAAATTTCCCGGCTGGAGGCCGTTTCTTCCAACATTACAGGCTCACTATCGTTCGCCAGGGAAAAAATCGACACCTAAGTAGTACGAAAGGTCTAAATATTGACTACGAAATGGGGCGAATGGTGTTAAAATCGTCAAAATAATGGGCCAAATGTTTTAAAATCTGAAAACTTATGGGGCTAAACACGAGGGAGAAAGTGGTCCAGAAAACCGGCCCATTTCCCCTTAAACACACGTCGCCGGTACAGAAGGGGTTAACACTATCTGGTCTGACGAATTGGCTAATACTATGGTATTTTATTGGGGTATTATTATATGTTTCTATCATAATAAATGGGTTCATTATCTTATTTGTATTTCTATACGATTGTCTCATTTTGGAGTATCGGTTTGTATCATAATATATTATGTATTCCGTATCTTATATGTATTCCGTATTTTATATGTATTTTTATACGGCTGTTTCATTATTGAGAGCTTTGATCTTGTATTAAACAAAATAAACTTCTACTTTGTTTATGTTTAGGTTTAACACTATATGATCTGACGTCTTTATTTATTTATTTATTTATTTATTTTTTTGCCAGACGCCGTAATTCCTGAGAAAGGGTGGCCATGAACATTAGGCGTTTGTCACGAATCGCTAGGTCAAGTTGCTCGGGCTTGACCAATAACATTTTGACAGTGCAGGCTCCATCCGCCGACCCTTATCTTATATTTATTTCTATACGGTTGTTACATTTTTAGCACTTTGATCCTGATTTTTTTTTTTTTTTATATATAT
>CM064569.1:5353406-5355906 GCA_032716605.1 Paralithodes platypus | reverse complement strand
AGAGAAGAACAAATGTAAGTTTGTGTGTGTGTAATATAATTAATAATGATAATAATACTAATTATTAATAAAATATTAATAAAAATTACATTAATACAAATAATAATAGTGATATTATAGATAACAATAACAATGGTAAAATAATGATAGTAATAATAATAATAATCGGTTTGTGTGTGTGTGTGTGTGTGTGTGTGTGTGTGTGTGTGTGTGTGTGTGTGTGTGTGTTATGTGGTTATACTAAATACATGACACAAATGACAATGGTTAACCCCTTCAGCACCATGACGTCATTTTACCTTAGATTCTGGCTATAATTAGATGAATTATATGCAGTTTAAGAAGGACCTATGTTATTAAGAGGGTTTAATGGGATCGTATTCACCCATTTGAGTCGTAGAGGTAGGTTATAAACTAAAGAAAGTCGTCTATAGTGGTAACCAGAATATGAGGAAAACTACGTCATGGTACTGAAGGGGTTAAACACAAGCACCCTCTATATTTGTCTCGAAAATTTACAATATGTTCCATTGGCCATCCCCCACCCCCCACCCCCCCACCCCCAAATCTAACCTACCTTATTGACAAATCTCAGTTTTATTAAGATTTGTAGATATTTTGTGTTTTCAAATATGTGATTTGCAAAATAATACATTGCTAAAATAACAAATCAAACGCTTCAGAATATATATCTAAATCTAATTAGTAGCCTATATATTAGATTCCGATACAATTCGCCTAAACGTGTTGGTCTGAAATCGGCTTATCGGGGAATGTATGATTAATTTGATACAGAAAGGCGTGAGAACCGGATGCAAAATCGCGTGTAATTCAAACGTTGATCACGGTAAATATATGAATATTTAATGGAGATGGGTTAATTTTTTGGTCGATTATACAGTATTTAGTATATACCGGGTGGATGGGACTCGTTAGCCTTGGTCGGCAACCCATCTAGGGGAGACAACCTTATAAAAATCCGGGTGGATGGGACTCGTTAGCCTTGGTCGGCAACCTGTCTAGGGGAGTAAACCTGATACAAATCCGTACTGCTTACCTAAGGGTAAGGCAGGTTAGTGGATGGACTAGCCGAGCACCACTGTAGAAAAATAGTGCTAACAAGATACACAGAGGGCCTCGGAGTCGGGCGGATCCTAAATCGAGTGGTCAATCCTGTAAGTCCTTCAGTAAACTGGCTCGGGTTGTCCCTCTTACAGGGATTAGGTCCACTTGAGTGCCTCTGTGTATGGCCACCCTCTTTAAGGGGAGTAAGGCGTCCGGTAATAGATAGATAGATAGATTATATATTTTACTTTAGTTTCCTCCCTAGACCCACAATCAAAATTAAAAAATAACATTCATTAGATCCTCCATTTAGACTAATTTGTACATTTTTTGGTAGACAAATGTCCCGGCCGAAGGGCGATTCTTCCAAAATTACAGGCTCACTATCGTTCGTCAGGAAAAAAATCGTTACCTAAATAGCACGAAATGTCTTAATATTGACAAAGAAATGCAACGAAAGGTCTTAAAATCAACAAACTAATGGGGCAAACACTTTAAAATCTGAAGACTAATTGGGCTAACCATGAGGAAAAGGGCGATCTAGAAAAACAACCCTTCTCCCCTGAAGCAAAGGGTTGTATTAACGGTATCTGATCCGATAACAAGTGGGTTACTATGATATTTAATTCTTGAGTATTTTGATTGATTCAGGCAATTTTTTAGCAATGTATTTTAGTTTGTGTCCTAGGTTGACGAAAACGGCTTCCTAGACTTCCTTTAAAAAAAAAACTCAGACCCAGACCACCTTCATCCTGAACGTTTACATTTGTTTAAAATTATACGTCCCGGTTGAAGGCCAATTTCTTCCAAGCTATAGGATCGCTATCACTACCGCAGAATATAACTCGACACCTGAATGGGGTGAAGCGTCTTAAACTCTCCAAATTATATATAGTACTGTGTAACTAAGTTGTCAATATAGAGTAATATATTCATATAAATGCTTAAGGGGAGGTATTTAGTTTGTTCCCTACGTTTTCATCAAGCTTAAAAGTACTACCCCCTAGACCCCCTTTCAAGATAAATTTGTACATTTTTCGGTAGAAAAATGTCCCGGCCGGAGGCCGGTTGCTCTTAAATTACAGGCTCGCTATCGCTCGCCCGGAAAAAAATTGACACCTTAATGGCACGAAAGGCCTTAAAATTGACAGAAATGGGGCAAACTGTCTTAAAATGTCCTAATTACTAGGGCGAACGTCTTAAAATTTCAAAAGCAATGGGGCTAAACATGAGGGAGAAAGGGGTCAAGAAAAAAGTCCCTCAAGTGGAAATCTCCCCTTAAGCTTCATACAATATATTTATTCATATCCAAGATGATCCCTTATCTATTCCTATGGCTAATCTAGAACCCAGCATTTGAAAACGCATATACTGTATGCACTTTATGATGTTAGGCAATTTAGGCAGGTTATTTTGGAATTACAGGGGTACACAC
>CM064569.1:5340906-5348406 GCA_032716605.1 Paralithodes platypus | reverse complement strand
GAAAGCGAATTACTGCCCTGGAACTAATGTCCGTGGCAGGATTAGGAAGTTAGTAGGGGACAGATGGGTTAGTAACTGAGGGGGGGATAATATAAAGTTATTCATTTACAAACGCAGTCAGTCGCGGGTATGATGCGAGATATTTGTCTAGGCGGAGTTTAAATGAATCAACGGTGATGCAGTCTATAACGTTTCGGGGAAGCCCATTCCACAAGTTGACAACTCGATTGAAGAAGAAATTCTTAGATTCGTGTGAGTTAAAAGATTTACCAATAATTTTGCAACCGTTTCCCCGCGTGTAATTAGCTTGGTCGATAGTGAAGTACTTACTACAGTTCATATTGTCGATGCCTTTGATGATTTTGAACACTTGAATTAAGTCACCTCTTAATCTGCGCTGGGTTAAAGGAAATAGATTTAATTCTCTAAGACGCTCTTCGTATGGTTTGTTCTTTAGGCTAGGTATCATTTTGGTAACTCTACGTTGAACTCGTTCTAGCTTGTTTATATCTTTTTGGTAATAAGGGCACCAGGATTGAACGCAGTATTCCAGAAGAGGGCGGACTAAGGAATTGTAAAGGGTTAGGATAACTTCTTTGGATTTATGCTCAAATGACCTGCCTATAAAGCCAATTATTTTGTTTGCCTTCTTAACAACTTCTGAACATTGTTGACTCGGTTTTAGGTTACTCGATATTGTTACTCCCAGATCGGTTTCTCTGTTTACATTCTTAAGCTGAGTGCCATTCATCGAATAGTTTGCTTTCTCATTTAGGTATCCGATATGTAGTACTTTACATTTATCCGCATTGAAACTCATTTGCCAAATTTGGGCCCAACATGACAATTTATCTAGATTGTGTTGCATATCGTCAACTTGTTCTTTTGAGAGTACGCTACTTGCAATTTTTGTATCGTCAGCAAATTTTGAGATTGTACAGGTGAGACCCTCATCTATGTCGTTGATGTAAATTAGAAAGAGAATTGGTCCTAGTACCGATCCCTGGGGTACCCCGCTACTTACATTGGTCCATTTAGATGCCTTACCGTTTATGACTACTCTTTGCTTTCTGTCGCTGAGCCAATTTTCTATCCATTTCAACACACCGTCTTGTATTCCATGCGCTTTTAGTTTTAGCAGTAAACGTTTGTGGGGAACTTTGTCAAAGGCCTTTTGAAAATCAAGGTATATAATATCTACAGCTTTACTCTCATCGTAGAGGTTGAGGATATCGTGGAAGAAGTCCAAGAGGTTTGTTAAACAGGAACGTTTTTTACGAAAGCCGTGTTGAGTATCTTTAAGTATGTTATTTTCCTCTAAGTGATTTACGAGTCTGTCTCGTATGACCGTTTCTAGCATTTTACATACAACTGAGGTTAAGCTAATTGGACGATAGTTACTGGGTAGGGATTTGCTGCCTTTTTTGAATATCGGTGTTACGTTGGCTAGCTTCCACTGATCGGGCATAGTTCCAGACTGCAAGGATTTATTGAATAGTAATGTCAGTGGTTTGGAGAGCTCATCCTTAGCTTCCTTTAGAACTCTAGGCGAGATTTTATCAGGTCCAGGCGTTTTAATTTACCTTGAGTTTATCTAAACAATTCAATACTTCTCTCTCTGTAACGGTGATATTGCTTAGAACATCTGAATTATCAATCTGAATCGGCGATGGTGTAGGGATATCACTGAGGTCTTCTGCTGTAAAAACTGATGCAAAGAAGGTATTGAGGGCATTACTCATTTGTACTTCGTCTTTGGTGTATTCTCCATTTTCATCGACTAACGGTCCAACAGTTGAAGTAACTACTTTTTTCTTTCTGATATAACTATAGAATTCTTTCGGGTTTGTTTTACTTTGATTCGCAATATGTAACTCTAAGGTCTTTTTACTTTGCTTAATTAACTTTTTGGCTTTGCGTCGTAGCTCTACAAATTTCACCCGTTCTTCGTCATTTTGTGAGGATTTTAATCTATCATTAGCAAATTTTTTAGCAAGCAGGCAGTTTGAAATATCTTTATTCCACCATTTGGGCTTATTATTATGGCCTGGACGCCGTATTTTCGATGGTATGCAGTCTTGCACTGCTTTTAGGTAGGTGGCTTCGAATAACTTCCAAGATGTATTTATGTCGTTATTGTGAATTAAAAAGCTCCAGTCAGTTTCTTTAAACATAGCTCTAAGTTTATGGAAGTTTGCTTTCTTGAAATTAGGGACTTTTTCGATGCTACTATTTGGTTCGTTACTAGTAAACTTTAAAGTGAAAGTTATCATACGATGGTCGCTGTTACTGAATTCATCACCAACATTCAAATTCTCTTTTAATTCTTCTTTTGTTGCAAGTACAATGTCAAGAACGTTATTACCACGGGTTGGCGTTCGAACAAATTGATAAAGCGAACTCTCTTGCAAGTTCGTATACAAGTCATGTCCGGAGTGTGAAGTAAGAGTATCGCCCCACTTGGTCACAGGTAAATTAAAGTCGCCAAAAATTACGGTATCTTGTGAGTTACTTACATCTGCAATTTGTTCGTAAATTTCTCGGTCAGTTTGCACTGATTGAGCTGGAGGTCTGTATATTAATGCAAGTATTATTTTGGTACCTTTATTATTCTTTATTAGCACAAAAGATGCGTCGACGTTCACAATTTGAGGTTTTGACAAGAGGGTAGGGTTAAGACTTTCTTTGATATAAAGTAAAACGCCACCTCCATTTCGATTTATTCGGCTTTTCTCAAACATTACATAACCGGGAAGTGAATACTCTGCTAAAAAGTCTCTATCTTCTGTATTGAGCCAAGATTCTGTTATGGCAATCACATCATAAATTTCTGTAAACACTAGCTCCGCTAAATCTGAAAATTTATTGCGTATGCTACGAGCGTTTGCATAGAAAACCTTTAAATTTGTTATTTTAGAACTCACGGAACGCTCTTTAATAATATTTTTGGTTCTTGTCGGATCTACATTTATGTTCATGGCTGTCCTCGGTCCTTGCTGTCTTCGGTCCTTATCGCTGGTGGTCCTCGGTTGCCTCTGTTTTTTTCTTGGCGTTGAATGATTTATGTCACTGCTGCTTCTTCTCGGATGGCGTTTTTTGATCCATGGCTGCGGACTGCTTCGTGTAGGAGACGACCCCTGCGTGCTGAACCCACAGGGTTTAGATGAGTGCCATCCTTGCGGAACAGAGTAGGCTGGTTGTAGAAGTTGTCCCAGAGGTTGATGAATTCAACTTCTTCCCTCAGACACAAATATTTTAGTCGGCTATTTGTGCTGAAGGCCTTGTCGTAGAATTTGTCAGGTGCGTCGATCTTGGGGAGAATGCCTGAGATGATGATATTCCTTGACTTGTTTTTGTAGTGCTGGATCATCTTGCGATATTTCTCCATCAACTCTTCGGATCTGGTGCGCATGACGTCATTTGAACCAGCATGGATGACAAAAAGGGTATTTTCATTTGCATCCTTTGTGGTATCTTCGAAGGCTTCCACAATGTCGTCCAGTCCAGCTCCTGGGATGCAAAATCTTTTTCGTTGATTTGGGTGATGATGGTAACTCATCGCAGAGTTGGGTATGCCGTTTTGATTTTGGGCAAAGCGGCATTTCTACTTCATGTATTTATAAGTGTACTCTAACCGTTTTTTTTTTTTTTTAATCAGGTAATTCTGCTAAACATCGATATCTACAACTCCAACCTCCAGTGGTGAATTGAAACACAGATAATAAGTGTACATGTTTTGCAATAATATAGCACACAGTTTGTACAGTGAATTCAGTTTCTCCTGATAATCAAGACAATAAGGGCCACTATTAAAATGTAAATTCCAAAAATACGCAGTTGTTTTAGATATTTATCAACAGTGTACTTTGGCTTAACTTTCATAACATTGTATGCTGCCAGAATTGTAGAGTTCTTACTAAAGCAGACATAGACCCCTTCGTCATCCGCCCTCACTGACTCCAGCTGCAGAACACTACGGTCCCGCACCTCTACCCTGCCCTTGAGTCTGGCTACGGCTCTCACAGGCACCTGACCCTTGACCCAAGTAACGTTACCTGCAGTAAATGCGCCGGGGCAACTCAGCTGGAGCGTCCGGTCAACGTGAAGTGGTACGTGAGCCATTGGGATAGGCAACGGAGGTACTATTAAATTTTTTCCACCATGCACAACCTCAGTTGGCACCTTTACATACTCACCATCATATTGTTGTTGGAACACATAATGATCAGGGTCACAGGGTATTCGGCAGAAACGTTGTACTAAAACCGAGGTATTCAACCCGGGTAGCTGGGGTAAGATAGGAGCCAAGATGGGGCTTGAGCATGGCAGTCCAGTGTTATTATACGCTCGTAGGTGTGCCTTGAGAGCCTTTGGAAGTTTTTGTACAACCTGATTAGATTGCACAAAACATGCCCCATAACGTTTCTGTATCCCAAGGTGGTGACAACAGGAACAGTGTTGCCACGGCCCCCACTGAATCACCCGCTGTAATCCCAGCTCGGGGTAATGACGAGGTGGTATAGCGATGGAACTAGTATGGGATATAAGGCCTAATGACTTATACTGAGCTGTAATCTCCACCTGAAGTATCCACACTTGAAGAATGGCTGGGTATCTTCCGTGACAGTAGTAAGTACCGGAGTGTTCTTGCTTGACTGCCACCAACACCAGGCTCCCTTTTCTTGTCACCACCTCATCCTCCCGTCCTAAGTAAACCCGTTGCTCCGTTTCCCCTTCTCTATGGCTTAAGTAGGACCAGGTTACCTCCTTCATTCCAAAAGGATCACGGCAAGCCAGAGGACAAGTTAATTCTACAATATTTTGACCCTCAGGCACAACCATCACGTTGCGGGGCATATCGGTAACGTTTGCGTTACGTCTTCGCTCTAGACAGGCCATGTACTCGCGATACTCCTGCCTTACTTCAAGTTTATTCCTCTGCTTCGTCGTTTCCATCATCTCCGCCACATCTTCCAAGGGCGGGCTAGACTGGTCCCGGAGCAAACCACTGAAATAGTCTTGCATTTCTATTTCCTGGTCGTTCACCAATCGAGCTTTGTCTTGGCGCCCACTCCGTTTCCCTGCACACATCATAATCGCTAACAGCACAATAACCACACACACCTTCGTTATCATTGTCATTATATCCAGTGCTGACAGACTCTATGAAACGATAAAACGTGATATGGAAACAACTGCATATCGAAAGTAGAGTACAGGTAGTATTAATTATATTATAGGGAAACTGGGATATTGCGTTATTGATGGGCAGGAGAGGTGAAGGTAACTCGAACAGAAATGTCTGTCGTCGTCCGTCTGTCCGATGGTGATAGTAGTAGTTATGATGATGGTGATAATAGTAGTGATGATGATGGTGACAGTAGTAGTGATGATGGTGATAGTAGTAGTGATAATGGTGATAGTAGTAGTGATGATGATGGTGACAGTAGTAGTGATGATGGTGATAGTAGTAGTGATGATGGTGATAGTAGTAGTGATGATGATGGTGATAGTAGTAGTGATGATAATGGTGATAGTAGTAGTGATGATGATGGTGACAGTAGTAGTGATGATGGTGATAGTAGTAGTGATGATGATGGTGATAGTAGTAGTGATGATAATGGTGATAGTAGTAGTGATGATGATGGTGACAGTAGTAGTGATGATGATGGTGATAGTAGTAGTGATGATGATGGTGATAGTAGTAGTGATGATAATGGTGACAGTAGTAGCGATGATGGTGATAGTAGTAGTGATGATGGCGATAGTAGTAGTGATGATGGTGATAGTAGTAGTTATGATGATGGTGATAGTAGTAGTGATGATGGTGACAGTAGTAGTGATGATGGTGATAGTAGTAGTGATGATGATGGTGATAGTAGTAGTGATGATGATGGTGACAGTAGTAGTGATGATGGTGATAGTAGTAGTGATGATGATGGTGATAGTAGTAGTGATGATGATGGTGACAGTAGTAGTGATGATGATGGTGATAGTAGTAGTGATGATGGTGATAGTAGTAGTGATGATGATGGTGATAGTAGTAGTGATGATGGTGATAGTAGCAGTGATGATGGTGATAGTAGTAGTGATGATGGTGATAGTAGCAGTGATGATGGTAGTAGCAGCAGTTATGATGGTGGTAATAGTAGTGATGATGATAACCAGTCGCAGAATTGGGTATGCCGTTTTTATTTTGTGAAAAGCGGCACTTCTACTCTATTTCTAACATCGTTCTTACCACCAATAACAACCAAAATAAAATTAATGAAAGCCTATGATTCTCCCAGGATTCGAACCTAGGATATCACATACAACACTTACACGCTCTAACCATTACACCACGATTGTTAT
This sequence comes from Paralithodes platypus, assembly GCA_032716605.1. Classification (NCBI taxonomy): domain Eukaryota; kingdom Metazoa; phylum Arthropoda; class Malacostraca; order Decapoda; family Lithodidae; genus Paralithodes; species Paralithodes platypus. Next base: position 5,342,052 of record CM064569.1, on the reverse strand, counting down.
ATATTTATCGAATACTAGATATTGATCTAATCATGTATGTTCCCAACTGCACTATGGAATATTTGTTTTCACCAACCCACCAATTAATTTACAAATGAACCTAACTAATGATATCAATGTGAGTAGTGAATACATGTGGTACTCCAAGGGCTCGAACCTAGGATACTTTCACCGAAATTCCCACACTAAAGCCCGGTATCACACGAGCACTTTTCCCCTCAACACTGGTCTGGCAGCTTATGAGGTCAACATATTTCTGATACCAGTTGACAAGTATTCCAGAAATGTTACCAGAAAAATGTTGATAATCGAATGTTGACTATAAAAGCTCGTGTGATACCGGCTTAGGGGAGATTTCCACTTGAGGGATTTTTTTTCTTTAACCGTTTCTCCCTCATGTTTAGCCCCATTGCTTTTGAGATTTTAAGACCTTCGCCCTAGTAGTTTGGATATTTTAAGACATTTTGCCCCATTTCTGTCAATTTTTAGACCTTTCGTGCCGTTTAGGTGTCCATTTTTTCCTGGCGAGCGATAGCGAGCCTGTAATTTAAGAGCAACCGGCCTCTGGCCGGGACATTTTTCTACCGAAAAATGTACACATTTATCTTGAAAGGGAGTCTAGGGGGTGTAATTTTAAGCTTGATGAAAAAGTAGGGAACAAACTAAATACCTCCCCTTAAGCACTAGGCTATCGAGGCAGATTTTCTACATACACATTAAAACACACGCAGAAAAAGAAAGAAAAACATACAATATGAAAGATCCCCTGAAGCCGCGAGGTGACTGGCCTCATTAAGGGGGGTCACCGGCTCTTGTTTTATCTTTCTCTCTTTTTCTCTCTTTTCCTGGCTTGTATTGATTCGACCCCATTCAGCTAACTGTTTTAAGACGTTTATCCCCATCCATGTGTCAATTTCTGCGGCGAGCGATACCGAGCCAGCATTGTATGGAGAAATCCGGCTTCGCCGGAGAAATTTTTCTATCAACAAATTTACAAATTTAGCTTGCTGTCAATACAAAAATATATAAATGCTGGCTCACCAGGAAAATATTGACATCTGGATGGGGGTAAACGTCTTAAAACAGTAAGCTGAATGGGGCCGAATGAGGTCACCCCCCTTAACACATTGATATATTCAGTAACGT